>OW804099.1:49162235-50362235 GCA_942159475.1 Sthenelais limicola
CATTCCCATGTTGGCGTGCCTGGTCTAGAAAATACAGGATGCTTGTTTATTGGTCCTAAATATTAAAACATCCTTGCAATCCGATTGGGTCTACACTGATGTCAAGGGCGCGAATAAACTGAAGGGAAACGAGGTGAATCACGTGGTAAATCAGTTAAGCATTAATCAATCCAATTACAACCCTCCTTGGTAGTAAGTTTAGGAATAAAGACGTTATCAACGCAGTAGTCTAAATGCAACAGCCCTATGATCTATGGAGTAGGCCTATACATCGGTCAAATTCATAGAATTTATATGATTAATTAATTGACAAAATGAATGTAACATAAAATTTAATCACCCAATCGATTTTCTTCCTTTGATAGTAAGTGCACATAACAGTCCTAGCTTGAACATAATATATGTGAAAGATTCTCGACTAGATTACACCAACAGGTATCGCAAATCCGTGGAACTGCTTAACGAAAGGTCATTCTACTGTTAATAAAGCCAACTTAATCCTTTGAGGAACTGCCTTAAAATTGCTAAGAACCTCTTAAGCATATACGATACCTTGCAATGCAGGAAAATTAATGAAATATCCGATCATTGTTCATGTAGCCTCTCCGTCCTTGTCTTCATTCAATAATGAATTTGCACAAACCAGTTGAAAGCCAGTCTTATCATAATGCAGTCTGCAAAATGTCAAAGCGCTGAGACAACTCTCAGAATGGACCGAACCACCAAACTCTACTCCTCAAAATAACCTCCCCAGGCATCGTCGATTCCTCTTCTAGCTGGAGGACGAATCATTGTGTGGAGGATGGATGCAATGCCAAAGTGATGGTGTATGTGACATTGAATAAATTATAAGTCCCCTTTGATGCTATCGATTATACAGAATTAATTCATGGAAAATTGTGAAAGCCTCAAATGGATTGAAAACGTGCATGCGGACTGTAATACCCATTGTAATACAGTTGCTCGCCATAATGCCATTATAAAGTGGTATAGTATTCCGCCTGCAATAATGTTAAATCTAAATCTCTGCCTGCCCCAACAAGAGTGAAGGTTGTATGCAATACCGTATAACCATCCACATCTCTAATTGGAAAATGGTCCCTGGCCTTTGCTGCCATTTATCACGCCGTGCTTTTCATCGTAAAATAGGCTGGGACACTCCTGTGAAAAGTGTTCTATTCTTAAACACAATTAATGTAGACCCTGAGTATAATGTTGCCTTGTGACAAGTCTAGGAGACAAGTTATATTTTTCATAATCGATCTTCCCCGTGTCAGGAAAAATGTAATTTAAGAAAGATATCCCATTGGTAAAACTGAATGGCATCCATGTCGTCATATAATATGATTGTGTTGTTTGTTTTTGGTTCAATTCTACTAAGGCGATACGAATTCTGCATACACGCAATTTCTATCAATAATTGTGCACATTCGGAGACCAAGTGCTTTGCCAAGCTGAATCGACGACAGGTTTTCAATATTATATCATAGTACCGTTAACGATTGTTATTTCGTTGTTGACGGACAGCATCGCATAAATAAATAAAGGGAAGAAAAAAAACCCTCTATAGAAACTCAACTAACATAAGTTAACGGGTCCATTCCCCATTCAATACAAGAGTTGAATGGGTTTTATCGTGCTGTATGCAATTCAACTCATGTACATGTAGGTCTACAATATTGGCTGCACAGAAACTTGAAACTTTACAAGTTCGTTAAGTACATTCCAAATACAAAAGCTATTCCGGCCAGCGGTATATAAGAGAGTCATACTCTTCCGACCACGCCCCTTTGCAACATACTGCTTTAAAAAAAACTGATGGTCATTGTTCTTATCTCGTAGGGCTACGTTGCCTCCAGTCTGATGAGACCGTGTCTCAGGTAGCTTCAGGTTAAGAACAACGTCGAGGACCACGCTTAGAATTCTAAAATAGTAGCAGATAAGCGAAAGCCTCGTATACCTTATCAATGAATATTTACCTTTATGTAAGCTATCGTATGTTTTCCGCCCTCTGTGCACTGTGTATATTAATTAGTGAAGTTTGAGCGAGTGAGAAACCTGGTAGTGGTAGTTCACGTGTACGACCAGCCGATTAGTTTAACTGTATGGCCGAATGCATCCATGGGAGAGGTCCAAGAGCTTACGTTTAGGGATAAGACCAAGTGATTGCAGTCCATGGGGAAAGCTTCTCGGGCAACCAACTAGAGTCACGGTTCAGGTAACATTTATATATATAAATACAAGGACTTTGCAGTTATATTTGGATTAGATGACTGCAGGGCAATGTCTTGATTGATCCTAAAATAAACGCAGTCGTGTTTTTTTTGTTCCTCATTTTTCCCCCATGCGAAACCTTGATGACTGAATTTCAATTACATTACATAATTATCTTAGTTAATATTACGCGAAGAAAATGCTTTACATACACACTTTACACGGTGTATTTCATATTTATTTACGATATATTCTGAAAATATGTTTAGAAATCTAGACAATACTTAAATAAACTGATGAGATATAAGGAACACATAAATACAACCCAAATATAACCCAAGCGATCGCCATATATATGCAAAGCCGTATTCGTAAAAAAAAAATACAAAAAGTACATGGCAATACTTGGCAAATACAATATTTAGAATAGGTCTACATCCCAGAAAATAAACAATTCGTTCATCCAGAATATCTGCCATATGCAATTTTTCGCCTTATTTGGACAGAGCATGATATCATATATGTCAAGGGCTGCAACCGTAACCCTATTTACTCGTGTGCGACTAAGTCTGTTTTTATCACGGGAGGCCTTAATATTGAGGACGAGTATACGCACAACCATTATCCATACTTGGTGTAGAGTCGAAGGCATGTGACTATGGTACTGGAGCATTAATGGAGAGCTACTGTACAGTGGTGTTTCCTACACAGCTGGAGGAATAATTGGCTCTCCTGTGAGCCACATAAGCCAAAGGATATACAGGGAATAAACGCAGTCCCGTTTATAGTAAGTAAATTGTTATCACCGATTGTATTCATATATGGACAAGTTTGGCCTCAATAGCTGGCCTACAATTTCAACCCAAGACTTGAACTAAGTCGTACCAGTATATATATGCACAGTTGTGTGTGTACATATAATGATATCATCTTAAACGTTTCAATATATATGACTTGGATAGTTCTAATCCGATTTATCCTGCTCCAATGCTCTTTGATATATGAACAATAAGGACAATTGGGACACATTTGTTTATGAATTGTCGACAGAAGAGGATATTATATATGATATAAGTCTGTGCAAGTTAGAGGAGGAATTGGGGAAAGCCAGTTCATGAAAAGAGGCCGATCACTGTGAGACTAATTTCTAATATTTAGCATGGTCCTAAATATTTAAATGTTCTACATTGGCTTCGATGGATTGGCTTAAATTTCTAAATGAATAATGCCATGTAGAATGATTGTCGATTTATTGCAATACCGAACATCACCTTATGAAAACCCTCGTAGTACCGGTATGGGTTGAATTATATATAGTATGTATATAAAACCTACACCCAGTTGGATCCTTGGGCAAGTCGTTATTTAAATTATTACACCATATGCACGTCGATTACTCCAGCTCAGTTACTACCTTTGTTGCCAAACAAAACCTTTTATCACCGGGACCATATTTATAGTGACTTTATTTTCGTCAATGCTGTTTGACGTCACCTAATGGACTTTCCCCGCATTTGCCATTTCTTCCCCCGATAAAGTGCTATATTTTGACCGCTTGATTGCGGTATAGATGTATGTTTAGGAGTATGACTGGTGACTAGCTAAGTATTCGTTCTGTTTGACACTACCTATACGATACACTCTACTTATAACCTGACCATTTAAACATACTCGTCTTCAACTAACACACTGTTTACAAATTTACACAGCAAATTTACATGTAAATCGAATTAGACTTAGTTAAAGTGCATATAAGGATAACAGCTGTATTTATATGTTTTGAAGTTGTATTGATCTTAGACGGTATTGTAAACTCTTATCAGCTCTACTAAAACATGTGTGAAAGCGTTTGAAAAATAAAGCGAAACTAGATATTGAACTCGTACCAATACAAGATTTAGTAGTATAATAACATAGACCTCTAAATCTTGATAGCATTCTATGGTAATAATTAGGCAAGCATATAGAACCAGCTGTTGATGTTAAAGATGGACTCTATTTGCAGAGACATTAAATTTCTTTGTTAATTAATTGTATATATATATGACTTAAGCATAATTCGCAATTTTGTATTGTGACACCTTTTGCCTTTATTAAATTATTATTACTTATTCATTTTTCTTGGCCTTAGACTGAACTCACATACTATGGCAATATGTTAACCTACTATGTTTACTACGATATGCGTATAAATTAAGTGTTATAAATCACTTCCCAGTCTAGGCTCACATCCTCTCAGATCAGATAAGAATGATGTGTCAGTGATTGGACGCCTACTGCGCTAATGGCTTTCCTGGTCCTGCCCTAGGCGTCCTACTGAGATCTTAATGGCATTGTGCGGTTTGGAGCGAGAGGCTTTCTCTCAGTTTGGAGGGACTCTCTCACCTCTCTTAGCCTGCCTGTCCACTATTCATAGTCGTAAAAGAAACCAGATTAAGATATTCGATCTATGTAGAGTAACAATTATGCTTCCTTCCATACACGCGAATACAAGACAATGGATCTCACTTATCATATCTGATATTGATATGGGATATGGGATATGATACCTGACCTTGCGTAGATTATGATTTGTCATCACGGCCGCCCATAAAAATCCGGGACTATTGTCCTTAGATAGTTTTATACACTGTGATATGATATAAGCGTGCATACACATACATGGAATATAAAATACAGTGTACATGTGCATGGGCTGGTGAGAAGTGACGAACCACTAACAGAGGTCATATATATATATATGTACACACACATAACAGACTCAATTCTCCCTTATACTCTAAGGTGGTCTCATTACAGATACGCGCTGGACTTAGAACTGACAATATGCCATTGGAGGAATCGAGGGAATATTCATTTTAAACTGAAGACCAAGAGGTATACAGTATATAGACTACTTTTTCTGTACGAACAAACGTGTTTCAGTGTTCCTTCCATCACATCTTAACAATTTCTATAAGTATCTAAGTATCCGTCACCATTATATCAGCGTTTGAATGGATAACTAACCATATATGTACGTATACTGACTTACCTTGGCGAACGTCGATAGGCATTGCAATGAGAGCTTCAATTTGATATATATGGTCCTTTCCACCGTTCACGTTATCAAACATTGCTTTCTTTCTCTCCCTTTATGATATTCAATCTTCCAGGTTTAATTGAATTATACAGGGTCTATACTTCCGACCTGTTGACATTAGAATATTATCTGAAAACAAATACAACCGCTAATCTTAGAGATCAAGAGGTACAAGTCTGCCCCACCCAGGCAGCAACTCCCTGTTCTGACAATAGAATGAAAGACTGAATAAGTCTTTTGTGTTATTGATGGCTTCTGTAATAGAGAATATGCAATATTGGTATTTTAAAAAAATATATTGGTATTTAACAAAGGGCTGCGTTTTAATTAAAAAGTGGGAGTAGATAGTAGTAGTAGTGGTTGTTGTTGATAATGGTACTTGACCTTTCCTTGATGCACTTCAGCTCAAATGTATTGTGGCATTGTTTTTGATAATGTATGATCCAATATAATATCGGATTTCAAATGAATAAAAAATACCACCGAAAAACACAATAATGATTTGGGAAAGACTTGTTCAAGTATTAGGTTAGTTATATTTTTAATCTTATTTTCTACACAGTTTTACCCCACTTGTACTTACAAAGCCACACGCAGCCCTCCCCCCCCCCTCCCCACACACAAAACCACTAAAAATCATCCCTTTACACTGCATGTAATATGAAGAAAATAGAGGAAGTCCTCGGGCTCCGTTGAATACTGAAAAACAATAATAAACAGCATTTCATTCGTTAACACAAGCCCCTCATCGCATTTCCTGTGCACACCAATCATAATAATGCAACCTGCATATATATACAGGTTGGTTGAAGGAGCGTGAATATTGCACGAGTTGCGTGGCAACGAGTGCAATATTCTAAGTGACTGAAACCAACAAGTTAGTTAACAGATTTATTATACATGCTTTCAATCATGAAAAAGAAAAAAACTAGTCATAAATTTGAATTTTACCGGTACTCTTAGTAAAAAAAACAAATTGGTTGCCATGACAACCCCACGTATATCACTAGTGAAATACCCACTATCGGTAACCACTCTAGATACGTTGTTTTCAGAGCAATGCGTGTATACTAAATATATACTTGATTATGTCTTGGTACTTACTCTACTCAATTAATTATTTTTAGAACAAGCCAATCATAATGGAGGAGGGAGACACCAGTGCGAGTCAAGAAGAGACAGATGTGAATGTTGGAGTTGAAAAATCACCGAGAGAAAAATGCTGTTATGACGCACTGATATACATATCTTTGCTATCAAATGGGTTGAATATAGTAAGTTCTGTTTCCCTTTTAAATGTTATTGTTAATATTAGATGACTTATAGGACTTAGGTTTTTCATTTCAATTAAAGTGGCCAAGATCACTAATTTTACTATATGTCATTTAGAAATGTGTTTGTAGTTTTTGATGACCTGCGCAAGTAAGAACATTTGTGTGGAATACCAACGCTATATATTCCTTAGATTAATTACTGAATAAAGCATTGCTGGAGAAGATGGCCATCCATTAACCCCAATAACCACACGAGGTACGAGTGGGGTTATTAGGGGTGTAATGGATCAGGCCATCGAGCCAGCAATACTTTATTTAGTTTATCACACGTCCCTATCATATCCCCCCCCCTCTGTGGTTTCACGTAACCACACAGGAGGGATGCAATCACTGACCAACAGGTGTTTTTGGTGTGGGGATGTGTCAACATATTTGGGTCAGATTTTCAGAAAATGTACTATTCAACTTCACCAATCCTCTCAAATAACCCAAATTTCAGACGAAAATAAAGTTCAAAATACAGTTCAACATAACCAAACACATTGCTAGAGTCAATGCAATGCCACATATACTCGAATTTACCTAGTATTGGCATAATGTACTAAATCTATAGAGCTGCCAATTGTACTTTTTCTGAAAATCTGACCCATTTGTGGTTACTCCTGCAGAGGTGGCGGTGCTTATAGAATCCTATTGGCCCAGGTGCAATAAACGTGTAGTAAACACCATATGAGATGTGTCACAGGGAAATGAGTTTCGAAAACATTTTTTTAAAAAGGAAACTTTAATGTTGTATGCATTATTTTGCTAGTTTCAGCATATTTCATTGATTATTTTAAGTGCCCATATGATTTTTTTTATAAAAAGGGTTTATTCAGTCAAATATTAAATTTAATAAATTACATTTCTCTAATATGCTGATTGCTTGAACTGGGAAATAAATAAAGTTAGAAGAAGAAAAGAATTTGCCTGCATTCATAGAAATGTGATGTGTCACAGGAAGGTGAGTCACCCAGTCGCTAGATATAACCTACTATTTCTATTTTCTCATCTGTCACTATGTATTTACATATTGAGACAAAGTTGATAGAGAAATAAGAGGTTTTGGAAGGAAAACATTTCCTGGAAGGAAAACATTTTTGGACATTTCCTAAAAACATTTCCTAAATACAAATAGGAAAACTGACTAAAATATTTTATCAATTTCAATGAATTGATCATGAGAAATAACTTTAAACTCATTCAAAAAACGAGAACAGGGACCTGTTGATTTTTTCCCTATTTCTCAGAAATGTAATTTACTATTGTACAGGATAACCACACAACTTGACTTTAGATCGTCCAAAGGATGTAAATGGTCGATTCTCATGAAATAGTTTCAAATGGGAAAATGTAATTTTTTACTAGTTTTCTTCAAATAGTTTTCCTATATGCTCATGCCTCATAATTAACTCTATATTCTGAACAAATGCGTACTTACTTTTACCTACCTACAATGAATATTTAGGAAATTAGAAATATTTCTGTGACCATCACCGTCCGTGATGCAATATAATTTAGGGTCTATTTCCAAAATTTTCATACATAAGAAACGCAGTTTCAGGGTATAGATGCGTACTATGGGGCACATGTACTAGCAATTTCATTTAATTTCAATGACCTTTCCCAAAATACCCATTTGGAACCGTTTCATGAGAATTGACCAAATACCTACTTCCAAACAATAAGATCAAACTCTTCATTTGAAACTAAAATGAAAACTTTAAAATATACTTTCTTTTTAAGGATTAGGGCACTGTAGATATTGAACCCCTATTACTGAATCAGTTGATCTTTTAATTCTCTGGGAAATGGGGCTTATTCCTAATTTTTGCTTCCCCCACTGTGACACCAGTAACAAAAGTTATATTTCCACTTAAAATGGTCACAGAAATACGCTGAAACTAGCAAAATGATGCATAGAACATGAGCTATATGAATCTAGAGTATTGAAATATGTTTGAATATCAGTTATTGATAAAGTTTTTTTTCCTAAGCTGGGTGGGTCATAAAGTAACACATGTGAGGCCAGTTCATTTTATGGACTACCAATAAATGACCATGGGGAGCAAGGTTTTATGGACTACCAATAAATGACTATTGTGAGAAATTCCACCACATCAGGTTGCAAACTGTCAGGGCCACAATCTTCCAATGAGAGCTGTGTATATATTGCATGAAAAACTTCCAAGTAAAGTCATTATTTCACCAATTTCTCATAAGAATATAGTAAAATCTCCAGTCCAACAGGTCAATGCATGGTAAACTTTCCAATTGTGTAAACTTTCGCAAGGCTAGCATCAAAGACAGGGGAAATATCCTTGTCTGCATGGTCAGACATGTTGGTTATGCATCTTCAGACATGTTCAGAGAGGGATAGTGCACGTTCAGACATGTTCAGGGAGGGACAATGCACGTTCAGACATGTTGGTTATTGCATGCTCAGATATGGTTATTGCAGGCTGGTGTTTTCAGCGTTCACATATCGTGAATATTGCATGGCCTTTTTGCACACAAAATCCCTGAAAGTGTGATAATTGATATTTGTTAATGAAGAATGTGGCAGAGATTACATTGGGGAATTCAAATCTGAGAGAGAAGTAACTTGGCCATATACTGCTGCCCCCAGTGCCTGGTGAAGGGATGTGAAGTAGAAGCGAGGCAGGAGGTACATACTGACATATATACCCTGTCCCATCCAGGTGTTCACTGAACCAATTATGATAAGAGGGTGTTTGTGAGGCATATCGAACCGGCAGCACAGTTCAAAATAGGAGTTTTAAACTCTTAAATCCTCGACATATATGTATCTAATCCATTAATGCTCCCGGGTATTCATTACTAGTATACTAATCTAGAACATAGTTAAAATTCAGGCAAACTTTCCCCAAATCGGGAGCTCAGTGTCATGTGTCATTTAACGTTTCGATGTATCAACTTCAACTGTTCAATGAAGACATAACGTATAGATCTATAAGTCACTTGATTATTACTAGGGATTAAATATTGGACTGCTAGGACCATCTCTACCAGACCTCGCCCTGCAAACAGGTTCAACCATTCCCGAGATGTCTGTGGTGTTCATCACATCGTCAGTAGCCTACATGGTGGGCTCTCTTATGTGTGGATTACTGCTTGGAAGGCTAGATGGCCACCTAGTGATCAGTTTTACATTAATCCTCCAGGCACTCTCTACTGCCATAGCCCCCTGGTGCAGGAATCTGGCAGCAATGAGTGCTTTCATATCACTTGCCTACTTTTTCTCTACAGTCGTTATTGCAGGTTAGTGTCACTTCTTTGCTTTTATCATAATATAAATATGGTATAAATTGGTTTATTTATACATACAAATAGTTTTCATATTTCATTCGGGAAGCATCGTGGGAAATCATTCTTACCATTCTGAATAACTCATTAATTTATGGACATATAAAGAGATTGATATGCTTTCAATATTTTGCCTTTATCACATCTTTAACACATCTCTAATAATGAACCACCACAAAATATATTTATATTATAATCACATGGTTAACACAATGCATAATTTCATTCGATACATAGGCTTATATCCTCACTGTTATCAACTAAATAATTTATTCGTTTATTTATTCATTATTTAATTAAAGGCCAATTTTATAGGAAGCATACATCTAATTGTATAACTATAACCATTTTCATTCAATTTCTATAATGTAATTGGCTCAAGGACTCAGTCCTATTTACATGAATATAGTACCTGCTGAAAGAGGACTTAACAAATAGCAACCTTTATAAATCTCCTGTCATTTTAAACATAACATGTTAAAATACTTTCCTTGTTCACAGGAACAGCTTACCTTTGTTTCCGACTGGAGAGGAGTAAAGCTCGTGTGATGACCCAATCTGCATTTTTACTCTTCAACCTGGGAAAAGCACTTGTTCCCTTCATTGTCGCTCCATTCCTCACTCAGACAAACCCGGATTCCAGTCCTCCATCGAGGAAACAAAATTTGATTAAATATAACTTTACTGGATCAAATCCAGACTCATGGTTCTATCACATTCGTCCCAAACTAGAACAGGCTCCTGATAAAACCTCGGCAATCATTACGAAAGAATCCTTTCCCTCTGCTATCGGATATGGATACGGAATCGTTGCAATTTTCAGTTTACTCATGAGTGTGCTCTATGGGATTATATTTGTCAAAAAAGGCTGCCATTTCTGGGCTTCACCCCAGGAAAGGAGGGAGAATCTAGCAGCGACTGCAAGTATAGCTGTTCCCACTAGCAGTGCCAGGAAATATGTCACCATCGGCTTGTTCTTCTTTATGATATTTCTCCAATGTGGCATGGAAAGTGTTGATGCAGGACTCCTGATGACTTTCCTCACCGAATATCTCGGGCGAGGAAAAGATATGGGAGTTGTAGCTAATGCCTTGTATCAGGGGACCAAAGTGATCGCGTGTATATTAGTAGTGCTTACAGTTAAGTACGTCTTTCCATCGGTGTTGCTCTTCATAGACCTTATATTTATGCTGATCTCCACTTCTTTGATGTGTATTTCGATTGGGTATAAAGTGGATGATGCTCTCTTATGGGTGACATTTATCTTATTAGCAATTGGAATGTCTAATTCATACGCTACCTTGGCTTCTTGGCTGGAAACTCGGTTCCCTATGACAGGCAAAATTACCAGCATACTGACCATTAGTTTTGGCCTTGGTTCTATGGTTATGCCAACATTGACTACAATGCTTTTGGATAGCCGGGGCCCTATCATGTTTCCACTAGTTCTACTAGGAAGTAGCATTATTTGTTTTATTACATACATAATAACAAAACTGGTAGTACAGGAAGGCTGTTGTCCCAAACCAGATTTACAGGCTGCTCCAGTTACAGAGTATTATGTCCAAGGAGATAAAACAGAATCTGATAAGGACGAACTTTTGCCAAATAATGATTTAGATGAGAAAGACACCAGCGATCCACCACCTACTGAAAGAACTGCTTTGAGGACTAAATTCAAACGCAGGCCACCAAAACAGAAAAGTCTATCTGAATTATCACCAGACCAATGCTTTCACGCATATCATTCTAAATTTATCACTGACCCAACAGCACCGCCCTCTTCACGGAGGAATTAATTGTGATAGACGTGTGGCCAATTTGAGGCAATGTTTTTCATCCAATCAATTCTGCTGAGCAGAATTATTTATATGGAAATATATATTTATGTTCGAGCAAAGCAAGAAATAAAGGTTTGTTTGGAAATAAAATCAATTAAAATGTTTATTTGCGATTGACAGTCTCACTTAAGTCTTGCATTTGGAGATGAAAAAATCGAAAAAATGAAAATGAATTTAGGCATTCATTGATTATATTTTCTGAAAATACATGCTTTTCTTTGCACAATCCTAAAGAAAATGGCACTCGGGGACAATATTTACTGAAATATCGAAGAAAATAGAACATAGAAGCATAAGTCATTTCAGCCGAATTGGAGGTCATTTTGTAGAACCATAGGTCAATTTACATGAATTTACATAGAATCTTATGTCATTATTATTATGTAGAATATTATAGAGAGCTGAATATATTGAACCCTAGCCTAAGAAACTTGTATTAGGGACTGATTGTCACTTATGACGTCATATTGTGTCAGTAAAGTGACACAAATAACCACAAAAAACGTGACGTGGGGGACGCCGTGACGGGGGGGGGGGGGGCGTTTTAGGGCTTTAAGTAGATTAAATCATATGAAATAATTGAAAAGCCAAGTATCTTGTCAGTTATCATTTGTAAGAGTCCTATGGCGAATATAAAAACATTATTTTCAACATCTCAGAACGACCAGATACAGTTATAGGACGACCGTGACGTGGGGGACATCCTCAAATAATCTGTACCCTATTTTCACATTTAGCTGATGCCCAGATAAAAGAGCTTTGCATATATTTGCATTTTGAATCTTTTACCATAAATATATCGATTCACGCTAAGTCTATTATGAAAAAAAGAACAATATTATCAATATCCTTGGTTGCACAAGCCTTCCAAAACACCGTGACGTGGGGGACAAGAAAAGAGGGGACATCTTTGAAACCTAAATTTCCACTGCAATTTGATATTTTTTATGTTCTTTTTAGAACGAGATCGAATCTCGTTCTTTTATTATGTCTTTGTCCTGGGCTGTTTGGCCGGCCGTCTTTGCGTCCTCCTTTCCCCGTCGAGACCGTCCTCATAGCTGTTATTTTGGCCGTCGATGGGGGACCAAAATGGGTAGGCCAATCCACTTTACGGTGCTTAATTCCCAATTCCATGTACTACTTACATACTTGCAGTATAGGGTAGGATACACTGGCCAACCAATGATGTGATAGGATTTAGTGTTGCATAAAGTTAGGGAGGACAAATTTGTATTGATATGAATATTGGACCCCTACTTCGTTTATGGCTTTCCCTACCCTTGAATGGCTGGATGTGTCTGTTTCGTAAAGTCTGTAAGGAAAACTTTCTCCTTTCTATCTCTTCCCATCTCTTGTCTTCCTCTATCTCCTCCTCATTCTCCTCCTCCTTCTGCTATTCCTCTTCCCCCTCTCTCTCTCTCTCTTTTTCTCCCTCTCTTTCTCCCTCTCTCCCACCTCTCTCTCTCTTTCTCCTCCTATAGTGTATGTAAGTAAAAGCCTACTTTGCCAAGTGTCCTCTTCCTCCTCCTCCTCTCTCTCTCTCCCCCCCTCTCTCTCCCTCTCTCTCTCTCCCTCTCTTTCTCCTCCTCTCTCCTCCTCTAGCCCACAGTTCAATCCGCCGACTCATTTTCGGGTGACACATCACATGATGCTATCCTCTCCTCCTTCTTCTCCATCCTCCTTCTTCTCTGTTCTCCTCCTTCTGCTATTCCTCCCCTCTCTCTCTCTCTCTTCCTCTCTCTCTCCCCCTCTCTCTCACTCTCTCTTTTCCTCTCTCTCACATGATTCTCTCCTCCTACTTCTCGTCCTCCTCCTCCTCCTCCTCTGCGTGATTGGCTTTCCCGGCCCTGGAAAATAGTTATTTTTGCATCTCTCTCACTTTCCTCCTCCCTCCTCCCTCTCCCCCTCCGTTCAGTCCGCCAACTCATTTTCCTGTGACACATCACATGATTCTCTCTCCTCCTCCTCCTCCTCCTCCTCCTCCTCCTCGTTATTCTTCCTCCTCCTCCTCCTCTGCATGATTGGACACCTACTGCGTTGCTATAGCCAAATGGCTTTCCTGACCCAGGAAAAGGTTTTTTTTAAAATGGCTTTCCCGGCCCTGGAAAATAGTTATTTTTGCCTCCCCCCCTTTCTCTCTCTCTCTCTCTCTCCCCCTCTCTCTCCTCCCCCACTCCCCCACTCCCCCACTCCCCCTGTCCCCCTCTCTCCTCAGCCGACTCATTTTCATGTGACACATCATATGATTTTTTCTCTCCCTCACTCTGATTCGAACCTGGGACCCCTCACTCACCTCACATACTCACATAGTCCAGCACTCTAACGCCCTCGGCCACAGAGGCCAAGCCAGGGCAATCACAATGTAGCCTACCTATTGATAGCATACTTGTAAGTATTGTTTGATTGTATGTATATACAATGTGTGGCAGCAATACACACAGTGTCCAGGATAGTCAAGGGCGGGAGTCTGTGCTTCACATGCAAGGATTAATGCTAAGTGTCTTTTCCAATTTACACATGCATGAATCCCAAACCACCGGTATAGTGTGTGTGGGGGGGGGGGGGGGGGCTGGGGGGGCAAATAATTTTTTCCTCTAAATATTTGCTCTAAATATCTGACTGTAAATTTAGAATGGTACTTCACTGTATGTATGTATGAAATGTATGTGTGTGGTATGTGTATGTTGTGGGTGTTATGCGGGTGTTATGTGCGTTATGCAGGTGTTATACATGTGCATGTTGTTTGGGTGTTATGTGTGTTTGGCATGTGTTATGTGTGTGTTATGCATGTGTTATGTGTGTGTTATGCGGATGTTATGTGTGTGTTATGTGCGTGTTATGTGTGTGTTATGCGGGTGTTATGTGTGTGTTATGTGGGTGTTATGTGGGTGTTATGCGGGTGTTATGTGTGTGTTATGCAGGTGTTATGTGTGTGTTATGCAACGTCCAATTCACTGGGAGACATGAAAACTTAGCCCATACACTTAGCCCATATTATAAGGCACAATTTACTTTGTAGGCGTGCAGTGTCGGCTCCCACGCTTGAATGACTCTCATTGTATAATTGGTTGTGTTCGGAAATGTCTCTCTGTCTGTCTCTATCACTTTGGGTTAGTACTTCTATGGGTGTATGTAGGGTCTCTCTTTTTCTCTCACATGCAAGGATCAATGCAAAGTGTCTTTTCCAATTTACATATGCATGTATCCCAAACCACTGGTAAAGTGGGCATAGCCCCCCCCCCCCCCAAATATTTTTTTCCTCTAAATATTTGCTATTTTTAGGTATTCTGGTGGGATTTATTTAGCGTCATTAGGAGAATTCCTTAATATTCACATGCTTACTTGAAATTTAGAATGTTAGCCTACTTCACTGTATGTATGTATGAAATGTATACATGTATATAAGTGTTGTATGTGTTTACCTTCAAGGTGAATGCAAGTATTTTAATGAGGATATTTTATGAGTTGTCATATGGTACTTTCTTCTTCCCCTCCCCCCCCCCCTCTCTCTCCGTTTCTCATTAATAAACTTATTCTAAGACTTATGCTATTATTAAATTATTCTCATACTTATAATTATACTTATAATTATAATTATATAATCGAAATCTCGTTCATAACGAGTGCCGTGGCACTCGATTTTCTCTTGTTAAATATTTTTTTTGCATTCACCAACAAGTTCAAGCAATTTCAGCATTTTTCTTTGTTTTCTTCAATTGATTTTGAACAATTCTTGTGGTCAAAAATAAAATATTGATGGTAGGACAGCCACTGTTTCCCCTAACAATTGGGCAAATATATTGATCTAAATTAGTAAAAACCATATACGGTATCATTAAAAAGGTCTTCATCAGAACATTCTAATTAGGGGGAAATAATTAGAGATAAAAACTTAGTTATTGTGGCTACAGCATCTGAAATGATGGGGACACCAAATGTAAGACTTAACCGAGACTGGCCAGAGTCTTTTCTAAGAGATGGAATATTTCCTTATTACCGTACATACCTTTCAGTTCATATCTGCTTTCGTCCACTACCTTCAGATGGTAGCACTATCCATGGCGTTAAATCCCCTTATTTCCATCCCTATAATGCCTTAAGGAATTTTGACGTAGTGGATTTCTGTGCATGATTAAGACAGGGTAATTTCACCGATGTAACATTACCATGATATCCTTCTAGCCATGTTTAGTCTCCTGTATGCAGGTCTGCTTCTCCATCCATTTATTAAATTTACACATGGCATGTCATTGTACAAGGGGCTTTGGGATATGTAAAAGAGAACAATCCAATTAACATCAGAGAGATCTGTCCAGATCTGTTGGTAAATTTTCGGTCACAGCGAGCATAAACTCAGTCAAATGATATTGGGGATCCAATAAACATTTAATTAAAGATTGAATTGCATTAGATATTTCGAATGTTTTCTTTACATTTCTCTATTAGCAAATCAGATTATCATAATGGGAGATGGAAGAAATATTAACTCGATCGCTCATGGACTAAATCAATTTCTATCAACGTATACGCCATTTCGGAGTGCAAGTATACCTGCACCTGTGGCGGCGGGATTGGATATCACTTAATTAATAATATGTAGGTGAACCCCCAACGAAAATGTACTTATGGAATTCAATTCACCATCACTAAATAATTGCAGTTTGGAGTTGATAATTTGCGTCATTGAAATGTATCACATCGTGTGAAATGTTGTCGAATAAACAATTAAAAATTGCATGTGATTATATGCAGAGCTCTCGTACAACCAGTCATACTAGAACTCGTATATTCCTAAAAGTTCAATTCATTTATTTTTTTAAATCACTTATATGAGAGAGAGTTATTAAACGTGTGCAACGTGAATACTATCTTGGTGTATTGATCCATATTCTATATGGAGATTGATATGGAGATATTTAAATTTAAGTGAATGAAACTGTGACAATTTAAATTGTTTTTCATGCAGCTATATAGGCAATGAAGGTGCAACATTCAAATACATAGCACCAGTTCATTGAATGAGTTTCAAATGCTCTGAATACCCATGTCCCATGCATGGCTTCTACTTTTGGTCTCTATACGTTTCAATACGTGGGTCATTCGTCACTGATACATGAGTGGTCAGACGGATGGCCATATCTTGTCTCAGACGCACCAACCCTGGTGAGTAGGAGATCGATTGGCCCATTTTCGTTTCTATGGGTTTCGGTGGTGAAAATGGATCAATATCCTGGCAAGAGCCTGTAGTTAAGCAGGGTTAGCTACGATGGCAGTGCACATATATATATATTTACTGCTTAGTGCAATGAGGGTCAGCGACGTGTGCCATGCATGTAGGTGCAATGGGTACGTTTATATGCACGCGAGATTCCTTTTGGGTAGAGACCAAGTCTGTTGTGCACTTAGTTCAGGATAATATGGATCCAGATCTATACATGGGTCAGATTTTCAGAAAATGTACAATTGGCAGCTGTATACATTAAGTAAATTCTGCTAAATTAAGCTGCAATTTGGTAAATACTAGGTAAATTCGAGTATATTTGGCATTGCATTGATTCTAGCAATATGTATTGTTAGGTTGAATTGTATTTTGAATTTTCTTTTCGTCTGAAATTTGGGTAATTGAAAAGATTGGTGAAGGTGAATTGTATACTTTCTGAAAATCTGACCCACATACAGGTGGGATTTTGTTCACATGACCCCTCTTGGCGCTAAATAATAATATCATAGATCGTATCAATTCTTTCAAATTTTGCAACCCATTGCCTCTATAATTATTTTATGTCGTTTTAAGAACAATAAATTATGTTAATCAGTACACAAATAGAAATATTCCAGATTTTAACTTTTTATACGTTGCCTTATCATACATGTTCACATATTAAATCAAGTATATTTGGTTTTGAAAATATGTACGAGCTACGGTCGGAAAATGAAATATGCATGATTTATTTCAGGTATGACTTGTTTCAGGAATTATTTTACTTTCGCTCGTTTGGGTATTGCTGTAGTGATTTTAAGGAGGGTGAAATTGCAACTAATCACAATAAGTCAACGCATTCTAATTTATATTGTAAGCACAATAAAGAAACAGTACGAGAATTATGTTTTTGCACATTTTTCTTTATTTTGAAATTAGAATTCCAAATTGGTCCACCGTGTTCTTCGGTACTTGTAATGTAGTCTAGACAACGAATATTTAAAGGGGTGTACACTATCACCGATGGCTCTACATATAGACAGATATTACAAGATGTTCTTTTATTTACAGCAATGCGGTTCAACTTTTCCCTGCACAGGGGACGAAACGCCTGAACCTTAACCCTACATTAATGGTGGATTATTCTCTTAGAAAGATTAACACGAGAACTTTTAGAGAAAGAAAATTATTATCTTATCCTATGCAAGAATGCATACATGTACGATATTCCTCCCATAGCAATGGGTAAACATTATATCTCCACCAGGACCAGGTATGTAAATCCAGACACGTAAATTGAACATAGCCCTTTAGTACCGGACATTTAATATTATTATTAAATACATAATATTTCAATAGATGTTACTCTTTAAAATTTTACATGGTCTTTCCAGTATTCTGATCATGCATGTCGTCTGCAATGTCAATAACACCAACTGGAATTCTCAAAAGTTTAAACGATAACAACCCATTAAAGGTCTATTACTGTTTCTATCGAACCATATCATAGTCTTTATCAAAATACAAAGTATATCTATCATAGATGGATAACTTTCTTATATCATTGTATCCATTAAATTCAAGCCATCAATACCATGCCATCTACGGGTATGTATTCACTTCTAAAGGTCTAACCATCAGCCACGGCAATAGTAAAAATAAAACCTGGGGGTACATTCAAAACCGTGACATAAAAACAACCTGTCGATAGAAATAATGTATAGAATAGGGGTACAGTTTTTTCATTCGCATTAGATGAATACTTAATAGTAAAATTTGGAACTAGTAGCACCGTTCAGTGGGAATGCTCCAGCCTCTTAAGACACCTTATGGAATTCACTACACTTAAAGCAATCTTCTCTCGGAATCTTTGCCTAGACAGAACGCATGGCGATTGGGGGAAGGCAACTAAGAATAGCAACGCTACGAGACACACGTATAGAGGGAAACAAGAACACGTAACAATGAGCCAGCACATAACTCAGTGACGTCACGTCTACCATGACGTCACATCTAGAGTGAGTATATATTTGACGTAAACAGCTCATGGGCCTTCAAGGTCTGAACATGCAGAGTGTAAACGTGGGGGTGTTGGTTGGCTTTGACATGCTTGGGAAAGCAACATTGAGGCCGTAAAAGTTCGTAGCGTTGCTTACGAAAACAAGGGACTAAGTCACACACAAGGTGGTATTAAGAAGCTAAGTGGTTTGAGAGAAGCTTCCATAAGGCATCCAGGCTGTGCAATCAGTCCGAACAGGACAGGAGATATATAACTTCATATAGTTATAATACTAAGCATCCACCATTTTCATCACCTCCAGATTATCTGTATAATTGTCTACATTTACCCAAATAAACAAACAAGATTTAAGTTGATACTTACCCACAATTCTCTCAGAGAGAGCCAGTATTGCATATCGGCCCCTCATCGCAAAACCGAGGGGTATTTTAAAGATCAGAGGTAAGGAATTTAAAAATAAACGAGATAGATAAGGGAGGTTTTCCATGATCTTATAATACGCATTCGTTAACAAACCAAGGTAGAGTATCATCACACCTCTAGGATTACCTTTGTACAGTGCTTAGGCGTTTTTTCACAGTTCATGAGCTTTTCTACCACAGGTGGCAACTAGGACTATTTCTGTAAATTCGTGGACATGACCTGTAGCTGTGCTATCAAGAACCAACATACCACTGAATCAAAACCACATAGAACAGGGCCACAAAATGAATCATGGCATCCAGGCAAGATGTGTCGATAATCTGTGTTGTCACCTTTACATCATTGTAACGAATTCATATAAATTTTGAAGCGCCATTAGTTTCTAAATCAATTTTCACATTTTTGTAGGCATGCCATCTCAACAATTATCATCGAAAACATCGTGCTCGAATACATATCCTTGCCAAGGCGGTATAATGCCCAGTTGATGAAGGTAACACAGGTATCCTTAGTCATATCCACAAATCGTGTGGTGAGTGTGTGTATATACTATCAAATAATACAGATAATATATATCACTCACACAGACTGTGCCAGTCTGCAGTTTGTAATAAAAGTTCCAATATGCTTGCAATATGATATATTCCCCCACAAGCCTCTGGTATGTACAGCTCCTAAAGATGTGACGACATTCTCCTAACTTTCAATGATTTTAAAGACTTCACTCTGTCAAGGTTCAGGCAACGCACTGGCCCGCCCATAAATATTTTTTAGGCGGCCGGCGACGAAAAATGTCAGCTGGGTGCATAATGCCTCGTCACGTCACAACACAATGCGTGACGTCATCGCGACATGAAGCGGCTCTCGATCATGTGCAGAACAGCATTTTTGCAAAAAACGCTGCGGTGGTATAACAATTTTGCCTTGTAAAATACATTTATGTTAATAAATAAGCTTCGTGTCCCCTACAACGTTCTCCCAATGTACACTTCATGTTAGTACTTTACAACAATATTTAGAATTTCCACATGTCCACAAAACATACTACGTTTACCTTCTTCAAGGGTCTTCCACTTTTCAACACTTTGTACAGAGACATATATCTGACAGTCTTTAAGGCTTACTTTTTTCCATCCCAACCTTCAGCTCAGGTAGTGAGGGTTGGGGGCAATCACGTTTTTATCTGCATCTTCGGGTTTTCTGCGTCTGTGGTTTGAATCCAGCCACATAAACGAAGAAAATAACGCAAACGTGTGTAATCGAATAAAGATAAAACATAGTCCTTGGTGTGAAGACCAAGCCTTCATCGCTGGGCAAATGTTACAAAATTACAATTATAAAAATTACAACTTTTCACGTATGAAATAGAACTGAATTCCTATTATAAATTACAATTCAAAAACGAAACAAATATCATAATTTTGAGAACTAATAAGAGCCCACTAATGAAGGTTTGTCCTCATCTCTAGAGAAAACGGCGCCGGATTCCAGCACTTACTAGAGCATACTTCCAAAACGTCTCCTCACCTGGATGTATTTCCATCCTCCTTTGTATTTGAGAGTTGGAAGCAGCTTGGAGTGTTCCTCATAGGTTACACAAGCTCATTCCTCAGCGTTCTGTAACTAGCGACTTACCTTTTGTCATTCTTCTATCGTCATCTTTCTTTATAAAAAAATCCTCAACACTTTATATCAAGGCCTTAAGACTTAACCACACATCCAAAGCTTTCTGTCTGAACATTTCTTGGGAGAAGAAAAGTTCTTCCCGACCCTAACTACGATAATGTGTACATCATAATTTTGGTATCTGCATTGTAGGCTATTCGGGCTAGGGACGGCAGTAGGATTGAAATCATGCATTATTCTGATGATGAAAAGTGTACCACCTATTTACATCTGAACACCAAAATTATATCATAAGAATATAATCAATGTGGAACTAAAATCACGGTAAATACAATTTGTCTCTGGGAAATGGCCAGCTCTTTTTACATGGCCATTTGTATAGTACCTGCCACCACAACTAGCCACCGCGCTAGAAGAAACATTTAACAGATATATATAATATCTGCCATCAAGGACTCTCTTCTTGTCAATTAGATGAGCACTTCAAATTAGCCGTGCGGGAGAATACATACACGACTAGAATCTGTATAGCAGCCATGCAGTCTATGAATAACGATATAGGTATGTGATTTTTGTCCCCTCGTTTTCAATGGTTAAAAGTTGTTGGTTGCAAAGCAAAATCACCAAAGTTTTCATAAACCATTCTCTTAATGACAATTGTCCTTTCCTCTAACGTTAGGATATTTATATCATAATTATATCATATTTCTTGATAGGTTTTGCCTGAGATACATTGGTTTCTAAGGCAGCAATATTGACACCCTTATATATACAACTTCTTCATTGATTATTGTTTTTCATTCGACCGAGATATGTGTTAATATATCTCTTAATTAAGATATTTGTCTTTTGAAAATAGATTGGATTTCTCTCTTATGGAAGAAGTAGAACTGACCTGATAACAATTGCTCTAGATGCTGCCTTAGATATATGTGATGAGTTGAGGTCATACCATAGTATATCTTGGCTCTTGTTCTTATAGATAGATACTAAGGCTACAAGGCTCGCCATTCATATTCCTATCGGAGAGATAAGTCCGTTTCATCATTCACGATTAAAGTTGTTACATATCATTTATGTATGTATATAGAACAGGTGGGAAAGATACACTAAGAACATCTCGACCAGGAGACGCTGATAATCCACAGTTTCTCAAAGGATCACCCTATAACGACCCACCAGTGAACCGCTATAGCGCGAGCCCCAAGAAACCGGTTCTAAGATAGGGAGGAAAAATTTGGAAAGCCAGACAATCGCAGAAACAGGGGAATGATAGGGAAAATCAATACAGAAATAAGTGATGACTAGGAAAGCAATAACGTGTGAACTCAAGAAAGCAAATTGTTGCAGTCCATGTAAGATGAAAGTCAATATGCGTTTGACCATTTCAATATTTCTCTCATTAGAAAAGAGAAAAGTCTTCCTCCTAAAGAGTCAAAATAGTCCGTGAAATATCCAGGCTCAACCTGGGGAAAGCAAAACACAATTCAATGGGGAAAACACTGAAAAAAAGCTGTGTAATGTGCAGCTTCCTTTTACGCCATCATACATCAGATATGATCGACAGCCTATAATTGCAGATAAGCGTTTCCCACATATGTATACATAATTATATACATGTACATAAACAAGAGAGAAAGCAGTGCAGGAGAACATTCTCCTTGGCAACCAAAGCTAAAATATATCCACTGACACCATCATGGCTGTGATAGTAGCGAGACTACATCATAATTCTATAGATGAGGAACATGACTCCAGAAAGTCATAAAGCACCTCTGGAATCCATATTTGGAAAGTCTCACATCTCATCTCATTAAGATCATTTGATATCAAATCCATGGGAAGAGATCAGGACAATGAGAGGATCAATTCTTAGTCTTTCTCAGCCCTGGCCATGGCATGCCCGCGCCTCATGCTTGGCCGTTATTCTCTTGTCTCTCTTCACATCACATCATGAGCAGCACACTTGAGTTCTATACGGAGCACCTCGTAGTTCTATACGGTATACGCTATACTCCGCGCTAGCCCCTGTTAAAGGCTCGCCGCATCGCTTGTACCACTCGACGGAAGAATCCGTTCTTTCTCCTCTTCGAATGTGGTCCATCTTCTGCGCCTTCACCGATCTCCTCCTCCTCTTCTTCTGCTTCATTGTTCCTGGCTTCGTCGTCTTTTTCTTTCTCCTTGTCACCTTCCTCAGTCAACTGGGGAAGTGCAGACGCAGTCTGCACTGTGATGGCCGTGACTGGTTCTTCTTGAACTTCCACCTGTAAGATAGATGGACAGAATTATACACAGGAATTGGAGGAAAATATAACGAATTCTTTTGTTTTGAACTATACTCTTATCAAAAAGATACCGGTAATCAAAAGGTGGCCATGGACCTATACTGGCAATCGTGTCAATTTATATCATTAAAGCAATAGGCGATGACTATACTATATTAATAATTATTAAGGGCATGGCAGGAGGTCTTGTCATACAAAGTTGGCAACCTCTACTTCAAGGACAAAAAAACACCCAACCTAAGTAGCGCCCACATGTTTCCGGGCTAGAAATAACTGTGTTTACTTCTTTGAGGTAATACAGTGAAGCACAGTTTACTTGGGTGCAAGGGTGATACTTTGTGCAGTTTTTTCCTGCGAAGCTATTGTGCCAACAATAATCAGACGAGGAAGAAAGATACTTGGTGGTGGTCTTTTCTTTTCTTTTCTTTTTCTTACTAGTGCTGTCACCTGACCTTCTAATGCTATTTATACATTGACCTTTACATTTACATATGTTCTTCACACTTTGATATAAATGGTGTATGCATATAAGATCAGTATCCTTGGAAATGGCACTGTCAGGATTGGAAAAATATATTCATGTAGACTTTATTTGAAATACCATATGCCATATGGGTAGTTGCAGGGCATTCTAATAATAGAAAATAACGAAGAAAATGTGTTTTCTTAATTCATCATTAGGAAATAAGTGGGTGCATTCTGTGTGGCCAGGTCACCACCCACAGCATTAGATATGAACCATGTATGACTCGGTGGACACGTGTGGAGAAGCTCACTCCAAATGCATCGCACATGTTACGAACACCACCCTATTATTTCGCATTGATCACATTCACAGTCTGCTCATGACCACTTACATGGGTTCTCTTCACCAACAAAAACCGGTGCAATGTCTCGGGGTGTTATTTGCGAAACTGGTGTAAGAATACCTAAGTAACAAAGAGTGTAAGTGCCACTGTACTAACACCCTCAAGACTTCATTCCCGATCTACTTGATCTGTGATATTTATGGACACTATGTCTCAAACGTGCAAACATTTACAGGGACAGCTGCTGAACCCCATATTAATTTACATACATGAAACCCTCGACTTGAGGGATGCAGAAATGAGAGAGGGGCTATACACCGCAATGTAAATAACGCCATGCATGTCAGAATGCAACTGAAGTTCGCTTGTGGAAAAATGATGTAAGAGGCCAATGATTGTCTATACTAATGACATTACCATGGTCACTAACCAGATTACATGGCTTAGAAGATAAATGATCCACAGATCAGTGTAAGGTGATAAGCCTCCATCTGGAAGGCATGTAGGCACATGGAAGAGAGAGTGGGGAAAGCCAGGAGCTGAGAGAGGAGACTGATTGAAGCTGGGACAGATCTGACCCATGACATTGTAAGGTTGGCCCATGTTATCCACTAGACAAGCTGATATATGTCCCTCGTCTCAAAATATAGAAAGCCTTATGACCTTTAACTTATTTTTGGCACAAGTGACCAGTGTCCATATGTTATAAATTCTTTAACTTTGAGTCTTGCACCTAGACTAGCAATAAGTCCCTCAGTCTATATCTATAGGCACATCAGACAGTGGAGGCAACAGCGGCTCCAATATGATAGGCTTTTTAAAGGGTTTTTCTTTTGAAAAAGAGAAATCACGACATCAACTATACATACTACAATAGGGTCGACGTGTTTGTAAATAGGTTCTCTGTCCAGATCTAAATAGGTAGGTATAACTCTGCTTTAGATCAAAATTCCCTTCATTCAATCAATATTTTAAGAAACCGCGGATAAACCATCTCTAGCTTATGCGAGGCCGTTCTGCAGGGCTTCACACAAAAATGTGATAATATTCACCATACCACGCTTTACAAATAGGTAGCAAACTGGAGGAATATGCAATACACAGGAAACAAAGCAATATGGTTCTGGACGGATTGCTGAATAAAATTTCCCAAGCTATAAACCAATATATTTTCCATGGTCTGGCTTTGCTCCTTATGGCCTGGGGCAAATAAATACGTCTCTCACAAAGGTTTGGCAAGCGGTTCATATGCAATGAACACCCCTGGAGATGGTTGGATGTGATTGAAGTTGTTCATAACGTTGGCGGCTAACCTTTATTGTGGCAAGAAAATACAAAGGGAAATGCCAGTCTGTCAACACAGTTTGAGGAAGATAAAACTATATGGTATGATATATGGCCAGTATATACATACGAAGGTTATGTCATGCTACCAATAACTCTCCAGTATATACTTAAGTACAACTATGTTATAGAGTTATGTGAAGACGCACCAGCTTTAGTTGTCAAGAAACTCCCCATGGGAACGTAGATGCAGTCGGAGAGAATTTACTTGATATTGTCCCTGATAAAAATATTGCATCCTCATTATATTTTACAACTAGCACCCTATTACTTTATCTGGGTGGAACATTCAGTCAAAAGGTTATAATAATGACGTACACAGTAATCTCATATTCGAGTCATTTATACCGCTGATGCTAATGAATGGAAACAATTGAAACATTATTTCGGATGAATAGTTTAGGTAAATATCAGATGAGTTTTGATAGCAATAAGCTTTTACATTCAAGCTATATAGGACACTAAATCAGGTCACACCATGCACTAACGTGTAGAGGAAGCATATTCTGGAACATCAGGGTTGTGGAATGCACCAATCATGATCTATAGGGAACCATGGCAATGTTTACAATTTTGGAAAAGGGCAAGGACTATTGGGGCCAATTTGTCAGAACAGTAAAAATAAGGCACTAATGTAATTTCTCCGGAGGCTTGATGGAAGTGTTGAGGTCATGTTTCCCTAGGACATGGCCATCTTGTAAATTACCTGTCTAACATATTGACGCACGCAGGCAGATGTAACACTAAATGTGCTTGCTTCAAATATAGGAGAAAATTAATCATTCCATGGTTTCATAATCGACAAAGGGCCAAATACCATAATTAACATGATGATCGCTCAAACATGTTTGATGTAAGTGGAGATATCTATTTTACCCCCATAACGCGTCATGCCACTTAATTAGAGCGGTAGGGGAGAGAGAATTAAGGCCCGTGACGGTTGGAGTGGAATGGTCATTGATTCTCACCACGTGGATTGATTTCATTTAAAACTTAGATCATGGCAGTCAAGCAGATCGATCCATAAGGATTGAGAAATCTATTTGCTACAAGAGAAACGCCCTTTGCTGCAGTAGTATTGCTCTTTATTTTGAATTCGGAAATTAATTTTTACTTCAAATATTCGGAATACATTTTCTAACGTCCGATTTGGAGACTATAGCGTAGGCTACCTCAACGATTGCAATCTGTGAATGTTTCTTCCTAAAAACAGGACGCCTCAAAATGGCTTCTTAACCTATGACTCCCCCTTCTGACATCAAAGGAATTCTAATATGCTTAACTCAGCTCGCCTGCAGCTTCTCCCTTAAGAACGGAGCTAAGCCTAAGGTAGGAAGCTTGGTGATAATTCATGAAGATGCAAATGTATCGCACCACCTTCCAGGCAGTTGAATACCTTCTCTTCCTATACAAGTATTATATAACCTTCGAGTAAGATATATAACGTTCGATATTAATTTTTGATATTTGGGTAAGACGTTATATTTGCAGATGATATTGATATCATACGGTATATATAGCACCTTGTTTATCCCCATATTAGTTCTAACAATGATCCTGTTCTCGACAGGTTATATATCCGGTTGTAAGAATTGATAAATTGCTAAGCCCAGACCCCTGTAGGTCTTATATGCATTGGCCTATCATGAATATCAATAAAATGTCTGGCTATTTAAAGCTTATCCCAGTCGGCAAAACCATTTCTCTGTAAACAAGGCCCAAACTGTTTTTGACAGACAGACTCCCAGCACTTGGTTCTCCCGGGAAGTAAAACTTGCCAACTTGATCAACTACACGTGTTCGTGTGTGGGAGTAGTCAAGAGGCCTCCACGGCAAGATCCGTCTAAATGATGCTATCGAGTCGAGCAGATGGACAAAAATATACCCACTGATGTTGGGTCAATTATTATGTACATATATACATATTGTCAGAAAAGGTCTCTCTGTTGAAATATGCGCCCCTCAGGGAAATGAGCCACTCATTATGCTCGCGGGTAGTATAAAACCAAATGACACCTCCAGGGGTGTTGAGCTATAGGGGAGCGAGTCTGGCAATGGTAAAAGTTTTCTGTGGCAGGGGAGAACCTGTGGTAGGCACGATGGAAATGTACACACCACTTGACGGCCGTCAGGGGCCAATACTTGACCCAGCAGGGGTGCACAAAAACCCTCCAGAGGCAGTCATCGACCTGCCAGACTATCCTCATAACCCCCTTGGAGTCGAAGGTATCGTGCCTCGATTCTTAGTTTTTATGACCTTCCTCGAGAGCTTGCGTCGGCCAGCCGTCGGATAAGCACAACAACAAGAGAGATTGCATATCCCTAGTGGTTCGGTGCAACTCTTGAACAATTCAAGTAATCCGAATCCGAATCTTAACACACACTTTATTCATTATTCATCACGGTAATGTATTTTAGATTCTCCTTGCGAGAGGCCTTAACAAATTCTCGTGAATTCCCTACAAAATATATTATTTGAACTTGTACGTGGTACGATGAATACTGATTTAGGTCCAAACTAGAGATAGGAAAAAGAAAAGGCGACAGGGAGAAAGAAGGGAGCGAAAGAAGGAAGGGAAGGAAGAGAAGTGGAAGTGGGAGGGGGGGGCAGAGTGAAAGGGAGGGGGAGACCCTGTGTTAAGTGGGTTAACTCGTAAGTAATACGTTCCAGGAAAGCTTTTAAATTTAATGCTTCCTGCATGGGACTTTAGAGTTTAGAGTTTAGACTTTAGAGTTTATACCACTAACATCAGCATGACGCATTGTACACTTTAGCGTCACCAAGCATTTTAATTGCTGTACACAACTGAAATATCTCTCCTTTATAACGTCCATATCATTCCGGACATTCTCAATGAAAATGGTAATTGACCAAAGAGCATAAATCTGGAACCCAAGCCATCCTCATCGATTATTTGATAAAACAATCGATGAATGCCAGAGCTGGAAGGGTAGTTCAGTGCAATAATAGGATATGTGTACATATAGGCAGAAGTTCAATCTGTCTTGATCCCTTAATAATTGGTGCCTTTCATTGCTTCGGTATTTAACATTTTTACCTTGAATTGTTGTAAACCAGACTAGGGCTACAGCATCGTATAATAGACATTTTTCGTTCAGTTGCGCAACAATAAGTGAATAACTTAGTCAGGAATTAATAGTTAAATAATAATAATGAAGATAATGAATTATAAACATGCCATTAGTGCACTCGAAGGAACATTAATTTTGCAGAAGGGGGTCCGAGATTTTCAAATTATGCATGTGTGTAGGTGGGCATCGTTATAGGGGGCATCTCAAGTCATTCTCAATATAATGAATATTTTATAATAATGATGATAATGATAATATTAATTAACTAAAACTTGTGATAAAATAGTATAATAACAAAAGTATTTTTTCTGAACTGTGAGATCACAGAATGACTTCTCTTCCCTTTTCCAAAAAATAATCGCCTCAGATATAAAATGGCGGTTGTGGATTCATCAGAGTAGCTATTAGATGGCATACTGATAGTCCCGCGAAGAGAGGGGAACACTTTAAATTCCGATTAGGTTTAGTAACATTTGCAAATACTTCCAACATGGTAGGATACTCACCGGTTCACCCAGGTCTTGATATGGCGGCGGGAAGAGAAGGACGACGATTTTCTTCTTGTTGACATTAGGCCTGAATCTCTTGTAGACAAGGTCGGCAATTACATTGGCGTCTGCAATATGATCAAACCAAAACTTATTAAAACAAAACTTATTGGTATGTATCATTTTCCGAAAAATAGTTTTCTTGATATTAGGAACCATGAGGGGACAAGAGAAGAAAATCCGAAAAGGCAAGGCTGTTTCTCCCAATAGGAACAACGAAAGTGATCATATATCTACAGGAAAGATCGGTCTTTTGTTAGGGACCTTGTAGGGAATGTTAATGTTGGATTCAAATATGGAATTAGCATTAAATCCAGCGTAAAAAAGGTACTGAGTAAATGTCTGTCCCCTGAGTTAGAGGATTATTAGCAGAGCCCTGGAGGTCTCAGGCTAGACTTCCTAAGGAGGGTTATGCAATAAATAATAACTGTACTTTTGAACTGAACCTTTAGAATATGCAAGACATAATAGCTGAGAGCTATGATTATCATATAGCCTTCATGTCCAGATTTCTAAAAGGGTATACTAGGGGTTATTAAGCCGAATGAGGCGTTCAGAGAAATGGAAACATTCAATAATAGCGTCCTTGACCAATACTTCTACATAAAGGATATAAAAGTGTGGCAAGATGTTTTCAAGGAAAGGGAACGAAAACACCATGTTACGTGTCCCTTGAACGAATAGCCGTGAGCTAGTGAGTGGAAATAGTTCTAAACAGAATTATGCATTTCTCACGAATCTGTCAAAAACTATGTGTAATATTGACTAAATATCAGTGGAAATTGAAACAGTATCTCATCAACATACACATTGTGATGTCCGTGGGGTGCATACACATGTGGTTAGGTGTTTTTGTCCAGGCAATAACTGGATATCGTTGGCAACAATTGGCAGGAAACGCGGTTATAGCTTATATCAATGACTAATATATCATTTATAATTTATACAATTCACGCTAGCCTAGGTAACACACACATCGTATCATGGGCATCAATCATCTATCAAACCAATGCGTCATTTCGCACAGTAGGCTAGTTGTCAACTATTAATACCATCAATTGGGTTCATTCCAAAGATTGCTGTTGCTGTTACCGAGGACATGTACAGACATCCATATAATGATTTCTAATCATTGTCCTGCTGGGCCTTAACTTGTCATGGCCTGAAGATATTATGCTCAACTTGTTCTTAGAAAAACCTTGTACCAGTAATGCATCGTTGAGGATTAAAGATCAATATATTATTCTGAATAGCAAAAGATTTAAAGATAAAGACCAATGGTTTCAACAAATAAGTCAATGATGAGGACGTGTCCTTAAGCCATCCCCCCACGGACAATACACGGCAGCTGCCAATAGACTGTCCCTCAGAGGTGAAGGTCAATGTATCAAATTGTTATGTATACAAGAGATGTAGTCACACGCCTTCTACCACAATCTTTATGACCTATCACAGGCAGTGATACATAGGTGGTTCATCAAAAATGATGTATTATAAAACACAGCTTCACCATTACTTCCTACCTTCGCTATAACCGACTAGTCGTGCTGGCCAGACCTCAAAAGGATGATTATTGTTGCATCTATTGATGCAATCTCTTCTATAAGTGCATTCATATAACATGCCCATGGGGGAAAATCGGACATAAACATTGCCGCCATGTTGGTGCTTCAATGGGGGGTTGATTGTTTGGGCCAAGTATGTAATACCATAGGGAATCATTACGAATGGTGGACAGTAGTGGACGTAAACTTGCCCAGGCCGTGTTCAATAATAAAATAAGCCACACACTCCATACGCAGACCCTAGTAATGAGGCAATTAACTCAAGTGGAACTAATCATCAACAGATGTTTTGCTTAGATTGCTTCATAACGTGCATGTCCTTTCGCATTGATTACATGAATACCCTCACCACAGTGATTTTTGTTTGGGCTATGGTTTATTTTTAAGCGGGCTCTATTCAGGAGCTGCTCAAGCCTCTCAATTATATGGACTAGAGGCACCTATAAAGGCTCAACTTCACCTCGAGCAGCTCGACCAAGGGAGCAGTTCTTATCGAAAAAGCGAGCAAGGTTTCCATCGCAGAAAAAGACTTGACTGCTGGCATTTGTTTACTTCAAAACCGTTTGGCACTTAAGGGAGGGCTGCGTATAACAGTGGGGTAAAAAACTATATTTCAGCTATGCAGTCATGTCAAAAGGCCGGCAAATTACATACCATGAGATAAAAAAAGATGCCCTCGCCCTCCTGAAGGGCGTGGCAAATTTTGCACAGTAGATTCTGACCAGAAGCTAACTAAATGAAACCAAACGTTCGGAACCCTCGACTGCCAGGTTGGAGTAACGTCAGTGAGGAACTGATTTAACAAGCAGATGGTTCGGCCTCAGATTTACAAACAGACATAGCTTCTTGGGCGAGTCTAAATTAAGCTTTCTCCTTCACTTAACAATACAGGGCGATGGCGGTGAAGGTAGGAGTCGGGTAAACATAGGCAAGTTATGCGAGGGGTAAGATATAGAGCGCTTCGGTTCCAGGTTTGTTTGTTTGTAATGCCATCGCGGGGCAGATCACAATACACACATATCTCCTACATGTTATCCATCAACAAATCCCCACTTTACCCAGTGCCAGGGTTAATACATATGCTGTAGGGATGGATATCCCTAAGGTTTATCTATTTAGCAGATGGTTTTCTTTAATAAAATGTGAGAAAATATTGTGACAATACACCGAGCCTTGTATGCAGATTTCGTGCAGTCAAAGACATTGACGAAGACCCTGCATCTAAAATTTGCTATAGATCCACAATGGAGTCATATAATTGTGAGCAATTGCGCATGTTGTATTGTTCTTGTTGTCCTTGACGCCCTGTGGGGTTTTCTCTGTTCTATAAGATATAATACCTACCTACTTGTGCCAATTAAACATTGCTGCCAATTAATTCTCTGGTACTGGTATTTGTAACCGCATCAATTGGATCATAGTCGGAACAACCATTTGGTTTAAAGACACCGTAGGGAAAAAGAAAGGTTTCTGAGAACCTAGTTCAGTTTCTTTTCTAAATTAAGTCTTTATGGTGTATATTGTATGTATTGCACGATAGTATAGGACATTTGCCTTAACATAAGTTCGCCCAATTTAATATGACGGTTTTTTGTTTAATAAGTGTTTATTCAGGTTTATTTTACACTTGTGCAATTTGCTCAGTAACCTGAATTGAAACATTATTATAATATTGACAAATGTTGTCAAAGGTTGTCAAAGCAAAAAAGCTCATTCAGCAATTAAATTGCTCATATATATATTAAAAAGCTTTCAATTATTTAAACTTGATATAACCATTGGTACTTACCAACGAGAACGTATAGAATAGAATATATATGATATAGACTTAGGCATCATCATAAAGCGCAAACGGTCAGGATCAGCTGACGCAATTACTAATGATACTTAAGGCCGTATATTTATACATGACCTTGGGGTATATCTGAATGGTCGATCCAAACGTACATGCTACCCCTAGGTGCAATCATTATTGAGTATATATAGACAAAGTAAAGCTACACCCCGCAAGGCTTCAGGTGTGGCAACCTCTGGGTCACGTGGGGATAAAGTCAGACTGGTCAGCGTGCCCCAGATAATGCTCATATGCTGACACATTCCATTATCGGATCGATACGAAACAATGGAGACTTTATCAACCTGATCTCGGTTCATCATCACTTGGCAGTCAGGCAGCGAATTCGTGTGGCAATAAACTACCCCACACTCCACACACTAAACTGGAGTTACTCATTGTAGAATAGAGATTTGGGCTTTTAAGAATAGATCATAAACAATGATGAGAATCAATCTTTATATCGGGTATCTTAAATCATCTTCATATTAATGTCATAACCCTCTGTCTAATATATGAATTTAAGATTTCTCTATTCCAACCTTCGGAATTTGCTTTTGGTCAACTTATTAAGCAGAAGGCCTCTAGAATCAAGTATCATTATCCCAATAACATTGTACAGAGCAATAGAAAGACTCGAGTACCAATTTAATGCCTAATGATTTCGATCTATGGAAGCCATACGCCAATATTTGCAGCAAAGGATGGTTGCAGGCATATCTACAAATCGCTCATACCCTGTCAAATGTGACATTTAACATCATCCGATATTTGCATTCGCATGAGATTGCTGATTACAGCTAACCATACTTAGTCGTTGTATCATTTAAAAAGCCAATGTAGTTTAACTCATGTATTATTAATCTGAGATAAACTATTAAGTAAGTTTGCTTTATATAGATTTTTCAAATGATTCGGAATAGGATTTGCAATTGGATAGTCGAGAAAATATCATTTTGAAAAAAGAGGAAGCTTGCAGCCGATCGAAATATAGGGGGAAATTGAAAATATCCCATTACGTCGCACATCTACAACAAAAATAACTGACGTAGTAAATAAAATTATTATTAAAGAATCCTCATTCACAGTTCGCCATTCTAAACAATAAGTAAGATCACGATATAACGTACGTATCACAGAAACAACTCTGCATTAATATTCAATGTATAAACTGTGAATGACAGAAACCAGAGCAGTCAATTCCAAATATGATGAAGTGAGATTAATTGATGTGAAAAATTCATCAGCACCACATCAATCTAGAATAGTTGCGATAATAGCCTGGCGACCGTTGTGTCAATCATTCAGCTAATGTTGGCCATTTTAATTTCTCCTCACGGGATACAGTTCCCCTCAATGAAGCAGAAGCCAAATCGCAATCCACACAGTAGTACAGAGCACCATCACAAATTACAGCCAAGGCTAGCGAGGAGAAAATTGTGTTTTTCGATCCTCCTCCAGAGTCCTTTGATATTTACCTTTTGTTTTTATTGAGCGATACAAGCACCGCTTCAAAGACTAACAATATCATATCCCCCGGCTATGTATTGACAAACTGTAACATGGCATGCCTTTCTGGTGTTTATGCTAAAACCCATCAGCCTAAAATGCATCTTTTGGATCAATAGACACTTTTGTGTGGTGAAGGTCTATAAGTTTCCCTCCGCTCCCTGATCACCTGGCCTTGATCCTGGGGTTATTAATAGCAAACAGTCCTCTGGATAAGAAACCCACAGATGGAAGGAAGCTCAGTAGCCAGTGAAAATAGTGACTGACCGATAAAAAACTCCAACTGGAGATGGAGTAACTCGAGTGTCAGTAGCCTAATGTGGAGAAAACTATAGATCTTTCAACTCTTCAAGGATTAGACATCGACTTATGTGCGATTAATGCAAAAGATGCACCAATTAAACACCCTTAGGTATAATATAATTCAATGCCTGAAGGGATCATTTAGAGATGACCCAAATTATACTCAGGAGAGCACCTTTAGAGAATAAGGTTATAGGAAATAGAGGGAAGTGGGGTCCATGTGGATTTGATCTTTAGGCAGCTAGCTATCGTCTGGTGGAGCGAGTCTCGCCCAAGCAATTATACAGATTGAGAGTAAAAATTTCTTGCCAAACCATGTTATTCCTGAAAATATTTACACGCCATACCTAGGTTCGAATTATTTCCACTTGACACTTGAGCAGAGGTTTCCTGGCAGGCCGGAAACAATTATTCCAGCCTTGCCTTCTCTCTAATCTTACTGATTCATCTTGCCTACATCCTCGGCTTCTGATGTATGTTTCATAATTACATAATTAAAACCATAATTATTTCACCCATGCAGCACATTTGTAAAGCCGGTATACCTGACGTGTGAAGCTTATATTAGGTACATAAAATATTATATTAGTATACTTTGCGCATATTATATGTATGTGCAGAAGCAGTTGTTCTGTAACGATATGGCTATAGAAATTAGGAAGCCATTAATTTAAAATGCAAGTATGATATCACATTAGAAATGTAATTACAATAACCATACAATATATCGACCACCATCGCCATGTTGATCTCATCCAACATAGAGCATACCAGCATTGGGAGCATGAAATATGTGCACACGTAAATCTAGTAGGAAATGTATATGGTGTTAAAGTGGCAATGACATCGATGATATGTAGGTCGGATCGATAGAGCAATCATATAGCAACAATTCAGCAGGAAGGCAGAGTAAACATTTGGCTAGCTCACAAGTGGAGCTTTCTTGATTTACTGGTCAATACTGGACGCAATGGGCATCCGTGTTTGCAACGTGCGTGTCATGGCAGAGTCACGACATGGACGAGTAACTCGCTGAGCATTTATAGTGGTATTTAGCTGACATCATGTCTATATATACAATGCAAAAAAAATACTGATGTCCAGCTGATGCTCCAGGTCATTAGATGATGGTTTTTTTCCCCGGGGTGAGAGACTGGATAGGATTGTGGGATAAAAAACTCTTTTTTAACTGAAAGAAATAGCAAAAACTTCATGTTAATGCTAGGGTATGCTAGATCCTCCAAATCCTTAACTTTGCAAGGCCCAATCTATTCGGCCATATTTGAACTTTGGGCAAATTTAATTCGGGAAAACGCTTTTCTGTGGTTTGAAGTAATTGGCAGGCATGCACGATGCTACTGTGCAAAGCTATGGTGCCATTAATTGGGTTCACCTTTCAATACCTCCATGTTCTCAATTCGACCAATGAAGAGAAGCTTTCGTCGATTACGTGCACACTATGGCTGACTTTATTTATGCATTAAAAATTGATGTTTCATGATCCAAGGGGAGAAAGGGTGATGACCGAAAGTAAATTGGCGGGATCTGAGAATGATCAGTCAGCTTTTAACCCGACAACATGTTCACAACACAATGTAACAATACCACGTAAAAAACTGAATAGGGTGTTGATAAACTAAAAGGCAAAATTTGTTCACGCCATGTTTCAACCCCCATCACGTACCTTGGCCTGAGTCACGCAATTTCCACCATGTTTGCATGAAATAGGGCTATCCCATAACAACATTGGTGACATGAATGCAAATGTTATTCAATATAATTTGGTTCATCAATATGTCTGACGTACTCAGGACTGTGTTCTATTTCATGTGGGGCCTGACGGTTACGCAAGGTTAAATCATTAAACTTTACAGATTGCCTGCATGCAACGTAGGGTTGGTTGTGGTGTGACTGGGATCGACATGTTGGCCAACACTTTTATTTCCCTGTACTTGCTAGTCGTGATAAGCCAAGGGGAACTCCGTTATGGGCAAAGTAATTGTTCCTGTATTCCCATTAAATCGTGCACAATTTCAGCAATGCAATCGAGCTAATAAGCCAAGCAATTGTACGTATACATTCGTAGATATATATGCGCATTATGTTGCGATCTTTAATTAGTGGTTGTATAATGGAATAATTATGATTGAATTTGTTTTCTGATTACCCAGACACAGAATCATTCTATCACACTAGATTACCACATGCACACAATGTTTAAAACGATGCCAAGTGAATCCCATTATCGAAACCATTATGTCGGTTTATTGCAAATCATTTGTGCAAAATAAAACCGAGTGATACTTGAAGTAGCAGATGATTCAGTTGATCCAGCTGGACGGTGATCCCTGACTCAATAGACACAAAATAAGCTGAAGCATTTTGTGAGAATAACAGCTGTTATTTTGCGTGTTTCTGGGGCTCTTATGCACCTGTCACAATCATATATCGGCCCATCATGTCTCTTCTGCATGTTCACAATTGTTCAATGTGCCATGGCTAAATAATTAACATGTTTATGAGCAACCGTTCCCTCCAAAGTTCAGGGTTTAAATAGAGATGGCACAAGTGCTTTGCATAATATAAACGCCAATTGGGGATTTTTGATCTATCTAATGCTGGCATATGTAAGTTATGGTTAAGCCAGATATATAATTAACACTCTCCAGTTAATGGGGGGAAATCTCTCCATTAAAACAAGGCATAATACTGTATAGCTGGTCATTTCAGTGCCCACTCCCTAACGAAACACAAGTGGAAACTCTTGCACGCTACATATAGCAATTGCCAGGTAGATATATAATCCGCAGAGGCGTGATGAGGGACCAAAGCGCTCCCGGATGATTAACTCTCACGTGTAATCTGGATTTGGTGAAAAGTAGTAATCACCTACATGTATATTATACTTATTGCGAGCTGCACGAGTATGATGCGATTCTCTCTATACCTGCAGATTCTCATTAATCGTTATTGACAAGTGGCTAACCTTTTCTGGTATCAGTATATGGAATTATAGAACGCTAAAATCGAATTCATCGATTTTAATTGCATTTACAATGTACAGCCCATGTACACAGCATCCGCTAAAGTTTTAAATCATATGGGAGGAGAATTAATCAACATAGATACCCTAACCACACTTACGCTATCGATTAGCATCATGAAGATGTGGTGTGGTATGCCTTCTGAGAGACAACCTAGGTTCGACTGGATGTTACTAAGCATAGTGGGTGTTTTGATGGTGGGCTTGGGGATCGCATCTCATACATTATTCATGTCCAGCTGCCTAGCAGTGCATCGGTTCCTTAGTCCGCCTATTGATCAGGGCACAATGATTAGATCCGGAGGTGTTCGGACACCTCAATATATCAAACGCCAATGACTATTCATTTATTTGTATTAAAAACATGGGTCTCTTCAAGCCTCAAGGTTCTTACAGTACTGCGTCTGACGAATGGAATACATGGAATTCGTAATTGCGCATTACTATATAAATGCTAATCAACTATTAATTAAGGATCTAATAAGTTATTCACGAATGCGTCTGCCGACGTGGCTGACTAGGCTAATGCGCGTATGGACAATAACGGACGAATGCGACGGAAGTGACGAGCCTATGCATTCCGCTGACTAGCCCATTACCCGAATGTTCTAAATTGATTCTAATGACTGGGGTTTTCTCTTCTAAGAGTATAATAACCGCTTGGTGTCGAGGGACTCCTTACAGGAGCTTTGCCTGGCCCGGGGCATATCCTGGAGGAGTCAAGGTATAAGGTCATTGGCTTCTCCACTGATGACCTGCTATCACGCCGTACTAACAGGGGCTTTTGTCTCTCAGCTGGCTTCTGTCAACAAGGCCCTGCATCGGGCATGACTGACACAGCAAGACTCGTGTTTGGAGTGAGAGGCAGTGCATGGGGTGAGACTGAAATGAGGTCAATGGGAGAGAGAAGGGGAGTGGGAAACGGTTACTAAGACAATGATCCTCCCTTGTCTGGATCAGTGTATGATCCCAGGGGGATCGAATCCAATCGTACAATAAGCAAATCTGCTTATAGCCACGCGTTCAATGTGATTTATTATACCCTCCCCCTTTTATAGCAAGGCCGCCAGCTGTTAGAAACTGGGGCACTGAAGGGGGTGTATAGAAGGCTCTTAACATGAACAATCTTCGCGCGGAGTGGACCCTTAATCCTGGGGAAGGCGGGAGGACACTGCCCCCACACAATGTGTCTATTTATAAGGTGGCTGACTTGTCCGCACGGGCCATTGTCATCTCAAATAAAAGGAACTCATTTGGGGGACATTGAAAACGCAGGCAACCGAGACACACCACAATCATTTCCATGGCAGCATTGATTACTTTACAAGCAATTGGATCTGGCGTTAATTTTGATAAGGGCCCCTCTCGATAAAGTCCAAACAATAGAAAATGTGTCCCATGAGATAAGAAATACAGGACTTTTACCCGAGGATATTTGAAGGCTTTTTTGCAGATAATGTCCTGGGATGAAATGAATAGAACTATTTAATTGATCCGATCGAGACCGTGCCAGGAAAGTTACATAACCGGGATTGTATAAATCTCCACGTCACCGATTGTTTCTACCTGAATTTCACCACACTTTGATCCGCATTTATTTGTCCCACTTAGCGGTTGGGTCTCGACAAGAAGAGGGATTTATTGATCAGCAAGGGGACTATTGATCGTGTCTACCCTTAATATAGGTATGTTCGGCAGAATAAATGTTGCTACATAGTAAACAAGACATCCGTTGTTCTTAAAGCAAGTGCTGCTTAGCGGAACGCGACCGAGTAGTATAACAAATGGGGGAATTATCTCGAAGTCACGCGCTGATGAGCTCACATTCGTGACAACACGAGATTTCCCGAGCGCTCCTCTTGTTGACCGGTCCGTGACACCTCAGATCCGGATGTGACCGAGATTGGGCATGCGCAGAACATAACACTACCTGGATATCTGATATGACACTTATTCATAAAATACAGCCTTCTTAATTGATAGAACCTATAGGCTAATCTAGCCTTCCAGACAATGATATTCTGACTTATTTATAGCACGACAACAACGGTGATTAGGCGCTTACTAATACAAATAAAGTGGATCAATGTAATGCTACTACTTACCGACTAAAACCTCGTTACATGGAAGAAGATTATTGTTATTCTGAAGGACAGGTTCTTCTGTTTCGGGATCTGTTACCACCACCGTTGGATGTTGGTGAGGATGTTGCTCAAATTCTGCGGGGAAGGGGGCTGCTACTCTGTCACTTCTTATCGGTACTATCACCTCTTCTACGGGTTCGAGATCTTCAGGTTCGGATTCACATTTCTTCTCCTTTTGAGAAACAATTTCCTTTTCTGTAGAGGATGCACCTTTTTTGCTTGATTTTTCACTCGGTAGAGGTGGGAGGGATTCTACGATTTTATTTTCTGTTTTTGTGATTACTTCAACAACTTGTTCTTTGTTAACTGTGTGATTTATTACAATTTCTTTTCTTTCTTCTTTTATTAGAGCCTGGGTTTCTGCGCTGTCGACCTTGTCTTCTTCGCTTAGTTTTTTATCTTCTTTCTCCTCTTTTTGTGTACATGGTTGCTCCTCTTTCTCTTCATTCTCTTCCTCTTTGTTCTGAGGCGTTGAAATTTCTACTTCTGGAGAAGCTTCGACTTTTTGTATTTCCTCTGGAATGATTTCTTTTTCCTCATCCAGTATATTTTCTTGTTTTGGCTGCTCTCCATCTTTCTCTTCTGATGTGAGAGTGGATGATGGCTGTGGATCAGACTCATCCTCTTCTTTGAGTTGAGGCATGGGTGGCTCAGTTGTTTCAACTTTAATATCTACTGTCACCGTCTCAGAACCATCGGCTTCTTGCACAGTCCTTGTGGTTTCTGTTGTGGTGCGACAATGACCATTGGCCAAATATTCTTTCTTTGTGAGTATGACAGTAGTGGTTTTTCTGTGTGGCTTTGTGTCTGCCTTATCTTGTTGCTTCTCCGTGTCCTTTATGTGTGACACTTCAATCTCATTGTCCCCCATATGGTCCCCTGCTTCTGCATCCTCATCTAGGATCCCATTGCTATGGTGCTCACCATTCATTTCCTTGTCATCACCATTGACAAGGTAAGCATCATTATATTTATGACAAATATCTCCATTCAGGCAGTCCTCTAAGCACCCGTTTATGTCCATGTTTACTTGTTTTGTGTAAGGGATAACTTCACTTTGGTCCGAATCCATGACTATGCCACTATCTTCGCGCTGTACGCCGGTCTTTCGCGCCATGTTGTCAGTAGTGGTTACCTCGGAGTAGGTTTCCTCCATTGTCTTCTGGTCGTTCCCAATGCTACAAGAGCTCTCGTTATCTGAAGTCCCTGTTACAGGTTCGTCATCCTCTGCAATAGCCTCCAGATATCCTGAATAAAGACAAGAAAACACAGAGAGATTAGCTACATGGAATCACATGGTGAAATATTAGTGTACAAACATCCGAGAAGAAAACACAGCACAGCGTGGCTACCCACGCACACAGCACGCCGTCTCTCTCTTTTGGATCCTAGCTGGGAAAAGGCGGCAGGACCTGGCAAGAGAAAAAAAGCCAAAACGAAACCAACTTACAGTGTTTTTCATAAAACTGCTTCAATATACGATGATAGGTAATATCCTAGCGAATATGTGGAACACAATAGACACTGTGTCCTATAATATAGACGTCTCCTCGTCGGCTAATATCACCTGGGAAAGGTAATAAGTGCAATCTCTCTCTCGCTCTTCGGTCTGGTAAAACGTGGTAGTAGAGTGTTGTGTAGCTGCTCGCAGCTTCAGTAGCTAGGCAAGACTCGGGTAGGAGAGGGAGTGAATGTGTGGAGTGTGGGTTGCGGCTGCTGCGCCAGGCCAGTCAGAGATGCTAGGGGTCCGCCCCGTAGTAAACAATAGCGTGAACCAGCATCCGCATCACTACCAGCGTGCCAGAAGCAGAAGCTTGAGCAGCAGCAGGAGCAGCGGCAGCAGTAGCTGGAACCTGCAGTCCAAGCATATAGCAAGGGAGAGAGCTATAGGCCTAGCTGGGTAGTGCACTGCCACTGGCCATTTTACTGGCTTAATCTCTAATCTAAGCTCATTCTACTGTATTCATACTAAAAGCCCCAAATTAAAGATGCATGGTTAAGATGGTACGTCATTGCACCTGTCCTTTGGCAGCAATTCCCTTACACCAAAATAGTAACTGTTTCTCTGAAGGATTGCAGAAGTAGTAGATGCTAAAATCTAAGTACGCATCACGATGCATAATGATGTTAGTTTGTTTACAGGCCACGTGGAGGCAGGCTCATACACGGTAGCTTTCTCACTTAACTGGAGTTCTAATCTTTCAGAACAAGCTGGGAACAAGCGTCTGTATGTTCTCTAAACAGCTTACGATCACTCTAATCCCAATCGAATTTGTTTACATGTTCAGAAGATGAGTGCAAAGTAAATGGTTGTGCTGCTGGTTGTGCGCGCACCAAAAGAACCCTGAGCACACATGTAAATTATCAGAGTAAAATGCATGTTATGACTGCCGATGGTCATAAATTTAGGGCAAGAGGGGCGGAGCATCTTCCTAGATACCTCCACAGCTTGAATTTCGATCTGTTACAAGCCTCGGGACTCGGTATTGGATTTTTAAAAAGTGGCCTACTTGTATTCTTTACCGTTCAGCTGAAATACAGAGTAAAATTAAACAACTTGAAGTCGAACGTGCCCACGTGGCATACAGGTAACGAGAAGGCGGATGGCCTATATCAGTCAATTTCTAATTATTATCACCATTATGGCGTCAATTTTAATATGCTGGAGAGAATTATGCCTATACAGAGAAAGGCCATACTAACAACATAATAATATAGCTGGTTCGTTGTAGCATGGGGAATATTAAAATAAAGTATTTTGGTACCTAAGAGCCCGTGAATGTTTTATTGACATCCGTTCCCTTTTGCATTATATTCAATAAACAGAAACATTTGTTATTCTATACTAGTCATCGATCACGAGTGGCAATTCACTGAATAGATTAAAAGTTATGGATTCTCTCCACGGCCAGACTGAACCGTCTGAATTTGGGTTACGTATGCATGCACGTTAAGTAACGTCACCCACACATTGTGTCCGACGTGAGGAAATCAATAATTTCTCAGTGACCCGAGGTCTTGATTTGAGATTGAGCGATGGGGTCAGAAGAGAAAGAGAAAGAATGCTAGACTCGAGAGAGGGAGAGAAAGAGGGGGTGAAATGGGGGTCGGGGGTAGGTTGGAGTGAGCGGCTCATAGAATTGTAGTTGGGAGGGAGGCCGCTAGGGCACATGTGCTGCTGCCACGTGCCGCTCCAACGCGCATGCTCCTCTAATGACACTGCTCGACCTCCGAGTTTCCATGGCAACTGGAAAGCCATAATAGTCATCAGACAAGGAGAGCCATCCTTTCCCCTTCTCCGCGGGTGTGTTGTGTCTATAAATTCGGGTGCGATATGACTGTTTTCTTTCTCCCCTGCGTTTTGATGGCCATCTCTCACCCAGATAATCTCTGGAAGGTTGTGACTCATTATGGCCTGCGTTTGTGTACCCACACTTTGCCAGACATAAAGGGATTATAACTCTGTCGCAAATGTACACATCTATCCAGGCTCCCAGACAAGCTCAATATCTGCACAAATTGCCGTGCAGGTCTATCACGAGATATAGCCATTACGTGTGTTATGATTTTTCTGGTGTACGTTTTCATACCCGATGTTTTCATACCAGGCTCCCATCTTTTAACGTACACATATGTCTGGCTTCATCGACTGAATGACAGCAAAACTAATGGCATAGCAAACAGCATAACTATTAAATAGGCTTGCCTCCCTGTACCTGGTATTGATTCGACAGGATAGGTTCGGCCATTGACAAGCTTGTACTCTCTCTAAACGGTCCAATTGGGTGTGAAATGACTGTTATTTCGCCTCCACCTTTATTGGTCTTTCATAACCAGAGGCGGCACATGACAGAAACCACGTGGAAATATCACTATCGATGGTGACCTGCATAAAATGTCAATAACAGTCATTTTCTACGCTTACTCTTTGGCAATGGAAAGAAGCCAGGCAAATTGTAGGACATGACAAAAACAGGGACGCTTCATATATTTATCAATGTCAATGGACGGGTTTTTCCCCACCCGCTAAGTTGTACCCAGAAATCTTAATTTGTACATGATTGTCCACACCAATACATCACTTTGGAATGAAAAGAAATCAATAGGAACTCAATTTAGATTGAAATATTCACCCCTGAAGAAGGTCACTACATAGACCTAAACGTTGGGATATATAATATTATAAAGAATCGAGAGAGAGAGAAACTTACTTCAAGTTTGGTGTTTGTAAGGTCATTGACAGCTAAATTAAAATATCTCCTACTTCATAAAGTCACTAAATACCAGGCATTTCAGGCTAGAAGCTCCGAGTAGTTGCGATTTACCTTCACCACAGGCTAGATAGATCTCGATTGCAAGTATACATCCTTAGAGCGCAAAGTTCTATGCCCAAACTAATTACCGCGACATTCATCGCATCTCATCTTAACCAATGACTCATCCTAGAAATTGTGTACACCTGGGAAAACGTGAGAGGTGGCAGGCCAAAGAGATTATGTAATTACAACTAATCCATACATTCTGACACATAATTAGAAGCATGAACTTGATAAGTTTATCTCACAAATTGGTACTAGAGCGGTATAGATAGCAGAGGCATGCCTCTGTGGTGAATGGTAATGGGATTTGGCGCCCACTGGAGGCTAGGAACATAGAGTAAATACAGAGGTTATGTGCCCAATGGTATAGCACTTCTCTAGCAAAGAATCATATCCATGCGGGTAGGTGGAGTCAACCCCCCCCCCCCCCCACCCCAAACTAATCACAGAATCTTATTAAATAATGAAAGCTTAATTTAGAACAAACAGAACGAGAAATGATTATTTCAAATGTAAATGATTGCTATTTTTAAAATGGTATATTTGCGTTCATGATGTCAGTCCAACGTGACGACATCAGAAATATCATCGATACGGCTCAGAGTCCTTGGATGACGCCAGCCTTAGCCAGGTCCTACCTGTAGAAGAAGCGTAACCATGGCAACGCCGAGGACGCCACCGGCTTACACTAGTAAGGGAAGACACAGGTTTTGTAACATCACAAATATAACCAGAGTACCGTATAGTGGGGGCTACAATGAGAGGAGACGGTGCTAACACACAGGTGTGTATGTAGCCTTCGCCTGGAAAGCAGTGATACAGAAATTGAAATCCTTTCATGTCATAAGCACTCCTGGAGACAGCCTACCTATACCTACTGCATGGTGGAACATGCATGCATGTGTAATATTATGCTGCAATATTGAACACTGCGTGTGTATAGGTATAAACAATAACTAATTATGCTAATAAGACAATAAGTGATGTCCTCAACATAATTAAAGATGTAATAATTATGAACTATGATAAAAATATTGTGATTAAGATCAGCGCCAATGGGTATTAAGAAGTTTTGCATGAGGACTGCATAGTCCACTATTATGCCATGCGCTCATTTTTCATCTTATTTATTTTATGTCGTCAAATCCCAGGTTAATGTAATTACATAATAAAGAGATTACCTGATAGGAATCATATTTCATGCTTCATGGGTCCAAATAGGTGCATGTACACAGTCGCCTCAAAAATAAATATTGGGATAGAGTCCGCCTGATTCTACCATTCTACATTCTATATCATAAACACGCCCGTCAAACCCTGCACAAAAAAAAGTAGGCAGCACGCAATCAATATCAGGGAATCAGCAACCACCTGAAGCGCCTTTCCAAATTAGTTTTCCGTGCTAAGTGCTTCAACACTTTTCAATGATTCCGACAGAAAAAGTCCGAAATAGCGTGTAAACAGGTAATGAACGTCAGGGATGTGGGAACTTCCCAACATCGGAACAAAAGGGACAACAGTCATGAACAAAGTGCGCTGTGATGGCATTGTCCAAATGCCCTTAACCCTTTAGAAAGGCACTGGTATCAGGGATGAGAAGCTAATGTATGTTCATTGGTAAACACTCGGCATGCTGAGAGTTAAGTCCTTGTACGGGCAAACGTTCAATAAGATATGTACCCAGGCGCAAAATCTGGGTTCAGTTAAGGTTCTCCTCAAAGGGAAGCTTAAATATAGAAACGTTGCAGGTACGTGCATGCACGGTGGATCGATGATGGAAAAGCTAAGGTGAACAAGCACGCGCCCACCGTGACATCTGAAGTTGGTGAAGAGCGCTTCCACCTAGGGCAGGTATCCAAGTCTCCAAGTATAGGAGCAGGGAGAAAATATATGGCGCCAGCAACACTATGATCACCGTGACAACAGCTCAATACAAGATGAGCTATGCTTAGCTAGATATGGTCCCCGGTTTAAGCTGGTATTATAAATCATTTTTTTCTGTATGTTGCGCATTTAGAATGTCTTTTTGGAATGATGTACATCCGTGCACAACCACCAGTGTGAATATTTTATATAAGTCTCAACTTTGGCTTCGGAGGTGTCTGCTTAATTAATATCCAATGTATAGCAGCAGCAGCCGGGAAATTATTACTCGGCTCGAGACCGATCTTCCACCATGAGAGATGATTGATGATATGCTGTCATAAATGTACAATTGATGCACGCCTCACGAAAATGCGAACAGGTGGCAGGAAAATCCCAATGCCCATACAGGTATAACCATGAGATAATACAAACACCCACAAACCCAAAATAATCAAGTAAAAAAAGTGCAAAATATGATATCAAAACCCTGATGTTACATACCACAGCCATCCATCCGATTCCGACGCCATCAGCCTCCTAACTGCACATTGGCATATACCCCCATCCCCTCTTCTCAGAGAAAATAGGGGAGGGAGGGAGTAAAGAGGGGAGGCAGAGGCCCCTAGTGGCGTGGAATGTCAGCCCAGGAGGAGCTCTTGGCGCTCCCTCGCGCCACAGGCAGATGGCACACTATGCAGTGTGCCACCGCCCGGATGCTATGTTGGATCTTTGGTTACCTCGGCACATCATAAGTGATATTTGCTTTCACCGGAGCCAAGAGTAAGGCCAAGTGCGAGGGCAGCAAACCTGGCCCACAGATTGTTGGAGAGGTCAGGTGTGTAAGGTCATAAAGTAAAGCAGCAGCAAAAAAAACTAGACAACGAGAATGCTTCTCAAAATATGAATGTGTAGTATGTACACAATTAAGTTAAATATTTATGGATTATTTTCGATATTAACGGTGAAATATGTTAATGAAATCAAGTTTTAGAATGAACTAATTTATATATACATGTATAAGGTGCATCAATGTAGGCGTAACGTGCATATAATATTGACTCAAGTCTTGCTTACAAGAGAAATTGACAAGTTCCAAACGTTCGGCCTAAACGTGATATGAATTTAAAACCTCGGGCATTATTCAGTGGACCATACAATAGAGAACATGATTAAATAATTTTGTAGAATTCTACTATGACTTAAACACAACTAAATCACTGTCCAGCTTAGGTAATGGTGCGTACAATAATTTTAGCACTCGTGACTTTTCATCATCCCCAGTGATCATTGGACTAGGAAAGTTTTTGTAATTTGCCCTTTCCTTAACTCCCACAGACACACATGCCTACCATATGCATTCCACCGCTGTAGTATGATCCTTGAGCTAGAGGGTGAAGTATGTTATGTCTGGTGTATAGAATAACCTAACCAAACCTTCAGTATAAATACCACGACCGAGAAACAGGTGGAGGAAAAACAGGTGACAACATGCTTAGCATAGGGGTTTTTTCCTCTCTTCCGTATGACGAGAAAAAAATATTACTACATAACTTAATATGCATCAATACAATTTTATTAATGAGTGAGCAATCGAGTAGAATAATTTAGCAATCACTCATATTTGCCTCGGTGGGAGTATATATTTGCAGGTATAGTGTTCAGTTATGCCAGTCTTGATATAAGCGGGGCGTGTGCGAATTGTTAGAACTTCCTCCCTGGACCATCAATAACCACCGATCGGTAATTAACACCCGTGTACTTTCCAAGTTACCACAATTAGCTTGTTAACCCATGACTGATTATCATATAGTCTAGACTCACAGCCTATCAGACCAGATATAAGAATGGTATGTCTGTGATTGGACGCATACACTGTGCTAAACCTAGTGGCTTTCCGGCCCTGGAGTAGGCGTCCTAATGGGATTCTAGATATAGTTTGCGGTTTGGAACGAGAGACTTTCCCCTCAGTTCGGAGGGACTCCCTCAACTCTGAGCCTAGATTTGAAAGTTGAATAACGATGGAGTTGTTGGTATTGCGCCCGGTGTTTTAAAATTCGAGAATTATTCTAAGGACAGAAAATTGGACCAAAATTGAAAAAATTAAAGATGCACAGGCGCAACTTAGAACGATCCAGCCAGGTCCCAGTCCACCGCTTATAGCTTTAAATAAATGAACGGTGAACTTGGAAAACAGAAACCAATAATCTATAAAAGATTTCGGTCGTGGTGTAGATCGATAATTGGATCTCTTTAACACGACCTTTTCTATCCAGAAGAAATCAATGACTTAAAATCAATTTCTTACAAATGACGCGGCGATGAATGATTGCAAACTTTTCAAAACACAATAAAAAAACTAACTGCAGTTGCTGTCAATTTCGATAATAAAAAAAACTTTTAAACTCCATTGATTGGACTCAAATTTGCACACTACTTTGCGTCAATAATGTATCCGTGTAAGCTTTATTCGTATACGCAAGTATATAATAGTATTGCTTTTTTAAGCAACTCCTTCGTTAGTCGAAAGCGCTGCGGAAATAATCTTCCTTTAGTCATCAACACCTCCCTCACATCATAAAGGTTCTCCAAGTCATGGCCCAAGAATTTGTTCTAATTTGTGATTGTAAACGTGTCTATAAATAATTTGCATTGCGAATAAATTGACACAGGTACCATAGTAATCGTGTTGGCCCGTAAATATTTAAAGCACATGCCGCCGCCTAGAAGTGGTTCTAAACGCCCACACTCTACGGCGACTAAATTGTTGCCTCATCAATAATTTAACAGGGTTAGTGACTAAAACATGTCAACAAATTCGAAATTTTAAATCAACCAAACAAAAGTTTCAGAAATTTTGTGAAGAACTGCTGTTGTCTATAAGGTAGGTAGGACTTAAGTTATAGTACAGATACGATACATGTTATACCTACAATCGAATATAAAACATGACATCGAAGCCTGAAGAAAACATCTTGAAATAACTGGTTTACGTATAATCCGTCCGGGTAGGGCATGGCGATATGTCTAGTCTATCAATCCATAAACAGGCCATGAATAAGCCATTCTGATTGGGAATAAAAAAAACTATGCCATGGCATGGCACCGCGGTGACAATAAACAGCCGAACAATATGTATAATATATAATATTATATAGGACATATGAGCATGATCCTCGGTAAAATCTATATAACATAATCACGTGCTTATTATGGTAATCAGTATAGAACAAATACATAGATGATCATCGACAGGGGCATGATGTTTCTTCTGGTCACAAATATAGATTCGGTAGAATAACTTATACAGAGTTAATATTGAGTACAATATGTCAAATTATATTATTATGACATTTAGCCTACCATATTTTCTGTGTGTAACGGTCTGTGTGCAATTATTTTATTTCATAGTTTAAGAAACAACTGAAGTTGTGTTGGCAGTTACGGTGAATAAACTAATCCATAAAGCCAAAGCTAAACAGAGGCAGAGATGTCAAAACAGATGACTTGGGATTTTAGGCATGGATGCAAAATATTGCCGAGATCATTAACTGTAGTTAAAATTCCAGCGTATTAGTCAGCATCGCTGAGTAGTTATTTGCAACTGATGGTCGACTATGATTTATGCTGCACACGTAGAAATCTCATTAATAAAGCCAACAATTACAGGGATCTGCTAAACAGAGACACTTTTCTTCGGGCATTCGTTCGCATAAAGGATGTCAATAATTAATCGACGCCCATAAATCATTTCTTTTTCCTCATCTAAAGTTCGTATAGCCTACACCCCCTGTGCATCACAATGGAGAAAAGGGGATACAGTCGCGAGGTCACAAACACCATTACAACGACCCCGGGATCACCCCCGGACTTGCCCTTGCGCACCCCCTAGTGTGTGGTTCGGAAAATGAGGGTAGTGCTTTCTGGCATGGTCAGATAAGTGAATAAGCCAGCTGACAAATGAGTTGTATTGTACACCGGGGTGTTTTTAGATTTGCTGATGACCAGTGAGACCCTGTTAGTCAGCTGCTAATGGCTCCAGCCATGGTTAACTATTACATCGGGGAGGGGGCGAGCCAGTTGGAGATAGATGGAATGGGCGAGTTGAGCAGTAGGAGCAGGTCATGAACTGCGGTGGTAAACTTTAACTGGGGTAAGCCATAGATGAGCACAAGTGGGTGTTTTCCGAAGTGAAGCCGACTACAAAGTATAAAACAATTTTCCCAAGTATGGCACAGCAGAGGACCGAATGGGGATTTTACCAGATTCAACTATACATACTGTTTCTGAATATTGCCAACTACAAATAGTTTAAACCTGCATGTTGATTTGGTTACACAAGCAGAAATAGAACCAGGAGATGGTGCCAAGAGTACATCTGCACGTTATAAGTTGTTGTTGTATAAGTTCTAATTTATCAAAGTAACAATGGCCCCTGCCACAGCAAATATGCTCCTTTTACAGCACCAATCACCAGGTATGGCTGAGGCTGAGTGCGGAAGGTCTATTATTGCTTGAACCAGACGGTCGTTTGGCTTGCACGATAGCCAGATCACGTGCTACGTGAATATTTAGGATGCCAAGAATGAATGACCATTACCCCTAGATACGATTTCTGGGGAAAAGATTCTATTTTCCCCAGAGAAATGAAGGAGAATGGCGAAAAAAGAGACTTGAACGCCGTCTGGCTATTGCTTTAGACCAGTTAAATACGGTATTGTAATATAACAACATGGGGATTTCATGTTGGCCTTGCGAGTGAATCTTGATCAAGATAAACATAATTATAATACCTATATTTGAATAACACAGTGGGAACCTTATATCAGTTAGAGAAAGCAATACCCAGTAGGCCTAAACTTTATCCCAATTAAGCATAACCCTTTGGCCACATGCTGGTCATTTTATACCCTAGCGTCTATAGAACTAATACCATAGGTGCGAACGCCACTTCGAGTTGGATCCTTTTCAACAGGTCAGAGTTCAGCCCATTAGAGCTGAACAACCTGGACTAAGGTCTCTCAGCACAATAGCTGGTCATAAGACTTGGAACATGCAAAAGGAATTTCCCATCCTCGGGATGTTTGTCCTAGGTTTATGGCCCCGTAAATTCGCTTGTATATTGGACGCCGAAGTGTTGCTATAAACGGATCTTCGGACCCAATGTCTCTGCCCAAAGCATCTGCAAGACTGCTCATAAAACTGCTTGAACATTGTCATATTGCATGTCAGGGAGAAATGCCTTGATATTGGAAATAATTATATGGATTGGTGTAATAGCACTGGTATATATACCAATATGTGAAACTGGTACAACTCCATGGTTGGTATATAGTGGTATATTGCCAAAACACATAGACCCCGGCACATTGTTAGAACTGTTATTTGCTCCACCTCCCCGTAGAAGAACAATAATCAAGCTATCTCATTTCACACAAGCCATGAGAAGGAAACTTGTTATTTGTTTCGCCATAAGTATAGGCTTGCCTTGTCAAAGGTCTTAGCAAAAAAGGCAGATTCGTTTCATAATGGTCAGAAAAGTTTGTCACAATGTAAACACTCTCTCATGGGATATATATTATATACAGTAAGTGTCATCTTTTTAATAACCGATATGAGATGCGCTCCATCAAAAAGAGTCCCATGTCGGCAACTTTCATTTTGAGATATAGGGCTCCAAAGGTGGTATAGGACTTTTTCGGTCGAAAACTTTTTTTCCCGTAATATTAATCTTTATTATGTTTTTTTTGACACTGGAAAATATTTTGTACCAAAAACAATAATAATATGTTGTAAATTTGTGTGATTACAGATAATTAGTAAAACAGAAAGTCTTTAACAAATTCTTACCTTTCTATATATGTTTGCCACCTCTCCATACCCAGCCATATGATATGGTACATTCAGTAAGTTAAAACCAATATACTCGATCCCTGGACTGATATACATATATGTATGTATGCATCGATCATTACTCGTGAATATTTTTTCAACTGCTCCTGGCCAGACATCCAGAAAAAAAACAGCGTGTCAAAGGTGTGTGACCTGAGCTGTACGCCTCCCTGGACCATATGTATAATATGAATAGTTTCTCTTATTATCGTATGCATGGTGCGAGTATGGTCTATGTTTTTTTTTATCAAATATATGATAAATGTAAGTTCTTTATATTGTATGTGTGAGTCATGGCGAATAAATTACCTTCATGTTTGGCTGAACACCTGGTGAAATGGTTTTTATATTATACTTTCTCTCATGTATTGTTTGCCTGTTTGCCTGACAATGAGTCATGGATACCACACTCAAATGATACTATCGTTTTGCTCGCATACAGGTTCATATTCAAAGGAATTCCTGTGTTTTTTCACAAAAATCTTAACATTTCCATGTTTCCATTTTCAGGGTATTTGCATTTACACAGAGAATTCCTGTCAGAAAACTTCGAACGCCAACACGAAATCACACACCCTTTGCCTTTGTTATTTTTTTTTTATAATTTCCCATCACGTGTATGATATTTAGGAAATCAGACCTTCAGTTCCTTTCATGCTTGAGTTACAATACCAGGCACCCCCATTCAATATATTTTAAAAGCGAAAGGCTGGAAAATATTCTACCAAAAATGTCACAGCAATGATTCTTGGGTGTTACCATTCCATGAGTACTATAAAGGTTCCCTTATTGTGATTTCCTCACGCAGCGCTATAATGTAGCTTTGCTATTAAACAAGTGAAATATGAGCCACGAAGATAAAACAATGATCGGGCTTTGGATTTGCTACACAGGTATCAAAACCGTGATTATGTACTGCGCAGTTGTTACCAATTAAAACTGTTGACCAAATGGTGGTTCGCTTTACTTCACATGCTATGCATGTAAGAACTAGCTGATGATGTCAGGTGTGTAAATTGTACGCGAATGGATATTTTCTGTAAACTCTTATTTGAGTGAAAGGCTTGCAGGTAAATCATTGTATATACAAGGGATCCACTAGCCCGCATAGGCATTATTAATGGCCCTTGGGCTGCTTGTTTAATGGATATATATACAAGAGGACCGGGTATATTAATCCCCATCGCTCGTGAGTATGTCCCGTGTTATGAGTTTCCTCAACAGCTAGCACTATCAATGCCGTGACCCAAGAGTATCATCACTGCTGTGATTGCTAGTAATTACTCCACCCGTGTGCTATACATGCTTTAACTACTAACAAATATTTACCGCTGGTGGTAAAGCTGGTGGTAAAGTTCTGGATTTAATTGACGATTGATACATGTCACTCTCAAGTCGGGTCCGTTCATTGAACATGCGTACTACATCTCATTATCAACTTGTGGTGATCGGATAGCTATTAATTGTTCAATTAGGAATGACAAATTTGATAGCTCATCATTATGACCCATACACATGCATGTGGTGCCCCTATATTATTAAACATTCCCACACAAAATCCTTCCCATTAAGTAGGTTTTAATTCTCGTCTTGATCATGCCAGTTCGTTATTGTATTCTAAACATTTGGCATGACCAGCGCACATTCCCAGGAGCTTTATTCAAATCAAGCCTTACAAATTAAATTCTTTAGACCCACCCAACTGTATTTATAAAGGCCCAAAGCTAACGTCCCCGGGCGTTAACAAGCAATTTAAACAAATTACGGTTGCGATTTTGACGCTGAAATGTGTGAGAAATCGGTGGGAAGATCCTCTTGTGCATAATTCAGGGTATATATAATGAAGGATAACCATCCAACATCAATATCAAAATACAGCAGTGTCTATATTATAGCCGAACCCTACCTATCTAGGAAAGAAATAAAAAGCTTTTCAGGAGACGCTATAGAATTAGGATTATGTTTTCACAAAAGTATGCAGTGCTCGTAATAAACGTAAATAACTTTCGGGTAAAGGGCGTGGCATAGATAGCCGGAGAATGCGAAAGTGGATTGAATCCGAGACAAAAAAATTATTTACCTTTGAGCTAGCGTGTAATTGGCTAGAGTGTCTAAAAGAATCCTCGTTCAACTGATTGAAGCGCTTTCTACAAAGTCGTAATAACCGGTTGACCTGTGGATCTGTTAATTAGTCCCATACACAATGTGGTCAGGAGAGTGTTACAAGACAGTGAGATGTGTCTTCTGTGGTCTCCTTAGCATGCATCTGGCGCTACAAACCGCAGGATCCACTTTCCAGGACCCAGTGGAGGTTCACTCGCCATAACTGTGCGTTCCCACCAGGGTCAGCTTAATGTTCCGACACCATGTCACTAGCCACAGGGCCGGAGGCATTCGTGAACCACGAGAAAGCAGTTTATGTATATATCTCCTTAGAGAAAAAATGGTAATGTATTCACCCACTTGCCAAATCTAGTGATATTGGGGATTATCATAAACTGGCTTACAATCTCACATGAAGGATGTGTGTCTATTAGTATTTGGATCGTTCTCTCGCAGCTTCAGTGGAAATATTATGTATGCCAAATTTCTGAGCATAGGAACACAACCATATGGACGGCCGGATGATCATACGAAAAGAACATTTCTCTGTACTTTTATATATTCCATCTACATTATTTAGCAGAGGTTATGACCCGTATACAAATACGCTAGACTGAGCTCCAAGTGGAAAGAAATTCTATTCGGACAGAGAAACATCAAAAACTTTAGATCAACTTTACCTACACGGGGCAGGAAATGTGAATTGCTTTGATCTTAAGTGCTGTATTTATACCCCCGGAGAAATAAGCAAAACTACTTCATATGCACTGCTTTCAGGCATCAAGGTTCAGGCAATTTGTTCGATTAAACCTCAGGGAATCATAAAAAGCGGAAGTTTGAGTGTTTTGATGCATGTTTTTGTCGGAAACTATGTTATTTCACAGATTAAAAATACCTTATACAGATTTGTGAAAGGCCGCCTTTTGTAGGCGAATACTTGGAATTCTCGATAGTAAAAATGACATACATGCGAATCCAAATTAAGCTTCGACACTTGCGGTATGATTCCTCACTTCTCCCCAAGCATAATCTCTTCATCAATATAACCTGAGTTTGAAAATCAATATTACGTGACACACGAATATAAATCGCTTTAATTGATTTATATCCACATTATATTTAATATAATATACACCATATATTCGGATAAGGACTTTGGTCAGCAAAAGTAATTATAGCAGTAATGTGCACACAGCAACCATCGCCCCCACCTATAGAAGCCAATAGTAATTACCCCTTAGCGGAAAACCATTGCTTTAAACAATAGCTAACGTGTTGAGAGTCGGATAATCCGTGCCTAATGAGCGGTCCAGAGTATATGATAAGTAGAAGTATTGATTTACTACATCTGCTAAAAAGACCCTTAACCTTATATATGTGACGTAACCATAGCTTAATTACTGCCAAACACGTGGTTATTGGATGTGAGTATTATTCAGCCTTTTCTCTTTTACATCTATAATGAATTACCAATCATCTTCAGCCAGACACGGTAGAATAATAGCCACGTTCTGTTAATTACCTCAAACTAAGTTTTTCAAATAATGAAACCATGCGGCAGGAAGGAATGTGATTATTTTCTTTTAAGAATCACTGCACCAATTTTGTATTCTTCTGCCAGTATAAAAATTCAATATACATGCAAGTATGTATATAAGAATATTACGGGATTTTGCTGTGGACGGGGAGGTCCAGTATTTGTTCTGGATTATATCAAGAACTGCAAATCGTACCATCTTAAAAGTTCCTAAACTCATTTATATATATAAATGACTTGAAAGACAAGTGACAACAAAGCATAGATCGGCTTTTGTAAAGTCCTTGCTCTCGATAAACTAGTTTGTTCTGGACTGTGAAACGCATCGTCTCAAAAGTTCCCGAACTCATAAATGACTTTGAGCAAAAGTGACAACAAGTGACAACAAAGGTATCCTGATAGGTTTGTTAAAATGATGTAATACAGTAAATATTTAACATGTCTCGTGCATCGTGCCCAGACCCGGGGGAGGCAGTCACGGACAACGCCCATCTATTGATGGCAGACCGAACGAGGGTCCATAGTTCTCATCAATCCCACCAGGTGCCGCCTCAGTCATGTAACGAGTAGTATAGGAAAAGGCAAGCATGGAGCAGGCGCAAATGCAAACATGGGAAAGACAGAACAAACAGGCCTGCGCACGGGATCGATAATCAGTAAAACGCTGGCCGAGCTAATAATGGTCTGAATTTTAAAAAGCTGATGTCAGTTAAAATGATGGTGGCTTGACGGGTTGGACAGTCGATATATAGCCATTGACATACCATAGTCAGCGGGTGTCTCAGGAAGTAGACTGCCAAATGGCGTGCCTTGATTATTTCCTGACGCAGCAAGAAATATTTTTTTGAGTTTTTTTAGCTGAGAATATCAAGCGTTTAGTATATTCGCTGCAATAAAACATCTACGCAGTTATACGTGAGTCTAATTGTTTTAAGTTAAAGCTTTGTAAGCTATCGTTGAAAAGGTATTGAACGCGGGGCGGGGGCACCATTTTGGTGTCAAAACAATCTTTAACTTGTTTGGCATGTAATAAGCTATAATATATGATTACATATTTTCAGTAAAATACCCTAATCTATTTAGAATACAGCTACATATCCTTAAAAATATATAGACGTAAGTGAGACACTGATAAAAAATGCATTTCGGGAAAGGAATTCTTTTCTAGAGATGTTTATTATGGCAACTTCCTGCGATGGCGACTTCCTGTTTTGGTGTCCCCTAATGGCAGGCTTTCAACATGATGGAAGGTAGCCTCTGTATCATAAACCACAAATTATGACGGGTTTATGATCGAATAGTGGTCGTTTTCATATACTATCATATGCAAGCAGTGGTCTCTGAACCGAGAGGAGAATTATCTGTCAAAGCTATAAATAAGGATAATAAGGCTAGCTCATCCCATGAAAAGTACCTGCCACATTATCTTACCACGTAATCTCATCGATACTTCGCTTCTATATGTTTAATGGTTAAGCATAGCACTGAAAGGCTGTTCAGCAGCAGCACCCTAAATCTTTGATCATGTACAACCAGGTACACTATGCACTCATACACCGTATAACTTCACGGTCCATATAAAACATAACAGCACATACAGACCCATACGCCATTTAAGCTTATTAACTGGATGGCTCTGGCGAAATTAGATTAATCTTGGTACATGCTATGTATGCCATATATCAATGAAAAGAATAATTGCTTCATTCAGGCAGAGCAGCAAAAAGAGCAGGGAGCAAGATGCCAGATTTCTTGATAGATTGATTGTTGCCCCAGAGGCGCCAGAATAACAAACCACTTGATCAATATTTAAACCTCCGTATATGCAAGGCACACCTAAATGTACTAGCTTACGAGCCTAGCTATACTTGGTGCACAGACCTGGGCTTTCATGATAATAAATGTCAAGTTGAGAATGATGCATATAACGTAGGCCAGCTATTCCCCATAACCGCGGTGTTGGTATACACGGGAAGGTCATATCAGATACGCCTTCACATGCGTAATTGGTTCACACCTATGGGATCATGTACACTCTCAGGTATAGCAAGCGTTTGCGATGAAAAATGGAGATATGTTAATTGTTATTAACTGAGTCTGTATGAAAATGACTGCATGGCCTGCATGTACACAGATGGCAATATTATACGTGTTCGTCATTTAGAGACGACAACTAAACGAATGCTTTTAAAAACTGCGGTGAATTGCACTTAAATTTAGACTTGATGGATAAAAACAGATCGTGACAACAAGTGACAACAAAGGTGAATGCAGTTACACGATACATAAATCATTGGAAAACTAAAAGCATTTTTCTACATAAAGCTCGTGGGGATGAACGTTATAACTATAACCAATGAAACGTTGGAATAGCATTGCCAAGCATATTGCTATAGTCAATGAAAGCGATAACTGGTAATCGAATCAATATTTAATTTTTATCCAAAGCCTACATAAAAGCAAAATATCAAGCCGGTGCGGTGCAGTCCTCTCTCCAGACCACGTCTACTGGACCTGCAAATGAGTTTTTATATCAGGAAAGGATCTAGACATCTCGTCCATGACTCACCCACTATTCATTGCCATTTTATAGACACAAGCACATGTGGCAGCCGGGCTAATATGTGATAACCTGATGGAAAATGCATCCGCAGGGAGGTCTGAACAGTATTTAAATTAGATCAGCCTGCTACGCAGTGGTTCTAATATTGCCACACGTGTTGTATGTTTAATATATTATAGTTTTAGATGAAGCTGTAAACTTTTATAACAAGAGTGAATGTAAAGAATGAACGCATACACATACACATGCATTTATGCTTGGAACTTTCATCAGGGCTGGAGTAAATAAACGAGTCGGTGTTTTAATATTTAGAATGGTAGTAAGAAGTGCATTCCATCAGATATTTAGTGCTATAGGATATCCAGGATAAATAGAGCGGTTTGAATAACAGTTGAATAACACTGCAGGTGGTTCGCAGCTCATGGCACAGCAGCAGACAACATCCTACAGTCTCCGGTGACAGGAGAAGCCGGCTGTGTTGTCAACAAACGCCTCCAGAGGAGAGCAATATATACACTCACCTGAGTTACCATAGTCCGTAGCATCCCAGAGTATCTGGAAGATCTTTGTTATGTATCCCAAAGATAAAGAGATATACGTCGTTGTGATACTTAGCAACCACATCCCTGATACCGACCCCTCGACTATTCAAGTTTAAATGGCAGGAGTATCTTCATTGGGTCTGGTTGACCTCAAAATGGGCACACCGACTGCTTCCTATCCGGAATTACGCGGCCAGGAAGGGTTTCAAGGCTACGTATTAACAGTCCATACAAAGTTCCTGTGGAGGCCACCCGCCCACTCAGGAGCTGTTTGAATATATAAGTACTAATCCCCTTCAATGCAGAGCTTTCGGGATGTTATGTATATATAAATGGTTGTTCCAGAGATTGACAGAGAAATGCCTTGGGTAGTGTTGTGTTGGTAGGTGCTGATTGTGGTGCTGCTGCTTTTACTTTCTCTCTCTCCACTCTCCCTCTCCCTCCCGCTCTCTCCTCTCTCATGGCATAGACATTGGTTCGTCTGATATTAGACTCTCTCTCTCGTTATGTACTGCTGAAGCGCACTCCAGCATATATACAAAACAACCCCTTGTTTTTCAGCTGCCTCCAACCTATTGGCCTGGCCAGTCATAATGAGAGCAGGGTACGAGGGTAATTAATATTGTACGAGCTACTCGACCCAAGCGTGGCATTCAACCTTTCTAAGAAGGAGCTGCTCTCCAAAACTAATCAAACATCACGCCATAAGTTTGGGGGCAATAAGCATATCTCAAGTCCTGTAATATTGGGTTCTTGGTGTTGGACAAGGTCCATCGCACATGGGTTTATCCGCCTTGGATCCAGACACAAGTGCGTTTCCTTTCATATGGAATAAATTATCTATATTGATCCATATTGGTCCTAAATGGCCGATATAATTATGCACCCGACGGCCATAGAAAAGTACCATTTCATTTTTGAAATGTTAAATGGAGTTCGTAATCTTTGTGTACTTACTTGTGTATCTAATATATACTATTTTGTTGGATTTATCGGGGAACATGTCCATTGTAATTCATTCTAAAGTTGATGAATTGAAAAATGCGTAATAGCTCGCCATGGGTAGCTCCGTGTATGGTATATTATATAATTGAATATTTATTGCTATAATTCACCATAGAAATGTGATCACAATTTGGAAACCATTGATTTTCTTATTGATTCTTGTTAAGTATCCAATAGAATTGACTTATCACTGTGCTGTGTGACTAATCCATTGAGATCGTGTAAATTATTAATGCATTGATTCCTGACTATTGTTTCCGATCCAATAAACCATCCAGTACCGAGGATATTATACTAATTGTATTAATCCATTCAGTGTATACATACGTAATAAAGCGAATTTATCAACATGTCAACTCTGTAATTAATATATATTTAGATAGTTAATTGTATATGCTAATGATACTTTGTCCTGCGACCAGGTGTTGGAAACTTGCTGTCCAGACCCCACAGCCAAGAAAGCCATACGTTTTTGTTATTATTCATTCTTCTGGAATGGCCCAGAAAACGCGTTAAATGATGTTCCACTTTGTTCTTTACTTTGGCAAAGAAAGAGATTTGGAGAGGTTCCATGAACTATAGGACTGAAAATCATTTGCCTCCGTTACTTCACCTTGGCGTGGCTATTCCCCATATAAGTGGTTATTGGCTGCAATATTTCCAGACCAGCTTTTAAGGAAAATTGTTTTGCTCTAAGGATCAAAGTCATTACCAATACGGATCATCAAATGGGTGATAAACAAACGCCCAAATTCCCAGGCGTTTTCTATATCAGACAACACCGTTTTAATTGAAGTAATGGTAACCAATCACGTCCAAATAGAGCACACAAAACGGACCCTAATTTGTGTCGATTCCACATAAATATATTTTAACATGCAAAATACGCCGATTCAATGGGCGTGTCCTCCATTCAAAAGCCTCTTAACTCTGGGATAGCACGTCATTCCACATACACGTGTTTCTATTATAGATTCAAACCTCCGATGGTATAACTGTTATTTTGTATCCATCACCCGCCCTATTGATTCCCTATATACCGGGTATATGTGTGCACCTTATGTCAAAATATACTACTGTTTCTGTATTGGCAGCAATTGAAAATATTGAATGGAATGTCAATAAAGTTTTACCAAACAATTTACATCAATTATCCAATCGATTGCTCTAAAGCATTCAGTGATCAACGAATACTGTAAATGCATGCTTTCCTACTTATTGTTATTGAAATGATGGAACAAAGTGTTATAGAGGCCGTATGAGGAGAATGTTGTATACTCACCTTGCCAGTAAGTAGCTGGCTGCCTATGGTAATCCCTCATTCTCACCTGTATACCACTGAGCCTCCGCTCTTCCTACCCAATACTCCGATAGCAGGAGATATCGCCAGTTATATACCGAAAAGTAGATCTCAATGGACCTTTACTAAAGAAAACTGACCATAAGCCTGGGCCAAAATGGTACTTAGTATTGTGAAAATATCCACCTCTGAATACAGAAAGGACCCAAGATGGGAGATGGTGGCGGTGGTGGTGATAATTCCTTTAATCCTCCTTGGATCATCTCCCCATGGAAGGGGATCCACAAGGATCTGGCACTGGAGGCAATGGCAGCAGCCCCGATGAGATGTCACGCCACATTGGCACTGGAGGAGGTAGAGGTTGAGGAGTATTTGCGGTATCCCTATGGCTAATGTACCCTCAGGTACATATATAAGGTTTCTTTGATTAGTCACTGGCTTATTGGGTAGGAAGTGGACGCGGATGGTGGAACTGTGTCTGACACAGAGTGGTGTTGTTAGAAGTGGTGGAGGTGGTGATGGAGGTGGTGATGGATTTGCTATAGGGGGAGGGTGCAAGTGGCAGATGTGCAGTAATAATCTTCCTGTTTACCAATAATGATTGCAGGTATCGCTTGCAATTGTACACCTCGCAAAATTAATGAGGTCTCTAAAAGTCAAAGTCATGTCACCGTGTAAGGGTGTTTTTTTCTCAAAAGTACATGAAGATTGAACTTCGTTATAAAGATATATTTGAATAAAGGTCTTCGTGTATGTGCCGAAATTGAACCGCAAATATAATATACCGTTGTTTGGCTCTTCCGAAGTAAAATATTGGTCCTCTTGCTATCAAGTTGGCCATCGGCGAAATTAGGAGACCAGCAACCCCTCCTTCCATGTAACCCCCAGTCCGATTCGTCAAGTAGAAATCAACCTCCTGATCAAGCAGTCATTAATGCCCTTGTCCGGGGGCAATGTATGAGATAAGTAGATATTGTTATCCTATACACTTGTACGAAAAAAATGCCCTCAAGGACTACGGTATATTAACTTGCTATGGATCCGCCTCGTCCTATGCCCCTGTCTTCATGCTAGCAGGATTACCAGCGGCCCTGAGATGCAAATCCCCGGGGGTTGTTGTTCACAATCCAATGTCAATTATTTGGCCTCAGATCAATACACTGTCTGTGCCTTTCTGACTTCTGATGAAGTTACAGCACAGGCTCCGAATAAGTATCTAAACTGGGCGTATTTGTGTCATATGTGCGCGAAGGCTCTCCTGTGGAACAACTGGATCCCTTTGCTTTTTGCCGACAATAACCCAGAGTTGTGTGCTCGACACCGCTCAACACATGTACACAGGTACCAAGGCCTGTTTTCAAGTGCCGCCGGGCAGGCCTGAGATAGGTAGGGTAGCATGTGTATTACATGCACGGCTACGCATGGCAGACCGACCTGGACATGGTATCTCCTGTCATATCACGTGGGGGAGGGGCTCCTAAATTCACAGAGAAATACACATTATATAGCCCGCCAGACAACCACAACTGTTTTAATTGCGATGATGACTGCAATACATATGCAACGTGCACTGACTCATTCCTGAAATCATTTATCCGTAAATGGGTATCCGAATTAGACCAGTTTGATCGTAAAGTAACCTTATCCGGGAATAGCTACGTGTGTTAATTAAGGGAAACAGATCTATTTTGACTTCCAAGTTTGCTTCCTTATATAGAAACCGTGCGTTTCTCCTGATCTTTCTTGAATTCAGCCTCAATCTAAATTCAAGTCGAAAAACTGGTGAACGCCCGGATGAAAGGTGTACTCATTGTTATTCAACACATCGCCAAATTGCGACGCCTCAATATTTTAATGTTTGAAATTTAATCAAGAAGCCGCAGGCTAAGGGCTTAAGACGCCAAAATGGAATTAAATACGAATCAGTCATCGTAAAGATGTGATTGATGAAAAGGACTTGTCCTACCACTTCATTCATCTTATTTTTGAGTGTAGGGGATACCCCCTTAAGCAAAGTTTGTGACAATGATCTACCAATTAGGCACACATATTGGTAATACATCGTGTGAAATTGATGCAATTTTAGTTGGAACAGGAGTATTACATATGTACGCCTTCGTGTCATCATGCTATAATTGATTGTCTACGCCACACAGTAGTATATAGGCCTAAGGGATGAGATGACAAGTTGGGAAAGTGCATCTTTCCATACTATGCGGGCCATGCATTCAAAATCCACACCAATGTGTATAAATATAAAAATCGTGTCTGGCTTACTTTTCAGAGAATATATCTCTCTTTGTTAAAAACCTATCGAATAATCAAGAATTCCAAAGGTAAATAGGGGCATATTGTGGGGAAAGACATGAAAAATATGACTTATGCGTTAGGGCCTTTTTAGGACATAGAGTGAAATTATTCCCATACCTAATGAGACAGCCACATGTTTCCACCCAGCCATACAGCGTTGTCGTATAAAAATACGATTAATTGAGATAAAGCATCAGATGAATAATAGACGACCAGCCAATAAATATTGCTGGCAAAACTTAGCTGATATCTTTTTGCGTGGGTTGCTTGAGGTATATTTTCAAACAGAGTATTATAGCCTACTGAAGCTCTACAATTTATTGACTGCGTGGAACGTATAATTACGGCGGTAACTTCCCAACAATTAACCATGTTAATTACATCTGCAAACGAATTAATTTAATTGCCAGACAACCATTTTAAATACATGTATGTGCATATGATCCATTTTATGTCACAATATGAAAACAGGCTTAGTTTCAGGCGTCTCCAGTAGGAAGAGTAACTGTCGCTCATTTGCTTTGAGTGGAGCGGATAACGTTCAACGCGCAGTGTCTGATTCAAGCGCAACACGCCAGAGGTCAGGGCAGTCAGAAAGTCTTGTGCAAACCAGACGCAGGAACGTCCCACTATCATATTTATTCCTATTTATTCCTGTTATTACAGACTAGGGGATATTATGATTAAAAGTAACTCGACTATCCAATAACCATGTTTTTATAGCCCGTACTGAATGCTGTATAGCCAGTTTCTGAATGTAATACCATCGGGAAGAAAATAATTTATCATTCGAATTGATAGAGAACTCAATATATTAGGTGATTTTTTATTCATTATTTACATATATAAAGGGCCATTATAGTCCCTTGTGGCATGACAAACGGTTTATAGGGTATTTATATACTGTGTTACGCTTCTCTGGGTGGACTTGCATGCATTGGGTAATTGATTATAACCTAATAGAGGAATACAAGTGATCGGACGTTTACTAGCTGACGAACATGACCTGTCTACAGAGATTTCTCAGATACGTCCAAGTAGGGTAACATAGTTGGCTAAAGAGACAAGTGGCCTCAGGGTAACAAGACGACACGATTGGACCATCTCACCTGCCACCACCTCGACAACATATTCCACCCCTATATATTCCCTAGTCTATATATATATATTATACCCAAGTATATCTACGTAGGATCAGAGATCACAGATAAGTGCACCCCTTACATATAGTCTACCCAGTTGCCTATACCCCCGACTCAGACAAAGAGGGGCTGGTAAAGCACCGCAGCCTATCTAAACTAGGCATGATTAACTCATAAGTGAGTCCTGCATGGCATAAAGAAAGCTTTAAAGTGCTACCGCCCTACCTATCCTCAGGCTGGGGTATAGAAATCGACAGTACAAGATGCGGTGACCCCGGTGATGAGTGCAAGTGTAGGTGATCATGCACTGGTCAAGGGGCGTCTCGGATGGCTGCGATTTATTGCCCTCAGCTACTTAGCCAACAAAAGACATACTCCATCGTGAGATTATTTTGGGAAAATACGTGGAGTTGAAACAGTTGCCAAGTCTATACGTCATTGCCTTGATGGGTGTCAGAGTTTTTGTCCACTTTTACACACAGAGGTGTGAGTGTTGTCTGCTTCTATGTTTGAAAGCAATATATGATAGATAACCGTATAGTATAATATTCGTAAAAAGCTCGAATGTGTTTACGTTTTGTGTAGCCGGGGGAACGCCTGGACTTGTAAAGGAAATTACTTTAAAAGGGGGATGGCAAATACCTATAATTGATACAGCACACAATAATACGTTTTTCTACGTATGAGGGTCCAGTCTAGGCCCAAAGTTGAGAGAGTCCCTTCAAACGAAGGGAAAGGCTCTCGCCTCAAACTGCAAAGTCCCATTATAATTCCATTAAGACCGCAAAATGTCATTATATTCCCATTAAAACGCCGAGTCCTAAGCCTGGAGATTAAGCCAGGAAACTGATTAGCAAAGTAGGCTGACATACCATTCTTATCTGATCTGAGGGTTTGGACCTAGACTGTCTCATTATTATTATTTCATTTATTGGGAAATCGCACAAAGACACTAAGGGTTCCAATTTTCAGGTCTTTGTTTGCCTTGAATATTATGTATGACCCTGGATGAAATCCCTTTGCCGATGGTGATTTGTTTAATGGTCCACAGTATCAATAGTTGAATTCATTGCAGACACAGCCTTCTCTGTGGTCTCACATTCCTGCAAGTCAAATTCTAACCATAACTGCGGTCGGTAGAATAAATTGTCTGTGATCTGTGTCGAGGTTAAGAAAGGAAAACTTTCGACCTATCAATAACAATTGCTTCACGAATACCTAGCTACCCCTGGATCTACTGCTCAAATAAATGATTTGCCTGCACCAGCTGGTCTAAAAACTTCTCGCGATTTATACGAGGTAATGGAGAATCGGAGTTTTTGACAATGGACACAAGTTTCTATTTCTAAGAGAACAAAGTCTTTGCCTTAAGTATTCATCGGTAACATCTGCATGGTTAATACGTTTGGAACGAGTGACACCTAAATTGCTAGTACTTTTATCAGTTTACACTTATTTCACGTCCCTTGAACACGATAAGGAAAGATGGTATTAGCTATACGAATTAGCTCCACTGATTAGTCGTTATATTTTAATTAATTTCCATGCGATATATATAACACTCTTGTGTGAAATCTTCTTATAAAATAGATTCACTCAATCTTAAACCTAATTTTGTTATCACATGGCGAGATCCATAGAGCACATCCCGACAAGCTTCCACCACAGAGGGTCCTCTAGATGATATAATGTGTGTCCCACCGAGTCATTCATAAAGTGTTTTTTATGGCGCTAAGTGTTCTATGAACTGTCAGGGCTTGTTTAGCAACATGTAATTACCTTTGCTACCGACGGGAAAAAATATTTGTATTTAGCAAGCATAAAAAGAGAAAATGTCATGGGAATGACAGGCAACCAATCGCTTAAATAATAAGGCCATCGTAACACTTTTTTCTATGCATAAGATTGTGGTACATGGACCATTCATATAACAGGAAAACAAAAGCGTGGTCGCTCATAATTAAGTTTTTATGTATACATGTAGTCTAGGCTCAAGCCTCTCAGATCAGATAAGAAGGGTGTTCAGTGAGTGAGTGGATGCCGACTGGCTTTCCTGGCCCTGAAGTAGGCGTGTTAATGGGATGTAATGGCATTTTGCGGTTTGGAGCAAGTGGGTTTTCCTCAGTTTGCAGGAATTTGATATTATCAAATATATACGAAAGAATACTGTTAAAAGCAATCAATTCCCCCCCCCCCCTCTTCCATAACGTTGGCCTGACAAGCGTGGTAACCTCAGCTACTTGAACAATAAGGGGACATGAGCCGTTTAAAATGAGGATTGGAAAAAAATTAAAGATACGGGTCGGTGTGTGGCCATTCATACAGTTCTCTTTCTGTTCACAAAGTCCCATGCTGTGGTCTTCTAGGTGCCAAATAAATAACACCAGTATATTGCGCCTTGCTCTACCCCCTTCTAATTAGTTTTGTTCCATAATCCTAGCTTTCCTCTTGACTCTTACACCTCAAGCCTTAAATCTTACCACACTTGATGTGATCATTAAGGCCTAACATTATTTATGCGCAAGGTTTGCTTTCTTCTTATTTTTTCCCAATTTTGTTTCTGAAGGCGTATTCCTTCCATTAAAGTACACCCTCTCGATTTCCCGGATCCAAGTTTATGGGATATAAGATCCCCCTTTGTGATAAAACCAAGTATTTTCTGGTTTCTCAAAGAAATCTTTAAAAAATAACGACTTGCCCCAGTGTGACATTTTCCATGTTCATGTTTGTACAAGCGATGTCGCTTTTGGAGCCAAAAGAGGCAGTTACATTTCATGGGTCACGTGCATAGGTCGAACAAGGGGAAAATATTTTTGTAAACTTTGGAAACCATGATGTTCAGCAATTACTCATATCCTATGGTTGATGAACATAGATTGGAACCACATTGAGCAATATCATTTTGCAAAACTAAGCACAATATATCAACATCGATTATGAACCCATGATTAATCATAGGAAGGTAAACATATCGATGATGAATTACTTATTGAGCAATATTACACAAACTTGTTAATGGGACACTTCCACTATTCCGGCCCCCTTCTCTCCCTGGCTTTTGCTTCCCAGCCTGGGAGTCGAACCCATGAGTTCCTTGGAAGCTGTGCCTATGACTCAGTTGGTAGAGTAGTAACTATAGAGCCGACGCTCTACCAACTGAGCCACAGACCTAGCTCTTCCTTGACTGTACTTTTATGACCACTAGATGTGTGAGTTAATAGGACTGGTTTGGAGGTGGGAAAATATAGGGGAGATCTGATGATGGGGAATCCCCTCAACTGAAGGAATCTTGACTGGATGGGGTGGTAGGGTCATAAAAGTAACAATTTGGAGGGAGTTTTCCATGAGATGGCTAAGAGGAAAGAGAGTAAGCCTTGGATACCCATACTGTCTCCTCTTATTTGTTTCCCACCTCTTGTCATAGGTGGAGGGTAAACTCCCACACCCCCCTTTTTCCCTCTAATTGTTTCATGTGGGGGGACACCCCCCACACCCCCCTTTTTCCCTCTTATTGTTTCATGTGGGGGGACACCCCCCACACACCCCTTTTTCCCTCTAATTGTTTCATGTGGGAGGACACCCCACACACCCCCCTTATTGTTTCATGTGGGGGGACACCCCCCACACCCCCCTTTTTCCCTCTTATTGTTTCATGTGGGGGAAACCCCCACACCCCCCCTTTTTCCCTCTAATCGTTTCATGTGGGGGGAAACCCCCCACACCCCCTTTTTCCCTCTTATTGTTTCATGTGGGGGGACACCCCCCACACCCCTTTTTTCCCTCTTATTGTTTCATGTGGGGGGAAACCCCCCACCCCCCTTCTTGTTACCCCTCTTCCTAGCAATAGACCCTAAATATTATATATATATATATGACCATATATATGTATATATATATATATAACACTTTTATTCCGTAATAATAAGGATTCAGAAATGGACAGTGTCTTCTACGAATATTCTTAATTATTATACTCCAATTAATGAAATATCAAGTATTAAGCTACAATCATAGTCATCTCTCTAAGATTAACCCTATTAATAACACCAGAATGAAGCTACCTTTTGTCTTTGCACTAACCCTAGTACAATCCCATAAAGCTAGGTTCAGGGAGGGTCAAATGTGGTCATGTGACAAGGTCATACTGACCTAAGTGGTATTTAGGTCATAGAGTGGTATCTAGGACATAGAGTGGCAGAGCATAACTTAAGCTAAGTCGGCGGATATGTGGATAGGAGAGCTTTTTAAAATCTCAATTATAAGAGCCTTTTCAGAAGTCCAAAAATTCCTAAATTCAAGTCACTGATAGATTAGAGTTTCCTTCATAGCCCTGCGGGGCTAGAATGACCAGGGAATAGATGAAAGTAGCCCTGCGGGGCTAGAATCAGAGGGGGCCGGAAAGGTGGAAACTACCCGGCCAGGGACACTTCCACTATTCTTAGTTATATAGGGGAGATCTGATGATGGGGAATCCCCTCAACTGAAGGAATCTTGACTGGATGGGGTGGTAGGGTCATAAAAGTAACAATTTGGAGGGAGTTTTCCATGAGATGGCTAAGAGGAAAGAGAGTAAGCCTTGGATACCCATACTGTCTCCTCTTATTTGTTTCCCACCTCTTGTCATAGGTGGAGGGTAAACTCCCACACCCCCCTTTTTCCCTCTAATTGTTTCATGTGGGGGGACACCCCCCACACCCCCCTTTTTCCCTCTTATTGTTTCATGTGGGGGGACACCCCCCACACCCCCCTTTTTCCCTCTAATTGTTTCATGTGGGAGGACACCCCACACACCCCCCTTATTGTTTCATGTGGGGGGACACCCCCCACACCCCCCTTTTTCCCTCTTATTGTTTCATGTGGGGGAAACCCCCACACCCCCCCTTTTTCCCTCTAATCGTTTCATGTGGGGGGAAACCCCCCACACCCCCTTTTTCCCTCTTATTGTTTCATGTGGGGGGACACCCCCCACACCCCTTTTTTCCCTCTTATTGTTTCATGTGGGGGGAAACCCCCCACCCCCCTTCTTGTTACCCCTCTTCCTAGCAATAGACCCTAAATATTATATATATATATGACCATATATATGTATATATATATATATAACACTTTTATTCCGTAATAATAAGGATTCAGAAATGGACAGTGTCTTCTACGAATATTCTTAATTATTATACTCCAATTAATGAAATATCAAGTATTAAGCTACAATCATAGTCATCTCTCTAAGATTAACCCTATTAATAACACCAGAATGAAGCTACCTTTTGTCTTTGCACTAACCCTAGTACAATCCCATAAAGCTAGGTTCAGGGAGGGTCAAATGTGGTCATGTGACAAGGTCATACTGACCTAAGTGGTATTTAGGTCATAGAGTGGTATCTAGGACATAGAGTGGCAGAGCATAACTTAAGCTAAGTCGGCGGATATGTGGATAGGAGAGCTTTTTAAAATCTCAATTATAAGAGCCTTTTCAGAAGTCCAAAAATTCCTAAATTCAAGTCACTGATAGATTAGAGTTTCCTTCATAGCCCTGCGGGGCTAGAATGACCAGGGAATAGATGAAAGTAGCCCTGCGGGGCTAGAATCAGAGGGGGCCGGAAAGGTGGAAACTACCCCTTGTTAATTTAACATGTTCATAAATGTATTGTGTCGTTTTAATTACAACTCAGCACGATAGATATGGGACGGCAGATGTAAAGGCTGCATAATTCTGTTTATTATTTTCTATAAAATGTTTTGGTGCAATACATAAATAATTATCACTCCAAATTCCAAAATGTTTATCTCAAAATATCTCGTTATCCGACTCCATGTCCATTACCATCGTTCTGGTCCACGTAGGCAAAGTAATGATTAAAATTTAGGTTTCCAATAACTCAGAATAAGCTTGACCATTTTAAAGGGGAAATACCCGCTACTATACATAAAGTAATTGGTAAGGTGTAATAATAAAGGTGTATGTATATATATGCCACATCGCATATAACCGAGATCGACTTTGTAATGTTACCTGATTCGGTTTTGGGGACGACGATGAGACCTGAAAACACCAGGGCTACTCCCACTTTAAGCCCATCCCTGGCTTTTATGACAATTCCTGTGATGCTATGGGGATGTGTGTGTCCAAGGTCAAAGGTCGCGAATCAGGTGGAGTTCCCTTTGTAACCCTTGCGTTTTGGATATTGTTCGCCACGCCCCGGGTCAGAAGCAGCCACCTGCCGTGGCGAACCAAGCCACTGTGTACAGCCAAGTCTGTTTGTGTTTGCTGTTGACGCCACTGTTTACATCAAGCTAAATCATCAATCATATGAATATATTTGTTTGCCAATTAATAGTCCTCACCCTCCATGTTAAATGAATCAGTGCGATATGGGTGTGGAGCAATCAAAGCTCAGAAGTTAAATGTCATGTACTGTGATTTCTTTATCTGGGTAAGAGCTCAGAAGAAATTCGTTTACTCTGAGGTAAGCGCAAAGCCCCAATTTCGGTGGGATGTTGTTATATTTGTATACTATTTCTATTTTCTTTTGACTCTGTGTGTATAAACAATGTTAAGGGTATTAAAGGAGAAATACGGTATCACTCTGGAAAGGGCATATTGATATTGACATAACACACCTTAAATTCCCAATATATCTGTTAGAATCTCACGTCCTTCAGTTACTTCAAGAAGACTTTAATTAAATGAATGAGAATATTGCCATGATGTATAACCGACGAGTATTGAAGTGTATGTCTTTCAGCCACAAAGAGGAAATAATTTTCCAACTGCCAAAAAAGTGTATAATAAACCAGTTAATTATGGAAACTTATAATGCTTTCTGCTCCGGTGGTGTTTGATACCGATCTTCATGCCCTTTCCATTCATTGTCGACCCTATGTTTAAAAATCAATTATCTGTTGACCGCAAGTTGCTGGAGTTACTCACAATGGGGCACTTGAGGCTAAACTGAACGGGAAAATCAGTCATTCTTGCCCCTTATAATTAATTAAAGAGATAAACCACTGTTCTCCGCACTGCTGCAGGCGGGAGTTAAAGGAACTAATGCATGAAAAATAAGGATTGACAGTAATTTTTTCAAACTTTGTCTTGAGAAAGTACATGGTTGGAGGATAACAAAAAGCAAAAAAAAATGGATCTCAGCATATTTTTTTTCTTTCTAGAGACCAGCAAAGTTTAGTATTGAAGTATGTGGGAAAAATGGATATTTTCTCAGTTTTTCCAAGATTTCAGACAGACAAATAACATTTTTCAATTGAAATGTCTTCTAAACATAACCACTATAGATGTTTGCCCTCATGTATGAAAGAACAGGGTATCAACATATTTTGAAATATATTATTTAGCATTGAAAATCTTCAATATTCCTGTTTTTAACTCACCGCCATGCAGATTCAGTTGAATAACTTTTTTAAAAGGTCGGTGACCCCCATTTTTTATTGCTTGAAAGGGTAAAGCAATATGTTAGCTATGTTTATAGAGATTTTTAGGAGAAAGTTATTTTCAAATTTTTTTTTATACTGAAAAAACGAAAAAATTGTCCTTTTCTCATAGACTTCTATAGTGAACAACCATAAATTTTGAGGCTCCCTAAAATGAAAACTAACCCGGTGACATATTGTTTTTATTGGCTTTTTGAATTCACATAACCTTGTTCTTTCATGAGGCAAAGTTTAAACAAAATGTTATTTTCAGTTTTTTTCCCAGTTGAACTGTGGTTTATCTCTTTAAAGTTGCTAGAACTCGGAGGTAAACGTTTCTCATGTGATAGGATAATTTGTGGATAAATTTGTAAGAACAAATAAATTGTTGGGTTGATGATATGTATAAATTACCTATTTATTATTTATTTATTACCTATCCCACTCTAGTCCCACTAATTAGAGAGCCTCTATATATGCTGGCGCGTCATCCTGGGGTTTGGCGTGTTCCTCTGCTCTTGCCATTTGATACCCTACTCTCATCTGCGTCCTTTGGTTTGAGTCTCATTATCTATAACTGTATTTATGATATTATGATTTATATATAGATGTATAACTTCAGAAAGTTAAATTATTCAGACATAATCACACCATGCAAAACATTTTGAAGGCATTTAGCCTGAACTAATGTGTGTACATGACCTCTGGCTCACATGACAAAGTATGTCTGTACTACGTGAATCTGAAATAGTTCGTTTATGTCTTACACCGGCATCAATTTTAGCTTATACTGGGATAACCTTCACCTCTGGTAATAATATACAATCTTACCAAATACGATCCACATACATAAAAATAGCCATATATATTCAATGAATGCCACCTCTCCCTATACGGCCACATAAATATATATACAAAAGCACCACAACTGTGGTATTCCAAGTACCATTATTATACTGGTATAAAGATCAATTATTGGCAGCATAAAAAGACGAGTGGCACGCTTAGAAACATATTTTGCCACTATACATGATACATCTGGGGACGCACATGCATGATTATGAATGAACTTTCCATTACAGATTGCCCTGGATTGCAGGTTTTATAGAAGTTTTTGTTCTCAGGGCCCCCGTGATCGGAATACAATAAAATTCTAAATTTATGTACATGGGTGTGCAGTCGTGTGCCTTTATTTATAAATGCAAGGGGGAGGACACATAGGCATGTGATTTGAAAACAAGTGGACTTTGCTTACATGATTTACGTGATTATCCATGTCACTGGTGAATGTTTTACCTCTGAAGGACACTAATAGTCGACCTGGAAATGGAGACCCCGTTTTTATAATAGCTCTTGACGGTTTCTATGCTGGACACTAGAGGTATCCATCTCCCTATCTCAGCCGAGATAAATATATATACATGTACGAAGGGGAATGATATATCACTCCCAGAGCAGATAGAATAAATAGAAAATGCTTCATATTTTCTGTAGCCAAGAGTGGTTAATTTGAGAAAATTTGGCTTGCGTTAAACACGAATGTGTAACCTAAGGATTGCATATGAAATTTCGTTCTCTGTAACAAATCTATAGACAGCATTTTAGAGATTCTTGAGCAATGAGTCCCGGTTTAGCCTAATATTTACATTTTTATGACAAAATAACAAACATGGAATGCAATACACTGATATGTTTGTAACAAAGCTGATCGCCCCATCTTCGTCAGATATGTTTACCAACGAGTAGAGTAAAGCTTTTTAATATTGTATACTGGTTGTTTAACCAAATTCGAGCTACGGTAGTAAATATGGTGCCAGACAGTCTTAGTTTCATCATCCTTCTCATTCTTCGTTCTCTAGCCAACATTCGCTTGACCAACATTTAGTTCTACATTTACTCTTGTAAGAATGGCGAAGACCTCCTCCCCCAGAAGGCTTAAGAAATTCATCCGATTCTTTGTATTCAGTTTCTTTTCTTCTCCAGTCATGTCATGCGTGCCTTGCATTGAGAAATGACACGATGTAGGAGTGAATGGTGTCAGACGACACATTTCTTTGGGCTACCAATACACTTGGCACCAACGCATTATCCAGGAATAGAATGGTATAACTATTATAGGTATATTGGATAACTATTATAGGCCATATTAAAATATGATATGACACACCATTAATGATAGGCACCATTCGTGAGTAATTGAAAGGCACTACATGGCTACATGACTCTGTGAGGTGGCAGCTATCTAGGCAACATTAAATATGATATACGCTAAGTATATAATACTTTGACCCAGACGAAACCATGGACGTCAAGTGAGCCCTAAATTTAAATCCATTAATTGCAGGATTTCTGCGAAATAGGATGTGAGAAAACAAAATAGCACTGAAGTATTTATAACTTCATAACAAAGCCATTTATGCACAAGAAGATTATTGAAAGTGGGCACTCGAGAATTATATGACCCGTGTTTATTGACAAAACACTAATATAACTGATATATCATATCAGTGTGCCAGGAATGTGTTAATGACGTCATATCAGTGTATCTGCTAAGCTATTATTTAATCCACTCGTCACGGAGCGCATGCATGGCTTCCACAACAATAGAATAAAGGGCTGTCTTAATTGAAACTGTCAGAATAGTCAAAATCCATATTTATTACACAGCCATGGGACTTGGATATTTTTTGGCAATTTTGTAACTAATTCAATTAGGCTGAGGCGTGTAACTGCACCAGAAGCTCTATACATAGGCAATGACACACCATTAATAATAGGCACCTTTCGTGAGTAATTGAAAGGTACTACATGGCTATACCTAGACGAAACCATAGACCATTTTTTACAGGTAAAGCATCTATTGCTTTTTTCTGGCAACGCAGAAACCAAACAGCTGACAGATAATCAGTGAGAGCGATATACCCTCTAGGTCTAGGTGTTCCCTTGGGGTCAGAGCATCCACATATGGCAGCGTGTGAACCAAGCCCCCATAGTGTGTACAGATATAGGGTCTGACGTCAATATGCCAATCGGTTTTTTTCTGGGCATTCTGCTAACAAGTAGAGATGGTTTATGGTGAATTATGGAGAATCGTTATCATGGCCCAATAGCAAAACCTATCTTCAAATGCATAAGCTGCTTAACATGGGGAGATATACTTAACAAACGGTGCTCTGATGGTTGTATAGTTACTGGTTGACGAAACAAAGTTCCTGTTCAAACAAAACTCAATTTCCCACCCATGCAGGTGACCCTTTCAATAAAGCTTCAGAACAAGGATGTTTGCCAATATTCGCACACACCTATAATAGCAAAAAATCTACGACTTAACATCTCACGGAAAATGTTGAATCAATTTATAGCTGTATACATTATGTATCAATCACATGTATGCATGAAAATATTTACATGACAAATTTAAAGTAGGGTCAATGACTATTGGCGGTATGTTCTAGATAATAGCGTGCAAAAATATTTGGCGGTATATTTATATATACAGATGTTTTATTTCGTGTAATCACAGATCATATTGAAGTACGCACGTTTCAAATTTGCTTCTGTCTCGTGTTTTGTCCCCCAGACTCGGGTCACAGTGGGAGTACACATGTATGGGATCGTGTGTATACAAATGGCCGATGGCTGTTTGTATTAAAACCCCTCATCTCTCATTTCAAGGACCGGAGGTAAACGATCTAGCGGCCCTTTGTAGCTTCGGTGATGTTCGCTTGGTCAACCAGAAAATGATTACCCACATGCCTTGCATAATCCATCAATGTGTATCAGTTAGTCGCCAAAACATTTGTTGCTTTTCACATATGGACAAGAAATAGTGCATTGCATAGACTGTGGTTCAGACTTCAGTCATCTCAAGTTTATCCCTTGGGAAAATATTGATATCATGGGTAACTAAGTTTGGACCGTGAGGACCTTGATTACATGAAATAACATCATCTACGCTTTCTAAGTGCTAGAGCTTTTCTGTATTCCAATAACCTGGTATATATTTCCACTCAACAGTCTGTTCTATCAACACCTGCTTCATAAAAAACGGATGGAAATTATTACACATTAAAATTGTTTAAGTCCACACATGGAGAGGTGTCCAAATTAACATACAATTGTGTACAGGATACAGAATGCTAGTATTATTAAGCCCATATTAAACAGACATATTTTTGCACACTTTTCCTATAAATCGTGGACTTATGAAACGGGTAATTAATGTGCATGGGGCAGATATATTTCACTCATTGCTAAGGGAGAATTGTTCCAACTGATAACAACTTATCAATAGTCAAACATTTGCAAAAAAGGTTGTTGATTGAATCTAACACAAATTGAAGATTGTTGAAGCTCCAGTCTATATGTATATGAGTGCATGTCAAATGCGTCTATAAATAATTCGTGCCTCAAGGCTGACAGTGACTTTCATCTCATCCTTATGCAATATAATTATTAATGATTAATTAACCGCTATAATTGCCCAATGCGGGCCAGTGAAGTACCGTACAGATTAAACGAGCTTCTCTAAGTCTTACATGAGAGTTTCTCAGGCGGTGGTGATTGAATATTTGACTGTTTTTCCATAAACAAAATAATATTCACCCTTTTATCAATACCAAATCCGAGTGTTGCAAAATCTCGCTCTCTCTCTCTCTCTACTAACCTATTGCTGACTTATGAATGCATCGATACCAAACGTAATATCATATTTTGATTATAAATTACATGTCCGATGCATAATTGGTATCCCTGTATATATTTTGACCCTAACGAGTAAGTGATCCTGGCAAGTGCATTCCCAACCCAATGTCAATGTTTGTAATTGAGTGATAGATGCATCTTCACTTGCGTATGCACCAATCCTATCATTGATTCATTCTCTCCTTACTCTAACTGATTGGACAGCTGCCAAACAATTATCATTCCATCAGGATACAACCATACCAGCCGACCCAATTAATGTACGATATGCAGTGATGTACTGTAGTCCAATGCGAATTAATTTATTTGAAGTTAATTTAATAACATAACCACTCATTTTTCATTAATACTGAAATCAAAATCCAAACGATTTCTAATTTATTATTAGAATGTGATTTATAGATGTCATTACATTAGTAGGGATAGGATGCATAGATATCACCCAACAGGTTTCCCGACAATCATACAAATATCTGGTCTTGTAGTTGATGTTACGCAGATATACCTAGTCCAGAAACATGAACTTACAGGAAAACTGTCTTTTAAGCATATGCTCCTGATTTGCATAGATATACTCCCCAGTAATATAACTCCTTATAGCTTAATAAACATCCACAATGAATACCAGCCCGAAATTGAATGCCTGGGGTCTGTGAAACTATATAAGTCATTTCCTTGTTTGCATCGGGGCTGCATGAATGCATCCCAGTACTTGGGATCTCCGTAGGGTTTATGCCTTTGCTTCAGACTTTCTAAAGAAAACCGAGCAACAAGAAAAACAAGTGAACCATGATTAACCACACGAGCAGCCGTCTCCATAAGAAAAGCCTTTTCATTCTGAATCTAGAAACTCAATGTTTAAACCTTCAGACAGCATTCACAACTCTAGCCGTTCTTAAAGGAAATACGACCCAATAACTTCCATTCGTACACATATAATACGTGGGAAGATTTTATGAAATCTTAGTGTGAATAAAACGAGTTTTCATATCCAGGAAATACTATTTTTCGTTTCTTTATATTGCGTAATAATAAGTAGTTTTCGACATTCTTAAAGCTCTTCGGGGTTCTTTGGCTGTATCAGGTGTTGCTTCTCCGAAAACGTGTGTAGACGCTTTCACTTGGTAGACTTAAAAAGGAAATATTTTGTCCGTGTCGACCTACCTGTTCTTGCAGGTGGTGAGCTACGGCACGAAAAGCAGATAAACTTCTGATAAAAAGAAGCGCTTCAAGCCATCAGACGTAGCTTCAAAATAACAAGCTTTCTACCAACATGATGCCTGTTTATTCAATGTCCCTTTAAATTACTTCAATGCTTTCTTTATAGCCACATTCGTGATCTCAAATTTATGGGGCGAATTTTAACCTTCCTTTTCAACTTTGCACCGCTGACATTTAAGCGCTAAAAATAAATTTCAACATATGTGCGCATGGGGCGATGTTGCTATTTTAATTTCTGCAACTATGAGTGGCATTCGGAGAGGTATAGCTCTAAGAAAGTGGTATTTGCTGTTGATTAAAAAGGGGTCGCTTAAAAGTTACCATAAAATGACCACGAGTGTATTTAGTTTCTCGTTGGTATGGAATCTTTTTCTGCTTCCCCATGCACTAGACTGTGTACGCAATTCCCTCCCGGCCCGGCAACTCTAGAGTGAGCTTAACGTGTATAATGTCTAGTGTTTTGGAGTATTGTTGCAATTCTGTTTTCAGTGTGACAAGTTGAAGTAGATGCATTGTAAAGTGACGCTCACTCTATGACAGGAATCATTACAGACTGTAAAATTGCTCACGTCCTTAAACCTCTCATAGTGGAGTTTCTGTCTTCGACTTAGCCCCCGGGACATACACGGAGCGTATATATATATATTGCTTCTTACTTCACCTGTAGTTTGAGGGGACACTTTTAGACTGAGAGAGACCACAATAATGACTCATGTTAGGAATGGTGAAAACCTTACTGCACCTAGGCACAAAAGTGTACATTAATGTACTTTCACAAAGCTATATTGAGAGTGACATGGCTGAAACGAAGACCCAGTTCATTAATTGCTCAGCATTACAATTTACATCTGACCTTTCCCTACCAGGAATGAGGGAGGTGGCAGTATTAAAGTGCGGAATTATTTCATGTTGACATTCCCATGTATCACTGCTGTGGATTTCTAAATCCCTGTCATGTGCAAGTGTACGATAGGAAGCTCGGGCTTATATAGCCATATATATTTCAGATTCACACAGGGATTATACATATATGGGTGAAGTCGCGTCAAAATGTACCATTCGCTTTCACGAATCCTCTCAAATAACACACATTTAAGAAGAAAAATAATAATGACGTTAATACAGTTTAGCATAACCGAACAAATCTTTTGAATCAAGGAAATACTAAATGTAAGTGAGTATGTTTATTATTATATGACAGGCTAATTTAACAGAATTTACTAAACGAAAATTTAATTGTAGTCCTGATTGTATACGTTTTCTGACACCCTGACTTTTCAATTACAAAGTAACAGTTTACAAAGTTTGCAGTGGATTAAATCAAAGTGACGTCTATCAAACATTCCCTTGACCAGATGCAACATTATGTCTAAGAGTGACTTTTAATTTTAACATAATTATATCACACGTAACTATACTCATATTTGTGGAGGATTTTTTTTTTACTTTCGTCAGGTGATTTTATCCACCAATATCAGGGGTGATACAAAGATCGAGAAGACAGTGAAATAAGCTCACCTGGATTGAAGAGTCCATAACCGGTCATGGGCCTAATCCCTGGCGCGGGTGCGAAGTTAGGTACCCAGTTTGGGTAACTAGATGAGTTTTCCCAATCGGTCTCTCCACTCTCAAGGAAAAATTCATCGTCTAGGAACCTGGGCTCATTTACGTTAGGTTCTCCCCATCCCTCGTCTTCGTCATCTCCCTCATCCTCGTCGTCAGCCCAAAAATCTTTGGGCTGAGTTCTTCTTCTCTCATAATTAATATCCAGATATTGGCCATCTTTGAGGGTTTGTGGGTGGAATGGGTTGCTCCCTGGTAAAATGCTCTCTTCAGATAAATACCCTTCCAGATCGAAATCGTTGGCATACATTTGGATGCCATCGCTCCATTCTTTAAGGCTAATAGAGCCGCCTTCGAAATGATCATTGACAGGAGATCTTTGAGTCGGTCTTGGATCAAAGGATAAGAGCTTCATGTTTTTTGTTTCTTCGCATGAAACTGGGAAAAGGTTGCTATCATCAGCGCTGAGAGAGAGGTCTGTGAAACCGCGAGCCTTGTAGATTTGACCACCGTGTAAAGCTAAAGGGCTCAAGCCGCTGCTGTCTTGAGAACTATCGTGTTCGTTGGCATCAGTATCGGACAAGAAATCTTCATTGTCTGACGTAGCTATAGTCAAGGGGCTAGTAGTTGGAGAAGCTTTATGCCTCTGAGAATTACTACTTTCCACAGGACCAAGCTCCAGGCATGAATCAATAGCAATAGAATTATCTTCAGAAGATAGATAGCATTGATTATTTCTAGGTGTAGATTCATCATCATCATCTTCGACGTCGTCTTCTTCTTCATTATCATCTTCATCCCAAAAGTCGGGATTGGATTGAGCAAGGGCTATGTCTGAATTAAATTGATTAACTTTGTAAAACTCAGCATTGATATAACTGAATCGATTCGGCCTAAGATCAGGTTCTGAGTGGGCAATACCTAGGTCGGGACTGGACTGGCTAAGTCGGCTGAGGTCGGTGTTGGATTGGTCGGAAATTAGATCGGAACAGGATTGTTCCGACCTAAGATCCGATCCTGATTGATCTAACCTTGCGTCCTCGTCCAGGTGGATCCCGGAGTCGCGTCCATTAATACTGTGCTCTTCACTCCATTCTTCAAGATGGTCCCAGTGGTGAAGTTTTCCAGGAGGGGGAGGTCTCCTCCCTCCTCCATTATCTCCGCCCATGTCCCCATCCTCATCAATATTTCCCTCGGGGTACACCCCAACTCCTTCTCCACTACTGTGGATCAGCGCGATCTTCCCTTCCATGGTTTCAGGCCAGGTAGAAGACAAACATGATGGAATTACAGTGGACCCTACCTGTGCCTTGCCTGACCATAGGCTATGGCATAGCTGTTGCTTGCTGGGTGGATTATTTCTACCTGGGGCACAACCTTCATCTTCCTCCCTATTTCGACCACCCACAAGTGTGGCCACCTCCTTATTGTGATTCCTCTTTCTCCGCCGGCCTTTCTCCTCCTCCTCTCCGTATGAGTCTGAGTGATCGTGGGACCACATGTCTCATACCGGGAATGTATTGTAACAATCACTTGTGATCACTCCATTGTGGGCCTTGTTATATTCCAGGCTGGACGTCTGCCCCTCTCTCTTTAATAGAGTGTGTCAGAGATAAAACTTGGAAACAGTGATAGAACGAGTCAACCTTGCTATATCTATAGCCACCGCTATGTATGGGGGCTATAGCCTTTTTGCCACAGTTCTTTGCCTCCTAGTCCACCATTGTAAACAAACTGATGAGTCCGAGGTGGAATGGGCATTGATTCATCCACCCAACAGTAGTCATCAGTGAAGCGGAGGTGGCCCCTCACTCCTTATTTCCATAGCGCTTTTCGGACACGCTAGTCTGAACCCCAGGTATGTCCCGCGCCTCCTGCTTCAGACGAGGCGTTGAAGTGTAGTCCTGAATGCGCTTGGTATTCCCTAAATGGTATAGGTGAAGATATGACATCAGGAGACAATGTCAGCGGCCAAGTATCCATCCGTCAGACAGAGTCAGAGACAGAGATATGTCCTATATATATATTTATATCATCACACATGTGCGAGAGGCCCTGGATAGTACGTCATACTAAGCATGCACTCTGCTCTCCAAGTCCAACCATTATCTGGGCCTATATGTAAATCATACATATACTGCAAAAGGCGAGGAGAGCGCAGAGAGTTACTTATACATGTATCTATAGGAGCTTTTCCTCTCAATGAGTTCACATGCATGCTCTCAAATGATCCCCCTCCCTGTCTTCTCTATGAACCAGCAGGGTCGCACAACATGCACCCTATACCACACATGTGAATGATTTCGGTCCCATGCATCCACCCGGACCAAAATCTATCCCTCAACTGTTGTTAGTCACAAACTTGTTTGAAGCGTTCCATGATGTTATTATGGCTAACCACCACCAACCACACTGCCACCATGAGACCATGCAGCAGCATTTGGTATAAGCTGTAATTATGCACTGTTATGTTTTGGGGCTGCCCCGTATGGTTGATGGCCGCAGGGGTCCATTCAATCAGCTTGAAAATAACTTTCTAATACCGCCCTAATACTCAGACCTTCGAGGGTTAAGTCGCCAGATCAGAGGGAACCAAGCTTAAACTAAATGAAATTTTGCGAGGAAAAATAATGCACATTCGGTGCCTGCGACGCCTCAAGGGTGAAAGGTAAAAGCCTCGATAAGAGGCGACAGCGTGTGAGTAATCTACAAGTGGGTTGTGTGTGCTTTATGGGCATAAAGCACACGTTTAAATGGTGGTCAGTGGATCCGAAGTGGATCTATAATGTATTCCCACTGTTTGGAAGTGGACAGACTTGTGAAATACAACAGTGGGTGAAAGTATATCCAACATTCACTTTGTGTCACTGATCCTAAGCCGCCCGAGCGCTAAACGACATCCGGATAAAAACCTCCCATGCAGATGCCACCAAAGACACATAAAACATTTGAGTAAGAATAATCCTACCCCCGGTATATAGCTTTATCCGCATCGCCCACGAACGGTTAAGTTCCCTCTCTACTTTTTGACTTCCAGTACAGGTCCCCAATCCTCCCAGATTTACATACATGTACAGTATGTACACATACATACATTTATGGCAATGTGACATGCTGGATTGCTTAGCTGTGATTTACGGGTGTTATGCTAACCTATAAATTATACCATCACTTGCTCTAAAACCCTCTCACGAGGATATATATACATGTCCTACTTGCTCTTGAAAAGACGCAAGAACATAAAAGTCGGTCTAGAGATTCATTTATATGGATGTCACCTCCTCCTCCAGACCTCCTTCATAGGTTACAAGTGAGTAGCCATTATTCAACCAATGTCGACCTCGTCGCATAAAGAAATAAGGAAATGTGATTTCCATGAATCATTCCCTCGGCTATATAGAAGTAACATGAATAATGCTATGGTAGTGCTATAAGTGCCAGGGGGAGATTTAAAGCTTCAAAGGCCTTCTATGGTACTTGGACTAATTACGTCCACCCATTGACGTTGGTTTTTCGATTCCAGGGCCTCTAGTGTTACACTGACCTGTAATAATTAAGGGATGCCCTTTTTCTTTCCCTGGGCAAGTGCAGTCTGGTGCATTCGATGGGAAAGATACAGACTGCGTGACACATTTTTATGACATGTCGCCTCTGCTTAAAGGCATTTTAGGTTCTGTATTATGTGTATGACATCTGGAAAGGGGTGATGATTACTATTAATATATGCTGTAATGTATATTATTGATATTCGACCATCAACAAAAAATATCATATATTCATTTCATTAATTTAATATAACCATGCGCATATGTATGAACGACATAGAAATACTGCCCCTCGATGCATCCTTCAAAATTTTATTTTGGCGAATTATTTTGCCATTACATTTTCAAATAAACTACTTCCAATTTACCTGCGCATATCGTAATAGTAAAGTCCATGTGACCAATTTACCCGCTGCGCATATTGTAAGTAAAGTCAGCCAATTTAGCTGCACATATCGTAAGAAAAGTCGATGTCTAGCCCATACAAACGTTTATATTTACACCCTGCGAACTCGCTCATTTCTCAAGGCAAATAGAAGTTGGCTGAACAGCCCTAGAATTGTAACTAATATCAAGAGGGATCAACTCTAACAAGACCATTATCTCCACAGGGATCGATGGATGTTTTGTGAGAATCAGGTATTGAGTGACCCTTTGATATACTCTAGGATATACTCTGTATAAATGGACAGAAAAGAAGCATTCATGCACGTTTATCCTTCCCGGTACTTATTTATTCTGCTCAATCCTCTTCTCTGAGGTAGGTTTCAGTGATTCTATTATAAACATGTATGTGTAATGCAGCCTTTCTCTCCAGCCAGTGCATGTGCATTGTGGTCACGGTGGCGAGAACACAATAAACAAGGAAAAGATAAAGATATATATTTGTGAACACAGGTTTCTGTGCAGAGAAATTGCCGAGGCATCGTTCATGCGCGACCACCACACGCGGTTAGGACATTGCCAGAGATGTATATCTAAATAATAGGATGCGCATTTTGTTATGATTAAAAAGCATATACGTTTGGCTTGCGATTGAATCTTTTCTGCAGTATTGGAGCTGCTAATAAAAGTCAATTGATACAAATGCAAATAATGACAAAAAGGATGGCGCTTTATTTTTAGAGTATGATATGATTTATATCTATTTTAGGTTTCTTATATCCAGCGATCGGATCGATAGAAGAAATATCAAATAAATCCAAGTGTGTGAGCTCGAGCATGACCTTAGTTTAGGCGATAGGCTATGTATAGAGAATATGTGTGTGTTGGTTTGGGGCAAACAGAACTAGTCCATTTTGATTTAAACAGTATATTAGTAAACACACGTACATAATATAGGCCTATATATGCATGGTGTCTGAATGCAAAATGCACTTTATATATTAGTATACTGTCTTAATACACATCTCTCCACCATCCTCAACGAGCTTAAAACAAGTTATAAAACGCAATGACAGACCAGTGTCATAAACCCAATGAAAAAACACATGTTTCCATTTCCGCGATCTAAATGCTCTCCAATCTCCCCGTCTGGAACCTTTGATGGATGTATAGCTATTAGAACCCCAACTGAGAGCTTATGGCCTGTTGGCGCTCTCAGCGCAGTTCTAAACAAACATAATTTAATAGTAATTTGCTCTGTCAGCTTTACTACTGCTACAACAACATTCACATTGTTATGTCAACTCCAAGATCAACCGTGCTGATAATGGCCCACTCCTGGTGAGCACAAAGATGGAAAAGCCACCACTAATAGCAGCTAAGAAGTTGTGTTTATTCTTTTCACAGAACAAGAGCCCAAATGGATTGTCAAAACGTATGGAAAGAATGGTCATATAGAATTCAAAATGAATAGAATTACAGCCAAACATGGAACGAAGAGAAGTTATTCTTAACACTTGTATAAAGTGAGCATAACTTGACCAGACATGCACGCGTCTGGATATTAATGTCCACGCAATCGTCCAAATATTGAGGTTAGACCTCTGTGGAGAAAATCAATTCTACAAACTATCCATTACGAAAGATATCTATTTACTTTTATATATCAATCCCCATCGTGCTATTTCCGTGAGAATATGTATCAAAAGCGCAACATCTTATATATTTGTTGTTTACTTTATTTTTACAATTACTATTTTTACAAGGGCTACTTGGTCGGGGGGGGGGGGGGGGTCGAAACTGAAGCCACGCCCGGGTTCGAACCCACAATACCACTGGTCCGACCCAGCGCTTTAGACAACTAGCGAATTCCTATGTTGTTGCGTTTCCTCTGATATAGATAAGACACTTACAAATAGATAGCCTGACATTGTTATACAATGCAGGTAATACTTAAACATCAGAATATAAATATTGGGTGAATAGCTATATAGGCGGGGGCGGGGTCATCACGGAAATGCGCACTTTATAAAGACCCTGTAATCGGCCAGTTGCAAACGATCTCATGCAGGAAAACAAAGCATGCTGTGCCAGCGCATTGTCTAATCCTGGCCATCCACACACATGCTATCCATGTTTTATATCCATCTAAAGAAACAGATAACATCACAAACAAAATATTTTGTTAGGTCCCTGGGAAATGCTGAATTACCATTGATAAATGTATTTTCTTTAGAGGTTATACATACATTTGATTTTCTCTTTTCTCTGTAAGCATTTACTGAAGAGGACAACATTGTCATTCTGAATTCGAGGATGAAGCAGGTTTACTTATTGAAAATGGAAAGATTTAGTCAATATAAGTTCACCAACGGGTCATCTAATCATGCAGTCCGCATCACAAAATGATATCATAAGTCAACGTGTACCAGGCTTATTTTCCAGGATGTTTCATACACGTTTATACCGAGAATATATTGACCATAATGTTAATTGTGGTATCGCTTGAAGCAAGAAATAGAACTCTCGGGTATAGATTTCTACCATGCATTTTGTCAAAATATACTATACTTAGTCTATAGTCACCGCAAAATATGTGCCTATATATGCCAAGGCCTTCCCAGTAGTGAATGGATCAAATATCATTTCCATGGAGGGACATGTATTACTCAGCTTTATGGGATATCGCCATCATGCGATGACAAATAAGTCATGGACGAACTCATGATTTTAATAGTACATGCACGTTCCAAATTTACTATTACATCAGCACCTTTGTCCATCATCTGCATATAAGATATTGTCTTTTGCTTAATTGGTAAAATATCTTACGGAAATATTAATATTACTTAGATATTTCAACATTGAATATACGTATACATATGGATTATGGTCAGGTGTATACGTACTTGTCATGATAGTTCAACATGTATAATACAAACGCTACGCTAAATATAAATCTTGAAATGTGTATTCTTCCATTGCTACATGTAAATACATGCCTATGTTTAACGTTGAACCAATATTATATTACCTTGGCAAAATAGAAGTAAATATAGTCTCAAATATCAGAGCCTATATTAATCAATTTATCAAGCGACACATATGTAACCACGAGTAAGTGCCAATCCTTCATGATACTAACTGAGGTAGTCTGGCACGTACATGTGCAGTTGGTGACAGACTTATCAATCATGACAACATTCACACATTAATCTTTGTGTTTACAAAATGCATGGTTTGAAGGCCAAACATATCGCCTAGCCTTGCTTTTATTCTGAGCATTAAGTTGCTATTCTAAAAGAAGTTGTCGTATCCAGAAATTGCTACCCATTTTAACAAATGAAGGCGTTTGATAATGCCATGGCCTGTAGCTGTGGTTTTGTCTTTAATGGAATACTTCCGGAGAAGATATAATAGCTTGTTTCATAACAAATATATCGATAATAAATCCTTTGTTATTGACATACCTGTAATTCCATATCTGTCTAGTATACTAATGGCAGTTCTAATAATAGAGACGAGTGAGATTTACCATATCTACTATACTGCAATCTCGGTAAATCTGACTGTAGATTATGCTGGGTATCAGAGACAAATTGATTTATTAAACCCATGGTAGAAATCTCAGCAGGATGCCAGGATTTCCCCCGATAAGAATAGCATCACATGTCATATTGGGACAGCCAGATGATACATGATAATTCATGATAATAGACATGCTGGCAGGTGTAGTAGTGCTGGAACCATGCCCAGAGGAATGAGCAATCTGATGCAAAGTTCGGTGGATAATTTTACGTCGGAGAATAAATATCATAAACCCAACACCTGATGAACTTGTTTGACCATCTAAGTTATGTTTAATATCATGGGACTCAAATATCCAGCCATATTTTGTATAATGTCACCTTTATCCGACCTTCATCCATTAGCAACACATTGAATCAATAGTTTGAATCAAGTGCATCCATGTCAACTATAGAATGATTACTGGTCGATAATGTTTTTTTTTCAGTTTCACATTAGATATTGTCTATAGATATTTCCTGGTCGGCCTATCACAAATTGAACGGATGACGATGATATACATGTATACAAATATTGATAACATAAATGCACAGTATAGTTAGTGGTGAATAGCTGTTGGTCCGAGTATACTAACACTTACACAATGAATGATCATCAATGGGATTATATGAAAAAGGGAAATTCTCAAGAAAACCGGTTCCCCCTCCAAGAACTTGGACTGGTGACAATACAAGTCAACTTTTAATGAAACCTTTAAGGGGATGATTAACCTTCAAAGGCAGGCAACTGTTTTTCTCGAGTAGTTATGGACTTAAATTAAACATTCGCTATAGTTCCGCCCAATTCTTATAGGCATGACTGAGGGCATAGCCAGAGGCTTGCGCAGCAAAGACGTCAACATACATGTCAACTTTGGACGATGATGCCTGTCGGTCTAGAGAGTATGTGGCACCAGATTAGGTCTATCGTCACAATTTGATGGGAATGAAGGGATGTCTTGGGCTATTTACTTTACTAAACATTGAATTATTTGTACATTGACATTGCCCACCATCCCGCCCACCTCGATCCTCCTATGGCGTCTCCCGACGCCTTCCAAATCGTTTCGTTTCTTAGCTTTAATCATCGCCGATCATGAATGCACATGATACGGCGATTCCCCGCTGCTATGACGTCATTACATGGGCCTCGTTCTGGGTAGGGTTCCGGTGGGGAATCCCCGCGCCTATGACGTCATTACACGAAGCTCACCGAATGTGGCCGAGCGTGAGCCGAGTAATGTCGGCAACGAGGAGAAACAGAGAGAAATCGGCGTAAACATGCAATGCTGGAACTCCGTAGTTATACTAGTAAGACCTTAATTTTTTGGCTGAAATGTCTCTTAAAATCCATAAGCTTGAGACTGGGACAGGTTTGAAGTGTGTGTACATATGGGAACATAGGGATTTTTGGGAATTATTTGCAGATTTGCGTAATAAGTATCGGCCAATGAGCTTGGGTCGAATTGCTGAGTTGAGGTTTTTATGCATGGCATGGCCACTTGGCGACTTTTCGTCCAGGAAGAGGAGCAGGTACAAAAATGTGCACTGGATGGCATGTTTCCTTCTGGGTATTTGCGCAGGACAAAGCCCCAGGCTTAAGTCCTCTGCATAAGCAGGAACTGCGAAACAACATTTAAACCATGCATTTCTGTCCTTATATATCCTCGTTTGGAGGGAATCCAATATGTTCGTCCTGGGACAAGGAGGAAACACGTTGCCAAGTTGTATGTCTGTTTACCTTTGGTTTATTGCTTCGTAAATGTCGCGTCTCGTTCACTGGGACTTCTATGCACCATTTCCTGCAATCGTTCTGCTGTACTTCAACCATTTTCTTCCCATCAATTCAACCATGCAGTTAATAATTGATATTTAATGTGTGATATCTGATTTGTTGTTCAATAGGCGCACGGGTGTGATAACAACTTAAGTTGTGACATAACGGATTTCATCAAAACATTCAGAACTAAGGAGTGTAAATGATGTAAAGTATTGTTGTAGCCGTCATTACTTCACTAATACATAAGGAGAAAGCCATTGAGTTCTCTGCTGGAATATCATTCTACTTAGTTCGGACGAATGGACGAATGGACGAGTGGACGTCCTGCATTGTCTAACAATTACAACAATAAGAGATGAATCTTGGTCTCAGCTAGTAGCCCATTTATTGAAGTATCTTGAAAGGTAGATGTGGACTGCTTGATGTCTGGGCTGCAACTGCCCTTACCCTAAAATCTCACCCCTATTTATACCCCCCAGAGATCCGTCCTCACTCACAATGTGAGACCCTGCCCCCTGGTGGCGGACGAATGTACCCTATACATCATTCGTCCGTCCCAGTCCGTCCCACACTACAACACTACCCTCCCCTTTATAAATTTTGGACCCCAAAATTACAATTTTAACATGAACACCCACTGATCTTATAACGTCATTACTTGGTTAAATATAACAGTGGTATTTTCAAGAGTATGTTATTAATTCTTCTGTCTTCATAGGCATGGACGAATTCCTTTCTTCTTTGGTTCGTCCCTCCTCTGTTCTTCCCTCTTTGGTTCGTCTCCCCTCTTTTCTTCCCTCTTTGGTTCGTCTCCCCTCTTTTCTTCCCTCTTTGGTTCGTCTCCCCTCTTTTCTTCTCTCTTTGGTTCGTCTCCCCTCTTTTCTTCCCTCTTTGGTTCGTCCCCCCTCTTTTCTTCCCTCTTTGGTTCGTCCTCCCTCTTTTCTTCCCTCTTTGGTTCGTCCTCCCTCTTTTCTTCCCTCTTTGGTTCGTCCTCCCTCTTTTCTTCCCTCTTTGGTACGTCCTCCCTCTTTTCTTCCCTCTTTGGTTCGTCCTCCCTCTTTTCTTCCCTCTTTGGTACGTCCTCCCTCTTTTCTTCCCTCTTTGGTACGTCCTCCCTCTTTTCTTCCCTCTTTGGTTCGTCCTCCCTCTTTTCTTCCCTCTTTGGTTCGTCCTCCCTCTTTTCTTCCCTCTTTGGTACGTCCTCCCTCTTTTCTTCCCTCTTTGGTTCGTCCTCCCTCTTTTCTTCCCTCTTTGGTTCGTCCTCCCTCTTTTCTTCCCTCTTTGGTTCGTCCTCCCTCTTGTCTTCCCTCTTTGGTTCGTCCTCCCTCTTTTCTTCCCTCTTTGGTACGTCCTCCCTCTTTTCTTCCCTCTTTGGTTCGTCCTCCCTCTTCTTCCCTCTTTGGTTCGTCCTCCCTCTTCTTTGGTTCGTCCTAAAGTAGTAGATTCGTCCAGGGCATTTGTTCATTTCTTCACACTGCTCAATATTCCCCTGCCTAGCCAGCAGACTCGTCCTGGTACCTGAGGGAACAGCTCCTCCCTCTACCTCCAGTACCACTGTGTGTAAGCCCGATTCCAGCAAGTTGGGTTCCCCAATCACCTCACCCTGGTAATTCACTCTCCAACCCTAGCCTGCTGATTCGTCCAAGTAGGCTCCCTGAGGGGACTATCACCCCTCCCTACTTCCAGGTAGGTTACCTGAGGGAAATGGCACTCCCTCCCTACCTCCACAGGTCCCACCTGTCCCACACAGTGATCGAGTTTCCTTCGTCCAGCTAGCCCCCATCCAGCCAGCTCGTCCCTGTTCGTCTCCATTCGTCTCCATTTGTCTCCATTTGTCTCCATTTGTCTCCATTCGTCTCCATTCGTCTCCATTCGTCTCCATTCGTCTCCATTCGTCTCCATTCGTCCTGTTCATCTCCATTCGTCCTGTTCGTCCTCACTCACGTCCTCATCCTCATTCTGTCTGTCATTCACTCACATGGGCCATTTCATCACTTGCCCATGTCCAGACAACTTGTCTTCATCCAGATGACTTGTCCTCGTCTGGATGACTCGTCCTCGTCTGGAAGACTCGTCCTTGTCTGGCCAATTCGTCCTTGTCCAGACAACTCGTCCTTGTCTGGATAACTTGTCCAGACAACTGTTCAATCTTAAAAATTGTCCCGAGGGCATTCTTCCACATTTCTTTCTGCCTCACAGATTCCCCAGCATGGATTTTCCTAGGTCCTCGACCTCGTCTGAGGTCCTCGTCCTCGTCCAATTCGTCCTCGTCCAATTCGTCTTCGTCCAATTCGTCCAGTTCCCTTGGTTCTCTCCTACTCCTGACAGCTAGAGAGGGTGGGATTCATCTGAAACGATCCCAACCGCTGCCACCATTGTTGTAGCCGTCATTACTTCACTAATACATAAGGAGAAAGCCATTGAGTTCTCTGCTGGAATATCATTCTACTTAGTTCGGACGAATGGACGAATGGACGAGTGGACGTCCTGCATTGTCTAACAATTACAACAATAAGAGATGAATCTTGGTCTCAGCTAGTAGCCCATTTATTGAAGTATCTTGAAAGGTAGATGTGGACTGCTTGATGTCTGGGCTGCAACTGCCCTTACCCTAAAATCTCACCCCTATTTATACCCCCCAGAGATCCGTCCTCACTCACAATGTGAGACCCTGCCCCCTGGTGGCGGACGAATGTACCCTATACATCATTCGTCCGTCCCAGTCCGTCCCACACTACAACAGTATATAACACTTAATCACTCACATGTCAATTGATTCCTCATAAGTCATTTGCTAAAGCTTAAGAGGCACAGACACATTAGACAAGAGTTCTCGATTGATAGCTTCGCGTTTCTCCATTTACGTTTATCTAAATCTATGACATTTAAAATCCTGAAACGCCAGTGGGTGGAAACTTGCAGAGAGCTTGACATTATGCGCAGAAACCCTGTGAATGCTCTTCTGGGAAAGACTCAGCGTGTGAAACGGACGTGCTGTCACGAAAATACCAGCACCCATCTTCCAAGCGTAGCTGCTCGGATTATTCACAGAGATGTAGACCGCGAGTAATGTTACATCTAAAATAATCACCCAGAGAATATTTATCATTGTATATTTTGTACTTAAAACCTATCATATTTTGATTTGGGCATGGGAGAAATGGCAGTGATCATGCGAAGGTGTAATTTAATGGGAGAGAGCCAATGGAGATGCATATATGTTTAGTTAAATTTGGACAACAAATTTGGGCACGCAGATGGTGAATTTGACATAGTGAGAGCAGACTGGTATCACGAGATTGGGCAATCAACAGTATCCCAACACATCCAGGCTCTTCGTATTGTTTAGAGTTTTTTTTAAAATACGGAAATTCACCTCCGATCCAATCAGGTATTTTTGCACCGAATGCCAAAAACGATACATGTTAAGGTAACATATTGTTCCGCATATTGTCCCTGACACAATTGATAGCACGCTGCGTTGTACATACTATGTCACAGAAAAATCCTAAAGATCCCCAACAAGGCTCTTGAAACAACTGAAATGAATATTTCCAGACCTTGTCTTCATACTTTGCGATTATTTCTATCCACCGACAATTCTGAAGTAAGCATTTATTAATTCTATAAAACTAAATTTATGTGACGTCACATACAACGGGCGTTTCCCTCATAATTAATTGGTAGCACAGCGAGCGGTAAACATATTATCTCGTATTTAGCTGTACTTATGGTAGTACGTATAGTAGTAAATAATATGCTTACAATTCATTTAGTTCTCAACTCATATTACGCATAGTACTCATAATGCACGTCGTAATTAAATTTTATTTTTAAGGAGATAATTAAATTAGAATATTTAGAAAGCAGTACTTTTTTAAAGGATATGTGTTGTTATAAAATCATGCATGAAGTGAAATAACTTAAATGCTACGTAAATAAAATCACATCCATGTTCATGGCAGCAGCTGCAATTACAAATACACAATTGTAATTTCTGAAACCTCCTATACATACATTAATCAAGATTTAATCGGATTAGTACGAATAATTGAAATACAAAATATTTTAATTAAGCAATACACCGTACCTTTACTTTAAAAAATTGAATCATTTAGATCAGAAATGATTTTATACTCCTCTTTATGATAATACTAAATACACCAGGCTTCAGCCGTGCAAAAACAGTGCGTCTTAAGACAAACATCACCTATGTATTTCCCCCAAATACTTATGCCATTTACTGACACAGGGAAGTAAAAACATCAAAAAGCCACCAGCCATCTTTTAACAATTTCAATAAATTTATGAATATCAACACTGAAAGACACAATTTATATATCACAGATTTTATTCATTCAAGAATGTTGAGCACTTCCAGAATAAAAAATGTCGCAGTCTTAACTAAGAGAGCCATCAATCATGTATCAATGCACAGCCATCTGTGGCTTATTTTACACGGCTAATGCAGTTATTGTGCATATCAATCACAGATCCTGGCAAGTGAGTCCATATAAGGTAAACATTGCTTTACAATTTAGTACTCTCATAAGGTCTGATTACTACATGATATAAACTATAAGTTCCAGCTATTAAACATTCCACAGAATTGTTTAATCATTTAATAAATGTTTTCAAATTTAATCTAAGTATAAAAACGACAACACAGGCATATACGATTTATAAATAGACTGTAATTACAATAATCATGGTGTAGGAATGTGTTATTGGAAGTTTACAATTTGACAAAATCGCCTAACTAATAATTACACATAAAGCAGAAGTCGCTATACGGTATGAAAATGTAGCAATATAAGAATCAAAAGAGTGATTTAATAGAATAATTAACTTAAAATGCACAGCACTAAACTTTTGAATAAACCTTGATATTACCAAAAGGGTCTTCATATTATACTTGTACTTCTAGTTTTGCTTATCAATTATATTACCATTTACTGCTTACAGATTTCTATTGTAGCTACGAAGATACAATAATATTATGGACTTAATTCTATTACCACCATTTTTCTAAGAAATCTTTCCACGTCAATCATACTCCAGCACCATATAATCATTCATTAATTCATAATCTGTACACAAACAAGGATGAGCATCAGCTTTCTGCTGACATTTGCAGAAGGGGGAATTCCACTAGAGCATATTTAAATACATGTACATCAGACCATTATACATTTTATTCTAAGACTAAGGGGATTGTCGTCAATTGTACGAAAAACTGTTTTTAGTGGTATTACATGAATAAAGGTTAAATCAAAAAAGAATTAATTACCAGTTAGAACCAGGTATTTTTTCTACACGTGTCCAAGTAAAAGCGCTCGAGAGACTATTGTCATATCTGTGGACATTAGTATTGCGACTGTTAGAAAATAATATCTATAGATAATTTCTGACAGCTTACAAACGATCATATACAACGGACATGTTAATACTTTTTGTACCAAATAATGGCAATGGAGGACCTCATACTATGAACAGACTGTGCTGTATAGAGCAGCCAATAGTTCGTCCATATAAGGAAAACCTGAGTGATGTTAAAAATACGAAGAGCGGATCTTACTCTAGTGTAGTATTATCTTTATCACAAATTGTATGTCTTTCATAAGATTGACTTGTTGAATAATACATGATTACACTCTGTTGGTATCCCTAAAGAAGGATTATATTATTACAGGGATTGATGATTGAGAATAATGAAATGGAATGAAACAGAGAAGATTTGAGGATCTCAGAGTTTGCTAGACACATGCGGAGCTGAGTCGAACTTGGGGAAGTCTTCGTCAAAAGCAGCTTCCAAAACATCTTCCAATCGAGAGGCAAAGACGAAAGTCAAGTCCGCCTGCAAGGTCAATGTGATGAATTTATGACAAACATAATATACAAATATGCTTCTTGAAATAATTGAAAATAAAATTTTATGGAATTAGAATTATTTATAATAATTATAAAGAATTAAACAATTTAAGAAGGTGAGAAAAATTGAGTAGAATACCTGGACATTTTTGGAAACCTCGAACAAGTCTTTTTCATTCCGTTTAGGGAGGATTATTCTAGTTATCCCCGCTCGGTGCGCAGATAATACTTTCTCCTTTATGCCACCAACCTAGAATAAAACAGATTCCAAAAGTTAAATCTAAAAAAATTCACAAAATATGGCGTAGTAACCGTTAGTTAGTGGACAACAAATGATTGAACACAACCCCCTTCCACTATATGAGCTGAACCAAATAGCTTTTATTTGTAAACATGATATAATTAATAATAGAATAAAAGCTAAGTAAGCTTTTTTCTAAGTATATGAAACCCCTACATAATTAAACATTGTAGAACGACACTAATTAAGTTATATTAGAGCATGTCTTCAGATATTTAAGAAACTATATTGGACTTACCGGTAGAACGAGACCCCTGAGTGTGACCTCGCCAGTCATGGCTGTATCTGACCTCACACAGCGCCCGGTGAAGAGGGACACAAGGACCGTGACAATGGTGACACCTGCAGATGGGCCGTCCTTGCCCACCGCCCCAGCAGGGAAGTGGATGTGGATGTCAGTGTTCTCCAGCAGGGCTGTCTTCTTGCTCAGTCCAAGCTGTAATAAATTAATAAAAAACTTAGTAATGAGCTGTCAAGCGAGTTAAGCGAACTCGTAGATATTACACAATACTAACGTAGTTAAATTAAGCATCATTTCACGTCCACCATTCAATGAGAATAGATATAGATTTTAATACAGAAAGTATGATATGTCAAAATAGGCTACATAATGAAATTGATAAATAGAAAACATGCTCGCTGCAAGACTCTGAACATGACTGAAGATTATCGGCAAAACAATAGGATAGTCACATCGCATTCACAGCACCAAATACCTAACATGAGATGGAAATATGATCCATCATAGTATTCTACCCTTACGTCAGTATCCATTGTTTCGAGTAATTCAACATGTTGGCATAGGCACATACATGCAGCAAGAATGACATTAACTTACTTGCTTGGCGTGGCTTCTCACCCAGTTCAGCGCCAAGTTAGCAGACTCCTTCATGACATCACCAAGTTGACCTGTCAGGGTAAGCTTGCCTTCTCCCTCCATTCTCGTAGCCTCCACGTACATGATCTCCCCGCCCATGGCTGTCCAGGCCAAGCCAACAGCCACACCAGGCTGAGACAGTCTCATCGACACTTCACTTTCATACAAAGGTGGCTGGAATAAGTAGAGGGTTATTCGTATGTGATGTATTACTTCCAAATCTATTCTATTGATATTATTTAAATTAACACTTAGTTTCGAGTGAATTAAAATTCTAAGTATAGAATGTTGAATCAAGCCTACATAAGGGCTACAGTTCAGTTGTTATATTCAATGTCAATTCTTAAATGATTTTGATAGAATAATATAAATTTAATTATACATAGATATACAGAATTAGACATAGCCAGAGCTATCGATAATATCATACTATTACATTCATTTATTGATAGCTCTGATATAGCTAAGTAACAGATCTCACCCCTAGAATGTCCTCCACCGCCGCTTCATCGATAACAATAGGAAATACAGGAGGAAGGGCAATCTTGGAACTTTCCTGAATCGTCTCTGTCTTTGAGGAAGCATTCTTCTCTGCCTCACTCTTCTTCATTTTTTCATCGACGGAGTGTTCAGCCACTCGCACAGCAACAGCTCTACATACAGCGCCTATCTTTCTCTCCAAGGTACGGACACCAGCTTCTCGAGAGTACTTGGATGCTGGAATAAGAAGTGTTGGAGCTAGGAGTTTAGAAAGTACTGTAACAGGGGCTTTCAAGCTTATTTAGGGTCAATCAATCTGACATACTCGACTGGAATCCACATCATTGACGCTCAAGGCATCCTCTACTTAATTCCCTTAAACTGTTAATATAAAAACTGTGATCTTATCTTAAATGCATAACGCATTTGACAGAGCTTTTTAACTTTATAATCATGACAAAATTGCCACCATTTACGAACTTATAGCTCTAAGATATTTACCAATAACTTTAACTGAATCTTCAGGAATACTGAGTTTTTCGACGGTGAGACCATGCTCTCGTAGCTGCTTGGGAATAAGGTGTCTCTGGGCAATGGCAATCTTTTCTTCCTGAGTGTAGCCAGGGACGGTAATCAGCTCCATACGGTCGAGGAGAGCAGGTGGAATAGTGGACATGTTGTTTGCAGTGGCGATGAAAAGTACTTGCGAAAGGTCAAATGGAACATTAAGATAGCTAAAATCTGTTAAGGAATCCTATTCATCGGAACTAATTTGGAAAATATACACTCATTTCTATAAGGTAACTCTTCAATACAACAGCTATCATTACTACTATGGAAATTGTGTAGATTTTGTCACTCTTAAAACAACAGTCTCTAGGGCAAAAAGCACCAGAAGTAATTAATGACTGATCTTGAACTTAGACCAGAATCAATAGACAACCAATAAGCATGCCAATAATTTGAATATTTTTTTTTCTTGCAAAACTTTAAAAGGAATGTGTTCAGGAAGGAAAGGATACTGGTCCGTAAATGTGCTGTTTTGTTCGGGATCTAGCACTTCCAGCAAGGCAGCGGCAGGATCTCCATGAAGGCTGGCAGTCTGTCACCGGAAAACATGATTAGAAGAAATTCTTCATCTACAGAACTCCGGAGAAGATGTTAAAAATATGCAACTGTGATACCATAATTAGAGTACCTTTTCGGATGAAAAGTAAATTTTATTTTATCTGGCTTCTTTAGAAGGACCTGACTATTGAATCGTTTACAATTTTTGTTTTAGGCTGAATCAACTAACTGATAAGTTATACTCACAAGTTTGTCTATTTCATCCAAGAGGAAGACAGGATTGTTCACACCAACCAGTTTCAAGCCTTGAATGATACGTCCAGGCATGGACCCAATGTATGTGCGCCGGTGACCGCGAATATCCGACTGGTCGCACACGCCACCCAAGGCAATTCTTAAAATACAAAAGACCAAGATTATCAAACATATCATTACAATCCATTCTCCATTTAAACAAACCGTTTACAGTCTGCAATTAATTTAACTCTTATATGAATGGGGTAAACACATGTATCAGTAAATAGCTAATATCTATCAGGTTTTTTTTCTCGACAAGTATCAACAAAATAATCAAAAAAAAATCACTAGGGCTAACCGTGTAAACGAAAAAACCATAACAAGCAAGGGATAGTAAGAATTAATGAGAACAAAAACCAGCAGCCAGCAGAGAATCCAAAATATCGGATATGCAAAATATTTACTTATTGGCAATATTCTTACCGATGGAACTCTCTACCTAGCGTGTGGGCGATAGATCGGCCTATGGATGTTTTCCCAACACCAGGTGGCCCCACAAAGCAGAGTATGGGACCCTTGAGCGAGTTCTTGAGCTGCCGCACAGCAAGGAATTCTATGATACGCTTCTTCACTTTGTCCAAACCGTAGTGATCTTCATCTAGATCTGACCTGAAATTGATTTGCAGAGATACCCAGAACAATGAGATAAAATGATTTCTTTTATGTTTTCACCGACGTTTCTTGCTATTCAACCATGGCTATTGGTTGGGTTTTGGGTTGCTTTTCGCCCTAAGCAACAGGCAGAGCCACATCAAGGGCGAAAGATGATGTGAAAGATTTGGAAGGCCGCTGTGGGATTCGAACCCAGTAATTTCTCAAGCGTTTGGCTTCGAACAACCCCCGCCCCCTCCCCCATTCCATCACCTTTATGAAACTATTTGAATGTATTTTTCAGTTACAACTAAAGGGATGATTTGGAACTAACGATGATATAGTGGTTAGAAATCAATAGCAAAAAAACAAAAGTAAAATAAAATGAATGATATGGGTTTGTTTTTGTTTTTTGTTAAAGTTGAATTATAATCCTGTCAAATTTCACAGAAGTACATCGTCAGATAACGTCCCTGTTACAACTAAAGTAATAACTTTGAATTAACTATCGCTGATATAGTAGTAACATCCAATATACTGTGTCGAGGAATTCAAATAAATAAAATGAATCTGCTTGTTTTACTTTTAAAACTGAATAGTAATGCTCAGGCAAATTTCAAAGAAAGAAATCTTCAGATCATTTGAACGCATGTTATTAATGTTTCCTACGTGCAATGGCTTACCTTGCATGACTGATGTCCAGTGTGTCATTCGACGATTTAGACCAGGGCAGCTCCACCATAAGTTCAAGGTAGCTGCGAATCATAGCATGTTCTGGCATCTGCGCCGGCATTTTCTTTAAACGTTTCCATTCCTTCATAGCGGCCTTATTGGCATTTTCTGGCAATTGGGCAGTTCTGGTAGAGTAAATGTACCATGTAAAATATTTAATTTATCACACGATGTCTTTGGTATGTGGTGTTTAGTTTTACTATCCATTTTAATACCGGTATTTGCCTCCTTTCTACAAATTCACCACCAATATTTCAATACAAAGAATCTTGAGGACGTCTTACTTAATTTTGTTCTTTAGTTCCTCCATTTCATCTATATCATCATCTTCATCCCCATCATCATGGAAGTTCTTAAATATCTTGATGTTCTGCCGAGGTCTGTTGCTTGGATTTCTTGACACTATTTCTAGTGTGTTTTTCTTGGTCTTCGTCAATAACTTAAGGGCCTGAAAATGTGAGATATGGTTAAATTGACAATTAAGACCAAGAACTTTAATATATATCCAAATCTTGTGTTGTTGACATGTTGTTTCACGACCATAGCAATTGTCGGCGTCATATCAAGGGGTGGGGAGGTCATATATTTGGAAGGCCGCTTATGATATTCGAAATCAGTAACCACTGGTCATAAGTCCAACGACTTAATCGCCGCTGCACCACACCTACCCCCTATATTTCCAAAATGATGTCCAAAATTTGTATTCGAATCTTGTGTACGTAAAACTACATTAATCATTAAACAGTTTATAAAACAGTTTACAGTTCGTTCCAAGCGATATAGACTTAAAAAATGATATATGAGCTCCAACATCCTCACCTCTATTTGTCGCATAAGTAAAGGCAGGGTTTTCTGGAAACGCTCGCGCAGATCCACAGCATCCAACACTTGGATCTTTTCAGTGTATGAAGCCTTTACAATTGACGTGCATAGATCAGGCAGGTGATGGCTCGGGACATTATCTAACATTTTCTGTAAGGACAAAAATGGAAAGTCATGTATTATATAGCTATGTACATGTTTGGATAAAAATGTAACAAAACAATTTACCCAGCCAGGAAAGTGTATCGTATAATGGCAAGTCTTTCAATCAAATACATACTTTAAGTTTGGCCACGACTGGTATGGATATGTCTAACATGTCGACGAGTTTTGCAGCCTGTCCTCGGAAGTTCTCAGCTATATCAGCAAGCTCCGAATTTGTTTTGATTTCATCATCTAAATAAAAAGAAACATGCCGTATGATATGCTGATTTGCACACATGTCTACATACTGTAGATATTCACATGGCATAGCCAAAAAATATTACAAACAAGTAAAATTATACCGGCCAAATGCCAGAATTACACTGACCATTTGACAGAGGTTACCTAAACCGATGATGTTGATTAGTGATCAGCTCGGACAATTACACAGATATTTTAATATAGAGGACACGATTTGTAAAGCATCCAGGGTTGGGAAATTTTTTTTTTTAGCAAATCAATACCTTCGTCTTCCGACAGTTTATCAAGTTGCGTCACACGGGCGACGGGGTAAGGACTTTCCTGGAGAAAAGCATCGATCTTAAATCGACACAAGCCAGTTACCAGCAAAGTATAAGCTGGTCGAGGCCAATTCGTCCCCGTGACTTGAACCACGACAGCAGCGGTACCAATGACATGGGCGGATGATACGTCACCATTCTGTAAAATAGAAATCAATATTCAATGTGGAAATCATACATTTTTATGACCTCGTATACGTAATTAGCTTGATCTCGAATCAATAAAAATATGGTGAGAAATATGTCTGTTGATAACATTATTAATCTAACTTATGATTAGAAGGCCTATGAAATTATGCCATTTGTGGGCGCAGAAACAGGGTGCAGGTCTATAGGCCTCAGATAATCGTTCTTATGAGTGTTGAACAATTAATTCCCTAGCACAGTATAACTTCAATGAAACGCATCACGAATGTGAACTTTGTCAATAAAACCGTATTTAAAAACAAAACAAAAGACTCTATTACATGAAACGACGAAACATACTCTTCCATTTGACTTTTTTTTTAACTATTTGAATAACGTTCATAAAGTTGCTAAGCCATTGCTCATCAGCCTGGGTCAACACCCTTTAAATATTCTGACTGATGTAAATTATTAACTCACCTCATCGCTGGACTCTTTAGGTACAACACCAATGATTGTACTACTAAGGGTGTTTTTTCCGAGCAGTCGCGACTTGACCAAATTTAAACTGTAAAAGAATTATGAAAAAATAGAACAGGAGATTATAAATCATAATTTCTGAAAAAATGTTTAAACATTGAACATTAAGCATGAATGTCATGGAAGGATCTGGTTATTAATCCATGAGTGCTATTTCTGGGAGGAGGGGGCGGGCCCCGGGACCTATGGGCCCAGCTCTGGACTTATAGGCCCCAAGGCCCGCTCGCGTTGGACTTATAGGCCCCAGGATTTATAGGCCCAGAAGAATACTAAACCATACCAAAAATAACCCTAAACCTAACCCTAAATTGGTTGTCCTAAGTCAGTAAAGGTAGTAGTGGACTGTCCCTAGTAAAAACTGACTAATAAAATAATTATTTGACTAAAAAAAGCGGGGCCTATAAGTCCAAAACCCCTGTAACAGTCAGGGCCTACAAGTCCCGAGCTGGGCCCATACGTCCAAACGGCTGGGCCTTCCGGGGCCCATACGTCCAATGCGCGGGGCCCATACGTCTGGGCCCATAAGTCCCGGGGCCTATAGTATATGTCCGCACCCCGTAAAAAAGAATGTGCTACCGGATGTGCTATGATCTTCATTGGTAATCATTCTGACACACGTGTCAATTATACCTCTGTAAACCAACAACCAGTCCCTCAAACGAAGCTTCGTGGGTTGACGATAAGCCAAACACGTACCGTAGGCTCCCTTGGGCCAGTGGGGGTAGGCTACCAACGGTACGGAGAGGGCGTGGGTCGAATTCTCGAGACACTGACTGACACAGAGCTACACAAATACAGATCCACATTCGCTAGCTATTATTTATGGAATAACAGTGACTAAAATCTATTTCATCATAATCAGAGAACTTACTTGCGCATCGTACGCACAGATATACGTATGGAAGATCCGGGTAAGATAACATTTTCGGCCAAAAGCACAGGCAATCGCCGAGGAATAGAGATGTAGGTGGCCATTTTGCCCTTTAGCACTGACAGGCCCGCAGTCAATTATATAGGGTAATATTAATGAAATTGAAGTTGGACTCACCAATTATTTCTGAAATAAAGCATCATCGATTATAGCTATATTCCAAAGGTCCACGCCATAATTTAGTCTCCTTAAGTTCTAGTGGTGATTATTTTTTTCCGGCGCGACCTTGACCTTAAAGCTACATAAACAACCATCATGGCGGATCGGTTGCCCGCTGAGGTGAGATAATTAAATATCATTCCATTTCTTTCACGACCAACCCACAAAAGCTGTCCTTTGCATGGGGACAGACGAATCGGCATTGATTGTGTGGATCGATATCAGGTCCTACCTTTTCTCATTATGGCCTGGTTTCCCATGATATTTATTCTATTTTGTTTGACAGCTTCGCTCGCAACGCCGTTTATCATGTCATGACATAAGTCATAACTATAATCATAAGACATCTCGACTTCGGGGGCCAGATCACGAGACTCCCTAGGCTAGGGGCAGTAGTCAGTAGATTTGAGGCTTCTTGTGTGCGACTGAACTCATTCTAGGGTTTCACTTGTATAGTGTTATCTTTTCTGTCTCATCCTTTAGCCTTTAGGTTACCACTTTGAATGGGGGAATTTATAAATCCTGTTCTGAAAAAATGACAACTAAGTCTAAGTCTAAATCTTCAATTCAAGAATTCTATATTGCGGTAGATGTTTTTTACAATAAGGTGGACCAACATTCTAAATAAACAAATGTCTAGATAGGTCTTCCCTTGCATGGGTGCCTGATCCTTGTTTGAGCTTTACTTATGTTACAATACATATGGTTTCTAAGGCTTCTAAAGTTTTCTAAGACTAGTACTTAATTAGTTGGTAAATGTGATGGTGAATGAGAGGTACATCATGAGGTTATTTGAACATGAAATAGTTGACTAGTACATGGTGTATGGAAGGGTTTACAATCATGAGGGTTTCGATAATAGATTGTATTTTAACTGGTTTCAATTACCTTCAGATACTTTATCGGATTTACAATGATAAACATACAATAATAACAGTCACAATATTGTCAATAATAACATATATATTACAGGGTCTGCAATGGCGGTATTCTTCAACAGTAACACTATTGATATTCAAAGTAGTGGTGATAAACCAGAAAGAAGTAATGGGATATCTAGGGCAAGGTCAGGTACTAAAACAAGTTACCCTTCCATACCTATAGGTATCTCGTGTCAAGTGGAGGGGATGGCACAGACATCGTTGGGGTTTGGGGGGGGGGGCTGTTAGGGCATCATGGGGTTACATAGGTCCAAAAGGGGACAGGATCTTTTCTGTGTATTTTTTGAATGCGTGTTTGTCCTCAATTATGTGGGCATCAGTGTGGAACCTGTGGAGTTCATTCCATCTTTTTTGACATTTATAGATCACCGAATAATTGACTTTTGACAATTTTGAATTTATAACTACTAGATTTTTTCTACCCGCAGCATGGCTCCTGGTGGACAGTTTTCTGTCATCTAAATTGTCTTGATTCTGTGAGAGGTAAAAAGATATGTTGAGTATGTGTTTGTCCCTACGGGCCTGTAGGGGCCAAATATTTAATGTTCTATGTTCTTGGTCAACATTCTCGAATTTTGATTTATTAAAGATTATTCTAAGAGCTCTATTCTGTTGAGATTGCAATTTTTGAAGCGTTGATTTGGGGGCTGAGTCATATACGAAATCGCAGAAGTCTAAGTTTGGGAGGATAGCCCTTTTGTAGAGGTCATGTTTGGCTTTGGTTGTTAAGGAATTTCTTTCTCTATATAGCAGTGTAATTTTCACTGAGACTAGGTTTAGGGTGTTTCTCGTATGAATTTTGAAAGTTAACAGGTCATCCAGAGTAAAACCGAGGTATTTATAATCATGTACCTGCTCAAGAGCTGAGTTTCCCAATTCTAAATTTTTAGTAAGAGTCTTGTGCTTTTTCATTGTGGGGTAGCTCAATGCAAATGACATGGTCTAACATTTTGCTGTATTAAGCGATAACTTGTTTACCATGCACCAAGTGTACACATTATTCAGGTCCTGTTGGAGATTATTATGCAAGCTATTGATATCTTTGTGGTTATAGAATAGAACCGTGTCATCTGCATAGTGCTGTATATGGGCATGCTTAATCACCGAGTGGAGGTCATTAATATGTATAGTGAATAGTATCAGGCCAAGTATTGTCCCCTGAGGCACCCCGTAGGTGACTGTGCCCTCCTTTACTGTCTAAATATAATACATGTACATAATGTGTACTGTATAAGACTATAAGTGTAGGGAGACTGGGGTAAGTTAAGCCATTTTTTTTTCATGCAAAGTTTGGAGGGTATAAATATATGATAGTAAAATTAAATATAATGGAGACGGAACTTATTACGATAGGGATTGTTCGGTGAACATTTTATATGAATTCCTTCAATTATTAAATGTTTTCTACAAATTGCAAAGAAATATTTGTTTACTTCCGGCTCAACTTACCCCATGTCTGGGGTAAGTTGATTCGGGTAAGTTGTACTGGGCATTTGGGGTAAGTTGAGCCAGGTTTGGGGTAAGGTATCTTATAAATGACATGATAACGTGGACAAATAACCTCTTCACTATTTGAGACCCGATTTGAGCATAGTACGTACCAACCTGTTTATTTGAATTATATTATGAATTATAATAAGTTGAGCCATGGCTCAACTTACTCCAAGATAAGTGGCTCATGAGTCATCTTACCCCAAGTGCCCTTCAGCTGATCAAGAACAAAAATGGCAAGGAAGATCTGCACCAAAAAAATAACTTTGTACTTTAAATAGAGACAAATAAACTAGTTGTCAATATATCATATGTAATTCATGAGAATCTTAAAAGGAAAATCATGAAAAACGAACATACCCTCTATCCCAAAATTCACTTTGATAGGTAGAATCCAGAAATTGCCTGTAACTGCTAGTGGATTTGTGCAATCCACGATATCGCAGAGAAGTAAAGCATAGCAACATGGTTAACACCAGATGGGGTTACTTTTGCACAACATAGAACTATGGCCTGGCTCAACTTAACTTACCCCGGCCTTCCCTACTATTGTATATCCACGACTATTCAGTCTACTGTCTAGGCCTATTCAGTACCCAGCTATCTGTGCTGACCTTTTTATGGAATAAATGACTAATGCCTGTGTCCCTGAAAATTCCGTATCTTACTAAGACAGTATACATTATAATTAATGAGTACAGTAATCATTTACACTATATAGTCACTACCATCTAAGGATAGTCACTGCCATCTAAGCCTAAGGATATGAACAACTCATTTAAATCGTACCGGTAATTGAATTGTCTTTATATTTACCGTAAATTAAAATGAGGGTACATGTTCATTTGGAGATCAACGCTTCAATCTATGTTGATGGACTATCAGTAGCTGTCATTGTACATTTATCTCATCCCTTGAAAATACCTGTGTCGAGCTTGACACGTTTAAAGTTTTTATGACGTGATTTTGGTCATTTGTATTTTGAATTTACAAGCTACATTTTTAATACTGTTCCCAATTTTATTTCTACCACAGGTGGTAACACACATTCTCCGATATGTGTGCGTGTCGGATCGGAAAGATGCTGCCCTGGTCAACCGCACCTGGTACGAAGCATCTAGAGACCCGACCCTCCTTCAAGATGTCGTCGTCCTCATTCCAAAAAACTCCTCAGACCCTGTGGAGAAAGCTGTGGAACAGAGGACACCCCATCTTGTCTTGGAGAACGTAGGAGCACAAGATCTACTTCTGAGCAACTGTCAAGGAATGTGTGAAGGCTTGCAGAGCTTGTCTGTGAGAGGGACAGACATCAGTGAAAGCACTCTGGTTACTCTTTTATCTCAGTGCAACACTTTAGAGAGTCTTGATCTTAGCTGTTGTAACAGTCTCTTCATGGCCGGAGTGCTGCTGTCCAAGCAGCACGATATCGATGTCCTCAGATCCAGGCTTGTATCTCTGAGAGAACTCAATCTCTCCTCTATCAGATACCTTGCCGATGCCACCTTCAACAGGTTCATGCTCACCGCCCCTAACCTAAGGAAACTTTCTCTTTCTGGCTGTCAGATCATGTTCCATACCAGAGTTTATTCGGGAGAGCCCGCAGACACCGCCTGCAACAACACAGCCGTTTTAACTTACAAAAACATCGCCAAGTATCTCAACACAAACGCAAGAAAAATTAAAGTTCTCGATTTTGGACATACACGGATTAATGACTGCGCCCTCGAGAGTCTAGCCCTCATGCCAGAGCTGGCTTTGGAAGAAATCTATCTAGATTCATGCAGAGAAATATCAGACGAAGGGATCTCTAAATTTTGTAAAAGAATGAAGTCATTGCAGCGCATTAGCATCGCTCAGTGTGTGGACCTTGGCGACCCCTCTCTTCATGTAATCGTGGCGCATCTGCCAAACCTAAAGATGCTGAGTTTTAGCAAGTGCAGGCAAATTACCGACAACGCTGTGAGCAAACTAGCCAGTATGAGATGCCTTAAAGAAGTAAATCTGTCCTCTTGCTACAATCTCACGTCTCCAGGTTTGATTCGAGGCCTTTGTCGAGGATACGCTTCCAGCACTCTCACCCATCTCAACCTGAACTGTTGCAGCGGTGTCAAAGATTCATTCATCATTGAACTTTGCCAGTCTACCCCCAACCTGCTCCACTTAGATATTGGCTCTTGCTTCGGCGTCCGCGATGTCAGTATTCATTGCATATCGAAATATCTCGGTCATCTTAGGTTTTTACGTCTTTCTTGGTGTAAAGAAGTCACAGATTACGCCCTTCTTGGAATGCCTAACCCTGACGCCCCATCCTCCGAATCACAAGGCGATGCTAACCCTCCTCCTGTCAGACGCCAACCGTCTAAAATCTTTGGTGACCTTGCCTCTCTCTTACCTGATAGACCCCCCGCCGAACTCAGCGAGGAACACGTTGAGATCCTCAAGTCAAACCATGAAACCCAGGCAGGTTCTCTCTACCCGATCTCCCGCCTGCGATTCCTCAAGTTCCTCGACCTCTCGTCAATGCCCCAGATCACTGATGCAAGTATTAGGGACGTAATAAGATTCAACGAGCTGCAGGAGCTGCATCTAGCCATGTGCCCTGGTGTCACCGATGCTGCCCTCATTGCCCTCGGCAACAATGCTCCCACCATCGAGGTCCTTAACTTACGCCAGTGTCGCAGAATCACCGACGAGGGTCTCCTTTTTGTGATACTTCGACTTCGAAGGCTTCGCTTTCTCAACATATCAAACTGCGATGGGGTCACTGACACTAGTATTGAGGCCCTCAGCGCTCACGCCCCGCATCTAAAGACTTTGGATGTTTCTCTTTGCGGAGGTATCTCACCTCAATGTGTGGATAAATTAGAACATTCCATGAAGCACCTTACTTGTGTTAAGAAAAGGCTTTTGGGAGCAGAGTACTGAAGTGCATGAGAACGTGCACCCCATCCTTCTATTTCACATACTAATTGTCTTGGCCATTTCGCAATACATATTACAAATGTGACACACCTATCACTGTATCAGAGCACAGTACACGTTGTTACTTATTATATGACTGTGCTTTTGTTTTTACTTTACCTGTTGGCTCAATGTTACATATTGATTATATACTACCTCGATTAAATTATCTTTGGTGGTGCTTAGGTGCGTATTACAAGCAATTCTGGCGGTTGATCATCTTTATTTAGTTTGTTGTATCAATCCTTCTTTGGTGTGGTGTCATTTTTACCTACTTTCCCACCTGGTGTTACATATTGATGTTGTTATTTTATCGTTGCAGCGCAGTTGTTATGAAATATATATATATTTAATTATATATACGAATAGCGCTTTCACAGTTGCAGTTGTCTGAGATTTGCCAATTATTTATTAAGATTATTGTAGTGCATGAACCCTCGAAGTTTTCTATAACATCCTCCCTATATGGTAGTTATTACATAAAACTACGATGGCTTTGTATGAGTTGGATGGACCGAGCATCACGTAGTACAGTTTTAACATGTGGAGCGCCATGGGAAAATATATCAGTGCTGTAGAGCGGTGTCTACAACATTACCTGGCATATTGATACAACACATATATGTGATGATTCCAAGTTGCCATCTTTTGCATTTTATTTTCTTTTTGTCGAATTGGTAGTTATAGTCGGCTCACTTTTATAGAAAAAATGCTTCTTCATTGATACCTGTAACATGCCTTTTATACACAGATGCTTCCGGTGTCTTTTCCGAGTTTTTGTCCATAAACTGATATTTTCTGTTATAAGCTGCTCACTTTTTATTTTAAATTTGGTTTCATGTCTATCAGTTGTGTTCACGTTCAATGTGCCAATTATAGTCTGGTTTTAGTCTTATCACAACTCAAACGCATTGAAATTTAACTTATGAAGTTTGAATTCATTGATTTAAAATTTGATGTGTCAAGAATAAGCCATTGTTCTGTTTAGTCGTGAAACAGTCATATACTATATTAGAAAGGAAAAGAAAATGGCAAATTACTACAGCTGTATATTTATGAAGGGTTTTGGAACCAATATCACTTCATGGTTCATTCACAGTATGTTATGTTACAGAATTAGGTTGTCCGTGGGTCGGTATTTCCGTTAGGTTTCGTTTTTGATCTGCTTCGGTGAAACAAATGCTAAGACGCACAATGGCACCTGCATGAATAGAATGACTTTATATTAGCATTGTCCAACCTCACAGAATGCTTTTTGTCAGACGCTCTCACTCATACAGATAGTCGAAGCATAGGAAGTCTTAGAATTGTTGTCGTCTATGCCCATTGGTGAGCGTTAAATGCCAAGAATGTTACCAAGGTCAACAATCATTTCACGTGCTGATATTATGGCCTTTTCCCGAAACAGGTGTATTTCTGCGTTGTGTTTCGAAATATTTCTTTTTCGATTTCTGCTGATTTTACAGTGGACCAATTTTTCATATTTCTATCTGGTGCATATTCACATTTAAATCCGCCCGGTGCTTTTTAAAAACTAAATCTCAATTGAATGCAATTTGATAATGTTTAAACAATATACTTTTTCTACCATTTCCTTTGGGAAGACAGAAATACTGATGGATTTTTTTAATTTGAATATATGACCAATGCATTTGATATATTAATTAATTTACTTTCATGTCGTTGGAATTGTTGTATATTCTGATTCAAAGGCACTTGTAGAATCAACTAATTTTCACTTGGTGTTGTCCATTTAAAAAAGGTTGTATTTAGCGGATAATGTAATTGAGAAATCGTTACTGAGAATTATGATACCCACTGTATATCGATGTACGGAGATAGGTAGATGTTATTAAGATTGTTAAAATGTACACCTGCATCAATGTGAATTTTTATCTCTCAGGATGGAAAATTGGGTCGGGTTTGTGGATTTGAATGTTCAACTCTTGAAAAGTTGAACTAGCTCACAAAAGATATAACAATACCGATTGACTGTTGATTGATGTTTTTCTCACAACATTTAACAATCTTGAACGATGTTGCATTTATAGTTTGATGAATAAGATATCGTCGAAGAGAATTATAATTAAACTGTGGTAAAAGATAGTATATAGATTAATAAACTACTATTATCTACTGAAATGAATTGTATTAACTGTACCCATTTACGTAGAATAATTAGCTGTCTTGTTTAAGAAATAATCGTCCTGGAAATGTGAAAATGTTTCGTGGTTTTGACGACAAGAAATATCAGGCTCCTGCAAAGATTTGTAAAGATGGAACATATCGAAATGTGTGTATCTTATTGTACAATGGTGACATATCGCCTATTTGACTCAGATGTCGAACAAACTAGTTCTAGTCAGGTTTGTATTTGATTGAACTTAGTTTTGGAGATATCAGCAACTGTCAACTAGGCTTTAAACAAGTACTTTATATATGTAGAGTTGAAAAGTTGTAGAATGGAGGACCAACGAAAAGTAATTAATCAGTGACATGAAACTTGGATTTTCTTCCACTAATATAAATTGTAATTGCTACATTTGGAATTTGAAGGGTCATCTGTACATATCCTAAATTGTACGGCAACGGCTGTATTAAAAAGTGACCACAATGCCTATAATGGGAACGTTTAAAAGTACCATTGGCGAACAATGGAATGGTTCTTGATCTTCAAATGTATTAACTCTATGGACTATGATAACAGTTTGTTGCACATTTGTATTCAGGTTCCTGAAACAAGTCTATGTATGCAGTTATGGAGATAAGAGCTCTTGGAAGAGAATTGTGTGATGCGAGTATATATATCCTTTGGATATATATATATGCCTAATGAATGGCTATTCTGACCTGGACATAAGGCTAAGCCATACAACTCTTTACCCCGTTTCTAATGAATCATCAAAAAGGAAATCCTGAAACTACTATATATATATTATGAAACACAACATTAAATTGTGGCTCGAGTAATATTGAGACATGGCATCCATTAAACAGAATGAAAGGGGAATAATAGTGCCTCAGCCATAATGTGTCCATGGATTTCCGCTCATTTGCACTAATTATTTACCTAATCAAGGGGTTGTTATATAATACTGGACAGGAACAGAAGGGATTAGTAACAGTCCTATGGTAGGAGCAGCCGGGAACGTTACCTTTCGCGTATAAATTTCCGTTGTAGAGCATCAATTATATTTCTGGGTTATGATTTGTTGTGTTACTGGTAGTTTTAATTTAGTTTCATGAAATAATCCATCATACGTCTCTCAGACTCATTTGCTTAGACAAAAATTACTCCATCTTAATGTCACCATTGTAGTTTCGCCTCTATTCGTGATAATTATAGAAACTGAAACAGTATCATTTGTGATAGGTCCTTGTTAATTACTCAGATTCTGTGGTGTATTTTAACCTGAGTTCAGTAATGAATTACACATTCCTTGTTATACTGATATATCATCCCAATTCAAATGTCTGTAGATAAATATATATATGAGAAATCCGTTTAAATAACCTAGACATTTTGTGATATTTCCGTATGAAATTCTTATCTTTATAAAATGTTATAATGTTTGCATCAGGCTTCAAACTAAAGATGGACAGCCGAATTACCCCCCCCCCCCCCCCCCCGGTATCTAAAATGTGGAACCAAGTATTAACATATGTATTTATCGAGTGATCTATGTGCGTGTGATATCAAACTATTTATATCGAACATTTACTAGTATTACACTATGATAAATTAATGGGACCAACAGGTTTTACACCTAACTCTTCATCAGGTTATAAATAATGAATGTTGATGACTTACTCTATCTTTATATATATTCATCATATATGTGAACCTATCCTGCAAAATAAAGATGAACGTTGCGTAGAAATGCGTAGAAATACTTGGGTTTCTCTACCAACCACTTATAAATCTCATTAGTACTTTAAATGTAAGGTGCACACGTATGCATTTTCCATTATTTCCAGCTTGTTAACGAGTGCTTAATAATTGTATGTATCATGATGATAATCCAGGCTCTTGAATGACGCTCACATCATTATAATTAAACCCAGTCATCGGTAAATATGTATCTAGATATTCTTCTCGCATGGAGTATAATGTTCTTGTGGTACATGCGTATGTATTCTGCGCTCATTGTTATCAATAATACCTGTACATGGTTGCATAGATGACTTGAAATTTCCACTGGATCTGCACAAGCAAAGCTTTCTGTCTGTAGCCCTGAGCTGTATACATGCATTTACTAATCTTCGAAATCTTATACTTACAATGAATGTATTGCAAAAAATCACGGATGTGCATTGCTGTTTAAGACTTCATCTTCATTCTGAGAACGAGTGTCTCTGCTTTCTTTGAAATTATACTAATGGCAAATAAGGGGTAACGTATCGGTAAAGAGCCTTCCATTTTTCTTCAATCGGGTGAGTGGTAAGCTGGGTATACACGAGGTGATTATATATTGAAGAGTATTGAAAATTAACCCATACATACCTTGGATGTAAGGATATAGTCTTGTCCTTCCCCCATTGTTCGTCGATCCTAAACACAGGTTTTAATGCATTTAATATCGATTGCTTGACTTCCCGACGGCAAACAGTGACAGCTATTCGTCTCATTCTTCCAAGCCAATGCCCTCGAATTAAATATCTTATTATCTTATTCAGCTATTATGAAGTGATTGAAACTTTGCATCTTCTTTATGAAGTGCCGTGAACTACCCTATTGTAGAACAACTGTCGTCTTCATTGTATGAACATGAGAGATCGTTAGATTCCGTGATGCACCGCTAAGCGTCTTCACCTTAGAGAATTCACCAAGTTCGTGTTTTAGTCATTAACAATCCCCCAACACAATCTCAGTGGTTTGCCTGTAAATAACTAATTTGTTTTTTTGCCAAATTCAGGATTCAGGGTGGCAGAGTGGCTGGGTTTGGACCCAGAGACATGATAATATGGGTTTGAATCCTGATATGGCTGAAATCTCACCTCCTTCCTATATAGGCATGCACTAGGGGAAGACCTGCAAATGTATGAGCTTAGTCCAGTGGTGAACAATGTTAAAGTTATGATAGAATCTGAGAAATGTGTGTTTGTAGGTTGTAGTCGCCTTAGAATAATAAAAATAGGTTAACCTAGTTTGTGGGTCACATGTAGTGCCATAATAATCTATAGTTCTTCCACGTCTGTCGTTTTTTGCAACTTTTAGTGGATCTTATGTCTTCAAAACATATCCTTAATCGGAAAGAAATTTTAGTATTGGAAATTTAGTGCCACTGAACGCCACTCAGACTGTACGTATTGACAAAATACAGAGTTCTGATTTATTTTGTCGTCATGAAAAATAAAGTGTTAGAAGAATAAAAATTATGAAAAACACTTTTGCATTTCGTTATTCTGCTTTGGGTTTTACGACTCGAGTTCTTGTCTATTTCAAACCACTGTCTAGTCTGTGCTTCTTCTGAATCGACTGTAGTATACATACGTTTTCACTTTATATTTTTGCCATTTAGCTTATTCAATATATTGATGATATTACTAGTTTTTAAGTATGAATAATTATATTTGTATCACCATGATTTGTCGTCATGAAAAGTAAAATGTTAGAAGAATACAAATTATGAAAAACACTTTTGCATTTCGTTATTCTGCTTTGGGTTTTACGACTCGAGTTCTTGTCTAGTTCAAACCACTGTCTAGTCTGTGCTTCTTCTGAATCGACTGTAGTATACATACGTTTTCACTTTATATTTTTGCCATTTAGCTTATTCAATATATTGATGATATTACTAGTTTTTAAGTCTGAATAATTATATTTGTATCACCATGATTAATCCAACCCGAAGCATTAGAGTAACATTTCTTTATATTTTATATTGACACAAGAGTGAAATAAAAAATCAATAGCAAAATATAATGATTAAGCTTTGCAGTGTGTTGTTCTACACGTCGCTGCTTACATCAATAACTAAATAGCCTATATTGGGGATATATATGACATCTTCCCCAGCAAGCCTCTCAGTCATTTCAAAGCTTGTTGCGTCCTTGATATGTCCGTCTGTATGTTGATCTTTGGTTTCCGATTCCCAATCCTTCCCACATTCTGTCCACCACTTCTTTTCATTATCATCATCATATTCCGACCCCCTAGAAGTCGGCAATTCCATGTTTGAAGAATCGCTATTGTTAATTTTGGATTTGGGAGTCTCGCCACTCCTATCTACATATTGGTAGTGATTTTCACTGTTACCGTGCAATTTTTCAGAATAGAGGGAAGAAGAACGAGAGTCTTTGGTATTGATAGTACTAGTAGGACTGTTCGGCGTGTCACCGGATATCGAGTTTCGTGGTGTGACAGAACGTGACTCTGGCAGATTAGTCGATGTTTGTGTTTGACTGTCGCTTTCTTTACCACCACTGCATCCCTCCTCAAAAGATGCTTGTGTAATCTGTACAGTTGGATATCGGTTGACAGGATTTATAGCAGTATTTCTGCCACCCGTATCAGAGTTTTCCGATTCCCCTTCATCCATTATCATACTCAGCACTCTACTTGGCCAAACCCTCTTTGTCTTATTCAACTTCCCCTCGTCCTGGATGCTACAAAAAAAATACATACAATATATATTATATGATATATCACTTCTGGTTAAATACATAATTACACAACCTTTATGCTAATGGATTAAAGGTTGATTAGTGAAAGACTATTAGTCCATAGAAGTGAATGCTGCTGTTGAAACTACACACTAGTAAACGAAGGTAAACGCTCGCAGGGGCAAAGGTCTCTGTTATATGTGAACCTGTTTTTGACTATATGGTGAGATATACTACACTTACGCTTTATTATTAGGAATGTCTTCAAAATGGACACATGCCCGGGCGATAGTTTTAATGTCATAACGACATACGATCTGTACGAAATAATTTTCTCTGATTTCTCTAGTATAGAAGTTCCTTTTTTGCTAACATATTTTATCATGTAAACTCAGCACGCACTGAGAATTATTGTATAAATCTGTGCAAAATGTCGTAGCTGAATACAAATCTTAAAACAAACAAACTACTGGTCTAACTTACTGCTTTTCTGACACTGATAATGTTGACATTTGTTGATGATCTTGAATTGCTGTTAGTGCACCAATCTCAACGTCGTCCTCCTCCCCGATGCTTTGTGGATGGGAATTGGTTTGCCGAGACTCATCTAATGCCGCAAGTTTCTTGGCCGCCCGTTCTAACAAATTAACAACTCGTTTGTCCTCCATCCTGTAAAGTATTACATTTAAGAGAATTCAGCATTATTGAGATTATTTAAAAGTCATCAAACCATGCATAACCTATCACTTTTCATATTGTATGTTTAGTTATATTCGGCCTGTAGTAAGATTCATGAAATGTCACCGTGTCACAATCCTCCATTCAGCCGAGTCCACTTTTATCCAGTGGAAGATTAACCGGCGCTCAGGAACAACCGATAAATACACACGATACTTTTTTCTATTTCTATACATAAACATTGGTTACTAACCACATAATTATCCGTTCCCTAAACTTTACACGAGAACAAAATAGCATTTACCTTGTTGGTACGAACTTGAAAACCGAATGAGTTGAGTCATTGCATTGTTTGGGACTCACTATGTCAGAGTCAGGCTTCGAGTTATTCCTGTCTGTAGATTGTACCTTACTTTGATATGCTGAGTCCTGTAGTGGGTGTTTGTTTCTACCAAGTTCCCGGGTCCTCCTGTTTGCCTTGCCCTTGTCCTGATGGCTATGTACCTCCGCGTTTACAATAATGGTCGCCGCATCATATTCCCCGTGATCCTCATCCGAATGAATGTCGCAATCACACTCAACTGGATATTTGCTTATGAGGCTGTGTTCCGCAGCACATGACCCGGCATACTTTGCTTCATGAAATCGTTGATTGCATGAATTGTTTTCATAGAGCAATTCATCTTCTGTGACTTTCAAGCCTTGTCTGCTGTATGGGTTCCACACTGATGAAAATGTGCGCACTTCTACATCTACCTCTGGAGATGAAACGCCAGGATCTGTGTTTCCCAGACCATTGGTATTATCACGAAAATCATTGTAAATTTGGTTTTCAGAATTAGGAAAATACAAACCACTTACCCCTTTTCCCCTTACTCCCTTATCAACAGAGTCGAATGAATGTAAATTCGGTAAGTCTTTTTTTTCTTCAACCGCACTATCAGAGTATGCCGGGGAGAGCTTTCGGTGATTTCTTTTCGTTCTTTCACCAGATATGCCAAGGTATTCATGTTTGGTTCCATTCACACATCGGGGGTACTTATGATCATACCCCTCCCCCTGCTGTCTGTACCTTGAACTATGCCTCCTCTCATCTTTAGACGTGACTGTATTATACGAGGTATCATTTCTTAACCTATGATGATCGGACAAATGGTCTCCATGGTGGTGGGACTTTCGCCGATGATGATGTCTTTTATGGGTTCGATTTGAACTATTCCGATAACTACCAATTGAAGAGGAAGTGTCCATTTTGTAAGCTAACTGATCAGAAGCGTATGGGCGGGAATGCAATTGTTTTATACCACGCAGTTCAACAGGACTATTGTCTCCATGGGAACTGCGCTTTGTCCTATAAGAGCTGTATTTATGGAACTCGTCTCTTTGGGGAGTACTTATCTCTTGACATGAATCTAAATCGTCCCCTCGAGACCATTGACGATGGGACATTTTTCTGCTATTCCTAGAGTTACTACTAGTCGAGGATCTTCTTATATATTCTGATTCATGAGAACACCTAGAACCACTCAAAGACCTTTGTGTACTTCTATCAGAATCACTTAGTTCACAAGACTTTGAGAAATAATTTCTTTGGCCCTCTTCATTGCTCGTATTTAAGGACAGGCGACAATGAGGGCAAATCTCTCGACTGCATGAACCATAAGACATTGAAGAACTACATCGGTTATCAGTGCAATAACTCAGATTTTCACTTGAAAGGCATTTGCGAGACTTTCTAACGGACATTGCAAAGTCCTTGCGCTTCTCTGAACTGTTTTTCCTCCTAGGTAGGAGTTCTTGACTTCCCACTGGTGATAGTTTTCCCTCTTCAAACCTAAATGATGGCATCCCCTCATCACTGCCCTCATGTATATGAATCGGGTTATAGTCTGAAAGATCTAGTCTATGTTCATGGGTAAAAGTTGCAGGTGGTGATCCACGATCTAAATGGAGCTTGCCCGTGTGCATTGCTAACTGAGTCAGGGCCTCCTCTCCTACCTTCACCGAGTCGGGTGCTTCTCCATCTTCCTCAAGCAATTCTATATCTCCCATTGTAATAGTGTCTATGCTAACATGTCCCAGAGAGGCTGGCTCTTCCTGCTGCATTGAGGACGGTTCCAAGTACTGTTTTCTGTATAGCTGTGAAAGTCGAGAGGTCACATTAATGATATCTGCCGTTTGAGGAACAATGATGTCAGCAGCTTCATCAATGAAATTTTCTGACGTCGGATAAACAGGATTAAGGTATCTATTCGTGGCCTCACCCTGTATCTGAAAATAATGAAATTTCCAATGTTCTTATCGAAAAAAACTACTGCATACATATATAGTAACAATCGCAATTTATTTTCCTTCCAATCCCTGGACGGTCAGCACCCTTCCGCTTTCCCCTTCCGCTTCAAAATTATTTCTATTGACAATCAAATCCGGTCTTTCCCTGGACCAGACACATATATACCATCACCATTCAATTAAGATATCCACTCCCGTTAATTTTCGCACCACGCAACGTCCGATTATAATTATTCAACTATATCACATATTCTAGATCACACATACTCCCACTACATCACACATGCGATTTGATGAAGCTATGTATATTGTGCTGTGATACTTGTATTATTTATTATATGGGCATCCCTCTTGAGAGGTGCAATAAGTGGGGTACTATAAAAATATACTTATGGTATGCGTACCATAAAAATGTAGTTGTCTAACAATAGCTCTGTCTCCGCAAAGCATGTCAACAAGTGAAAGCTGTGCGAACCCCTGCGATCGGTAATCCACCCATGATTCTGGTACCATGATCATAAAAATACATAATAAGAAGCATACCATTAGATAGAGAATTAAGTTCTCTATCACATGACATAAGATTTATTGATGTAGCTCCAAAAATGGCCGCGATATGAACGTTTTAATTCAACAATGACAGTAAATACCGCATGATCACACAGGGCATCGTTGTACTAACGGGGCTCTCAGTGGGGCAGCAGGGCTCTCTGAGACTTGTTTAATATTTCTTCAGTGATATCTGATGATATATGATCAAATTCTATGCATATAATTATGATAAATTTAGAATGGAACTCACCGTCGTAATCGAAAATTTATAGGACTTGATTCGTCTGTGTAAGCATTCTGCCTACGGCATCGTACTTACACGGACAAATCTCGTCCAATAATTTTTTGATTACTGCCAGCTTGTTCCATTCTCTCTATTTATTTAAACATGGTCAATGTAACATGCATGCTTTGATGTACATTCCAACATGAAACTATAAGTGTATCCCCTTGGTGTGAAGAAACGGTAATAAGGCAGATGTGATAGTGAGATAAATGGATGTCTATGGGTATCATAGAAAAATCATATGTATAGCAAGTGTGGTGATATTGGGTGTAGGTGGCCGCTGAGGGTTAGTTCGTCCGAACCTCCCCAGTGGTCACTACTGGTCCGCGGGACTTTTTAGTCTAAATCATATGTTTTGCCTGTCGCCTTTTATATATTTAACAGCAGCCAGCTGTTGGTCGATAGTAACCACGACCTGGGTTTCTACCATTTAATGTAAGCTGTAGAGGCCATGATAAACCTCTCAGTGTGGATAGTGTTACTTAAACCACTCATTGTGAATTGTTGACTGTTGATGTATATGTCTGATGGACACCTTTGGATGAGGGTTACCTGGCTGGCCAGGTAATCCGAAGTCCACAGTCCAGTGGGGTCTGATGCGAACTGATGCCAGTTCCGAAACCTCACAATAAAACCCAAGTGAACAGGTAGCGCCTGCCTTTGTTCCTTTTGTTCTATGTAACTCTCGATTGATAAGCTTCGGATACGCCAAGGGAAACGAACCTGCGACACAGATACTCTACAGTAGTCCGATTCACTACAATTGGTGCCGTGACCAAACTTGGCTTTCTGTCTTATCGATTGAGTGTTGGGCTTATAGTTTTAAACTTTGCTAAAGATTTTGGTAAATCTTTGAGATGGCTGCCAATGCAAATGGAGTCCAGGTGGCGGATGCAGCGGCCCAAGTTGGCCTGCGCATTTCACCAGCTGGTATGAAGGGTTATCGCAAACCTACTCCTGGCTCTGGTGCAAAGAAAACTAATCCGAAGGTAAAAGTGACCAGTCCGAAGTTGACTCTACAGCCTGTTGCCGCTGCTGGAGGTCAATGGACTGAGTTTCGAAGGAATCCTGTGATAGCAGATTCTTTTGAGGAGGAAGAAAAAGAGCAGTTGAGGACTGAAGTGGCCTCCTGGCGCCATGCCTATTCTGTGCAAGGACAGTCAATGCACGATGCTCGTGGAACTATTGATCAGCTCATAGAGCAGAATCGAGACCTCCAGAGCACGTTGGTTCAAGTAACCGATGACTGCCATGCCACTACACGTCAGCTTCGTGTAGAGAATGAAAAATTGCGGAATGAGGTAGCCAGGGTGGATGACATGTCACGAATGAAGAACATGTTGGATGATTCTTCGGATGTTGAGGATACGGATCTTTATGGTTCGCCCCCTAGGATAGGAGGAGTTTCTCCGCCATTGGGCGTAGAGAGACCTACATATCCTAAGGAAGGTGGTGGATCATACATCCTCCTCACTCCGAGGCATTTTTGTGAAGAAAAGGCTGCTCGGACACCCGTGCCCGAGCGTCTAAAGTTGTCCGAAGCGGTTGGTGGACAGGCTGCAGGCGAACCTGAGCAACATGCTACTTCCAGCGGAGGGCGTGTAGCGGGTTCTAATCAGCCTAACCAAACCCAGCAAGCTTCTCCTCCACGTGGAGGATCCAGGACACCTAGGCAAAAAGATACGGTGACATTCACTGCCTCGTCTCCTCTTCACGGAGGGGGAGGGGGTAGGCCTTATGTTGGAGCGCACTCCAGCATTAAGAGACCAACTGCTTCCACAACGTATGTGCGTGGTCATGTTGACAATAGTCAATATGTGAGAAATACTGGTCGGCAATGGACTACAGTCGGAGGGTTGCCAGATGCTTCTGGAATCCAAATACCTGGCGTTCATGCGATTGACAATTCTCCCATGCGACATATGACTAACCAAGTATCAAATTACTTTCGGGATAAGTCAGTGGTGCAGGGCCTGAAGTATGAAGGCGCTATAGGCGCCGAACTCACCTTCAGGTATCAGTTTGTGGCAACGAACGTTAATCATGCCCCTAAACCGGCGATTATACGAAACTGGGATCCTAAGGATTCCTGGCGGACACATCTCGGAGAGATGAAAGTGCTAGCCGAAGCGCATAATTGGACTCCGGAACAGTTCCTTATGCAGCTTAAGTGTAGCTGCCGTCGTCAGCTAGGCGAGATGGGAGATTTGCCCCCAGGTTTGGATCTTATTGGTTTTGTAGACCATATGGATGCCAACTTCGGTGAGCATTCTCTTGAAAAGAAGCAGTCCGAATTCTATAACTGCAGACAAACCCCTAAGCAGCCGAGCCGTATGTTTGCCAATGAGGTAGCCAAACGTGCTAGACATGCTTTCGGAATTAATCTGGATAATACTCTTCGCACCCTCTGCTTGAGAGTCTTCTTGAAAGGCTTGATCAACCAGGAGAAAGCTGCGTGGGTGAAGCTCAAACAGCCGTTTGACCTTCTCCAAGCAATTCACTGGGCTGAGGTGTGGGAGAGTTGTCATATGGATTTCGCGAACGCTGCTGTCTTGCAATCTGCTGCTATAGGTCCGTTGGCTGTTGCTATCCCATTGGAGGGAGCGGCAGCCGAAGGTTCCCAGTTGGGGAAGAGCAAGAAGGCAAGTGCCAAAGAAAAGGCCATGGTACAGGTTAGCCAGGCACTGGCGTTGCAGGAGTCCGACGATGATGATCAGTCCGACGATCCCGGCAATGCGATAGTGCAAGCTTTCCAAACATGGCAGGAAAAGCAAGGAAAGTTGAATTCCTCAACCCAGCAGTATAAGAAGTCTGCTGGGGGTAGAGAGAAAAGAACCTGGCAAGTTCGAAAATGCTATTTTTGTGGTGAGGAGGGGCATTTCGCCTCGGCTTGCCCCACTAAAAAAGCTCTACTCGAACTTGTGAAGAAGCAAAGCGCTCCCGGAGGGAAGCCGGCTTCGGAAAACTAGGTTCGGCTCCTGTAGTAAGCGATACGGGAGCCTCGGACAACACGCTTCTTAGTACCACAGTCCGCGAGGATCTTGGTAGTAGTCTAGAAACTGGGAAATCAGCCCAGGCACCGGTGTGTAAGATAGGGTTAAAGCTTAACGACAAGAAGCTACCCGATCTGATAGCTGGAGGTCCTAGGCCGTTGCCGGACGGTGATTTTCTTCCTGAAAAGATTCAGGGATGCTCGGACAAGAGCCCTGGCGTGCGTTGGGGACAGGCCGAGTACCAAGCTGAGTCAGGTCAGGTTGTCTTGGTAGAAAAAGGCCAAGAGAAGTCTGCTCGGATTCAGAAAGTTTCTGTTCAACAGCTGGAAACTCTGGAGATTCCTTCCAAATTACTGGTGAGGGAGAGATGGTATGCCCCTGTAGGCATAGGTGGGAAGAGTGGTTATTTCTTGGTAGATCCAGGCGCGACGACGAGTTTGATTACCAAGGATTTCTACGAATCCCTTCCACATGCGCCGCCTATGATTTCGGTGCGTATGGCGTGCTCGATGGGTAATGGAACGCCTATAACTACATATGGGAGCGTGCTCTGTCCATATGAAGTGTCGGGTCGGACTTACATGATGACATGTCTGGTAGTCAGCGGTCTGAAGGGCCCTGAAGACGGGATATTAGGTGCAGATTTTTACTATGTGCACCGTTGTTGTTTGGATTGGTCAGGAGTGTTTTATTTGGAAAACTTCGGACATTCTACTGTATGTAAACAGTGGAAAAAGAAGTCCGAAGGTGAAGAATTTTCCTCTATAAAGACCATGACTGTGAACGAAGTAGATATTGGAATAGCTGTGACACTTAGGAAAGCGGTGATCATGGGGCCCAAATCTATTACACTCGCAGAATTGGACTTTGATAGTGGCTCAGACGCATCGGATGCTTGGATGTTCGAGCCAGACCAAGGATTGCTAGAAGACTTCGCCTTAGGGAGCCTGAATACATATGTTTCAGGTGGAGGTTCAACCGCTTTGGTAGCCTTCAGCAATCCGTCCGATCGCCCAATGAAAATTGGCAAACGAAGGATGGTGGGCAGATTAAGTAGGGTTACTCTTGTGGCAGAGGACTCCGCTTTGTCTGAGGATGACGGTAGCAATATTATCAGAGAGGCAATCATTAATTCTATACAGGTTACAGAATCGCCCGTGGCGGATGATGATCTGATAGCTCCCGACATCTTGGTACCACCGAGTGCAGAGTGCCCGCTGAAAAAGCTGGTCAATGATTCGGATCTGTCCGAGAGAAACGAGAAGAACGTTGCTCTGTCTTTGCTGGAAGAATTCCGAGATTGTTTCTCTCTTCCAGGTGGCAAAGCCCTTGGTTGTACTGATAAAGTTCGCCATGTGATAGACACTGGAGATGCTTGTCCGATCAAACAAGCATACCGGCGTATTCCTGTGGCGAAGAGAGACAAGGCAGAGGCAGAGATTTGGAAAATGTATAGAGAGGGCCGGATTGAACATAGCAGTAGCCCCTGGGGTGCTCCTATTGTCATGGTGGCCAAGAAGGATGGCACACAGCGTTTTTGCGTTGACTATCGTCAGCTAAACTCTGTCACTATAAAGGATAGCTTTCCACTACCTCGGATCGATGAGTGCATAGAATCACTTGGTGGTAACCAGTGGTTCTGTACTTTAGATCTTGAGAGTGGGTACTGGCAGGTGGCGATGGATGAAGATAGCAAGTCGAAAACTGCATTCTTATCCAGTGTAGGGTTATTTCAATTCAAGGTTATGGCCTTCGGATTGTGTAATGCCCCCGCTACCTTCCAACGCATGATGGATCAGATGTTGGATGGCCTTCGTTGGAAATCATGTCTGGTCTATCTGGATGATATCGTGGTTTTTGGGAAAACTCTCGAAGAGTGCCTAGATAACCTGAGACTCGTCCTTGAGCGTATACGGGATTATGGTCTTCGTTTGAAACCCAAGAAATGTGAATTTTTCCGCAAGAAAGTGGAATACTTGGGTCGGATTGTGTCAGGCCATGGCATTTCGGCGGATCCGAAGAAGATCCAGAAAGTCAAGGACTGGCCAATCCCCACGAATGCTAGGGAAGTAAGGCAATTCATTGGATTCGCCTCCTATTACCGAGATTTTATGAAAGATTTCGGTAAATTAGTGATTCCCTTGCAGGACGTTGTAACCGCGGCAGGCAAGGATAAACGATATGCTAAACCCATAGAGTGGACTCCTCGTTGCCAAGATGCATTCGATACATGCAAAAATTTGCTAATCTCTTCTCCTACTCTCGGATATCCTCAACCTTCGGGTAAGTTTATCCTTGATACGGATGCAAGTAGTTTTGGCATGGCGGGAGTTCTGTCTCAGGTCCAGGAAGGAAGGGAGGTGGTTCTGTGTTTTGCAAGCCATAGTTTATCTAAGCCACAGAGAAACTATTGTGCGACAAAACGTGAGCTGCTTGCCGTTCTGACCTACCTGCAAAAATTCCGACATTACTTGCTTGGTAATAAGGATTTTATCGTTCGGACAGATCACGCCTCCTTGCGTTGGCTGCTCAATTTCAAGGATCCGACCGATATGTTAGCTCGTTGGCTACTCACCTTACAGGAATTCGGGCTGGATCAGAGCATGATTTTGCATCGGGCTGGTAAACAGCATGAAAATGCTGATGCGTTGTCGCGCTTACCAACCAGAAAATGTGGAAGACCAGACTGCCTAGATTGCGGTGCGCATGATGCTGTTATTGCCACTAACGAAGTTTCCTTAGGGACTCAACGAAACGTGTTGCAAGAAGCTCAGCAAGCCGACCCACTTGTAAAAAGGTTGCTGAAAATGTTGGATGGAACTGTGCCGATTCCTAGCAGAGAAAATCTTGCTGGTGAGTCTAATGAGTTTCGGACATTTGTCAGACATCTTGGTAGTATGAAGGTCAGAGATGGTGTGCTATGTCTGGGGTGGACAAGACTAGCCACCGGAAAGAAATACTGGAGGAAAATTGTCCCTGTTTCCATGAGGAAAGAGATCTTCCAGGGCATACATGGTGCCAAAACTGCGGGTCATTTCGGAACCTTCAAGAATGTCTGGTCAGCAAAGATGAGATATTTTTGGCCTGGTATGAATTATGATCTGAGGCGGTGGGTACGAGCTTGCCCGGAATGTAATATGAGGAAGACTAGAGGTGGTGGTGGGATTTCTTATCTTAAGAAAGAAAAACATGGTGGTAGATGGAACCGAATATCGTTGGATATTCTAGGGCCTCTTCGGAGTACCCCTAGAGGCAACAGCTATATTATGGTTGTAGTAGACCATTTCTCTAAATGGGCCGAAGCCTACCCCATGGCCGATCACACCGCTGAAAGCTGTGCAGAAGTTCTTTTTCGAGAATGGATCTTGAGATTCGGATGTCCTGTGTCATTGCAGACAGATGGAGCTCCTGAATTTCGGTCTAAACTCTTGAGATGTCTACTTGACATGCTGGGAATCGAGAAGCTAATTACCCTCCCATACAGGCCTATGAGTAATGGGCAGTCCGAGAGGCTTAATAGAGTTCTTGTGGAACAGCTGTCTTGTATGACTGATTCGGACGAAGTAGATTGGGATATGCTGACCCCTTGCATTGCTCATGCATATAGAGGGACAGTACATGCTGCTACTTTATGCACACCAAATTCAGTAGTCTTCGGAGAAGAGTTGGTAACGCCCATGGACATTGTTCATGGAGTTGAAAGAGGAAGTCTTGATTTCCCTTGCAAGGTTGCTTTTGTTGAGAACCTGAAACAGTGGATGAGAAAGGGACACCAGTACGTGCGGGATAATCTCGGAATATCTGCCGTTCACCAGATTAGGGATTATAACAAACGTTCTAGGCCCCCCAGTTTTGAGGCGGGGGAGGTGGTGTACCGATTCTGTCCCCCCAAAGCGAATAAGAAGCTCGGACCCAAGTGGGACGGGCCTTATAAGATCAGAAGGTTCATAGGAGGTACTACCTGTGAGCTGGAGACAGCCGAAGGTCTAATGCGATACCATATCGACTATCTGAAGCCGGCTTTCGATGAAAATGGGCCGATTCAAGCTGTTAACTTGGATCGGGCTCCAGAATTCCGAAGGCAGGAACAGGCTGGTATGGAAATCTTTAGACTAGAGGCTGGGAGAGTGGTGCCAGGGAAAGATTGTCCTAAGAAGGTAGAGAAAGAGAAAATTACTGTAGGCGCCAAGCCGAGAGGTAGACCTAGGAAGATCCGAAAGGGTAGTTCCAAGGAAACCTCCAGTAAATTTCTGCCTCTAAAGAAAAGAGGGGGTAGACAAGGGAAATCTGTTGCCAAACCTGACAGTTCCTTAGCAGACTCGGGACTTACGGCTACCCCGCCTGGGCTTTTGGGTCCAGGAAAGGCTTTATCATATGAGAAGTCTAAGGTAGCTACGGTCTGTCCGAAGAAGCGCGGGAGGCCGAAGGTTCGCACAGATACGTCCGACCAGCCGGTGGCGCCCCCGGTCGTTTTGAGTAGGAAGCGCGGAAGGCCTAGGAAACAGCTGGTCAAAGCTGCTCCTGTACCTCCAGTGCAGCCGAAGAAACGACCAGGTAGACCAAGGAAAGGAGCTGTGGTTTTCGCAAAACCACCAGATCCTTCTTCTCCTGGCATGGCAAGGGCTAAACGTGTACGAAAGGCCCCAGTTCGGTTGCAAATGAGCTAATTGTGGTACTGGTCCGAGGGTAGGAATCTCCGAACTGATTTCTACCCAAAACTAAAAAATCACACAACGAGAAGTCAGACGGGTGGTGGACCGAACTGAGAACCGCCCTGTCCCCTATTGATAAGCAGTAAAAATGGACTTTATTCAGTTAATTCCATTTGTGACTGGGAGACGAACATGAGTCTCGGAAAGTACTTAACCTTACCCTGGGTACCGCTTGTATGTTGATCTGAAAATCCAAAACGTCTTCAGTGGCCACGGACTTCAGTGAAGCATCGGAATCTATTTATAAGGAATAGAGTGTTGCCTACGCCTGGGGTGGGTTTTGAGGAAATCGGAGAATGATTACACCTCTGCATCGTCTCAGCAGAGTCCCGAATAGCTGAGTGGGAACACGCGCCCAATAGCTATTTTCAGGCTCAGAAGGTGAGCGCGGGAAGAAAATTGGCGCTGCAGTAGTGCGGCGACTGAATGCAACTCGGGCGTTGCAGTGGTTAAATACGCTGGTGTTTTACCGTTTCAGTCAGTCTACTTCCTGCTTCCGCGAAGCAAAGCACCGAGACTACCTCTTAGAAAGAGAACACTGCAGTAAGTTTTATCAAGTGATGATCCTTGTGAAATATATTGCCCTGTGTTTGTAGTCCCTTTGCTCGAGTAGTCAAGTTGCATGAATGCTGTGGGTCGTATATTAACTGTGTTTGGGACACATTGATAATGCGCGGGCTGGCGTGGGACCTATAGCGGCCATGTTGTTTTCGCCATTGGTGTAGGAATGAATGAACGTTACTATCCGAAGGTGCTAAACTAAACTTGAACAGCGTATCCGCTGCTGGTATACCAATAAACGTTCAGTCTTTGTGTTTTGGAAGTAATCAACCAATTCACTGTGCCTAAAGCGTGGGTATATTCGGGTAGTGAAGGTTTGGATTTCTCGATACCACTACGCTCTATGTGTGTAGTAGCTGTCAGCCACAGCCGAAGCGTGTCCGAGAGGAGTCCGAACGTCCATCTGCAGCAAATAACAGGTATTTTCTGTACTCGTTTCTACCCATACCATCATTATACTTTCAGGTACCGATTGAATAGTGATGTCGACTTCAGGTGAATTCGAGAACATGACCGAGGACCAGTTGGCTGATTCCCTCAACGCCAAGCTGTCCGAGTCGGATCTAGAGATGGATCTGGACGGTTCGGACTGCGAGGTATTGTCGGACGAGGAGGCTAAGGTCTTGGAAGGGTCTCGGATCCTTGCTGGCATGGGTCAGCCTGACGCAGGTGGCTCTGGGACCGGCACCGTAACTTGCTGGGGCGCAATTATGGAGGCCGAGGATGCTAGGTTAGCAGCTGCTGAAGAGGATGCGGCGATGGTGACAGACATGGCTGAGGTTGAGTCCGAGACTCCCGAAGCTAAGACTGTACCTTCGGCTGGTACCTCTAAGCAGAAGCCTAGATCCCCCAGAAAGCAGGACAGGCCGAGGATGAAGGATGGAGAGATGGTCGAGTCCCCGCGGACTCTATCTCCAGATCCTGCTGATTCCTCGGCGGCAGTGACTGTGGAGCTCATGGATTCACCGGCCAAGAGCACCCGGTCTTCTGCCCGTCCAGTTCGGAAGCCCCGGAGTTCGGACCCCAAGTCGAACTCGAAAGGCAAGGCACCTGCCCCAGCGACTGGAACTACTAAGTTGAAGTTCCGGAAGCTGAAAAAGGTCCATGTGCATCGTGCTAAGGTGAGGGAGGATCAGTTGGCGCACGCAGGCTCATTGACTAAGTTCAATGCAGAGCTGGACAAGGCCACTGATGTTGTCCCGCTGAACCCGAAGCACGATCGGCCAGGCTCACGTCATCTGATGGCCACAGAGTCCGACTCTGAAGATGACCATGGACTCATGCTTCGGTATGAATCCTGTCTCTACCCGGGGCTGTGTAAGGCGGGTAAAATGGAGCCTGGTACCAGTGAGAAGCTCCGACTGGTACCAACTCTGTGGGAGCCTGGATTTCGTTGTCCGTACCTGGTGTGTAGGCGAGTGAAGCTCAATGCTTCAGGTGTCCGAGCTTTCTCCACCCGAGAAAGATTTTTCAGACACCTGTGCGAGGTTCACACCCCTCAGACAGAAGTGTGGGTCTGCCCCTACGAGAACTGTCAGCAGCAGCTTGACAGGAAATCGGAGTTGGTCAGCCACATCATGAATGGGGAGGAGCTGTTGCACAACCAGGGAAGGCCGAAGGCGATAGAGAAGGCGGCGAAAGTGAAGCCTGAATGGAAGCCCTTCGGAGCTTTCATTCGGACCACTCATCTTTCGATGACCCATCTCAGGACCCTTCGAAAGGCTGGTGAGGTGGATGTCCCCAGAACTGGTACTGGGAAATCCAAACCGACTCAGACCCCGGTAAAGTCTAGCACAGCGACTTCGGACAAGTCAAGTGCTAGTACTAGCTCGAAGGCCGCAGCCTCCAAGCGTCCGAGGACTGAGAGCCAGTCGAAGGCAGCTGAGTTGACTGCTCCTCCTGCTAAGAGGAGCAGACGTTCGAGGAAGGCCCAGAAATGGGTGGACACAACTCTGGCCGAACTGCCTTGTGCTTTGGAGACCGCTGCTCTGGTGGAAACATCAGAGACCGGCGTGAACCAGGCGTTGAAAGCCCTGCAAGTAGCTGCAGAGGATGCCAAGAGGCAGGTCAAAGTGACCGTGGCCGCTCTTGTGACTCCTCTGAAAAAGCTTCAGGCGGTGAGGGCGAAGGTGGATGAGGTAGGCACGCTGAAGGAAACCATCAGTCAGCAGGCTCTCCTCATCCGGACTCTGAAGGCATCCAATCAGGAGAAGGAACAACGCATCCTGAAGCTCTTGGAGGAGAATACCAGACTCCAGGGCTTGCTTTTGGATGATTCGGACGAGTCCAATCAAGGTGTGAGCAGGTCGGAAAGTTCCCTGGGTGGAAAGCCGACCTCTCTCCCTGCCAAACCAGTTGAGGAAGCTCAAGCCTTGCCTTCTTCAGGCTCGGGCGAGACTCCTGGTTTGACCGTGGTGTCCAGTCGAGCTGGTGGGATGTTGGAGGTTAACGACCAACAAATCCATTTCCTCACCAGTCTCCTGGACCAAATGAAGTCCCAACGTGAGCCACCCCAGCCTCAGAGAACTGTGGCTTCGGCTGCGTTGGGCCGGGCGCCTCCCGAGCAAGGTATGTTCGGAAGTATGTTCGATACTCCGGACAGACCTTCTGCAAAGGACTCGCCCGAAGGACCGAAAGACGACGATGGCAATGGTAACTAAAACAGAGGAAACGCATGGACGATGATGACTGGACCGCCCTTCGACCTGATTTAACCACCTCGGATGCTGTTCGGATGCCCTGGATCCTCGGATCATGACCCTGGTGTGTGGCGCCGACATTTACGTGAAGTCTACAATAATGAAAGTGATAACCTTTTGCATAAAATAAGTTCTGTAGAACGAATTGTTTGCTTGTTAGTGAGGACACTATATGCTCCTGCCTGTCAAACGTGAAAAGGTTTTTCATAAATTTTCTTTCTTACTTCGGATAATTGTTCACATTAGTTAGGACACAGAATGCTCCTATTTGTCGATTCCTGAAGTTTTCATAAGATTGATTTATTTGTTCATTGTAGAGAGGACACACTATATGCTCCTACTTGTAGACTTTTACTTTTTCTTACCCTGTCGAGTTTTTTAAGATTTTTCTTTTTCAAACTCTTAAAAGAAAAAAGGGGGTATTGTGGTGATATTGGGTGTAGGTGGCCGCTGAGGGTTAGTTCGTCCGAACCTCCCCAGTGGTCACTACTGGTCCGCGGGACTTTTTAGTCTAAATCATATGTTTTGCCTGTCGCCTTTTATATATTTAACAGCAGCCAGCTGTTGGTCGATAGTAACCACGACCTGGGTTTCTACCATTTAATGTAAGCTGTAGAGGCCATGATAAACCTCTCAGTGTGGATAGTGTTACTTAAACCACTCATTGTGAATTGTTGACTGTTGATGTATATGTCTGATGGACACCTTTGGATGAGGGTTACCTGGCTGGCCAGGTAATCCGAAGTCCACAGTCCAGTGGGGTCTGATGCGAACTGATGCCAGTTCCGAAACCTCACAATAAAACCCAAGTGAACAGGTAGCGCCTGCCTTTGTTCCTTTTGTTCTATGTAACTCTCGATTGATAAGCTTCGGATACGCCAAGGGAAACGAACCTGCGACACAGATACTCTACAGTAGTCCGATTCACTACAGCAAGTATGATATACGCCTAGAGTATTTAGTTGAATTTGAAATTGATTCCAGAAGCAACGCTCGAAAACAGCTAGTAACAACTGGTAACAACTATACATATTTTTGTATGTATTAAATCTCATTGCTAAAGGATTTTTTATGAATGTTTTATATCAGTATACATATGTATTACACTGAGTGGTTGTTGTATAATTTACCTACGCAAGCTTTCGTGTGAAATAGTTGCTAATGTGGCTAAACCTTTGCGCACACAGCGTAAGGTTACTGCACGACAGCGTCTTTACAACTACAGTATTACTCCAATAGACGTAGCAGTTTTGGGGGGTTTTCCCCTTCATATTTAGTACGTATTTTTTTATTTTTGCGAACCGTTTTTATGACTAGACTTTGACACTTTTCAGACTTTTGCATCGAGCTCATGGTTAAACAATCATCAGTAAACGAACATTTGTTCACATATTGTCTGTGTAAATTCGCTCAAAGAAGATAAATGCTAATATCTCCGTATTATTATTCGGCGTCATAAAAACACTATACTTATGCACTAAGAAACATAATATTGAACCATAGACGTAACAGTAAGCTGTGCCGTTCCTATTCTTCACATTTTCTTAGAGTGAACACCATTCATGGTTCTATGTATGTATGTATGTATGTATGTATGTATATTGTTTATTTCCGGAAAACAGTGATTAGGTATAAAACATGAAATGTATATAAATATAAGATAATTTACACCGGAAATGGGATCGGCCCTCTTCTGTGGCAGCCATAGCTCTTCCAGAGGGTCCCTTTAGACTAGAGTTTTTAAATTACAGTTTAGACTAGAGTTATGGCTATACCCTTTTATATATTACTAGCAAAGTACCCGTCCGGACGGTCACCCTCTCTCCCCGCACTTAATTCTCCCTCTCCCTCTTTTCCCTCCCCCTCTTCTCTGACTTTCATACCTGTTTTTCTCTCCTAACCCCATCTCCGATTCCCCCCTCTCCCTCCCCTCTTCCTCATGCTATACCCTACCCGCTTTCTCTCCCTTCCCTCTCTCCCTCCCCCTACATCCTCTCCCTCCTCCCCCCCCCCCCCCCACACACTCTTCTTTCCCTCCCCCTCTGCTATTCCTACACCCTCTTCTTCACTCTCCCACTCCTCTGCATGTAGGACGATCACCCTCTTCCCCCTCTCCCTCTTTTCCCTCTCCCTCTTCTCTAGCTGTCTTTCATACCTGTTTTTCTCTCCCAACCCTATCTCCAATTCCCCTCCCCCCTCTCCCTCCCCTCTTCTTCATGCTCCCCTTCCTTTTCAGTGTCCATATTTTGCTGCCAGTGTACATAGAGACAGGCCATGCCTTTCTATCTTGTTCAAAAGATCAATTATTTTCTCCTTTGGAGACAAATCCTTACGTCTGGGCAAACTACCAAACTAAAATCATGTTGGAAATGTTACAAATTATACAGGATCCCCCTGCACGTAGGTTGTGGGAAATGACGTAGTATCTCACAGGGGCTTTCCCAGGCTATAAATAGAGTGTAAAGATCGCAATTTAAAAAAGGCTTCAAAATCAGTTTCACCCCAGATACCTTCTCAAACCACATACGACGACCTCCGGAGCGGATGGACGGACCTCTACAGATAAAAAAAAATGGTTTGTAAAACAACCAATTTCGAGAACATGCGACATAAAAAAAACATCTTTTCTACCTCTTTTTGTAGAAATCGCTCTAGCTTTATATTATATGGATGTAGTATTTATTTTATTAAACTCAGTAGGTAAAGATGCTGGTCGCTCCCGTGATTAGAAAGCCGCAGGTACCGGGTGGGCCCCCGCATGCACCTGTTAATATTTCATACTCTAGACATCAAATATACCTACACGTATGACAGGCAAATCAGATCTTATTCCTTTTGGAGATGACCTCATGGAGTTATCCGCCGATGGCTCAGGACTCTGGGGATTTGACTCGGGGATATAGCCATTGTTGCCGTAACCATAACTTCCATATACATATTTATCTGGAAGGGAACATGACCAGATCTGTGCTGCAGTAAATTGAATAAATGTAGCGCATATCTGTATACTGGTATGTTTTTTTCGCAATACGCTTAGCTATAGGTAATCGTGATATGTATGAGACCCAATTGAAAACACATATATTTGTGAACATAACAACATTTTATATTATTGTTTTTATAAAAACGGCCTAGTCAAAACTTCCATATACTGTAGAGTGGAGGAACGAAAGAAGAGAAGAATTATATAGTGGCCGGGGGAGGGAAATGACGTTAGGGGATAGGGATAAGGAACAAGATAAGGAGCTTTAGCGGAGGGGAGGGGAGGGGCCAGGGAAGGCGTCAGCTAGGGATAGAATGTATGGAGGGGGGGGGAGGGGGTCGGAAAAAATCGAAAAGGAGATTTGGTTTTCAACGTGTGCATTTATACCATTCATGACATTGATTTATAATTATAACAAAAGGACACGAACCATTCTTTGTTGTATCTGTTTGTTCGCAGCAGTTAACATCATAATAGTTTTGGCATTTCTTCTTAATGAAGATGAACAACGCTGTCAGAATGAGCACACATGTGACTACGATAATTCCGATCCAGAAAGGTTCGTCAAGGAGTTTTATACCACCAGCAGGCGTCTTCTGTGCATTCCTCTCAAGCTCACAAAATGTCCCTGAAGTACAAAGAAAGTCAATATGATTTGCCGGACGCAAAAATATTATTATATGATCGCAACAAATATCATTATCGATAGCTATACATTTTCAAATCTTTTTATCAGGTCCAAGCAGCATTTAAACTTTGGGTATTCTGCAAAGTGCATAAAACACATAAATACGACTCCTAAACATGACCCCTATTTTTAACTTATTAAACAACATTTTGGTCATATTTTGAAGCGTATTGGCGGTAATTTAATACGTACCATGATATTCATATTCACAAGCACACTCTAATTTCCAGTTCTCCTTGAAGATACATTTTCCTTGACCACTGCATTTATCACTACCACAACGTTTTAAATTTATCTCGCAGCGATTGCCACCAAAGTCTCGGGGACAGACGCATCTGTACCCGTCATCTTGGTTGGTGCAACGACCTCCGTTTATGCACGGGTCTTGATCACAATATGTCCATCGACACACCAGTCCTGAAGTTAGTCAAAATATATATACACATCTCTTTTTGTACAAATGGTGAGATCATAGATTCATAGTAATTCATTTAATTTAATTCAAACTGTCATGCTTTTATCCGAGTCATATCTTCTATAGCAGATATATCGAACTTAGTTTTGATGTAGAATCAAAACCAATTTCATAGTCATTAAGGGCAGAGACTATCAGTAATGGACATCTAAAATGCGATATGGGAAGATACAATAAAATATGTTAAATCAGGGAATAATATATCAAAACCATGAAAGAAGTGGTCGTGGATAATGGTTGCTGTATTTGTTTATTTTGAAAAATATATCGACGTTTCGATTGCTCATAGCATCTTCATCAGAGTTATAATAAAATAATTTAAAGAATATCACTTTTTTTTAAATTAATGGACATCCCGAATTATCTACAGGGAATCGGAAATGCTTACCAGTAAAGATATCCCTGCATACGCAGGACGTGTCGCCGTTTCTGTGCTCAATGCAATGTCCGTCATTGTGACATGGTTGTAACAGACAATCTCCCACGGTGACGTTGACGTCAAACACAGTTTTGTTGACGAATTCAGGGTCTTAATATATGGATGAAGACCAATGAGTACAATGTCATATATCCCGTTCACACTACAGCTCAGAAAGTGCTTTCTACTATTCGATTCTATTAACACGACACGCCAAAGCGATTACGAACCTAATCCAAAACCAAGCGAATTCTAGAATCCACTAGGGCAGGTGGATTCTAAAAGTCGATTTGATTTGATTCGCTTTCTCGATGTTATTGTTTAGTTAGTTTGCATAGAACCAAAGCAGATCTAATCGTATCTGCCGGCAATTTAATCTACAGAGTGTAGTATAGTGTGAACAGTGTGAACAGAAGTGAAATGTCAAAAGCAGAACGATAATATTATTATGTACAGAACCGTTTTGAGAAATCAGTTCGCAACATTCGATTTGGTTTGATTCAGTTCGCTTCTATTTTGTATTGTAAACGGGACATAAACTATTATATATAAATGTATTTACCTATATCACAGCATATAGTTTTAAAACGTGTAAAGATTCTTTCTCGATAATATAACATGTGATGTAACATGTAACCTTTAATAAATACGTGTGGAGTGTACCGTGAGTAACTTGATAATTGATAATGTAGTTTTCGATGGCCACACCCATCGCCTGCCCTGTGCGTGTTCTGATACCTAACACGTGCATATTGGACTCGATCATGAAAGGAGAGTCTTCTTGGCATATATGCAATGGTCTATGTGCCTTCTCGGAGGTAGGGTCCGTAATTTCCATGAAATTATTATCACAGTCGTAGTTGGTGTCGGTTAGATTGTTGTACAATACTTGGACTTGTATGGTAGTTCCCAAGGGCGATTCAATGTGGATCTGATAGTCTATGTTCGGAGCAACGCGATATGGATGATTAATTGAAAAGATCTTTCCTGTGTCGTTCTTGTCCAGATGTATATATTTCGTAGATTTGTAGTAATCTTTCGGCACTAAAAATAAAATAATTACATTGTAGACGACAAATAACAGTATACTATAATTATGTGCATTTATCATGAGAGGTGCAATACGTGGGGTGCAATAAAACTATGTTTATCGAAGGCGCTTGTTAATTTCAGTCCTCTGAGACTTTTTTTTAACCAAGTCGGCTACTTTCTCAGTGTTATCGGGCGATTTACACTTGATATTTGATCAAACCAAATCGAACACTTATTGGACTTGGTTCCTGAAGCACTTTGCCTCGTGGTTCCGTAGAGGAATCTCGTCCAATTTATTTTCGATTACCGTATACTGGCGGCTCGTTCCATTCTCTCTATGTTTTGTTCATGGTTCTTCTCATGAATACGTATGTATTACCACTACTGGAGAACGGATCCCTTATGTATTATTACAATTATGGAACTGTTCTGGTATTAGGGATTAAAACAAACTTGGAATAAAGAACTAAGGCTATAATATAATGTTTAAATGGAATGCACCGACCACCAAACATTGAATTATATCGATTTGTGTAAGAAGAAAGATAGAGTGAGTAATTAATCTTCACTCATAAAAAACATATATATAAAGAACGTAGCTCTGAAAGCTTGAATAACAGCTAATATACATATACATATGATGCCCCAACTTTACACTTTTACAACCTAAATCTAAGAAACGTCTGGAACAATCTTTCAATCTCTAGCAGGAAGACCAACGACCATGGCCTGTTTTGTAGTTTAGTATACAATACAGAAATCATATACTGAGTTATTTTAGACTGAATTTATACTATTATGAAGTAAGTGTGGTGATCAATATGGGAAATAACCACTGGGAATTGTAATATGTTAACATAAGTGGCAAAAAAGCCATAAATCAGATTGAACTATTTTTTTAACAAATGGGATGGAAAATGGAAAAGTTGAATAAATGCCAATTTATAGAGAACATGGTGTTTTTCTTCATAGCTTACCCGTTCTGTATTTTATCTTGAATCCCGGTGCGTTCAGGAACTCGTTTGTGTGGAAAAACAGGGCCGAATAATGAGCTTCCGACAAAAATACCCTGCCCCTCACAGATGACAATGAATACGAACAAATCTGATTTGGCTGTGACTGCGCCTCTTCCGTAAATATCACAAGATAGTCAGAACAGTGCGGCTCTATCACATTTAACCGAAGATCATCAATAACCATCCATACACGTCGATCCTCCTTAGCAGTGATAATTATCCATTTATTTAAATCATTTGTATATGTCACAGGGTAATTAGGGCTTGTGATAATTCCGTGTATATTGGTTTTGTCCAAGAAAAGAGTTGTGTTTAAAGTAAGAGAAATCGCTATTTTCTTCCAGGTGACGTTAAAGCCACTGAGTAATGTATCGTAATCACTGACAAACTCCATGATAGCTGAGTTACATAGAACAGTATAGCTCAACCATAACCAGTTCCCGCACATTCTCCTAGTATCCAATGTGCATTTATTTGCCAGGGATATATAGTCGTACAGGCAATCTTCCTGATATTCAAGGCGTAGAGGTTCAAAAATGAATTGTATGTAATAGTTGTCGCTCACGCTTACTTCCCATATTATATGACTGTTTGCTTGATATTGATATAAAGGGTAGCCTGGGCTTGCTATCCATGGAGATGTTTCATCAATAACATGTTTTTCAACTGCTCTGTGTGTTTCTGAAAGATAATGGCAACTATCAGTGTGGTTAACTCCACATGTTCGGTCAAGTATAGCAATTTAGTATCTACTTTGAATGTCCCCGGGGCTATCATATGAGGTAAGGGCCTATAGTCCACTAAGCCGATTCTCATGCGATTTTGCGCCCCGGAGGACTCTTTTGCACTAACTTCTGTGAGAATCGCATGACATTCGGCTTAGTGGACTAGGCCCTATAGAGACTAAATGTATTAATAACTTTCATTTATAACCAGTTCCTCTGCACCAACAGGCCAGATATGTCGCTCATTCATCCTTACGTATATGATGAAAAGTCTCTTCTATAATTATTGCCTAAGAACTGTTATATCATATTACATAATCAGAATGTAATAGTGATTAACCACATTGTTATCAATAGTATAAATCAATTAGGGTCTTTAATTACTATAATTACTTATCATTAAATAAATTAACTGCAGGATTGTGCAACACTAGTAAAGGCATCAGGTAACATCAGAGTAGGCATAGCCAATCAACAGAACAAAAGTTTCTCCAAAACGCTTGCACAGCAAGGAGAACACTAGAAGTTCTTTCCGAGAACCCTCAAAATGAAAGATATTGAGTATTGGTTCGATATTGAGTAATCAGAATGTATGCACCTCTCTTTAATGGGAGACTACAGAGGAGAACGGATCCAAGACATATAATTTCTATATTAAAAAATACGATACACATACAACTAACACATATGCAGGTCTGGGTGAATACTTAAAACAATAACTATGTGAATTATATAAAACGAACAATTTGAATTTTTCAAATTTGTTTGTGATTTTTCCCCGAGTTAATTAATTTAAATGATTCAATCACATGTGAAAGCTACAACATATCAAATTACCATTGTGTGTGCATGCAATATTGCAACGAGAGGGAATTATTTTTATTTTTCAAGCTGACCGTTTTTCTAATTCACGTTGGTGATATTACTGAAATATTACTTTACCTGTAGGAACCATTTCACACACGAAAGACAGTTTCTCATCGCAATTACAAGGCGCATACCGTGATCCATCCTCCCCAAAGCGTACAGAAGCACAGCGATCTTTATCTATGAAATGTAAAAGCCAATAAACCATTAATTGACATTGGTGTACAGCAGTTGTATATTGAGATTTATGATAGAAAAAAGGCATTTCTTTATCCAAACTATAGGCCAAATTCAGATGACATTCTTGTAAGGGTGCATGTCGGGGGTGGGGTTGCTGTCCATATGGAACCCAAACATAAGGCACAAAATTGAAATTAAAATGAAATGAAAAAGGAATTGCTATCTCATTTTGGCCTGTGGTTTATAAACAATAAGGAATTGACAGGCCTCTATACAACTAGAAACCACGGCAAACTCCACTATTGTCCAAACAAGAAAAACACAAATGGGTACATCAGTAAAGTAAAATCTTTGATCTATTACTGAGGGCTTAGGGCAAGAAAAAATGTCATATGCACAGTCACAGAGATGATGACACTCCTATATATTTTTTTTACCTAATAATGCGTCATCGTTAGTATTGATTTACCTAAATTGACGAGGATTGACCTACCTAGACCAAGGTTTTCCGTCACAATTACTCTGGGATATCCAGCCCATAACGATACATTTCCCACTGAAAGTAATAAGTAGTTTTTTTTTAATGAAAGCTCAATGGGCCTTTCATAATTATTTATATGAGTATATTTCATGTTGATTTCGCAGGTTGTGTTAGTTTCCATGAACACTACTTGGAAGAAGAAATGCTATATGATGGGCTTGGAGAGCTAATTGCCATCGATGGAGTTACATGAGGGGTGGTTATAATGACAGACATGACATACACAAATTCATACCGCTTAGCATACCTGATGAAGCAAGAATATTTGAAATCTGATGTTCCATGGACACATTAGCAAGATTGCCGCCCTGAATCAGACATGTTGATTTGGCCTGCGAACGTGTCAGATTTTCAACAAGGTTGATGCGGTAACATCTGTCATCGAGAAACCTCCAAGATCGGTCAGGACATAACCTAGAAGCTTTGGGAAAGAAATATAACAGTGGATGATAACATATGGGATTCAGCTCAGATTCAACATTATCCTAGATAGGTTGCGTTTTCAAATGCTGGATCAAATAAAGAACTATGGGAATTTTCACTGATGCTAAAAATCTGTATAACAATGTCTATACGATAGGTCTAGTATTACACGACTTAAAAGTAATAAGTGATAACGTTGAAAGTGAATTAAACACGAAATCCGGAAATGACACAAGATTTGATGTGTGTTGCAGAATGATAAGTAATAGGCCTAAACTCAAATGTATGTATGTGAAAGAAAGGTGCATTGCTTTACCATTCTGTAGGCAGTAGTGGGCTTTAAAACCAATAAAGTTATTTGAATGGTCTGTCAAGAACTGAAGATGGAGTTCATTCGAAGTAGAGATGTATGTCAACAGCTTTAGCCGTGAATTCCAGTCACCACAGATAGTTTTAACTCCGTCGCCTAGATTTGTTTCTACGCTACTTGAGGATAATACGATTCTGTCATACTGGCACCTGAATTGAAAGATTATTAATGGGTAATCTGAAGCTTTGCAACTTATGTTTGACCACGTCTGCTCCTTGCAACCCAAAGCCATGTGCACATGTGCATTTATAAGCAGCAAAATTAACGTTATCATCAAATCCTTTTATACATCGCTGAACTATCTGAATAATTATAAAAGGCCCATTGAGCTTTCATTCTACATGCTAATCTTCCCATTTAGAGTTATGGGGATATGTACATAAATGGCTTTCCATAATTTCTTTTTTTTAAAAACTGGTTTGGTAGCACGGAAATTAAGTATTGAATAGAGTATTTTTAAAGAATACCTGTCCGACTCCTCCATTTCAAAGTGAGTAAATGCCATTTCGATCAGATAACCATCGGGTGCCGATATTATGGTTGTGCAGTTCACATCCTCCGTGTATTTACGTGGAAAACCAGGACTAGTGAGGACACCACATCGTTTGTCGAGTGTCAATTTAATTTCGTAGAGACATTTGAATTTTCTGACAGGTTCAGGGGTCAAACCTGGGGAGGCAAGATTTTCAATAATATACAGAGCGCTGTGTTTAAAAACAAATAACTATAAAACAACAAAATTACCATTGCCAAGTTTTATTTATTAATATATGGACTATTACCCGACTGTTTCTCCTTTTCACAAATAAACATATTCTCTGTTTGACATTCTCTATCATTCCAGTAAAACCTGTTCGTGACATCTTGTCCTTTAGATGGAAATGCGAATGTCCTACGAAGTTCAACACAATCTTGTTCACTCAATCCGTCGTCATTTGGTTGACGGTTATGATAAGCAAAACGAGGCCATCCAGGAAACCAGTCTTTATCAATGCATGAAATGAAAAATCACAATAATTAAATGTCATTTTTTTTATAAACATAAACAAATATTCTGCTGAAGGCTTTAGCCATGAGAGTTGCGAGTCATGCTCATTTAACGGATACAAACAATGGGTTCGACACCTGGCTTCAAAAGCACGTAAAGTTTTGTTTTCATTCTGCACTCTGTAAACAATATAAACCTAACTGGTTTGAAATACATGGGAAATAAACCTTCAATATACGTACGTCTGTAAGAAAAAATGTAAGGAAGCTGTGATTAGGACCCGCCAACTCGGCACCCACGTTTCAATGTTAAAATACTAATAGGCCATGGTAAAGTTATTTCAAGACACGGCTTCATTCCAATTGCGTTGCGTGTTTGGCGTATTTCATTAACTGTTACATTGATAGCAGTTGGCAGGGCTCATAATTAAGGAAAATTTGATATAATGACACGAATGTAGGCCTATTACCAAGACGCACGATTGCCACTAAATAAAGGTTACAAAGTTGAATCTATGTATAATACTCTACTGTCATCCAATTACCCAAATTATTTCCGTTCATCAAGTTTGAGCACGTCCGCAGCTGACATACTCAGAAAATGCTTAATTCTATTTCAAATTGTTTCTGCTATCGTCATGTTATGGCATGACTTCTCCATTTCCATAAAAAGGAATATTGTCTTTTTTGATGACCATATTGATTAATGTAAAATCAAGTGGAACTTCCTTTTCCCATGTTTATAGATGGTAGTAGAGATATACATAATGTTAATCCTGGATAAAAAGTGCCACGCTACTCTATAGATACTCTATACTTATAATATTACAATGTCTGTAAAGCATTTAGATAGAAAAGAGATTTAATATCGTACCCAATTTAAAAAGTTAAACGTGAGCGCGTAGACTAGACTTCAGGTTATTTTTATATTTGTCTGCACTTATTAAATAGAAAACTCCATACTTGAATTGAAATAAATAATACTTTATTTTGCTAAAAATAGTTTACATATAATATTATGTAGGAAGATGACACAATTGGTAGACTGGCCTCTGGATAAGATCCAGGTCTTCCGGCTGTTACCATGAAATAGAGTAGAGTACCCAACCATTAGAACGACTGGCTACATGAGATATAATTATAAGTGTAAAGTGAACATATAATTATGAGATTATATAAATTATAAAGTACGCTCTCACAGTATATGTTACACTTTGTACTGGGCGGAGTAAAGTATACGATAACAACTATCCCTGTAAATAATATCTACTTTCCATGATTAATTTAGAGAAGGGTGGTGAGGAAATTGAATACTCATGTCTTGTCTAATTTCAACAGGAATCAGTAACAGTTAACAGTTTACATTTATTTTTTTCTGGTTTTTGCAAGAAGCGACGACTGATGTCTTTATAATCAAACGAATTCGCGTTTCCAAAGGAAGCAACGATTGATGTCAGTTAAATGTCAAGGACGGTCAATTTGCAGTTATTGTATGATACTGTCAATCAGATCTCTTTTTTTTATTATTTAAAATTACTACAACCATATAACACAGAGCTGTATATAAAGGAATCTGCTACACAAGTTAAATCATATTGATCTATTTTTTATTTAGAATTTGCAATAATCAACACAACTAAGTTTCCAGCAATTACCACTCATTTTTTTTAAGATGATGAAATAAATATATTAAAAAAAATCGAAAAACCTCTACTTGCATGTCTGATCTTAGAAGCTGTGAGCCTAGACTTGAGGAGGAATAGGAACAGATGAGCAAGAAGTAACAGTTAGTAATGCTGGAAAATATTAGATCCTTGGAACCTTTCTTATTGTGAGTTTATTCATTTGTGTTCAACTCATTCCAATGAGTAGTTAATATATCTTATTCCTCTCTTAATTGGTCCATTTAAGTGCACCTCATTCCTCCCTTAGTTCCTTCAATTGTCACAGTGTATCTCATTCCTCCCTTTGTCTCTTTATTTGTCACCCTCATCACAATCCCATCCCCTCCCAGCCATGAGCAGCATACTACTGGTGGTATCTGATGGTTCACACTGAGAAAGTGGAATACAACATTCAATCAATGATTGACAGGTATGTGGTACAAACATAAACGATTGAGTAAAACATCAATCATAAAAATACTCTTGCACTAACCTGTATAAGAAACTCTAGATCCGTCAACCCAATAAAAGTCAGCCTCATATTGCTGGTCACTGGCACCAATCCAGAACACACCTTCATCTAACCCACTGGAAGGAAGCAAATACAATAAATGGCTCAAGTTGTTATGGCAATGTGTGTTCCAGTACACAGTGGAAACAGCCACTAGGAGCCACCACAGGCACGACCAAGGGGTTTGAATTTTATTCGGGATATGAATTACACAAAGTGCTGCTTTCATCCCAACCTGAGGCATTTTGTAAGGTATTGAATTATAATGATAGAGAGCGATAACAATAAAATAACAGTGACAATAGCTTGAAAAGATTATACTAATTACAAAATACATATCTTTTTAATAGTTAATAAGATAGGATAGGATGGGGTGGTGATGAGGGTGACAAATAAAGAGACAAAGGGAGGAATGAGATACACTGTGACAATTGAAGGAACTAAGGGAGAAATGAGGTACTTAATCTAATACATCAACAAACAAATACTATGAAAATTCATGAAAGAATTTTCTTCTCTCCAAAATGGGATATATTAAAAAATTAAGACTCCAACATACTGGAGCTATTCCAAATATTGTAAGAGCTACCAGATTGCACGATGCAGCAATTCTACCAATATTTAGGCCACAAAAAGAACAAAATAAATCCTCTCTCCATTACCTAGTTGCCTTTACCTGGAATAACCTACCAGTCAAAGTTCGAAATATCCAAGATCAAGATCAATTCAAAAACGAAATTAAAAAATACTACTTACAAAGAATTTAATAATCTGTTTGCTCGGTCTAAAATGTCCGTTAGTCCTCAAGAATTGTTATACAAAATGATAAGGAAACATCTCCCATTTACCATTATTTCTTCTTTTTCATCTCCTCATATTAACATGCGAATAATTTAATTAACTTAGTGTTATACACAATTTGTAAAATCTAATTTGAGATTTTGGCACATAGTCGCCTGAATTTGTTTTTTGAATATTCATATCATTTTCGTAATATATAGTATACCATGTCAAAATAGACAAGGGCAGATTGCCTTGAAAATCGCCTGAATTTGCTTTTAGGTGAAGTGTTCGTCTGCAATTTTTCTGTTAAATGTAAAAATAAAATTCTTAAAAAAAAAATATTAACTTCGGTACCTTCATATATCAGTGACTAAAAAAACTCCACCTGGTGTGACGCGGTTTTAGTTAAAACAATTCTACTTTAGTTATTATATAAAGCAAAATAAATCTGCAAAAGCATTTATTTCAAATATTATCTACAATAGTCCCATTCGTGACATTGCTTTTAAAACGGGCCATAATTTAATCTTCATTTTTCTAACAAGCTGGTATACATGTATACATCTTATCAATACCAGCAAATTAAGATGCCAATTTAGATAAATATAAATTATCAAACGATTCTACTGTTCATTTCAAGGTATAATTGCTGATTAGTTATTGCACATAATAGTCTCGCATGTTTATGTATAACAAGTAGCTAAATACTTTTAGCTTTCAGCCCAGTTATGCACTATTATTATCTCAAACATCGTACTTTTATAACATAATTAATCTGTGATGTCAATTTACCAATTGGGTATAGGTTTTATCAAAGTTCTAAAGGTGTACATTAATTATAATATTTAAAATAAATTACATGTAACAAAAACTGTAACAAAACTGTACCTATGGCTTCTATATCTTATATATTTTCAATATGGATGCGATTGAACTATTGTAATTTGTATAATCAAAAGACGCTGTGTCAGGTCGAGGCTTTAAGCACTGATATATGAATGGTAGCCATTTATTCTTGGATTTTATTAACGATTCCACAAAAAAAATGATAATGTGGATAGTGTAATTAGTATTATCTTTTCAATCTATTGTCACTATATTATGTCATTGTAATCGCTCTCTATCATTATAATTTAGTATCTTATAAAATGCCTCAGTTTGTGATGAAAGCAGCACTTTGTGCAATTCATATCCTGAAAAGAATACTTTTTAAATGAAATCAAATATTGATGTCCACTTTACCTTTCCCTAATGAGTTGAGTGATAATCTCCTCTTCGTTTAAACCGTTTACAATGAGAAGATGTCCTCCCATTGCATTACAGTACTGATCCGACGCCTTCCAGTCCCTTCTCATACTTTCTACGTAATAACAAGAGTCCACCATTCCGTTCCGCCACCCTACTGGGCATGACATGTTGGCAACATCTTCTTTAATTGATATCCACCGCATGGAGAAGCCTGCTTCCACATCAGAATAATCTGTAACGAACTTTATAGTCAAGACCTGATCCACTGATTTGAAATTTAATTCTTTCAGTTTTGGTCTCCAATCTCCACACAACCGCATCGTTTTGTTCCCAGTGTACACCTCCACATAGTCCTCAGTGCATTCCTCGCCAGATAGATAGGTTGGAATATGTGCCTCCGTTTGTAAAAGGTCAAACTGTATTTCAATTCTCATATCTTCATTCGGTATCTTGATTGTAATATAGCAGAGTTGATTGTTCAAGTAAGGGCCTGGATAACCCCTGCTTACTATACTGCCATTCGGATTCTCATAGGTGGAATTTTCACACGACCTATACCGGGTATATTGTGCCCGGAATCCGGTCCTTTGAATAAGATAATCGGTATGAAACGTCAAACGAAACCAATTGAATGAAGATGTAAAAGTTGGTATTTTGTTGCCACAGAAATAGTCCTTTATACCGTGTCGAGGTCCTACAGTTTCTGTGGCAATGTAATCAAGACATACGCCACTAACCCTTTCTTGGAGGAGAAATGTCTTAAACACTAAACTAATTCTATAGTTTCTGGGAGCTTTAATAGTGTATACACGATGATAATTAGGTAAATAGTCATTCGGAAAACCAGAGGATGATATAATTCCGCTCGTTCCCGTCATTTCTAAAGAAGCACCTGTAAAATAAAGTGAGGATTTAGATTATTTCTGCCGAAAGAAAATACCGCGTACAAAAATAGTATCTAGTAGTAATCTCCAATAACACATAGTGGTATATTGATATGATATATATGTACATCTATAGCACAAACACCGAAAGCGTTGACAACAGGGAATATGAACCTGAACATATGTACCTGCATTTGATACGTAGTAAAAGAGTGCTGAAAAACCAGCTCCGCCGATTTTGTCGTCCGATACAAACTTCATAACTACAAAATTCCCATCTGAGACAAACGAGAGATCCTTGAGCGCTTCGGCTGTATATTTTCCGCAGTAATGGCTAGACGTTTTTGTTGCCTCCACTTCGGTGCTTCCCACCCCAACATAATCGAAACATTGACCATCGATGTCCCTAAATGGCTCAATGTCGAGGTACTGAAACTGGTAGAACATCGGCATGTACATTATACTGTGCTAATTGATTTGGCGTTAATACAGTGGACGCAAAATTCATTTATCGGGGAATACAAATGTTCAATGCCGTCTCAATTATCCTATATTTAAAATGTGTTTAAAAAATGTAATTTCATTAACGGTTCTAACACAAATTATGTAAGTGCATGTTTCTATGCCTGGTATCTCCATCAAACGACAAAAGTATTTCATACATGATATAATGGTATTTGAAATAAGTGGTTCTCGTCCGAGGGATTTATAAATATGTCAGATTTCCTGATTTCGTAATTCATATTGTTCAGCACAGCCGGCCCACAAATAAAGGCTTGAAACTGTCCACGCCTCCGTCAATCTGGTTGCCTATGAATAGAATAGCTACTGGCAATAACCAGGTCTATGCCTACTACAAACACAGCTTTTTCACGATGAATACATTGCACCTGAAGATTGCACAATTCAGTGGCTGCCCCAATTAAATAAATAATACCCCTCCTATCGCATTGGCAAGTTCCGGTGAGACCCAGGTTTCACTGTGTCACACTGTACAAATACTTTGATCTAAATATAACGTCGACCACCCAATTTAGCTTCCAAAACTGAATGGTAAACATTTTGCATCAATAATTGAAAGTTTCAACATTCATAAGCCTCAGCCCCTATTATGCTTTTCCTTGTATTTTAGTGTTTTGTACTTTATAACATAGTTGACAATGCAAAATGTCGTGGTTCATAGTTATTTTTGCACTCCGATCGTACGCAAAATATTGGTAGTGAAGCAAGGACAGGTACATTTAGAACAATTACTAACGAAATTAATTTAAATGTGTTATAGCAACCAATTGGCATGGATGTTGCATAACACGCGTATTCCCATTGTTCCAGACACGTGCCGATCGTCAATTTTTGGAGAATCGTGCTCTGGTCGATAAAATACAAAATGGGGAATGGTACGCTAATCGGAGGAGGGGTGAGACAAGCCAAGAATTGTTAAATGATGCAGTGCTGCAATGTAGTAACCAGTGCACTATTGTTGAGCAAATAACCAGATTAAATATTTTAAGTTAATGTTTTACGTTATGTAAGATTTGTTATGTAAATACCTGTACACGCGTTTCTCGTCCTTCTCGTGGGGGAAGAATGATTATATAACTCATATTATCAGGATAACTCTTTGTGGTGCTCCCAAAAGATACAGTACCACTCAATGATGTGACCACTAGCAGTTTCTCTGAATGAAATCAATACTGAATAATTCAAAACGAGTTGGCATACATTGTGTGACATGTTGATGTTTATGAGTACAAATGTAACATGATATATTATATATAGTAACACCCAGCCACTGGGTTTATTTCTGTTTTTTGTTTGAAAAAGATCCTTATAATCATCGCATTACATGACTATGAACAGTTGAACATTTGTTCTGAACAGTGACGCCTTTGCCTAGATAAATCCACTATATCAGTGGATTTCCTCTTCTCACCACTCACAATCTATAAATCCTATAACTAACCACTTTCTATATCATGCACTTAATTCCCTTAAATTCACTTTCCTCTGCATACAATATCCCCAGACGGAAGATAATGGATCAAATTACGATGTTTAGTGCCCCATAGGCCGCGTATGTGATTAATCTTCCTAAGAATTTGAAATCCTAGCTGTAGAAGATTTGCAGCCGCAGGTAGAACGCCACAGAATTGTTTTCGACTGTATTCTGAATATATGTCTGGAGAAGCTGGATAAATAAAATCATTAAAAAAAAAAAGATTTATAAAGACGCCAGCTGGCGGTCCCTATGTCCCCCTGCTTGCTTTGCAGCCTTGCTATCGGTTATATATATTTTTTTTAAAAACAGACTTTAAATTATCTAGGATTTATTTCATGGCTACAAATTTACCCTATAAATGAGTTATGACTATATAATGTTTACACGTTTTAGCCATGCAAAGGTAGGCTGCCTGTGGTTCTGGGGATCCTGGCCTGATAATAAAATCAAATGAGGTTTGACGAATAGCCTATTTACAGATTGTTGTTGGGCAGTTGGGTAAAGCCTAGGATACATCCCACCAACTTTACACTTGCCTGGCATCACTACCCATTTCATCTGCTAGCGAAAACGCAAGACAAGAGCCTAGGTTGCCAGCTTGTTTACATAATTTTATTTGCATGAGATTCTGCTATTCCACTGAGGGTTTTTGTGAAAAACAGGCATATTGTTAAAAGAAAAAAGTTTAACTATTGGGTAAAGACTTCTAACAAATAGCCAATCTTATACCCAACCCCTGAACACTATACATACAGGGGCAAAGCCAAAAGTAAGCAAAGATGACCCTCGCTATATTAGAACGAGTGTCTCTATAGCCCTATGCTCACACCTACCAGTCGCGCAGGGACACAGATGACGTCACAGGTCGCTTGACCCGTGCTAAGATAGCTACTCACCCTTGCTGCGCTGGGTTGCATTGGCCTCAACAATGGCACCTCCCACTGGTTTGATTTATTAGGTTGGAAGCTATAACTTTGTAGATTATTTAAGAATATTCCCCCGCATGCATCAAACACCAAATAAAAACCTTTACACTTGACCTTTAACATACTGTGGCTGTATAAATATGCTAAATAAAATAAAATCCTGTGTTTTCGTTCTTACCTTCCCTCGGACAAACTGGATGTGTCACAAAAAACCAACTTCCATTTGAACCTATAATGTATGCGCTGAAATAAAAAGCGTAAAAGGAATTGAAGCCTCCATCCAAACCAAAATCTATGCTTAAACTTTACTCTATAATGAATTTATGAATCATTTTCATATACTACTACTAGGACACATCGGCAGTGGGCCATTTCCATATACTACTCATGTCAATGCGTGGGTTCCAACGTTTCAATGGATTGTGTCTGATAGCCGTGGGACGCGCTCTTGATTTATTGCAGTTTGCGTCATGCTGCCCACCTCATGGTCATCTATTCTCCTGTTATTAGAAAAGCATATTTGCACTATTTAATTGACGTCTGTTGATGATCGCCCATTGATCAAGAGGGCCCGGAATACTATACCAGATTGTTTGGTCGTAAATATCCCATTTTAGCACAGGATGCTTCCAAAGCTTATGAGCCATGCACTTGGTCAAGGCCAGGTAAGGTGACGGGAGTGGTTTTTTTTATTATTTTTTTATTATTTCTTTTACGGCCAAGTCATTTAAATAACGTTCAAATGTAAATACACTTTGTCCACCATGGACACCATAGAGTGTTTGCCTGTTACAAAGATCTGATTAAAAAATTGTTGTTAAGAAATAGACACAAATTATCGACAATAAGAGATGACATTAATCAAAGTTTTACTAATGTCCCGCCCCGTCAACAATCGTTATATTATATAACCTTTTATCATATGATTAGGGTTTTTTTTATAGAAATTCGCAGACATTTGCACTTTTTATTATATATGCATTGCTCTGAGAACACAGTGCGTATTTAACTAGTGAGTTACGTATGCTAGGCATGGCAACCAATGCGGTTTTTCTTTACTAAGTTTATGGGGATTTGTTTTAGTAAGTTTACTATAAGTGACTTAGAATATTCACGCTCAATTCAACCAACTATAGTTAGTTATCTTGTATATATATATTCGACCGATGGCGATCTTCGGGACATTTTCCCGTAAATATTGTTCCAGGATAATGCAGTCTGAGAAAATACAACCGATGGAAAGGTAAGGAACATAGGTACATTATTACGGAGTTTTGTGAAAGAAATCTCTAACTAAATCATGCCCAATGCCAAAGAGTAAACTACATACATGATGTCGATGCATCCGGGGTTTGTTGTATTTGGGGTTTTCCACTCGACAGCCTGTGATAGATTACCTACTCGTAGTCCCGTCGAGTTTCCACGAGTTGCCTTATTTACAATGTCATCACTGAGAAGACTTGGTGGAGGATGTTGATAAAGAGGAGGTATTTGAATAATACACTTGCTAGAGTTATTGTTTGGTATTGACAAACCTCCGGCGTCCAGTCCAAGGTCAATATGGACAGCGCGAATGACAAAATATCTTGCTTGCAGGCCATCTTCAAGCTCTAGTTCAATGGAAACTGAAAACCGATAGGAAAAACATATGTATACATGTATAAGGGTTTTGGACAGGCGCAAACTTGTAATTATCTCTGAAAGATTAATGATTTACAATTACATTGCCATAGAGAAAGGGAACCAAATAACATCCTGAACTTGATGTATCTCGTTTATTTTCGAAAACAAACTCCTGCATATTTGAAACCACACTAAACCAAGGTGAAAACAAACTCCTGTATATTTTCGAAAACAAACTCCTGCATATCCTAATTACGAATAGCTAGACACAGCAGTTGGCTGAAGACCATATATAGATATTATTAGGTGTTGAATTATCCCTGGGACCCCATATCTTGATGACTACACTAATACTTTTGTGGTGATCTGACATTGATAAACATCCTAATCAAATATAAAGAATACTTTTGCTAGGCAATGTTATCTCCTTTAAAGTTGTCATTAAAAAGGTATACCAGAAAAAATCTAAATAACAGAATGGTGCACTAGAATTATCTGATAAATGTTACAGTTCTCTGTCGGTGAATTCAATGATGTGGATAGACTCTATTTCTGATAGATAGGTTATGCACCTTCGGTCCTCTATCCCCTCCATACTATTATTGAGTGATGAAATATTACTTGGTTCTGAATAGTCATTTTGAAAGAGCACGTTGCGCTGGCGACGGCTCCTAAATGTTTATTCCTTGAAATTTCATTTTTCCTCTACTTACAAATATTGACAGGCTGATATCATGTAACTTTCCTTGTGTAACCTCCTGGTGATTTTATTTTTTATAAAAAGTTGGTCAATAATGTGATAACACCTCTACTGTCATAGCCTCATGTGCGATTAAATCTCTCTATATAACCTACTTAATTACTAGAAGTTTTGTATCTGTATAAATGTGTAACATATGCCATACCGCCGTTAAACAATCTCCAGTTAAAATGACGAATGCATTGTTTTTACCTTGATCTTTTACTCATCAGACATTAAATAATTCATGTTCATGTACTAAAGAATATCAATAGGATCAATCATACCAACATCTATATATTCACTGAAAATACGAATCGATGGGTGCATTGTAGATGAGATAACAATAATAATGATGATGACATTACTAATCACATCCCACTGCCCACTGCCCACTGCAAATTAGGTCCTGATCCATGGGGGTACAAATGCGTGGTACGAAGGTTGGCTATTTTACCTTAGTGTTCACACGAGGTGCTCTTTCATATAATAATCATAATTTTGTTTGTATACACGCATTTTCGAGTAGGTCCATAGTTAACATAGGGTTGGGGAGAATGCCGAATGCATAAACCTCAATCTTTTCATTGGGGATTATTTCCCTGACCTCTTCTGAGCCCACCGGCATCAATCTCCAAACAGACCAATATCAATGGCTGACTTAGCTAAATTTTGCTGTTCAATTGGAAAAAAGTTGAAAAAAGAAAATTGTGTGCAACAGGTATTTATGAAACATAAGAATAAAAGAAACAGGCAAGTGTAGCTTTTGTGATGGCAAGGATGACCTCTTCCATTTCTTAATGCAAATTCTGGCAAACCTCGACTAATGGGGCTGGTACTAATGCTTGGATAGACGAAGCGGTGCTGTGTTCGGGCTGATAAGCCATAAGGGTTTACACATATAGCTCAGCGCCACACCGCTGGAATGGAGGCCTCAACACAAGACTACCTAACTTAGTAACGGAAAACCAATATAAACATCCCACAGCCAAAAAACACCATGTGAACTCCCTTGTCATGTCCCGCAAAACTTACCTACCATACTTTTCTTTATAATCACACAGGGTCTTCCATATCTCTGGTATTTCACTAAATAATGCCGGCAAAACCCTACAGTAACGTTATTCCAAAATTTAAATATGTAGTCTGGTTATGCCTTATGGTGGCTTAGGCTGCAATTCCACTGGCTCGCTCTTTTGACCCGCTCATGGCTCGCTCTTTTTTCCCCCAAGCGCCTAATAAGCGAAGGCAGAGCGAACCCAGTGCGGTGCAATAGAATTGGTTACTGGGCTTTCTATACGCTCTTAAAATTTGACGTTGGCACTTTGACACTGCCCTAATATCTGATGTGTTTGATTTGAGCGCAGTAACATGACGCTCTTTCCATAGGTTTTAGTAGCGGTCCAAGATCGCAATGATAACAGACCAACAGTCTAGCCATTGATTTCATAAAGAAACAAGCGCACCAGTAGAATCGCCCTGCGCTTCTTTCTATTGCACTAATAATAAATACGGACAAAGAGCAAAGGAAATGCGCACAATGAATAAGTGAAGCAAGAGCGAGCCATGAGCACAGATACAAGCGATCCAGTGGAATCGCACCTTTACAATGGCCAAATAGGTATGGTGGATGTAGACGATAAAGCCAAATTTGTTTTGTTTGTCATTCCCTTAAAAATGGTCGCAGAGTCTTCCAATTGGGCTCGTTTAGAGGAAATTTTATTACCTTTTTTTTTTTACAAACAAAGAAAATGTTTTATATGATTTCCAATCTTTCTGTATTTTGTGACAATGTATCATGTTTTTATTGCATACAAACAAAATTTAAGGTTGTCATCAACCCCCAAAAATTTTTTGGAAATATTCAGTGGTAATTTATTGATTTATATTGCATTATTATGTAATGAGTGAGTTTGTTCATTAACATTACCCCTATATTATTAAGGAAAGCCCAAATTTTTATTTTTTGTCATTTGTAATGGTGGCACAGTCTTCACACTGGGCTCATTTTACAGCAAATTTTATTTCCTTTAATATCAACAATTAAAAAAAATTAGTATATTATATGTATGTTGTAGCAATGAATTGTGTTTTTATTTCATTATTCATTAATGTTGTCATCTACCCCAAATATTTCGGAAAACGCCCTTAACAGTTGGTCTGCAGTGTTGATGGGGTTTATTTGCCCCATGCGACTGCAGACGGAATCAAGGATAACATACCGAAACCTGTTTCTGGTGTGTCTTTAGGCACAAAATTGCTTCCAGCTTCAATGCAGTGCATATAACTACACTTTTAGTGCCAGTGAAGCCAGGAACACATCAAAACCAAATGTTCCTCCCCAAAACTACTGGACAAAAAGGCGGCGGATGGCATGAACGCAGCCTGTATTATATAGATTATTTGTATAAAAACGTAGACCATTTTACCAAAACGAGGGATTTAAAAACCGTATTAAGGTCACTTAAGGACAGCGCATATAATATGTTAATGCATCATATAGTAAGGACTTCGAAATATGACAGCGCTACTATATACATTTATGAAAGCATTATAAAGAAGGAAATGTCCTTATACTTTAGTAGCAATGTCTAGTAGCAAGGTATGTATAAGCTGAGAATATCGTCAATGTACGTGAGCTTATCAATGAACAAACAAACATCTTGTGGGCAACAGATAATCCTCACCTCTATACTTGAAGTTTTTTTAAGCTCTTTCTCCGATTTTCTCATTTTGTTACACAAGAACTGCACGTTATGTATAGGGTCACTATAGCGTATGTGTCCCTCTTGTACTGCTGAGTTCTGGGGCGTCAGTGTGCCTAGTGTCTCTGAATAGCAACGCGCGGAACAATCTTATTTGCTCTGCGTGTCACCCATTTCTATCAACTCGAAAGACAGGGAATGTATAAAAATAAATTTTAAGAAACTATGGCGATTCAGGTTCCATTCACGCCAATAGTTTTTCCCTTAATTCGCTTATATTCACTTCGTGTCTTTCCAGTTCTTTTTTGTTCACATTTCTTTTGATTCAGGTAATCAATGGTCGGATTCTCACTCTTGACGAGTGGTTTTCGTTGTGCCCTGAAAATCTTGCTTATTATTCAATAGGGTAAGGGCCATACATAGGTTAACGTTCTTGTATGTAAATAAGTCTTATAGGTATGCTGCTTTTACATATTTAAGTAGACATTATTCAAATATTATAAAAACAGTTCTTACACATTATTATGACTGGTGAGAAGATATGAAAATGGAGGTATGGAGTATGAAAGGTCGATGGCTACTGACAAATATTATAACATTCTTCGTACCGTGGTGAGACAGAATGGTCACGTTCATACATTCAAGATTACATGTAAATTTCAACAAATTCATAATTTGACAGATCGCAAGTAACTAATGGATCCTCAAAGTTATATATAAAGTATACCCGCGATAGAGTATATAAATTCGTAATGTTGTTATTATTACAACAGGGGTAATTATTCCGTTATCTTCATCGAATAATATTTACATGACACATTGTATAAGCAGTGATCGACCAGGCATTTTCTGTATTTTGGATATTAAGTATGTTATATTTGGTCTAGTCTTAAAAGGTAATTGAGCGTGGGTTCTTCTTATTTCTTGAGGTATATTGTTCCAGTTTGGGGCAACATTATTATATAAACATTTTGGTCCTTGGTATTTCATGATTGTATAGTTGTTAGAGTTAGAACATCAGCTTGTATTTCTGTTATATATTTCTATATAGGAATTTTGCACTGAGTAAATGAGAGTCTATTCACAATGTTCATTGTTTTTGCTCGCCTCCATAGTTCACGATTTTTGCAATTCGTAAAATGCTACTGTTTTGCAGTCTATTAAGTTGGGTTAATGGTCATAGAGCGAATAAGCTAAAGCCAAAAATAGACAATAATTTTGACTTCATAATAGAAAATAAGAAAACGATAGCATCGTCTACTCCTCACCCTCACCTCCTCAATTTCTCTCCTTTCTTTCTCCTCGCCACACCACTTCTTCGACCACCCACCCTCCCATTTTTCTTATAATTCTAAAACGGCCAGCAGCTATTATAATACTTAGGTCGTGTTAATACCTGCCGTGTAAACTTACGTCACTACATGTAATCACATGTACTATATCTCACATAATTAAAATACTATCCAAATAAACCTTTATTACTCCAAACCTTAAACCTCCTCTGTCCTTTCCTCTCCCGCGCTAGGCGGTTTCAGCATAGAAATCTATGGTAATACATACTTCTTTCAATGTGAAATCCAGCATGATTATATGAATTGCAATAGCATTTTATACAGCACGGTGCAATTATCAGCGTTATCAGCATTTTATTTATTTATTTTATTTATCTAAAAGGTGACAAAAAGCAAAGGTACTTCTGGAAATGAAATTCTTCAGTACATACCTGGTAGGAAACGCAATGAAAAGTAAAGAAGAACAGGGCATTTTCATGTATAAAAGCATCGTGATTAATCATACTATGCTCTCGGTGATCTTTTCTTTTTTTAAATTCAGATAATCTATTCCATACACATATCTTAATATCATTGAAGAAACGCATATATTCCTTGTTATGGATTTATTGTATATTTTTCTTCAATGGAACAGCGACATTGTATATCAATAGGAAACTCAACTTCTGTTCGCTATGCCAATGTGGGCGTCCTACGTCAAGAAATTAATTCCTGGTCAGTTTGTTGGAGGAAATTTAAGTGACTATTTTTTGTCTGTGCAAGGCATTTTCTCACTAATTAATGAGGCGACAGCTAAAATATTTGCCCTACAGCCGTATGCCAATGACATAAAATATATTGGATCTATGCATCTTTCATGAACATACTAGTATCGAAAGGGGTTACCATTGCTACGTTGTCAACACCGACTGGCAAATAATGAATAATCTCATCATCTATCAAAAGTAATTAAGATAGTTGAATGTATTTGATGAGAGCGATAGAGTATGGGAATTTATATAGTTTATACTTTCTGTGTCTTATAAAGGTTTAGAAGTTAACATTTATTGTTAACATCCTGTTATTTTCCTTCAAGAAACTTACTTAACATGGCAAGGAACTCTTTTTTATTTAATCAGGTAAGGATATCACACATAATTGTCCGAACCAAGGCCTTCATATGAAAACGGAAACTATATATATCTTCTTTTAAGATGACCATGCACTCAAGCGAACATAAATATAGTGCAAATCCACTTGTAATTATAATAATTATGCGTAGAGAGATTATTCAATGTAATTCAATTACTATCAAATTTATATTGGCTTACCTTGGTAGATCAGACCAGGGAAATACCCATTTTCAGTTTCAATTGCTGGATGCTTGAGTATTATCCTTCCGTGTGGACCCATTACTGTTTCATTGCCTAAATCTAAATTGAAGCATGGGGGATGTGGAAAGTGCTCGTCAATGGAATGGTTTTCAGCCAAAACAATCGCAATGGTGACAATGTATATGAGTAAAACCATCTTGGTCAAAGGATTTGAAGGCATATCCCTGCATCAGAAGAATTCGTATATCCACGTGCTGAACTGGGAATGTCAAAGAACAAAAAAGTAGTTGGTAGCAACTGCCACCTCTCGCTTTGGCATTTCAACCTGTTTTGCCATTTGGTTTGGTAAGTGTTTTCTTGATGACACGATTATAAATTGTATGTGCCAAACTTATTGTCTTGGATTTATCCTGTAGCAGTGTGACTCACAGTAATACAAATATTCAGTTATGAACATGTTTTTTATAACACCTTTGAGCTTTTGTATCTCCATTTTTACATTTCCCATCGAAAATAAGAGAGGTCTGGAGGGACTCAATCGGAGTTCCCAGGACAATGGTCCGCGTGTCTATGCACACATAGGTGAATTGTATTCCGGGATTGATGAGGAACTAATGATGACGTTAAAGAGCAAGTACAAATATGCACGAGAAAACGATCAAAAGCTTTCCCCATAGACCTGTGCACCCTTAATTGGCATCCAGCTTTGTATGAACGTCCCTAGTGTGCGATTATGCCTACCTGCCAGATGAGGGTATGATATTGATGATGGTGCTGTTTAGATGAACGACAGCTAAATGACGTGGGGACCGCGCCACTGTCTCCATCGTCTCTCCACATGCACTTGTTTGGTGTTCGGGTCGGGCAGGACTGGTCTTGCTATGTTGGGAACTAGGCGTGGTCTCATCAAGGTATTATACGCGGCCATTCTCACCTGTTGGTCCATCTCCGCTTGCCTCCTCACCAATTCTCTAGAAGGATCAATTTCCATGTTTAATCATCAGTTTGGTTAGGAGCAATTGTCCTGCATGTATACATTTATGTAATAATTATATGTTAACGCAAGTGATAGGCCTGTATGTGGCATTTCGGACTTGTTTTCGAACCGATGGATATATATGGGGTTTAACATACAGAGAAAAACAGTTGCTGAATATTTCAATGATATACTATACCTTACTGTAGAGCAGGGTATCGGGATTTACTATCGGGATTTACCCAATAGAACACATATTAGGTTAAAGCTCAGAACAAAAGAACCATGAAAAAAGACTACAAGGCACTCAACATAATTATTGCTAATGGAATGAATATAAAAATGTACCTTAAACTGAAGATATGGTGGTAAAAAAAATTGTGGAAAACAAAAATAAACTACAAAAGAATCGCAAAATGTCATGTTTTAGCATTGTATAGAAGCCAAGAAGGCGGGATATTTTGAATAAACTTGTTATGTTATGACAAAAATGTCTATATAATTGGCAGAAATGATATTTTTATTTCCTTTGTAACGGTATATAATAATGCCATCTCCACCAAAATCACTGAGACCATTAAAACACATACAAAAATCTACATGATTCATACCCAAAACAATTTAGAGATTCCCGGTAAACTAGTCCTTGGATATTTATGAGAAACCCACATATCAGCAACATGTTAGTTTCTTTTAAACTTAATTGAGAGATATATGACTGTAATGTACGATAGATCTGATTTATGATTCCTACTGCACGAAATAAGGCTGTACTGCAAGCTGATTGTCCCAGTGTATTGAGTTTTGTCAGGAACCCATGAAACGCCCTAAAAACTTCTCATGTGTGTACCATCCACGTACCAGTTTGATAAACCATATTTGATCTACGACTCTTCCTGTTAACATCGTTATCAATCCCGTTACCCTTGGGACCATAGCATTTTATTAACATCAATAATTTAATCCATGCTTATCACTGGTTGAGATCTGCCGGTCTATAGTACCATAGCGAATGTCTAAGCCTAAATTTCGCTTGTTTACTAAAGAGGTTAACATATTGGAAAACTTGCGAGCCAAAGTTACAACAAGTTCAGCAAGCAGGGAGCACGGCCATATTGAGGCGCCATCCATACTTATATCAATATATATATGTTTACATTATACTACACATGTATATGGAAGAGCTATGGCTGCCGTAGAAGAGGGGTGTTCAAAGCTATCCCAAAAGAATGGTGGCGTATACTAAGACAGGAAAGAAACACTCCTGACGACGATTCGATCAATATTATGGTAGGTTCTACCGTAATAGATGTCACAAAAGCAAACGCGAAAACTATATACAATGCGTTAATTTCAAAAAGAACACCAAAACAGGCCAAAATTTATAAATGGATCAACATTCTATCTCTAGATCAGCAACAAGCAAAAGAAATAAACTGGGGAGATATCTTCGTAAGACCTTACAAAACTACATGTGAAACCAAGCTGCAAGCTTTCCAATACAAAATTCTTCACAGAATTATAACGTGTAATGAGGTTTTAAAGAATTATCAAATCATAAATTCCCCAAAATGTTCATTCTGTCGAAAGAGAGACAACATTACACATTTCCTAGCTGAATATCGCAAAACAAATCAATTATAGAGAGATATATTATCCCTAGTGTGCTCAATGGGGCATTTAAACTCTTCAAGAGATGACAAACCTCTATTTAAAACTAAAAATGGATCACTTGAATTCAAAACGAGAGACATAATTTTTGGTATACCTATGTATGACACAAGTACCAAAATAATGAATTGGATCATATTAAACACCAAGTTTTTCATATATAAACAAAAACTCTTCCATGAAGGGAACATCACGCTAAAACATCTGGTTGCAGAACTAGAAAGTAAATGCTCAATTGTACTATATCAAAACAAAATGGCGAATATATCAAGAGAAACCGCTGAAGCATGGAAAAGGGTTCTAAAGAGTTTAAAAGAGTAGTAACATGTCTAAAACCTAAAATAAAAACTGTATATCAATGTACAAGAAAAACAACAAATTTATTATGTCTATTTAGTAGCTTTATTATTAAGAATGTCCACGAACAGGTAATTACAGGTCCAGAATTACACACAGATGAGAAGAGGGTACGATTGGAAAAAAGTGTTATCTACCCCGTACAAGACGCTGGCCATTTGTTGACAGACTGAATAAAAGTTGTTTTTTTTTTTTAAAAAAAGAAAAAAAGAGGGGTGTTCAGTTTTCCGGCGTAAATTGCTATCCATTAAAATGTTATTTGTACTGATTTCAGAAATAATTAATATACAATACAGTACACATACATGTCATATATCATACATACATCTGGGTTCCATGAGATTACCATTGTAAACCGCAACGGAACTGGACTCAATAAAATGTGTTTTAAAAAAACACCCATATGATACATACATGTATACATTCTTCTATAACATACATACATGCACTATTTCCTTTGTAACGGTATGTAATGCCACCTCCATCAAAATCACTGGAAATCATTAAAGACCTACAATATTCATACCCCAAACAATTTAGAGATGAATTTGGATACAATTCTTCTAAACTGAATTGAGGGATATACAATGTAGAATACATTTGGTTTATAGCATCTTCGATTTCTATACTGCATGAAACAATGCTGAACTGCAAGCTGAGGGGTGGGTATATTACCTAATGAGAAGTCCCCGGAATCTGGCTTTTTAGCCTTATTCTCCTCTTTCCTGTTCAACCTAGACACAATAGTTATTTTGCTCTTGGTTGTACCTATTTTTTCGGACATCTCCGTTATCAGTTAATATACCCTATTTGCACCGGTGTGTTTATGATTTCAGTTGTTCAATACATTCTTCCATGTCTGCTACCAGACGTTTCCACATGTTCTTCTCTTCTCTTCTACGTTCCACATTGTAGATGGAGTGTTTTACAACATTTCCTCTAGTTCTTAACTCATACATTACAGTCAGCATGTCCAATTTCCCATTATTAAACAGTTTTTGTCTATGTATGAAAGCTTTTGCTTGTAGAATGATCCAGTTAATGATTTTGGTAATGCTTTACAATACCCATAACAACGCACTGTAGGCGACCTTAGCACTAAGTCAGTTTATTCTTGAATCTTGAGAGAATGTTTATAATTATCCTTGTCAAGATTGTTACTCAAGGGAAGTGTTAACGTCGGTTTAGTCAACGAGAAGAGTAACAAAAATGTGTCTCTAAAACTTTGAAACACCATAAATCAGTGTAAAATCAACATATATTTAAGTGTGAATACATTTTCTTAATGTTTCCAGGCATGGGGAATGCAATGAAATAAGAATAAAGTCCATAATATAATCAATATTTATTTAATGTTAGTGTACTGATATATAGAGAAGAAATGAGAAAAAACAACCAGCAAAAGCATCCTGTGAAGGGGAAAAAAATCAAACTCATTTTGTATGAAAGCATTTATGACCAAGGACACTAAGAAATGGGTAGGCACAAATCTCCTTCTTCCATCTTTGGAATAGATATTTTCACTGTAAGAACCAGAACAGTGTCACCCACATAAGAAGATAATGCTTGTGCTTTAATAGGAATATTAAGGTGCAATCTAAGATGCTCTTAGGAGAAAATAAAGGTTTAAAGGTAAGTTGATAAGGTGATTTGATTAACAGGAAGGAGCAGCTCATGTCAGCCAAAGCCTGTGTAGAATATTAATGTATAATTGATCAGGGGCATTAGGCAGGCCAGTAGACTTCTATCCCCAATCCTCTTGATGGAACTCCCTTCCAAGTTTGTGCATCCTCAGAATACATTTTTTCTTCTGGTAGTTCTGCTGTGTAGAATATGAATGTATAGTGCTAACTAAAAGGGGCTTAAAGAAACCAATCCCTTCAATCAAATGGTTGTAGAAATTATATACCATATGAATCTAAGGGATCATTCCTTTCGGTTTAATTGATCTTGTTGCTCATGTATGGATCATTGAGGTTGGTATTTCTAAAGGACCGCACATCAGTTTTTAGAGAAATGTGTCCAGCCAAGCAGAAAGGTAGCTCCTCATGGGAGTTATAGTTCCTCGGAAGTCAAGCTAGAAGTCACATCATATATAATGATGTCGCCATCACACTTTTTCATGTTTAAATCCCTCTGGACATACCATTTTTAACATATGGATGATGGAAAAATATACATAAACATTTTATGCACCGGAATTTAGTGAGAAAAATTAATATAATCATCACCCATCTTGACATGGCTGTACTCATAAATCTGTAAGTGCACTGACATAGAAGGTAGGCCTAATATCTACTTATATATTTCTACTGCTTTTAGAGCTTGAAAAACCCCATGCCCAAAAGCCCAAGGCAACTAAAAAATGTCATAAGGCAAGTTAAGTTCAATGTTTGTCATCTGATTGGGCAAGTGAAAATCCCCGCTACAGCCATTCCCCTAGACTAGCCCTTATCCCTAAGAATGCTGTTGTTTATAGGGCCCTAATGCATATCAGTTGAGGACTGTAATTAGTGATGATTCCAATATGGTTTTTTTATTTTATGAAGTTCAATTTCAAACAATCAAATCAAAAGACTTGAGCAAGTCTACCAATCCCACTACAACGGAATCAGATCTCTAAAATGTTAAATATGTACTCTACTGCTGGTGTTGCATCCTCTAGTTGTTCCAGCTTCTTAGTGATCTATGTTAGGCTTTAACTGGCAGAATTCTCTTGCACGTTGGTGGCAAAATCCCTGTTTCCGAGGAGTTTTCATACCCCTCACCCCCACTACCCCCAGTGTAGTGAATTTGAAACGTTTAATTAAAGGTTATCCAACTGTTATGCTATGTACAAATATTGATATTTTCCATTTGCTGAAAATGATTTATTGCTTCATATGTTAAGCATTGTAAAAGCCCAAAAGGCAGGGTTTTTTTAATACAAGGATTTATAAAAACTAAGAAAAGTATTATAACAGGTCAGGGGAGATATTTGAGAAATTTTGGAAGCATTTAGTACATGTTTTGTTTGCCCAACTTACAGAAAATCATTGAAATATGTCGTGTCCACAATCCTAATTAATGCAAAACGCTCAGCCCCAACCTCATATTTCTATAATGTTTTATTGAAAATTCTCCTTCAAATCATTGTAATTTGTAACATAGTAAAACACATCCTGAGAAAGCTAAAGGACTATGAAGAAACCTTGTAATCCCTTAGACCCCTCTAGTCTGCCAGCCTGTGTGAGACAAGCCAGCATGCCCAGTATTGGGTGACAGCTGCCCGATTGGCACCAGTGTTGACTCCACAAAGAAATACTTTTCCTTGCTTGGGTTTGAACTGACAATGTTGTGATTCACAAGCGACCACCTGAACCACTATACCATAGAATCTATTGGTGATTGAGCATCAACTAATCAGTTAATAGTGGGACAGTGAGTGGGAGAAAGAGGGAGACAGACAGACAGGGAGATTGCAATTGACAAAGTGGTAGAGAGACAGAAAAAGAAAGGAGATGGAAAAGGAAGTAAAGAGAAAAGGGAGAATAAAATAATATAGATATCAATGTGTGTGAAGTTACAGATTTAAAATATCAATAAACTCTTTACCTATTTTCATGTTTCTGGCCCCTTTGTTTGTTCTGTTTCTTACAGCTTCCTACTACACTAATGGGATTGCCTTTTTAATTTCCTTTCTTTTGAAATAAATTGCATTAATGTTATAGGTAGATATATTCCCATTGGCTGACATGAGCTGCTCCTTCCTGTTAATCAAATCACCTTATCAACTTACCTTTAAACCTTTATTTTCTCTTAAGAGCATCTTAGATTGCACCTTAATATTCCTATTAAAGCACAAGCATTATCTTCTTATGTGGGTGACAGTTCTGGTTCTTACAGTGAAAATATCTATTCCAAAGATGGAACAAGGAGATTTGTGCCTACCCATTTCTTAGTGTCCTTGGTCATAAATGCTTTCATACAAAATGAGTTTGATTTTTTTTCCCTTCACAGGATGCTTTTGCTGGTTGTTTTTTTCTCATTTCTTCTCTATATATAAGTATACTATAACTTGCTAAATATTGATTATATGGACTTTATTCTTATTTCATTGCATTCCCCATGCCTGGAAACATTAAGAAAATGTATTCACACTTGAATACAAGTTGATTTTACACTGAGCATTTTAATGTTTTAGCGGCAGCCATTTTGTTTTTTGCAATTTTGGGCATGTTCCCCATCCTAGATTTTTCTAGACTTTTAGTATGTTAATAAGGGGCACTCATACTACCCAAAACCGTTGAGAAACCTTTTGTTGCAATTTTTCCTAGGTCAAACCCTATTTTTTTTTAAAAAATGATACAAATAATACAACTGACTCTATATTTGGAGTAGTAAATAAATACGATGTTGACCAGTATGTTGTAACAAGTGTATCCACCCATGAAAGTCAACAATCTTTCATGATAACTCAACCGAGATGGTTAGATTATGTTTACCCTAAACCTGAGAAATGATCACTTTGTATGGTACAACTTGGAAGTTAACGGAGTATAGGCCTAAGCATTCTTTAATACGTCCCAAAACTATGCATCAGTGTCTGATTCTTGCTCATATTGGAAGATAATCAATGAGAGAATAGAGGTTATACGGTAATAAACAATTTTCAGTGGGGCTTTCCCAAAGAATAATGGCTAACTGTAAAAATACTATAGGTTTGTTAAAATTATCTCAGGTCGGGTGCTATAATTTGTGCTCCAGGTACCGTATTTAAAAGTAGACATTGAGTAATGAGTGCTATACATTATATAGCCAATGTGGCTACAGGTGTATTGTATATATGATGATAATGTTTTCAATGGATGGTAGAACACAAAACGTTGTCTATAGCCGGAGCCGATTACCTATCAGAGCAGTTGGAAATGGACCCATTAGCTACAAAAAATGTGACAGTGAGTGAGGATTCGTTCAAAAGTTCATTTTAAATTAGTTTCTTTGATATGTATGAAATCTGATATACGGTATTATTTGTGTGTGTGCGGGTAGTGGTGGGGGGGGGGGGGTGAGGCAAAGGGCAAAAATATATCTCCAAATAACATCATTACTATTCAATCAATAAATACTTAACATTGAAATAAAATAAAATAATTATATAAAATTAATTTGTTTCCTCTTTGACCTATTTTTTTTACCATAATCTGCTGCAGATTGCTCTTCTGCCGATTGATGAATATCCCGTAAGCGAAATTGGTTTGGTGCCGCTCAAACATTTCCCTATTTCAGTTCCCCTGGTGGTTCTAATCGAAGTCGTATCAATGCTTTCTTCTTTTTACGTAAAATAACTTCCTCAGATCGCACACCCGTTAATCATGTTAACCCCCGAGAAAATACGTAAAGCTGGTACTTGAATAATATGAATAAAATAGGGACAAAATAGCCATGTCTTAGAATCGATCAATAGATCTATAGACTTTATTTTCGTAGCATTTACATGTACACTTACTATCAATTACCCAATTCACAAAAAATGTATGCATGCATTTTTATACTCAAATTTCGAGTCTACGGATTGACCATAAAACAGAGAAACAATATAAGTCATAGTGTCTTGAGAGGTAGTGACAGCTAACCAACATTTTCTTTCAACAATTTGACAATAGGATTGTATCTTGGATTTGAGATTATTTCACAAATAAATGTACAACAAATCTATTTACATTATGTACAAAGCAAATGAAGTCGTTCTTCAACGCTGGACCAGCCAGTTCCCTTACATTGACTATTTATTCTAAATCTATACAGAAATACAAGGTTCTTCACTATGAGAATTAACACAGACTTGGGAAAGTAAATGAATTGTGATGCGAAGAACGGAGTCAGTGATTGCCTAAACCCAAGGAACAAATGAATGTACAAGTTCCTGATAAAATGAATATTCAAGGTGATATTTACATATTCCTCTCACGAGAAGACCAACATTTAAAGCGTAGCCAGAACGCGTGAGAAAGACATTATAATGATTACAATAGTTTGACCAACGCCCCACAACAACGCATACAGTGGCGCCATCTCGAAGTCTGAAGCTCGATAAACACCAGCGATGGCAGCACCTGAAGGATGAAATAGACATAATTTATACTCAAGTCAGTAACGTTGCAGTCAGGCATTTGTGATGGTAGCATGGTGCATGAGAAATTGCGTTGTTAAGGCAATAGATCATCCCGAACGACTGGAGCCTTGAGGACGTTGAAGGAGTGAGGGGTCTATTTCGCTTAGTCAACTTAAGAAATAGAGGCATACAAAAATGTGAACTAGGCGTTGACTCAAACTTAACTAATTAGACAGGTCAACTTTGAATGTTTGTCTATTTTAAAACATCGACCATAAAACATCGTTTTTTCAATTATAAAAAAAGGAAGGTAGTGAACAGTTTTTTACACCACTAATTTTATTATTGTATTTATACACATCACAAATTTAAAATAGGAGTATTGTTTGAATCACTGTAATCAAAAATTAAAAGAAAACCCAACTTACTCGTAACAGCACCTCCTGTTAGGGGTGATAGGAAGCCCATTACCAATATGACGGCGGGTACAAAGCGACCAAGCTTGTGTTTCCTCAGGCGACAGAAAGCAATGGCTGACGCGACAACATGCACGAGAATGGATGAAAAGAGCGCCCACGTGAACACCTGGTACCACATTTCTACAAATAAATAAATTTGATGGAATTTAGACAGTTAAACGAATGGGAACACAAATTAAAGGGAATACGGATGAGGAGTAGTTTCGTTTTAGGCGGAAACCTATCGGCCCTCGTTCCCTTTATTAAGACAGCTTTGCAAACGACCGACCTTTGATAACCCAGTTAGCATGCAATCACCACCGTAAAGAAGAAATAGTACACAGCGGAATTGGCACCGACAACACAGTACACTCTCATGCCTCTGGCTCCGAAGCCATGTACCCCCTTCCCCACTATGTATTAGCTATTAATACACCAAATAATATGTCGTTTTCGACGAATTATTTCTACCCTAGCAATAGTAATATTCGATATTATATATATATATATCAAGGGAGCATGTATGGTCAAAAAGGGCGTAGGTAAAAGAAAAATAACTATTTCGAACGAAATATTGCTCAAGAAAATTTCTCGTTGAATTGTATCCTTACCAGCAAATCCATTTAATGGATCTTTGGGGGACAACCCGATGATGTCCTCTACACGATCAAGCTCCGCAGTCTGGAAGTCGTCGCCTCCGTTTCCCATCTTTATGTACTTCTCATACCATGCTATAGAAAGAGCAATATGAATCTTTCCCCAGCTAACATCTACATGACATAATGAAACACGGATTTGTAATGGCGCTGTATCAGAGGGGGCGGTGGGTGTGTGTGGGGGGGGGGGCGAGGGGGGGGGGGTTGGTTCGGTAATTTTCGATCAGCAAAGCCAAAATCGATTGTGGAACATCAGTAGGCTACATGCTGTGGGGGGGGGGGGGGGGGGGGGGAGGGGGGGGCTACAAATCACTTGATACCGAGACTAATGCAGTTTTAAAATAGCGGGAATAATTAAGCTCGGAAAATACAATGAAATTTTAGTGTAAATTGTTCAATCTTATCTTATTTCCGTGCGAATATTTCAAAGAAATATGATAATTAGCACCAACACAATTAGACAGAGTATCATCCCCGTATCTTCCCGCAAGCCCGCTGGGAGTAGCCTAAGGCAGATTACATAGGCTACAACACAATTAATTAATAAAGGTTTCAAATCAATTTTCCTTGATATCAGTTGCAAACTCTCTAGCCTCTAGCTGCAACTTCCATTTCTTTTACATACAATCAACGATCATATAGCTACAGAGCCTATATAATCTGCCTCACTCCCAGCTCGGAGAAGTCATGCATGATGCTTTGTCTACAGTCATAGGACATAGTCATAGGCACACGGTGACACCCACACTGGGCTAAGCCAGCAAAGCCTACGCAAAATAGTAAAATACTGAAGTGGGAAAGGCCGGGCGGGGGCTGGAGCAAGGGAATCTTAGTTAGGTTCCAAGAGGTAATAAAGAACAAAATCGATTAATATTCCCTTCAGCCTCGTCAGAATTAATATGTAGCTAGTACATGTATAATACATACCAGAAATATTCCGCAGAACGATGCTATAACGTAAATATCTCAACTACTGTAGTTGGGTTGAAGCTATACTGGGACTTCCGGCCACCATATATTAGCTCCGGGCTAAAGAAAAATAAGGTCCGATGTATAATAAAAACTAATAACTAGAGCATATTGCATGTACCTAATTTGAGATATTTAATCAACAGCACTAAATGCATACATTGTATATTTTTTCTGGGATTATTCTATAACGTGTGATCAACAATAATTCAGACCGCAGAATCCACTTCCGGTAAAATCTTCCTGTGTTCACCATTCATTCTTCCGTTCTTGCGGAATATTTTGATTTACCGATATGTTTGCGGATGAAGAATTTGGTTCAGATTCTAGTGATGATGATTATGTACCACAAGGTGGGTAACATAGCGTAATATCATAGTCATAGATAGTGTATGTGTCTATTCAGGCTTTGAATACTGTTGGTGTTTCGTTAGGTTCAAGCATGTGCCACATGAAATCTGTCCGCCAGTTACCTGGCTGATGGAGCGTTACAACTTACACTGAAGCGTGTTATAACATTGGTACCCGCACTGGCACTGTGCCTCATTATACATTACATCATGGTGCAACCTCGATAAGTATACTACGTATTTGAATATGTGTTGGTCAAATATGAAGACCTCAAGAGTTGCTGTGAGGGGTGCCAGTTTAGCTTGAGAACGAGCATAGCTTCAAATCAAAGCGTTGTCCACTCATCATGCAGTTGTCATGTTCTCCCTTGGCCTTACGGAAAGCCTTGAAAGGGCTGCTCTAGCCTAGTACTTCCCGAATGACAGCAGGTATCTAGAACTGGTGGGTCTGTACCACGAAGTTTTACACGGACCTCCGGGGTGCGGGAGGATACGGGGATGATACTCTGTCTACTCTAATGACAGTATAGGCCTACTAATCATGTAGGAGACACTGCTCTGTTGCTACCGTACTGCTAATTTCTCCCCATTCACAGTCACACGTTGAAGCAAATCCATGAATATTTGCAATAATAATAAATTAAAAAATAAATCAAGCCTTGTCCTATTATAGAATTTAGAAACAGACGTTATGGTGTCTTCCTGGTGAATGACATCAGAGTAGGCTACTAGGCCTACCAGAGTAGGTTACTAGGCCTACCTTTACCCTTTAAAAGCTTGACTGAGATATGAGCAAGCATTTCACAAGTCGTGCCTTATTTCAATACCGTACCGTATCTTTGACTTGTCATATCTTGATATGAAGAGCTGTATAATCTGTTAAAAAATACTAAAAATAAATAAATTACTGCTATTTATTTCAGAGTTGGGTGACGGAGGTAGCGAAGAAGATTCTGGTGAAGAAGAAGATGTAAATGCCCTACTCGACGAAGCTGGAAATGATAATTCAAAACCAAAGAAAAGGGCCGCGTCAAAGAAGAAAAATGCAGCACCAGCTGGGAGGTAGGCTAACTATAGTTTTGATAACCTAAAAGCTTCCAGCTAATCATTTAGGCTAATGTTTTGGTTGAATTAATCCAATCAATCTATCAAATCTGCACTCGGTTTAATCCAACTTCTTTTTTTTTCAACAGAAAAAGGACTGGCGGAATAAAATTAGACGATGCAGCTGCTGCGGAAATAGCTGCAGCTGAACAAAAAGAAAACGAAGAGTACAAGAAGAAGCTCGAAGAGGACATCAAAAAAGAGCAGGAAGAGAAAAAAGAGACCACAGAAAAGAAAAAATCTGATGATCTGTGGGCGTCTTTTCTCGCGGATGTTCCGTCACATTCAAAACCGAAGCCCAAACCCACAACATCCTCTGGCTTAGGTAGTTTATCATCAGTGCTAAAGGTACGGACCATCGATTTGTTCTACTATGCTCATACTGAACCCTTTAGTATTATTAAAGATCTGTAAAGACTGATCTTTAGTGTAAAGACTGATTTCCTGTGTTCACCACTTCAGTTACATAACTGATCTGATTAGCTACAACTGTATATCAATAGATATCATAGTGCGTGCCTGACTATATTCTATTAGCTTGTTTTTATAAGAGTGATTCCTTAACAGGTCACGGTGTGGCAGAGTGGTCTAAAGCGCTGGGTCGCCCCGTGGCATGCGAGTGTCGTGGGTTGAAACCCTGGCGCTGCCGTGCTATCGCTCTCGTCCTTCCAGGCACTAGTGGAAGAACAGCTAACGCTGAACTAGCCCTGGTAAAAAAAGTTTAAAAAAAAACCCCTCAAAACTTGCGTTCCATGCAAATTAAATAATTTGGAATAAACATTAGGGTCATTTCAGTATTACACGAATGTATATTCACACGATATTCCACATTCAGCGCATCCATATTTGTTGTGATTTAGTACTGCATGATTTATTGTCTTGTCATTTTTAAGCCCTCGTCGTCAACATCATCCGTTAAAATAACACCGACCGTACAGCCCACCACAGCGAAATCGGAGCCTACGAAAGCTGAAAAGATAAGCATAACAACAGACTTCGACTTCGCAGGAGAAATTGTAAGGTTGGCATTTTCCTTCCATTTTCTTTCTGCCAAAATAGTATAGAAGTAATGTTTGAATGCTCAACGACTTACTCATATTATGCTCCTCTACACTCTTCATCGGTGCCTAATATAGGTACCTATTGATATGTTGAATAGCTTTCGTTAACATGGATCTCTGCGAAAAACCATCCTTCATTGGTGCCCACCTATTGATATTTTGAATCGCTTTCGTTGACATGGATCTCTGCGAAAAACCATATGTGCCTTTCTATGTACCGTACGTTAAATATTTGTATAATATAGGGTGGTCTCCACTGGCTGCGGTAAGCTCTACGGTAAACCTTACGATGGTTTGTGCTGCTGTGTCTATCTAGACCTAACTACATAACTAGTCTATTGAGTAAGATTATAACATTTCTTTTTTACTGCTTAGTGTCACGAAGGAAGTCGATGCCGAATCCAAGGAGGCGAAACAACATTTAAAAACCCTAGAGGAAGACAAATCTCCAACAGCGACAGCGGGTCCTTCCTTATCAGGGTTAGTGTCATGTTTTTAATTGCAATGGGCAGTTAAATGTGTTTAAGTATAATGTTACCATTGGAATTCTACATTTGTGAAGAAAATCGTCGTCCTTCGTCATTAGCACCACCGTCTTAGTCTGAGTGGGAGCGCAGTGGTAGTATAGTGGTGCTGGTGCTGGTCAAGCTACGTCACGGTTGGTTGGCCAGCTGAGTGGGAGCTTAGTGTTAGTGGTGATAGTGGTGGCAGTGGTCGTGAGCAGTGGTGGCGGTGACAGTGGGTGTATGTACTAATGTAGGTATGAATGTACATGTACATACAAACATAGTTACACCTTACATTGTAGTATGGTTACAATCATTTAAACATGAGAAGTTTGCATCTGTTTTAACAAATGTATAATTTGAATAATTTATGTATAATTTAATGTATGTATGTATGTATGTGTACATGTACTTATTTATGTATACATGTAGCCCATTGCAATTCTATATGACGTTAGTCATAGCCGTGCATCTTGTTACACTGATTTTTGCTGTCAAATCGTTGCAATTGCTGGGAATAATACAGTTTTCCCACATCACTTTTACTCGAGATTCACTGAATCTATCAGTATCTTCAACTGTATGTTACATACTTAAAGTGACACTTCTCACTGTTGCTGGCTAGATTATCGAGTAACGGAATTTCTACTTCATTTTCTAGTATTTGATTCACCTTACCCTCCTAAATAACTCCTGTGGATATCAAAACTCTAACATTCATATTATATCAGATATGTGGTAAAATAGAGAGCAAAATCGTTTTGGCTTTCCAATCCAATATTCAAACTGTCAGTTGGGATGACATCTGGAATTATGTAACACCCAGGTCGGCACTGGTCAGTACAAAGGGCATTCTGCCACCAGGGCTAAATCTGGCAGCACCTCCTGGTCTCCAAAGCCATTTCCTCATGGATTTGACATGGGTTTAGGTTCTAAACCATTCATTACACATATTCACTAATCATTGAATGAAAACGCAATGCTGATACTCAATACTTCAGATATTGCTATACCTATCATATATGATTACACTGACAAAGTTTCACACGATTCCATGACTACTCATTTTAACTATCTTAGCCACTTTAACTCCATTTTAATAATATCCAACTTATCATTTGGTTCCCAAAACACTACTAAAGATTACGACACAAATTTCCACTGATAGAAAATTAGCAAATTCTTTTGTATTATATCCATTCCCTGTCGATATACCATCACAGTATGTAACTAATTGATGAACAAAGCTTCATAAATCATCCATTCATCATCGTTTTGTCAGAAAAAAAAGCGGAACAATCTTAGTGCTGTTAATAAACAGTTGAAACGTAATAGAGTTAAATAGACAAACACATAAACCAGTTATTCTGACTATTCATCTCGTCTATCAGAATTCTCTGTAACACCTAAAGTAAATTATCGAACACGTTTTATCAGCTGAAACGTAGTTGTAAATTGTTGAAAATTTAGAGAACAAAGTAGACTATTTTATGAGAATACTCTGCCAGCTCTTGATTTGCTTTAAATACTGTATGAAATAAAGCTTGATGATAAAGTTCTTGTTTACTCCTGCATTTAACGATTCTCAGACTCAACTTCAGATCTCTGTTTTTTCAGTGTTAAACGGCCCAGTGGAGGCCTTGGCGGTGTATTAGGAAGAATTGGCAAAAAACCCAAAATGGGAACGCTGGTAAGTAACGTTCCTGGCACTTCCACTTCCTTATCGTCGCTGATTTCTAACGAAGACCAAAAATTGTTGAGTCGCTGGGATCTGTGGCAACTAATTGACAGTGGTAGTTGAGATTTTTGCCATGGTAGACGCCAATAATTAAGTTTCAGGATCAATTTCGGTAATGGTTCATGTCATAACTAATGATAAGTGAAAACAATTATTTTTGAAAAACCTATTGAGAGCTATAACATTTGGTAAGAAAACACAATTTTACTTTTATTTTTGTAATTTCAGGAAAAATCCAGGCTTGATTGGAATACATTCAAAGAAGACAAGGGCATTGACGATGAATTGAAAACTCACAATCGGGGGAAGGAGGGGTAGGTGTTGATAGTCGAAACATTTGTTCAATCAGCCTCCGATGCTGATTTAAAATGAAAGATTAAATCTGAACGCTGATTTATGAAGATTTATTGACCATGTTCACATTATATGATAGGTAGTTATTAAAAGTGTGTACTACCAACCCCTGTTCTGCAAAAATGATTTAATGCAAATTTCTAATGGGCATACTTTTTATAACGGATGAGGTTTTGTTATTGAATATAATGTCATATGGCTTTATACTACGCATTGTATATATTAAAGTAAAGTTTTCCCACCATACTCAACTTGTGATGCTTTCATTTGTAGTTACATCGAGAGGCAGGCATTCCTTCAACGCACAGACGTGAGGCAGTTCGAGATAGAGCGTAAAATCCGCATGAATAGTAAAAGATGACGAGATGTTGACAAATGTGGATGAAAGTACTGTATGTGTGGCGTATGAATGAAACCACAGATACACTCAAGATAGACTTGTGAACTGTAAAGTGTGGATTTTCTATGTTCCATCTGATAAAATTTCCTATGGATAAGTGTATAATGAAAACCCTCGGTGGTACGAGACCAATTGATCATATAAATGTATTGTGAAAATTCCCCAGAGATTATGATGGGCTAATTATGTGTCATGGCCCTCCGGTATAAGTATTTTAAGTCCATTATTGCATTATTTCCTGTCATGTTTTCATTTCAACATAATCAAGATTCCTAGCAGAAATAAGATAGTATTGTTTATCCCTCAGTGAATTATTACGATTCGTTACTCATTGAAGATCTGGGTTATTTTATCCTGGTCGACCAAGATAGATGATCATGTGTTGTGAACTTATGAGATTGATTCAAAACGGAATTTCCTTTGCGACAACATTATTCCTTCAGTGATGTAGTATGTATATAATGTATGGTATGGTTCCGTTCAGACATTCATTGAAAATATCAATAGCGTGGAAATAAAAGCTTTTATTTGATAAATACTGAGTTATATTGTTTCCTTCTGGAATGAAATAACCTGTTAATCGCAGTTTTGTTATGGTGAGTGGATTTTCTTTCTTTCCGATTTTGTTTCCATTAAATAACTTACCCACAAGTATGTAAATAATTTCGCTTATATATGATATTAATTTTTCGCTACTTAAGAAAATGATTTGATATGTCGCTTATTTGAGCCTCTTGTCTAGATAAGACTTAAAGCTGCATTCCCAGGATTTAAGATCGAGTGGTTCTTCTAGAATTACATTCATATTAGTTCCCAAACTCAATATTATCTATCTCTGTTTCAATGAAAAGTAAAATTAATGTCTAAATTCTGTGTTTTTACGATCGGGAACACACAGGGATATGTATAGAAGCCATCATCACAGTTCTGTAGATGCACTGAATGGTCACATGTGGCGCCTCTGTGCCACATCAAGCCCCATGTTTCTCTCTGTCTGCCAACGAATTTTCCCCGTCAACGACTATCTGTATGGAACAAGGCTAAGGAGGTCACACTGGTGACCACCAGTACGGGAGGACGAGTATTTCTTCTCAAATATTAAACTCCAACCTTAAGAAAGAAACCTTAACGATTGGGATAAGGTGGGGCAGTGTACTAGTTAGCTTAACAAGTGAAAACTGAGATTTGTGTAGAAATTAGCTGGGAATGGAGCTTTAAAGTGGCTAAGATAGTTAAAATGAGTAGTCATGGAATCGTGTGAAACTTTGTCAGTGTAATCATATATGATAGGTATAGCAATATCTGAAGTATTGAGTATCAGCATTGCGTTTTCATTCAATGATTAGTGAATATGTGTAATGAATGGGTCAGAACCTAAACCCATGTCAAATCCATGAGGAAATGGCTTTGGAGACCAGGAGGTGCTGCCAGATTTAGCCCTGGTGGCAGAATGCCCTTTGTACTGACCAGTGCTGACCTGGGTGTTACATAATTCCAGATGTCATCCCAACTGACTGTTTGAATATTGGATTGGAAAGCAAAAACGATTTTGCTCTCTATTTTACCACATATCTGATATAATATGAATGTTAGAGTTTTGATATCCACAGGAGTTATTTAGGAGGGTATTGGGGTAAGGTGAACCAAATACTAGAAAATGAAGTAGAAATTCCGTTACTCGATAATCTAGCCCTCAACAGTGAGAAGTGTCACTTTAAGTCCTACACTCCCCGTTCCTCTGGTGAGTGATAGGAAGCTTAGTTTGTCCCAATTCCACCAGATGGCTGTTGTGTAGTATGAATCCTCTACTGATGATGCATGAAACAACCACTCACCAACGAGACAGCAGACTTCCCTATGTCGGTACAATCCACTATGGATGAATTGGTTTGAACTAAATCATCTGGAGTTTGATTTTCTGTCTGAACAGATGTCTCGTCGTGGTTCGTGGTACAGCCTTTATATTGCGTACCCTCATATTCGCCCGGGGGCGACAGGCATTCAAATTCAAAATAAAACGATAAACAGGTGATTCTATTGATCAGCGTCTGTAGCCTGCTATATATCCTATAATTTCCTATTTTCAACTACTCGCCAAAATTGTATCTATCCTATGATCACATTTATTCACACTCTTCAAAATAATTGAAGAGAGGAGGACTAATCTTTTCATTCCACTTTTCCCATTTAAGCTTAGTTACCATGGTTACTTACATAACGCCCGTCTTGACTTCGAGAGAAAAGAAACAAAGAATCGTAGGTTTGATTATGACATTACAGAGTTTTATTCATGTTTAGGATCTGTACATTGTCTTACTCACAATACTTACATGCATATACAGGAATATAACTGTACAAAACAATATAAAATCAAAGGCATCATCAAACAGCGCAAGTTCATCAAATAATCAAAATATGTTGTTATAATTTATAACATTTTTACATTTTGATACAAAAGGTAAAATAATCATGATATAAAGCGAAAGTAATTTCAAGTTGGAGACATTAAATTTCACTGCATACATACAATAAGTGCCTTTGCATAGCTTCGTCTGTAAAGATGACAACTAATTTCTTTTCACGCCCAACACAGTAAACAGATATTGATATGAAATTATCAACAGACTTAAAAGAGTAATTCCATCACTGGAATTCTTCATACCATTTACACCTGATATTTGTAAAATTATATTCACTCATTTCAATATAAAAACGCTTCCAGCTGATAATTATATTTGAATAGCACCAAGAAACAAAAATCTCGAATAGGAATTGTATGTGTGTGCACTTAACAGATTCGAAATATTTGGGATAATTTTTCCCGTGTTAGATCATGCATGGATACAAACGGCCAGGTTACTAAAATCACACATTAATTGTCTATCTGTTATGAATAAGCACCAGAACAAGTAATCACACACTTGCCAATGAGACTTCAATGTTCACGAAACGTAAATCAATCGTGTGATTCGTAATTTCTTTAACCATATTCATCAGTTTATATACAACTCGACATACAACCTTTATCAGGATATCAACAAAATATGTAACGATATCCTCGAGTCACTAACAAATCATAACATAATATAGATTTTCCATGATCGTAATTTGTAATTGTAAGACCAAACTATTAGTTTTGTGAAGTTCAAATTGTGTAATCAGTGATGCCAGGCTATACATAAACAAGGTTGTAAAATTGATCATTTTCTCCATCGTTTATAAAAAGAAAACCCCTTACAACCATCCAATACATCCACAGCCATTGGATTATCTTACAAATCTGAATGTGAAGACATCGTCTTATTGCTTTCTTCAACATTTATACTCTTAGAGAAATTGGAACGAAAGTCTGCAAGATAATGCGAAAATGTACAACAATCCTACTTGACCCATGTACACACAGAGAAATGCTTCTGTTAGGCGCAGAGGGGAAACTGAACATATCAACTACAGAATATATTGGTATGTACACAACACAAGATCTATACAATACACGCACAGATGCCACCTGTCTACACTATTCCAATATAATAAGATTTTAAGCAACCAACATGCTAAAAGTCGAAGCTCCTGTCTTTCCTCAATAACCAATGGATCAATAGGTTTTGTTTAATGATATAGAATCACTTACATCAACTTTAGCTTTATATCAAATGTGTCTACTGGCAAACCAGTTAAAATCTGATTGTAGCGTTGAGCACACATATGCGTGGTATCGTAGGACATCAATAAACCGGATGAAATCGTTTGAATTGTATAGTTATTTTTTTAAATGTATTGTCTATAATATTGACCATTCCTGTCACCGCAACAAATAACAAACAGCACAGAAGAACATGACGAAACTCCACTAGCGACACACTCCTGCACAGAAACGTTCACGCAAAAGGCAGGGCACCAATAATACAGTTTAGAATAACCACATAGTTGCTGATACATATACATAATATATATATATCACTTTGATATTGTAATGTATTGGGAAATACAACGTATGATGCATACGTAGTTTATCTTGATTTTGTATATCTTAATCACCATGGATTAATCTCTGTTATCTTTCTTTACTTTAAGACATTCTATGTTTGACAAAACACTCATATTTCTACCTCCAGACAAAGATGGCAGCCCTTTTCATCATAATATCGCTGCTTGAGTAATCACAAGTTTGATCTCATTTGCTGCATGGGATACATCGACAATCCTATCTACCATCTCCTGTACCGAAAGCACATTGGGGAATTGTAGAGCTGCATTTTTAGTTGCATTTACAGTCAGCTTGAGACAGTCACAGAGGTAATTAGCACAGGCAATTATTTTGACCTTAACTTCATCGCTCATTAAATTCCTATGGAGAGTGTCACAGATATATACCATTTTGTGGGCAGAAAGAACTACATACTTGCTGTGAGCAATGAATAATTTGGGAGGTTGGTTATACTCGATGCATTGGAAGAAGGCATCGATAGAATTCACAAGCTGTGATGTGTGGCCGCTGATTTGACTAGCGTAGAACATCAACAACTGTTTGTCATTCGGATGAAGGAGAGGTCTGCTGGCTTTCGAAGGGCTGTTGTTATTGTCTATGGAACCATTCCCTTGAATTTGCTCCAGGCGCTCTCGGAATTTGGCACTAAGGCCCGAGCCGGAGTCATTGGAAACAATCCCACTGTCCGTCTCGTCCTCAGCTCGCCCTCCTCCATTCTCCTGACTCTGTGGCGGGCGGTTCTCCAGGTGCACATAGTCATAATCCTCCATGAAGTCGGCCTTGGTATACTTGACCTTCTGGTCCTGGTTCTGATCCTCAGGCTCTTCATCTCCGTGTGGTACTTCGTACACACCAATAGAAGTATCGTGATCATCCAACCCTGGAGAAGCCAGCTCTGGTAGCTGTGGGGGCGGGGGTAGAGGCCGGTCCTGGACACTGGTCCTCCTCTCTAGTGTGACCTCTTGCCTAATGGGTCCTTTGTTGGGCTTAGGCATAACTGGTGGTTTCGGCCTTACAGGTGGCGGTGCTTTCTTGGGGGAAGAGTTCAAAGAGGTGCAATCAGGCGTGGCAGTTCCATCGATCTGCGCTGATTTCTTAAAGAGCAGTGTGGAATTCCCTTGTATACAAGATGCCATTGTTCTTACGTTAGACGGAATGTCCTTCGCCTGTGATACTATGGACCCCATGGCGTCAGCCTCCCCGTGTCTGCTAGTGTCTATAAGTTCACCTATATTCCATTTAATTTCATTCAAATGTTGCAAGCATTTGTTTACCGACTTCTTGCTCCATTGTAAAGGCTCAAGCAGTTGACTGAGCTTCTTCACCAGTTTTTTATCATCAGCTTTGGCAGAGTTGGCCAAGGCCCCTTGTCCGAAATCGACAAACTCTTGTAGTGTGGCCTGCACACCAAGGCAGCCCAATCGAATGTCATAAAGCTTTGGTTCAAGTTCCTCTTTCTGGCGCCATGAGCTGTGAACAAAACTGAGCAACCTGGAAGTAGCGCTGTGCACCTCCTGCTGTAGTTTGACCAAGAGCTCCATGGCCGAGTCAATGTCCAGAGGCAGTTCATCATAAGGTATCGGGGGAATATCTGAGGAACCCCCGCTGGAGGCCACACTACACGATGACAATCTATTGCTTATATCATCTAAGAGAGAACTGGTGTCTGAGCGCATAGATATGGCCGAGTCTCTGGTTACCTGGGGTGGAATGTCATACACAGAGCCATCATTGGTACCACCAGCCACTTGCAGCCCTTGCACACGACCTTGTACCCAGGGTACAGCCCTGGCATTATTAGTTGGCCTGTCATAAATGTCATCAATATCATGCTCGTGCCTTTTGCCATTAGTGTGGTTCATACGATGGCTATCGTTCCCGTCGTCCTTGAATGCCTCGATGCCAGAATCTGCATCTCTCTGCGAGTCATCGCGGTCAAAGTCCTCAATAAGTATCTTTGCTCCTGGTTGTTTAGGTGGCGTGTCATATATACTCATGGGGTCCCCACTGTAACATTGCTGATCTGTGACGAGCGGAGATTTGGGCTGCACAGCCTTAGCCGGAGGGGGCACATCATAAATGTCCTGCACCTCTATACTTGAGCGAGCTGACCCACATGTACTCGGTGGATTACTACCCATAGCGCCACAAGGACTAGACATGCTACTCATAGTGGAACCTGTGGACCTCATGGACACCGTGCTTGAGCGGTTAGATGAAGGATAGAGAGACCCCACTGGAATGTGAGCATGGGCCGATGGGGGCACATCATAAACATCACTGGGATCACATCCTCCTCCCATTCCTACTCCTCCAATGGCTGGCTTATTGCTCATCAGTGAGCTGGGGGTGTCGTACAAGGCCTGGGGGTCGTCTGATAACTGCTGTGAACCTTGTGCAGTCCCCTTGGAGCCCGGGAAGTATCGAGACGGAGGGACATCGTAGTCTTGGTACCCGGCGTTTGGCTGGTCGTATACATAGACTCCACCTAATTTCTGCGGGGTCAGCACCTGAAAAATAGAAAATAAGATCGTGTTAATATTTTGTGGGAGCGAATCAATGAAAATACAGTTTCATTCTCAAACATTTCTACAGCCTCAGCCAGTCTTTAGCTCAGATGAACTAGGCTTAATCCTGCTTCTATCAGATCAAGTTGCATTAAGTATGCATAATTAAAGGCGCGGAGCATACATAAGAAATCTTAAATCTAAACACTCTAGGTTTTCTACAATGCCTTAGTTGACTCTCCCGAGTCAATCCTCACTTTTTCTATACTACTGATTCCCGAGCATGACAAAGAAGCGATGGTTTCCAGCGAGGCTCTTTCATACCCCGACTAATGCATTATGAACATTGCAAAATTCATGGTGATGATGCTGAGAGTAATTATGACACTTTAGTTATGTTACTGTTAGAAACGTCACATTAATCACATCATAAAATATTCAATTTTGTACATTTTAAAACAGCACAAAGCCGAACAGAGGGAAGTGTTGGGTAAAGTTTGAACAAAGGAAACATATTTTTACGAAAGCATTCAATCGTGATTTCAGGTGCTAAAATCGTTAAATCTATTTTTGGCACGGGACATAAATTTGCCTAGGATTTTTTCACCAGCGAGGATATAAGCGACCGATTTGGAAAGATATTTGTATTGACTAAAATTGGACCCAATTGCGCGTCAGGAAAGAAGCATGACATTTTACTTAAATCTAGGAGTTCGAGTTTTAAAACAAACCTGTTCTTCAGATTTTCGCTTCATCTTCAATATGTAAACCTGAATGAAACCAGTTTTCATGTATATTATATTATGAGTAAATCATAACCAAGAATGGTCACAATCACTTAAAGGATCCTTACTTTGACCACCAACTGTAGATAACAACAATAAAAACAATCACAAGAGGAGCCATTTGCGTGAGAGGTAAAACAAAGCATGTGAGGCAATAATACCGCTTCTATTGGTTTAAAAGCCCAACCCACTTTCCCATGCAAAGGCATACCGTCCCTTTACATGCAGTCTTGGGCCTGCTGCCCCATCGGCCATTATAAAGCCTGGGCTTGAAAGAGGGAGAGAGTGGCAACGTGTCATAAATCCCTCCATAGGAACCAATACTGACCCAAGATAAATGGTAATCCATAAATGTGGGTACCATGTACTGAGACCAAATGCCCGCCCCTTCGCTGAAGCTTCTCTGTAGTCATCTCTTGGTCTTTTACTAGCAGGAATAATAGGTTTCCCTCAATATTCTCATGAAATAAAACATTGCCAGGGTATTTAGATTAACCGCTGGCCCGTTTGAAAGCAGGTACAATTAGAAAATCACGAAAATAGGGACACTTTGATAAGTGAAAGCGTGGTAGGATATCCCCTTCCCTAGTTTTCTTTTAAAAACCAAATGGGTGAATAGTCGTGAAACATCGGAGGGCTACTTCAACCGAGAAAATGGGATAGCCGATGGAAGGCTGCAATTCAAGCACATAATCATGTACATGTATATAAATCGATGAATAATACATTAGGATACTGTTTGTGGACCACTCCATCAATTCGTTATCCTTTCGGTGTTGCTGGGCGTCGATACAATGCCATTGCCATTCCGTTAACCTCTTCGAAAATTTCGAATACGGTACGTTTTAGTTAAGTTAAGTTTAGTATAAGTTAATCAGTATATTTTTCAAACATTGCGGTAGTACTATATATTATATATGGGAGTGTCCAAAATACGTATATGATATCTAGCAGCGCATGCATGACTCCTTGCCCTGTCTAAAATAAGTGCAACGCTGGTTCGATACTCACCGAAGGGCAGTCGGTGGGAATGCTGGATGGATTTACTTATTCCCATTGACACATAATAGAGATACAAAATGTGGGGCTTACTCGCACCAGAGTGAGTACGGATAGAAACAGATTCCCAGCGCATTATACCAGCACAAACAGGCACGAGTTGCCCCTCGTCCACTGAATAGTGCATGTCACTGGTAAATAAATCTCCCACCATTGGCCAATACATCATTAACCCAACCTTCAACGTCCAAAACTAGTTAGTGTCAAGGGAAAACATGGCAGTAAACCTTACCCGCAGCAATACCAATAAAACACATTAGAACTTAACAGATAGAGGAAGGGAATATTTGTTAACGGCGCTATTTACCTCTCCCCAATGAGATTTGCAGAGTAAGTGCAATATTTGCAATCTCATATTTTCTGCTTTCTCAGTGACACATATTTCCATTTGCCTATCTTACATAAACATGCCTTAAATGTTTACAACCCTGCTTATGAAATGATAATGAAACCTACAATGGTTAATTTGCAAACAATTTAAACATAAAACAAAAAATGAACAGCGACTAGAAATACATGTAATCGGTATCAATATTGGGTACAATTAAATCCTTTCCCCCATAGCCACACGCCAATAGGCTGTCATACAAATATCCAATAGAAAATGAAAACGGCACCAAGTCAATTTTGGCGACAAGGGCTATTTATCCATCTTTTGAAAAGATAGGGAGGAGAGAGCAATACCAACAAAACCCCACTTGGGCACATTTCAGAGATTAAGCCTCATACTCGCATCTATAGTATTAATATATTCACCAGGCTCACAGTCTACAATCGCCAATGCCCGGGGCTAGGAGCAGAGGCAGTTATAGATCACAAAACATGCCAAATGTTGATAAGGGACCAAATCCTAAGGTTCCAACGGCCGTTCTCACTGGGCGCATTCATAATGTATGGTTATGAGAAAATGACTTGGTCCCGGCATTTTCCTGCCAGTTTGGTGTGTTCGGGCTAGACTGAAACACCATCAAGTAGGCTTAATCGGAATAAAACAGCACCTGATCCGGGCATGAATTATTCATGCTGCGTTCCTCTTCAGTACCAATTCATTTATATGTGGTTTTGTCGTAATAAGTTCCCCCGATCTCTTTTAATATTGATGAATGGTGATTGGACCCAGTTTGGGTACAATTAATGATCCAATTTCGCATTATAAACAAAATTAATTTCTATCTTACATACGGAGTGGATATGATTTAAATCCTTCTCCTGCTCGTGATAAACAGTTATCGAAGGCCTTTTAATGAAAATGGCAATTGGAAGCAAAGGTGAATGGGGCGAGGAGAGGCAATCAATTATGTTTATATTTCTATATAATTCGTCCGTCTATATTGGCGACCTTTAGCAAGGTACAATTACTGCGTATTTCGTTATTAGCGACGTAATATTAGGCGGGGAAATGATACCGAACAGGAAGTCAGGTTTCAGCAATTCACAAATATTATTATAATTATGTGAACCAATGTTTGATAACGTCAGCTCGAATACTATACCACACAATGGCACATAAGCATGAGTGCAGAAAGATGGGAATTGACCACTTTCCATTCTCACTCGCAGTATAAGTTTCACATGAACATTTACATGCCTACTCGTGCTCTCTACAGAAGTCATTACATTACATTTATTTGTGCATCACCCACCAGAGCATTAGCCCTCGAAGAATTTTACTCCTTATATCCCTTCTCATGGATTCGCTGTTCATATACAATACGGTCTGCAAATGCTAATGCATCAGACCATTCCTTCCCCAAAACAAATTGCTAGCATGATGAATGATGGCTGTTTTTCGTGGTCATCTTCCGAGCCTGGGGCCTTAGGACTGCCCTCTCGCCACCGAAGACCACCAATAGCCCACAGAGACTGTGACCTACCTCCTGGCGACTAGGGGCAATCCATATTTCATGGCAATTTAAAAGTCCACTTCGCCTTCTCTCGAGGGCTCTCTTGCTGTTCAGGCCGACCTTGATCCGATACGTTCCCAAGGTCATGGGAGGCATGATGCAGAGCGTGAGGGGCAAGTATTTATGGCCTACCCAAGCAGTCACTTGTTGAAATTATGATTATATTTCAAGATAGATCATCCCTTATTGACCCCTGCGTCTTTGCATTATAATTTCATCTTACAGAACACCCCAGGGGCGAAAATGCAATTAAAAGAGTTTAAACCACCGAATCAGTTTCCAATCAATCCTTTCAGATACAGAGGGTGCCTAGGGCCAAACTCTGGCGGTATTTCCACGGCTGAGCATTCCATCCAATGGACAGGATGGACATGGATTTCAGGGTCACACCTTATTATCCAAAGGCCAAGGCAAAGCATAAAACATGGGTAGTTGGCAAGGAGATCAGGGGCGTTAGGGCAGGGAAACAAGCGGGTCATCATGATTCTCTTATTGAGAAGTAAACCAATCCATGCTGAATTCCCAGTGGAGTCTTGTATAAGCTGGATATGATCCGCCAGGAGGTGGTTCACAGACCCAGGGGGAGGTTACAGGAAAAGAGAACGCATTTGAGCGATTGCTAAGAACTTAGACAAATAGAATTTATATTACTTTGAGCTGAGAATAACTAGGACGCAGCAAACGAGTAGACGCTTCATAGGATGCATAGTCTACATAGTTTAGGCTCAGTTTAGCCTCTTAGATCAAATAAGAATTGTCGACGCCTACTGCGCTAATGGCTTTCCTGGCCCAGGAATAGACCTGCGTCTTAATGGGATTATAATGACATTTTGCGGTTTGGAGCGAGAGGTTTTCCCTCAGTTTGGAGGGACTCCCTCAACTCTGAGCCTAGACTGTGCGGTCATATTTCATAAGCCACGTCTGACGCTGGCTTAATGGTGTATTGGATCCGTCCCATCTACTTATTCTCCAGGTTCAGATTGTGCTCTAATTTTGGACCACTTCTGTCCATTCACTTAGATCTTCTCCCGTCGTTTTAAGACATTTCTTCAAACCAACAGCCTGGACAATCCCATTGAAGCTGCGTTGCCGAGAATAAATGACAAAGGGCTTGAAATTAAAGAGCCGCGAATGATCTAGTGATCAAAGAAGCGGAGAGAGAATGAGGGCCATTGAATTTTAGAGCATTGAAATCTCCAATCCATCTAATTATTTCTCGCAGAATCCATTTTCACTAAAGCGCCCTATAAAAGCCCAATCAAAATTAATGGTCAAGCAAGTGCATTAAGCTCCGCCAACAAAGAGCAGGCACTCAAGTCCTTAAAGCAGATTTATCTCACGCTACACTTAACCCAATACATATATTCATTATTTTGCAACAGCGACATATATAAACCCCCTTTATGTAGGCTCTAATAGTAAATTCTACTCTCCAGCAAAGAGGTTTTTCACGTCCGAAGGCAAAATGGGGGTCTGGGTAGCATGCAGTGAGAAGGACTTTCATTGACCATTTCACTCACACACTTCCCAGGCTTGATTTACTATCGAGTGAACCAGGCTGTATAGACGATCTAAGTGTTGACGGTGGCCATAAAAGAGCTTACTATAGCCTCTTCCATTCCAGAAACAATAGCTTCCACATAAACAGTTTTCATATTGAACCCCCCTCCCCCACCCCTATTCTCATGGCTTAAAGAAGTTTTAAGATATATTGAGCAAAACCCTTGAGGTCCTTTTCCCTCCAATAACTCAGCTTTGTATTTTACCCCTGACCCACACGAATTCCTGAGCTCCACCAAGGTCCATCCCCTCATGGGGAAGGTGGAGGACATAAAGTAGAGGATCTCCGCAGATTGATTCCGAAGGGATACACTTAGCGTAGCTCAGGAACCCGCCACTTGTAGCAGGGGGGAGTTTTATCGAGGCAGTCTGCTCGATTAGAATATTGAAATGCAAATTTAGAGAAGGTGATGGATGGTTTCCAGGGCAAGGCGTAAACTTATCATGCTCCACTGCGTATATCCCAAGGCTGTTTTTTATTATTATAAACCAAAAAGGCCCTTTATCTCTATGGAGATTGTCTACATCTTTGGCCTCAGAAATGTCTTTTTCTTTTTTCTTTTTTTAAAAAAAGCCCTTCAGTTCAAAGCAAGGCGCAGGCCTGAAACACTGCAGAGCCTAGATTATATCACAAAGTGACATTCACGTATTATTATTTCGTAAAGGAGTCAAGGCTAATGATGTCTATATAAATACACACTGGATACATCACCAGTCACACCAAAGCGTTGGTCACACACACCTCTCAACGACATCAGCATGGACCAACACGCAGCATGGAATGACCTTCTGTTACCAACACCTGTAAACACTAGCCTTCCCCACTGGGTGGTCAATTAGGCAAAGCATAGTAAACAATGTCTGTGAATAATTCAAGCTTCATTAAAGTAGCGACGACGAGTGGAGCTAATGAGGTCGTAGCGACAAGCATACTTATGGACAAGGACCAAGCTGGAATGGTAAATTAGGTCTGAGAGAAAGTATGTGCTTTGATTGAATGATGTTACATTATTCATCAGTCCCAGTATTGTAAATGCTTGTCCCAGTGGCTTTGGTTGTTTGGATCGAATTTAACATAGTGAATAAGTAAATAGAGTATCGCTGTAACAAGTCTCTTTTTTGCTCCCGAGGGCCAGGTGTAATATATCCAGGTTGTGTTGTTGTTTCAGCACACACCCAGGTGGTGGTCCCAGGACTACAGTGCCAAACCACAGAACATCAAAGACAGGTTAGGTGAGCGGCAGGAGGAGGTATGGTATGTGAGGGAGAATACCAGGTCCAATCAGTCCTCAGGCACAAAAATGTTTGTTCCTCTGGGGCAGGCCAAAACACGACCGTAACAAAGCCTCTGCTACCTAATGCCTACATACATGTATGTATTCTCTCAGCGTGTCCCATTCTAAATACCATCCTCTATTATGATGTGTATATCCCCAAATACACTTCACCATTAACTCATAATTATTTAATGACTAAGATGAATGGTTTGTTTTACGTTATTGCCTCCGAAATGGGACGTGTTCAGTAGTGGCTTCAAGGACTGTGAACCAATTTCTCCCATACGTTCATGTTACACCATGAACACATTCTAAAAAGTATTTTCTGTTATTGGCTTTCTCCCATCACTTCATAGTCGTAATATCACTTCATAGTCGTAATGATGTCCTGTGGCAAATGAAACTAATCATATTTCTCTTTGATGTAAGGGTGGCGTAGTAGTTTACGAAGATATTAACCGTCTTGGTGGAAATGGATCCCATCTATTTCCCCAGTGGGATCGTTAATGTTCTGAGGTCCTCATTTCATGACGGTAACCCGAGAACGTATGTAGATTGACAAAGAGAATGATCAATTATGTGTGGTGTAGCCGGAGGATGTCAAGAGCGATTATGTGCTTGAGTCAACAAAAAATACTTATAAAGAAGTGATGGTTTATTTCTGTGATTGCCCCAGAGATTAAAATCCCCTGGCACTCGCTATATTGTAAATGTAAAGTATGCATTATAACAAATAAACCCGATTGTTATATATTTCTAAGATATGTGCATTTAGAAGGTGTTGGTTGAGCTGTGATGTCTGATGAGGGGAAAGCAGCTAAACCACTGATACATAAAAAAGGACATAAAGGAGGAGGAAAGAAGCAAATTGCCTTGGGCACCAAATTATATCTGGTGTGATGCTTAGAGGCTTACCAGCATGGATAACACCAAAATGTATAGGTACTTTTAAATAAATCCCATGGGGAATTCAGGTCTTCCCGGGTTCAAAGCCACTTCCCGACCCATGGATCCACCAGCGGAGAGAGTATTGTTTAACATTTCCCCTTAGGGAATATGAAGTTAGTCAGCTCTAGTGAATCTCATCCGTCTCGCAAGCACCTCAATAGCCAACCTTGACAAGACGATTACAGGTTGGGAAAAACTGGGGACAACTTATCCCTGAGGCAGATTTACTGCGCTGGCAAGAGACCCATCTTCGTCAATAGCTCCATATCAGAAAATCGAAGCTGAAATGTAAAGAAAAACCGTTTTCCATGCTAGAGCGCACAAGCCATATTGTCGGGCTTTGGAAGAACCATAAAGAAGGGAATGTTCAATATTTGAACACCTGCTTCTGGTTAAGAGAGCAGTAAAATTGAATTTTTCACCTCTGGTATTGCTCCAGGCTGCTGTGCCTGGTCCATCGCTGATGGTTGTGATCCTGAACCTTGAATGGTCACTCGCTCTATCAAAAGCTGATGTGGACACTTTCCCACAAACAGTCTACTGGTATAGGTCCCCACTCCCTTTCCCCATCTTCCAGGTTCTCCTATAGCCTCCCCAATCCCTTGCCCTCTCTGTGCATGCAATTTGCCCAAATGCTTTTGGAAGAGGATAACATTGATTCTTTCTGGGTTCATAAAGAGATAAAAGAGTCCCCGACATCTCTCTTGTCACTTCCTCCCAGCCTCCCTTCATCGCTCATATAACACAGATTCTCACTCCCACACCAAATCTCATACGGCTGCTCAAATGGTTACATCAACTATCAACAAATCGATATCACACACACCACAGGGGTCCTCTGAACATGTTCCCACACTGACATTGCTCATGTTGTGGTCAAGGGGTCAATCAAGGATGCTACTCGTGCTATTCCCCAATATGTGCATAACATGTCTGCACGGACAGCAGGCAGGAAAGAACCTTTTCCTTGTCTATAATTATGTTGAATATTAATTGTTGAATAATGGATCCAACCAAAGCAATACTTTTAAAATGTAGAACTCTAATTACTATAGCAAATGCTATAATATTTCCCAAGGCTAAATGGTTATTTAGATATCGGGGCATATCACAGTATTTCCTTCCAACTCCAGTTTCCTATATCAAGAAAATATGCTAATTAGATACCCAAATATTCACATGTCATAAAAAGTCAAGCTAGAGCGCTAAATGCCTTAATCTTGATATCACTGGAAAGAAATATTGGATCAATTATATCCCCCAACAGTTATAGCCCATCAAATTCTGAGACTTCCTATACCAGCAGACATGCCTATCTTCCGCTTGGATGATGAGAGAGACACTTGCATCTGCAATATTTTCCAGATGCCAAGCCGAATTTTCCACATTTGCCTGTCTTAATAACGAAGATTGGCCGCAGGCGAGTGAAACCGGAGTGAATTCAAACTTTTGAACAAACTCTTCCAGATGAACACCCGAGCATTTTGTCTCGGTGGTAGATGCCTTGAGGGCACACTCGAATATATATGAGAAATGCCGGGCAATCCATCATCACTTTATCTGAGTCAGAGAGGGTATACTGATTGGATATAATATCCTCGTTTAACAGGGGTAGATTGATGGTCATATAGATATGCTCATATTATACATGCGTTCCAATCAATATATATATAATAGACTTCCGGTTCGGCATTGGAGAGTAAAGAGCACGCTCGGGCTAGACCCACTAATTTCTCTTTTCTTTTCAGCTTAAGACAGGAATACGATCACCAGAAAAGTCTAGGTAATCCATAAAGTGGCCTAGACTAGTTTGTGATAAACGAAAGAGACAGATAATCCAAAGTGAAGTGAAGAGACTGGATTTTGTGAACGACGAAGCGAGACACCACGCTTTCAAACAGGCGCCATCTTGCCTCCAGGGCTAATCCTGGGGCCAGTCGATAGTAAGGAAATACGAAGGGATTAAGGACTCCCAAAGGCCCCAAGTGGCAGGACTGGATCTATAGACAATAGAGACGCTGTAGAACTAAAGGATACTGACAACTGTGTGTTTATTTCCAAAACTAGCATAGTCGGATTATCTCCCATTCGGATTTGGCGCCACGCATGCGTAGTGCCTGACCGGAAAAACTGGGTCAGTGACCAAGGAGGACTGTGGTAGCGGTAAGGAACGATCGCAAATAATCTGTTATCGAACATAAAGACATACATGTGTGAGATAAGATAGACTAAAGGTCGCTGAATGAAGGATTAAAACAAGAGTGGGAAGTGATTGCCTAAGAAACTATTAGTGAAGGACTAAGCTGTTAATCCACAAGTGTCAAGATACACGAAACACCTTCGTGCACGGCAGCACGGATGTATAGCCAGTCTGAAGAGAGTGTACCGAGTGCTAAGCGGGCGAAGCTGAGTGAGTCTGTACCCGAAAAGAAAGTAAAGATGAGCGATTCAGAAGGGGAAAATGAGGAGATGGATATGGGATCTACTGACCCTGTGGTTGCTCAAGTCGCCCTGCTAATAAGCGGTTTGGAGAAAAGGCAGAAAGCAGATCTAGCGGGCCATATGACAAAGATCGGCACTAAAGTGAAGACCAACACGGATGATATTGTTGTAATAAAAGAGACTAATAAGCAGCAGGACATAAGAATAGATAAGCTGGAGAAAATATGTCATAGGCAGGAGCAAGAGATAACAGTTCTGAAACAGTCAGCTGTTAAAAAGAATGATGAAACCTTCTTAGTGATGGCGAGAGAAGCAGCGAAAGCTAACGAAGCCAGACTACAAGACGAGAAGCAGAAGCTGTCCAGATGCTTTGTTTTTGATGGTATCCCGAAGAAAAAAGGTGTACTACCTCCTGCGGATAGAGTGTACTTCGAGAGAGCTGTTACCAATATTATGGCTCATGGCATGGGTATGCAAATACCGGATGGAACAAGAGCTGTGAGAGTGGGCCTATTTGTAAAAGTTACATTCCTGACCCAACAACTTGCTGATACCTTCTGGAGCACCAAACACCATCTAGGAACATACAAGTTCCCTGATACTGGAGGTAAGATTTACGTGAAGAAAGACTTGCCTAGAGAATTGAGGGAAAGAGTCGAGAGAGCGGAATACGTGGTTCGTCTAGCTAAAAGACAAGGCAGAACGGATGTGTACCAGTTTGATGGAAACATTAAGCTGGGTGATAGAGTAATTTGGCATGATTGTTTGGATACCTTACCTGCAGAGCTCAACCCGATAAACCTGTCGAAGAGAGAGAATGAGGAAGCATTCATTTTCCATGGAAAAGATTCGCCTTTGTCAAATCACCATCCTGTGGAATTTACCACGGGTGGTAATCTGTTTGTGCACATGGAGCAGTATTTAACCCATTCCTGTTTACTAGCAACTGAAGATGCGGCCAGAGCCCAATCGGTCATTTCAAACAAGGATGCTAGGCTGTGTAAAGATCTGTTGAATGAGGCGAAAAGAGCTGCCACTCCGGAGTACAAGAAATGGAAGCAGAACATAGAGGAAATAGTTCTGGTCGGTCTTAGGGCTAAGGTTGACCAGAACCCATACTTGGCCAAGTACCTGAGAGAGACGGGCGAGAAGTACATCGGGGAAGCATCGCCGACGGATACCGTCTGGGGCATAGGATCGCCCCTGATAGACCCTGAATCCCTTAACCATGCCAACTGGCCGGAGGGGGGGAACCTCCTGGGCAGAGCTTGGCAGAAGGTTAGGTCGACTCTTCAGAAGGCAGATCAGAAAATGGCTGGCGCCAAGAAGGGACAGTGAACGGGACATGACTGATCGGCCGGAAGTGACCGCCCCATAACACCACAATGGCGGCCCCTACCCCGAATAGTCTTGAATCGAGTGATCCAATAATGCAAATTCCGGACTTATCCACCTATTCTGAGCCCACACATGACAAGATACGGTTGAGATCATTTAACTGTAACGGACTCCATAACATTGAAAAACGTAAGAGTGTTTTTTCTAAATTTATCGACCTCGAGAAGGCTATAATTGCATTGCAAGAGACTCACTCGTGTATAACCTCCGAACCCATCTGGAGAAGACAGTGGTGCGGGAAAATAGAGTTTAGTCATGGCACCTCAAATAAAAATTGTGTAGCTCTGTTATTATCGAAAGATCTGGAATATAAGGTCCTGAAGAAAGGTAATGATGTGGAGGGCCGTGTTGTGTATTTGATAATTGAAATGAATGGTGTAAGATGGTGTATATTGTCGGTCTACGGGCCAACCTCGTCTGACAAAGCTGTACAACTCCAAAACTTAAAAGATCTAGATATGATGTTAAGAGACTTGGTATACGATAACCTTGTTGTGATGGGTGATCTGAATATAGATACTGTTAATAGACCTGGTGAAAAAATGTCTATCGAATTAGAAGCGTTCATAGAAAAGTTTGAATTGTTAGACACATTGAAAGCTGTAGGTAATACTGTTCACACCTGGGTTCGAAACAACCAGAAATCTCGGCTGGACTATATTCTTGCAAATGAATCAATACAAACCAAGGTTGTAGAAGAATGTGTAGAGATAACAGTCAAGTCTGATCATAAAATAATTGGTATTGATGTTTTGACTCCAGAGATCAGGAGGGGGAAGGGGCTATGGAAATGTAACAACGCCCTTCTTCAAAACGAATGGGTTGTGGAATCGATGAGAGAACTAATCACCAAATTTGAGTCAGAATATAAAGAGGTATGCCCAATTTTGGCATGGGAAACACTAAAGAAAAAATGTAGGAGTAGACTTATACACCTGGGGAGGGGGGTGGCTAGTAAAAAGAGAGAGAGAAAGGGACACATGGCCCAAAGACTGCTAGAGCTTGACGGTATGGACAGATTATCGGAAGAAGAACTGGAGGAAAGAAAAGCGATAAGAAATGAGATGAGAGAGATAGAGCTAATAAAGGCAGAGGGGGCATTAACTCGGTCTAGAGCAAGATGGATGAGAGATGGTGAGAGACCATCTAAATACTTTCTGAATCTGGAAAAACAAAATTATGGTAAAAAAAACATTTCGGCCATCATCACGAATAATGGGTTAACGTCAGAGCAGGAAGATATTCTGAAAGAGGGACACGACTTCTATGCTAATCTATATGGGGGGAGGGAAGGGGATGGGGACGATGCTGAATACTTTATGAATACAGACATCAAGGTGGTAAGAGAAGAAGACAAAGATAGCCTAGCAAGACAGATAACTGTGGGAGAACTGGGTCTAGTACTAAACAAAATGAACAATGGTAAGGCCCCGGGGTCGGATGGATTTTCTGTTGAATATTATAAACATTTCTGGACTGAACTGAAAAACATGTTCCATAAGATGGTAATGGCGGTCCAAGAGGAAGGGTTAATGTCTAGAGAACAGAGGAAAGGTATTCTGTCCGTTATTCCAAAAAAAGATACGGATCTAAGATACATTAAGAACTGGAGGCCAATCACCCTGCTTAACGTCGACTACAAGATCATCTCTAAAACGATAGCTGAGAGGATTAATGGGGTCTTGCCCAGCATTATTGAAGAAGACCAATACGTGTTTGTCAAGGGTCGATATATTGGGGAAGCAATCAGGAGAATTAAAGATAGTATTAATTTCATTAGGGAAAGGGGGGAGGAGGGGCTGGTGGTTGCGTTGGATTTCCAAAAAGCATACGATTCGGTGAGCTGGGAATTTTTGAAAAAATGTCTAATCAAATTCGAGTTCCCTGAGTATATTTCAAATTGGGTGGGTATTTTTCTTAGACAGTCAACGGCTACTTTTACCAATAATGGGAGATTCTCTGACTTCTTTGCTATCGAGAGAGGCGTTAAGCAGGGGGATCCAGTATCACCTGCGGCATTTACAATTGTTGCAGAGATGCTGGCGGCCAAGGTTAGACAGATACAAGAGATCGAAGGTTTTGACACAGGTAACTTCTCAAATAAAATTGTCCAATTTGCAGACGATACGACTGTCCTCCTCAAAAATGAGAAATCGTTGTGTAAGGTCATGGAAGTGTTGCAAAGATATGAGAGAGCCTCAGGCCTAAAACTGAATATCTGTAAAACAAAAGGTATCAACGTGGGTGATATGTTACTGGACGAACCCGAGTCTGACCAAGTGGAATGGCTCGACTGTATTAATATTCTAGGAGTACACCTAGTTAAGCCGGGGGCAGATGTAAACGAGAACAAAATCAACTTCAATGCGTTACTAAGAAAGATGAAAGGTATAGTTGGTGTGTGGAGCCTAAGACAACTATCGTTGAAAGGCAAAACTATTATAAATAATACTCTGTTATTGCCTATTCTACAGCATGTAATGGCGTGTATTAAACTAGATGCTCATATGGTCTGCGAGATACAAAAAGTCACCAAAACCATGATGTGGGGGACTAGACAAACGAAAATTAGCATGGCATTTGTAAAGCAAGAGATCCAAGACGGTGGATTGAAGCTAAGATGCATCAGAGAGATAATGGTAGCGAACAGAATTATGTGGATCAAGAGAGCTGTCAACAGAGTAAACTCCAAATGGGTCAAAGTTTTGGAATCCTATCATGGAATGAACATTTTGGACTTATGCTTGGGAAGAAATACACCCAAGAAAAGCTTGGACGGGTTCTATTCCGAAATTTTTTGCGAGTGGTCTAGGCTCTTTTACAAGAAGTTGCCTGGTTCGCGTGCAGAGGTTGGAACAGAACGACTATATAATAATAAGTGGATCCAAGTGGGTAGAGGGAAAAAGAAACAAAATTTCACGAATAAGAGATGGGAGAATGCTGGAATAACCCAGATTCGAGACATACTCAGACCCGATGGTGAACTGCTGTCTGTGGCAGAGATGAATGAGAAATATAATGTGAGGTGTTCGTTCATTGAGATGCGACAAATAAAAAATATCATTCCGGACGAATGGCTACTGTTAGCCAAAGATCCTGGACAGGGAGATGTACGTCCCCTTGCTAAATGCAAGCTGTTTGAAGTAAATGGAAAATGTCTAAATATATATACGGTTCAGAGTAGAGAAATTTATAAAGAGCTGGTGGTATTGGATGTTCCCGATTACGACAAGCTCAGACACTGGGATGACCTGTTGAAAGAGGAATATATTGATCCAGAGAGAGACATGTTAAGCGTAATATTTAACTTGCCATTTAAGTACTCGTACGAACCAAGATTGCAATCGCTTCAATACAGACTATTGCATAAGACCATCTGCTGCAATGAATATTTGTGTAGAATAACTATAAAAGACAGAGTGGAATGTTCGTACTGTGAGGAGGTTGACAACCTTCGACACTATTTTTTGCACTGTGGTAATACTGAAAGATTCTGGAGTGAAATAGAAACCAGATTTAATGCTAATGTGGTACTCAGAGATGTGGCGAATCAGTTAAGAGATGAGAGTAATGTTCTGTTAGGGTATATGGGGAGAGGCAGATTTAAATACTTCCTGAATTGGCTTCTCCTTATGGCCAAGAATTACATCAACAGGCAGAAACTCTTTTACAACAATGAGCTGGGTGTGAGAGCGTTTATTAACGAACTATTTGTCAAATACAAAGCCATACAGTATAATGCCATCTTTGTAACAAAATATAAGAACTGGGTAATGAAGGTTGAAAAATACATGTGTGAACTCAAGAAAGTATAATGATTGATGTTATTGTGCTGGAGTGAGAGTGAAAGAAAAAATGAAAACTCCAAAAAAATCATAAAATCAGAGGGACGCGATTTATCTTACCGTTAGAATTGTAAAAGCCACGACGGCAGGATAAAATTGAATAAAACCTTTTAAAAAAAAAATAATATATATATAATATTTACAATTATGTTAGCGCTAAACTAGCGCTATATTATAGTGGAATCCAGAAAGGCAAGCTAGGCCAAGTCTCAACAGGGAGATTGATCTATTATGAGCACTATAATTTCCCAAGACTGCAATGTCAAGCTAAGACATACCATGTCCCCTACAATAAATTAAAAAGTAAACCTCAGCTGACCTTACATACATGTAGATAAACTGGAGACTGGTACCAGGATGTCTAAAACCATCCAGGGGTTTCAATATGATATGGGCGAGTCAATAATTATTAACAGAAATCTTGGAATAACATTATGCTTATTGAGTTATTCCTTTTACATTGCAGAGATGTTAAATATAAAGAAATAATAGAATAGAGTGTAGATTTGGTCAACCAATTAAACATGTGTTGATGTAAATAAACGCAATAGCGGTCCTGCAATGTAGCATGTATACCTTGATGGGTAATGTTAGTTACAGTTTGGTCCTGGACCATACAGTACAGAGTACTGGACACTAAACATGCCTGCAATTTAGATAATCCCCAGTCACCCCTTCATGAGAATGTACCCAGAGGTCAATGAGTGGGGAGATTATTATTGCTAGAGTTGTACCATGTACATGGTAACACCTTTACTTTAGTTTGGGTATTGTTTTCTTTCTGACATGATTTATGAAACACCTGGGATCTTTATTTTGGGGATCTGAAGAATTCCTTGTACAGATTCTGTCATGTTATGAGTGTAGACAGTTTCCCTCACTCACATGCAGAAGCCAGCTGTGAACCAAATTTCAGCTGCAGAAATCGTTGAGTTTGTCACAGTTCTTAGATATTTGAAACCCCCGAGGGTTAATCCAGCACATAGTATGACCTCTAGGTCCCTCACTTTGATTTCTATATATTTGGACGGCTTATACAAGAATTGAAAAAATATTCATCCCCTAAGAACTAGGGCCAGCTCAGCATTCCAAGTCAGCATGTACATGTCAGAACTAAACACAAGTTAAATCTCACAAAACTTCATGATTTGAATAGATTAGATGCCAATAGCAAACCAATAACCAAAACCTATTGCAGGTTGACTTGATGAAACTTGTTAAAATCTTAAGGCGCTCTAAAACTCTTGATATAATTTCACAGGTCAGATTGAAACATTTATATCATGATCATATCATCACTTCCAGATCATACGACACTCTCCAGACTCCGCTCTTTGAAGTTTATGCGAAGACTAAAAAGCGCCATGATGAAGTGTTCTCTTGAAAGATCCGAAGGAATGCCCTGCTCAAATATCACATTGGAATTGGGATTATAAATGTCTTTACATTCGAAAGATTGAATGTATCAAATACCATCACTGACAGAGTTTCAATATTCTTCTTTCAAGTAGTCGACGCTCTCTTAAATCGATTTTTTTATATTGATCTAGGCATATCTGATGAATATCAAGAGCAAACGAAAATCCCAATCGCCACTCTTATAACTGGAGTTTCGATTCATTATATCAGAGCATTGCAAAAGGAGCAAGTAGGCCTACTTATCCTGTACTTATCCTTATTCCTTTTATGCACAGCCCCTTTGTAATAAATCAATTGCCAATTTTCCACTCGTCACACAACCTTTGCCATCATTGTTATATATAGGAACAAGTCTCTCCTCAAACTGGGACCACGTGTTGATGTGCCAGAATGCCCCCAGGACATTGCCTTCCAGGGTAAAGAGAAATAGGCGTGACGTCTCATAACGACGTCGGGTTACGACGTCCTCCGCCTAAGGAATTCATGGGAAGAATCCTGTACACAGATAAGAGAGAGGAGTCTTTCCAGACATCTTGATGGTCCCTCGGAAAGTTATGTGCCGACTTCATACAATTTTAGAGCAGGCAGACCAGCGGTATATGATAGCAAAGTGGCAAATTTGTAAGATATGAGCCATTGTATCCAACCTTTACCCGGAGATATCTTATGAAACCCGGTTCAAATGGGCACATCCCTTATATAGACGATCCTTGGGAGAGGCGATCTAAGGTAACTATAGGCAACATCTTCTGTTTGATGTTCCACCGAATTTACTATATCGGCCTGGTGATGACAAGTGGCGGGGGAGGAGTAGGGTATGGTGTTACTTGTGATCTGTGAGCCTGCTGATGGCCTCGTCACTGTAAATGATTCAGGACATCCTCCAGTGATATGTCATCGTGTCGACCAGGCCTTATCTGCCTTATCCCTAGGGCAGGGTTAATCAATTGGGTATATACATGTATAGGTAGTCAGATAGGTGACAGATGAGGATTGAGTATAGGAGCTGAATGGTGGAATTGGAATATACTATAAACTACCGGGTCAAGTGTTCACAAAAACAGCAATCCCTGTATCCGAATTCCCAATGCATATATATGATATTTAAATGGATTTATCAGCTGTGATAATGAGTCATACATCTAGCATTCTTTGCAAAATGACTATTCTCTGAAGCGCTGCAGAATGTCTGTCATTATCGCAGGAAATGAAAACATGAAGAGTACAATCGAGATCTTTCGACGAATGTCACCAGTTATAGAGGCCCTGATTTGTGACCCTGTCATGGGTCAAATACAAGACTCAATGCTTTTCTGGAAGGGCAAAAAATTCCCACCGACTGCGAAGTAAATGACCCTTGAGCATGTAACCTTTCAGAGCTGACGACAGGAGGAAAATTTCAGGCGTAGCTCTACCACCCTGCGGCCTCCTGCTAGGGACTAGATCCCATGACCCCAGACCGTGGAGGACCGTAGCTGTCCCAGCTATAACATGCTGACAATGGCCGACACCCTCCTCCACGGTGCCATAAGGGCCCTCCAGGGTGATGGATGGTTCTGATCAAAGACTGACCGAGCTAATCGAGGCGCTGAATTGGACGTCTTGACAGTTAGCCAGCTTACAAACGCACCATAGGTAATAAGATCTCAGCCAAGATTTACTTAGTAGTGGGTTGACATGGCACTTCCACCATCTTATTGTTTTGGTACCTCCAGTTTAATGGGGAGGACTTGATAAACATATCTCCAGGGCTTGCTTCTGGTAGTTTGAATGCCCAACGACCTGTACATTGCCTAGGCCTACGCCTGTCGCAGACAGGCTGACTTGCAACACTCATAAGAAAGCGGTTCTATATAATAATTATAGAAAGTTGGAAGGGGCTGAAAAAGTCAATACATGGAATCCCAATACATCGAAACATGCCAACCGTTCGGTTGCAGCTATAATAAGGGTGAAGGGTCAAAATGGCCAGCCAATATTGGTGCGCATTCTGCAGCAACAATCTCGATCTTTGGAGATTTACTCTGGGACATTAGGGCTTTGGGATGCATTGTTTGACTCGGTAATGGGAGTTACTACCAGGAATGTCCATATTATGCAAATCTGTGTTCAGAGGTTTCGCAGCAGAACAATCTCCTAATTAGGAAGGAATCATAAAAAGGAGACAAAAATGAATTAAGCTAATGTATGTAGGGATATTCTCCCGCAGGCCTATAGCATCTATGTCATAGGAAACATTTTTTACGTTGCCCTATCCTCACAAAAGCCCTAATGGGAAAGTTGATCATTCTTTATTCACATTACGAAACAAGGATTGTAGAGCATGGCTTCTAATTATAAGCAACTTTTTCTACCCTCCCGAGAGCACTTGGTCTTGGACGAACTGTAACTAAAGTGAATCAAAGCTCGTTTTATGAGAGGACTGGCGAGATTGGGAGAGAAAGGATGCATTGCAGAAACACGTAAAGGAGATGAGAGATTAGGACAGGAGCCTCAAGGCTGAAAGTCTGAGAGGGAGGGGGGAGGTGTATGGATGGCATGGCGCCATATTATCTCTTGTTTGTTGTGGTATAATTGGGTTAGCAAGTAAACCGTGGATACCAGAACGACCGTTTGGTGGCGCTTGATGCCCTGGGCTGACGGCTGATATCATCACATCCCTGATTATCGCCCACATTACCCAGGACTGGCTTCTGATTGTGGCTTCAGGCCTGGTGGCGAGGCTTCTCCTTGGAAACCAGAGCGACTAAATTCATCAAGCTATATTTCAACCCATGCTGTATGTTCTTTTAAGCATTTGTAGAAAGAAACTCGTAAGCATGAGAGTAGTTCATTATTTTGGGGGCCAGTACAACATATAGGCCTATACACACCCTAATTTAATCCTTTAAAAAGAATATATTAATATGTATGGTCACTCTTTTTAATATTCAACGTTATATGATATGACCTCAGAGTCATTGCTAGAGACACGACCAAATCCTTTCACTTCAGTTCAAGCCTGGGGACAAGCATTAACAGATCTCTGTACTCTTATCATTATTTAGAATCCAGACCAAGCAGCCACGATTGCAGCATCAATCACTTCCTTGTGCATGCTATGTGTATGGAGAAGGCTTTATGAGATTCATCATCACTATGGACAGGGATTGGGGCGCTATTACCTTATTAAAGTGTACAATCTAAAATTAACGACACGGTGTTCCATTCCTGCCCAATATTCTCTCGGAATGTCATACATTGACTCACGCCTGACGTCTCCCTTAATTTGTAACACCCTGTTTCCAATCTCCATATAATACCAACAGGCACCTTTCGCTTTAATGACTATTATTACTAGCGGAGATATAGCCACGCAACTCGTTTCATGTTGGGAGAGCAATTGCAAAAATATGTAGCCTATTGTTCACAGCAGACAGGTTATAAATGGACTTGTTGCGATAAACTCTCTTGGGGGAGGCTATGAATTGCTTTTGTACAGTTGACGGAGGGTTGCAACAAGGTTAAATAACATGATTGGACTGTTTGTATACGGAGCACATAATCCATAATATTGGCAAATGTTTTCAGCGTTTTTCTCCAAAACCTCTTTACTTCTAAAGAGAAGGTAGATATTTTGCATCTCCCCAGTGTGACCTTTCCCGTCTGTTCTGCGTTTGCAGACTGAAAAGTACTATAATACTGACACGGGAAATCACTGCTCATGCCTGACTGAACTGCTTGCTTCAAATGCTCACTCTCACAGCCAATTTGCTCATCTCAGCGAGGCAATCAATAAGTGGGCAACATGAAGAAAGGCAGAAAACCTCCCAAGTCACCTATACAGAATATCCCCATGGAGATCCCCCAAAAGCCACTTATGGTTACTGCCTCAGATTGAAGACAAAATACCAGATCAATGCTCTAGTGCTTAAGCTATTTTATAGATAGCGAAGGAAAAGGTATAGGAATTGTAGCCATAGATCTGAATGGAAGTCTATAGAGACATGAGGTGAGCAAATATTGCCAAATGAGAAACGCACGCGGTGATATCAGAATAGGGTGAAGAGAGCTTTTAAAGGGCTGGTTCCATTGGTACGGGTACGGATACGGCAAAATTCGCTCACATTAAAATATACAGGCATGTTTCCATGTGTGCGGATCCGTACACGTCAACAGGTACGGATACGGATACGGATACGGTGAAACCGATTGCTCCATGTAGCGATCGGGACGTTTCTGTACTCCATTCGTATGGTTTCCCTCTTTGATGCCATTACATTCTAGACGTATGGGTTCACTCCAAAATAGGTTACCGTATCCGCATGATGGATTCGTATCCGTACTAACATTTGTATCCGTACCAATGGAACCAGCCCTTAATTCATCACCGATCCTTCTCCCTGGCATGAACCCCTAAAGGGCTGGTTCCATTGGTACGGCTACGGATACGGCAAAATTCGCTCACATTAAAATATACAGGCATGTTTCCATGTGTGCGGATCCGTACACGTCAACAGGTACGGATACAGATACGGTAAAACCGATCGCTCCATCTAGCGATCGGGACGTTTCCGTACTCCATTCGTATGGTTTCCTTCTTTGATGCCATTACATTCTAGACGTATGGGTTCACTCCAAAATAGGTTACCGTATCCGTACTAACATTCGTATCCGTACCAATGGAACTAGCCCTTAACACATTCCAATGCGTCTGCTGTTGGTAAAGGGGCCATATTGATTTCTGAGTATTCTGTATAATTATAACTATTAATAATATCGATATTTGACTGTATCCTAGCTGTTAATCCAATCTAGAACAGACATCAGATGGAATCTCTTTGTGGAAATGGTCCTTCCTTTTGTAGATCCAGCTTATTTTCCCTAACACAACATTGGATATTCTGGTGACGGTGTGGCGGGACGAGAAAGAGTGACAGCTGTAGAAAGGCAACTTATTGCCTTGCCTTCTCTCCATCTACCACAAAGCCTCAGGTTCTGTTGGTGTTGGCTCTGGTATATTTCGGCAACGTCAGGAGTCGTCGTTGAGCCAACTTACAGGCGGCCTTTCTACCACAAGTTGTTACACTAAATATTTGCTCTGAAAGGAAAAAGCGTCGGAACAGGCGCCAGCAACTTCTACACCTATGCGCCCAAATGGTGATCGGCGCTAGAGCGATTACCGAGGAAACCTTGTTGATTTGGTCTAGATACGGAATGTTTTATGTTAGAATATCCCAGAAAACTGTCAATATTTTATATAAGAATATTCCAGAATATAGTCAATATGTCATGCACGTATTAAAGAATATCAGAGAATATAGTCAATACTTTATACAAGAATGCCACACAATACCCCAAAAAGTGAATATATTTGCTGTAAAATAAACATCTGGAAAATAATGTTCAAGGGAATGATCTGGATTTAAAATCATCAGTCATAACATAGCCAACATGACTTGGGACAGCAGATATGGATACTCTATAATCTGTATTTCTCTGACTGCGTGAGAGAGAAATTATGGAGAGCAGCGTTCATTTATATTACATGCTGTGTTTACCCACATATTCCACAGAAGCTAAGTGACGACTAAATCCGCATGGCCTTGATGTGGTTGTGTTGTCACAGATTAATAGTTCAAAAATAGTATCACCACGCCCCTTTTGCTTTATATCCTTATTATTGTAATGATGGCATAATGCGACTTCTGATGCAGGCAATTTTGCAAATCATCACCACTAAGTGATGTAGATGACACCCCAGGGTGCCGAAATACATGCAGCCATCAATGCAAGGTTGAATACCCAGCCTCAATGTTTATGTAGGGTGTATGTCCACACTGGAATACATAACAGAGGAATACCTGCCTCTAGATAAGTGGATAAGTACATACCTTAAATATTGTGAACAATAATATGGGTATAGCGTACTGAAATATAGAGGAAATATCAAACAGATATCACCCAACAGACTGCTGCTATAAATAATCATGAAACGCAAAGAATGTCTTTCGCAACAGGCAAACATATTGACAGATTGTGCCATGATGATTTAGTATATATAAAATATATTTGTTAAAGATATTTACAAAACTCCTCTTTGTGATAATTCCCATTGATCACGGATGAGAATCAGATGGAAGAACAAGAACCAGTGAAAGGAACCTTGAAATCCCCATTCCAATGTCTCCATCAATGTCTCTGTATCACTCAAGCAATTTGTTTATTTTAGCTGAGGTGACGTAACCTGTGCATCAGCTAAATGTGTGAGGCGCCTACGTTTCATCACAAATAGTAATCACTTATTTATCAAGTATTCGATACTTGCTACACCTGTCACCTTTGACACGTGTTTGAAATGCACGAACGCTCGGTTCCTTACATCAAATTACATGGAAAGTGTTCCAAGCACCTCTCAGTGTTATCATTAGTAGTATCAGTCCATCTCAAGTCTACCAAATCACCCCGAGCAGCCTTTCAACACTCTTCATTCATGATTCACCCCGATCCCTCACCCCTCTATATCCATTCTTAAATGTATCGCCTACAATAATTCACGTGTATCGTTATTTTGCCGCTTATCTGCAACTTTCACATTGGCAGTCCATATAGGATATGTCAATAATGAATCTTAAATTTTATATATTTCTCAGAATAAGTTTGCATATATTGTCAGAATTGTCAGATACATATATTATCAACAGTGGATAGCCTCAGAATATTTTTTTCATTTCTGAAATTCTATTACCAAATATTTCCATAAAATTACCCTTCTCTATCTAAATGCATATTAGCAAATACATGTCAATAATGGGCCTTACATTATATATTTCTCAGAATAGGTTTCCATATATTGTCAGATATATAATATCATAACTTATAAACATTCCCCGAACCTCTTGTACCTCTCCGCCCCCTTTTCTAACTCCTGCTGCTCATCCCGTTTCGGAGCAGCAGAATAGTTTTCATTTCTATAAGACTTATAGAAATGTCCAATATTTCAAATACAATATTTCCAATAAATATCCTTCTCTATCTTAATGCACTTATTAGCAAGATCCAGGATATTAATGAGCCAATATCTACTTATAAACATTCCCCGAATCCCTACTATAGCATTGACTCCCTTCAACCCCTCCTCCCCCTTCCTAACTCTTGCTCATCTCATCTTTGAGCAGCTCACGACTCGAGGCTTGAGGAATGCGAGAGCAGTGCGCGTGAGAACAGGGGTTGGGGTGCACTGAGGAGGATGAGCGCTGAGTATGTAGGAATGTATGGAGCACGATTTGAGCATGCTGCTCTCATTATTACAGACAAGCTTGCAGATCCTCGTATAGTCTGTCCCCCATCGTTTGATTATCTCCCCAAACAACAACTACTTAAATGCATTGTTGGCATATCCAGTACTAATATCTATCACAGGGCAAAAGTGAACATATGGTCCGTGTGTATTGGGAAGAATGTAACATAAACAAACCATTATCCTAAATAATGGGCATTATCAATTAAGAATAACCAAAATAATTATGATTAAATGGTGCATGGTAGATCCTACAGATGAACATAAGTCCACTGACTTGAAAAAAATATCTGATATACAAATTCTCTATCGTAGGAGGCACCTGGTTCAAAAAGAGACGTATACCAGAGGTGAAAAGCGAATGAAAATCAACACAGAAATGTTGGACGACAGTACGTGCACTGAAAAGAAAAGATCACTAAGCAGGGAAGGGTGAAAAAAGCTAGTTTTAAACTCAGCATCTGTACAGGACCACAGCTCGATAGATACAGCCTACAGGGCCGATTTCCTAAGGTTTTTCTCCAACGGACAAATAAACTTATACACCGGCCAGGGGTTTACATTGATAGGACAACTTGTGCAGTCACTGGAGCTGCTTTGGAGCTGGAGTAGATTGGCTGGAAGCCATGGAAAAGCTCGTGTATCTCAACTGATTAGCTTACTATCCTCCCCACGAGAGGAGGAGATATTGTAATATACTACAACTGTGCTCTTCACAACTCCTCTGTGGTTTGACCACAGCAGTACACTGAGGGAAAACTACTAGTTTACGAACCATCCTCTTGGTTGTATTGATTTAACATACACTAATGTAATGTACCCTGGTTCATTAACAAATGTGTTTACGATGATTGATATTTAATTTTATAAATCAAAATTTAAATATGTACCATAAGAAAAATCACTAACCTTTTGACAATTTTAACATCATATCAGCTATATATTATTATTCATATACCGTATGACAGATGATTGAACAGTATTGCTTCGGTATACAAGCTATTGGGAAGCTATGTTAATTCATCAGCCAAGTCAAAGAGGAAATCTCTTCAGGAAGGTCCCTGACCAAGCCATAACATAATATTTAGGGTATGTGAAAGCTCACACCTGACCCCGCTAAACCAATGCACACAATATGGGGGAAGTCGTGCAGAAAATAGCTGATAATTCTCGGAGTGAACTTTCTAACCTTTGAGTCCCTCTTCACGCTTTTCTTCGGTGACTTGGGTGGAAGCATGGACAGTATTTTGACCGGAAGTACTGCCAACTTCTTGTGGGGTAAAGGTGGTGGAGGTCTTGGTGGTGGTACACTGGATGACCTTTGACCCGGCTTTTTGGCTACCTTCGGCCTTGGGTCACCCTCCAATAACTGACCCCTGTTTGCCATTGTAATTATATCCATAGTGAAAATATCACGCTGACTATAAGATTAACATTGATGGAAGAGCTCAAATCCTTATGCACACATCCAACGCCAATATGTATCCTATCAGGAATCCACTGAATGTAAATAATAATAAAAAGGTAATTTTTATAAGATCCGATATCACAGCACCAATAGATTCCAATTACTGTCCTTCAGGCAAGTGACTATATAGTTCTGCCAACACGTGTATGTATACGTGCTTCCATATGTAGGAAGAATTTGATAAATGTTCTAAAAATACCTCAAAAGATGCTGTGTCGCAACATTCCATTCAGATTACAAAACATACTCGATGGAAAGATGTATAATGTAGCGAGGAAGATCCGAATAAGGAAGTATACATTATCCGTTGAGCCACGCGTGGTATTCAATACAATGTGAAGATACCACAGAATCCTCCTGAAAAGGATCCTAAATCTGGCATTGTGCAGCACCACCCCTTTCTCTGTTGACACAATGACTGTATCCTTCACGAAGGAAAATATCCACTATTAGGCGAGAATGTAGACCAGCAAATAGGATCCAGGCAACACATCAGTAAATACTAGCAGGTACCCTCTCCACCCAAATATAGGTGCCGGAGAGGGTTATTGTGTTCGGTATTTTCACTGCACATGTGAAAACTTTGCAGCTTCAATCTGTTGGTATCCAGCAATTCTGTGCCTACAACTGGTCTCCTCCCGTTCCCGATCGTGACTGTCGGTGGAGTGAATGGAGGAGGTTTCAGTGTGATGTCCCACCGAGCGTTCCATCCAATACACAGGAGGAGTAAGGAGCCACACAGACAGAGGCCAGGGATCCAGAACCGACCCCCAGTTTCTCCCCCCTGGCCTGTGGGCCCTCAGCCTACCTATTTTGTTTGGAGGAAAAATAGCAGGGAAAAACTACCTTCAGCTTCCTTGTTTGAAGTGAGAGGTCAACAGGAAAAGCGTGCCTACTAGCCCTTTACCTCATGCCCCTCCTGCTCCTCCAGCAACTTCTTCCTGTGCTTCTCCTCCAGACACCTATAGCGCAGCTGCTTCTCCAGGTGTTCCCAACTTTCTCTGGGTACCAATGATGATGATGACACACCCCCTCCTACTTCTCCGGCCTCTCGCAAACTGGTGGTGACTGTCTGACTGGGGAGAGCGTTTGTGAAGAGGGTGAGGAGAGCTCTGAACAGGATCCCTGTCTACTGCAATTCTCACCCTGTTTTTATGTTCAAGCCGAAGTGCACTCAACCTTTAGACAAATAAGTCCTACAGTTTTGTTGGCTTTTTTTAAAGTAATTTTTCGTCCTCCATTTAGTCTCCAATCGTTGAGATAAACTCAAATGTTGACTGGTTTACCCTCCTAATATTATTATCTAAACCCAGTGTTTGGGAGTGCATATATTTGCACAATACGAGAATAATCTCTCGAGTTCTCTAGTCTCCCCTCTCTTTCCCCCTACTAGGGTATGTTATGGTTGCCGAGCGACAGGCACAAATTAACTTCACATGCTATATAAGTCGCAAAGACCAATAGATGAGATTGGTGGAAAGAGAAATTCACTGGAATGCTTGTCACCACTAGATATCTCACAGGTTAACGCCTGGATGCAGAGCAATGCTGATTTAAAGCAGTCTAATTGGCTTTTAGTTGAGATATAAGTGCATTTATACCTTACTTTCACATGTGTTTACTGGCTGGCTGAAAGTGCCAAAAGCCCCGATAGCAGCAAAAAGTACTGGTAGACGACTGCTTCTCATCAATCCTGCAGGGCAATTGGGATGGTATCCAAGGTTCCCATGCTGGAATTTGGTTTAAATGATCAGTTCATACTTTACATGGCTATAGGCCCAGTTTTGGCAGTAAAGAATGGGCTCGTCTCAATGGGGAGGCTTATAATTAAGAGGCCCTGAGGCCCAGGAGAAGGAATATAATTTAACATTCTGTTCGCTAGTGATTAGCATGAATATGGGTAGGTCCCTTCGAGGAAAGGTCAGGGGGTCTATTTGTTAACCTTCTGTTGATGTGGATCCCTTGTTTGTTGAGTACTTCACTCCAATAGAGTGGAGAACATGCAAAAATACTTGGGCTCCGTCGAGACGTCTCTAAGTTGAACTCAAGCTAGTGGATTTTTCTTGATAAAACACTGCAATATTTAACATGCAATGATCCCATCCTCGGATGTAATGCTCCCCTGAACGATAAGGCCTATTATTTTCACACCCAACACATTTACTCCTGGTTTATATCCCATCCCACCCTGTAAACCATGCAGTCTACATTATGGTCATAAATACAGAGTCATGGGTTTCGCTATGGGAAATGCTCGCTTGGGTTGCGAAGAAACGCCCCCACACACTTCTCCCATCTCAAACACTTGGTTCGAATGACAGAATGAATATTGGAATACCTTGTGCACATCAGGGTTCGATATTTATCAAATTACCTTTACTGATATAACAAAATGCTCAGAGTATTTGCTTTTTAGGATCTTCAACGGAACACTTGGTAACTGTACGTTGCGTTTGACGTGAACAAATGGCTCCACGAAGAGCAATATTAATATTATACCCTGGAAAAACGCGGAGGGAGGTAAATCAATTTGAAGGACATAAACCATTAAATAAATAATCTGAGATGCACTACAATGTGTTGGGTCACACAAAAGAAATGTTGGCACGTATGATAGGCCTTATAATTTATTAGGAAAGCAAGGATATTGTTTCTCACACGGAGACACCATGGCACCAGCCAGAGAGAGTACAGTTCCTACTCAACCCAGATTAACATTCGGCTCATGTGTAATGTGAATACCGGGTGTCAAGCTTATCAGCATGCTATGCATCTATTGTTATGTACGTGTAAACAGAACATGAGACGGTGAAGTCTATCTACGTCTAGAGGATCCACAATAAATGTGGATTAGAAAGCATTTGCATAACCTTTTCTATATACGGAGCCCACACTCATAATATATACAAATGGGACCCTACAAATGTAATCAATTAAGTACATGGTCAGCCGATAAAGACATAATGTGTCAAGTCTGATGGGGTTGACAATACTACACATACTACCCTTTGTCAGTATCAAGTACAAAACAGTGAAATCCAGGAGAGTTTGTACCAATTAGGAACGCAGGAGGAAGAGGACTTTTTCAATTCTTGAAAATATAAATTCATGAGTCAGAAGATTACGATTTCTAGTTTTCATCAAAAAGAGTATGACGCGCTCCAGATAAACCAGAAAAGGGCTTGGGTTCCATGGCAAATATGTAGCGTAACTACACACACATAACCATGGCAAGTGTAACCAGAATATAACTAACCCCAACATGGTGACGCAGAGGTATTGTGAAGTCCAATTTCATTTGAGATACAAATAGTAATTTATATAACAAATCTTATTTAATACCGATAGTCATATATATAAACATGTTATTTTATTTTGTGGATGAGTCAGAGGAATGGTTGGGAGGAAAAATGAGAGAAATTTGTAATTCTGCTGGTGAGCGAATTCCCTCTGCCCTTCCTCCCCCGTAAGCCTTGTACACATGGTCATGGTTAGCCCAGTGGGGATCAGGAGAACCTGACCTCTCATGTATCTCCACACTAAAATAGAACTCAGGGTAGTGCCAGTTAAAGTGACAGCGATTCCATACTAAGCACCTGACAGACTGCATGCGTATGGTAGTGCTCCCCCCTAAAGGGTTTGTATACCTAGTAAGCAGGCATCTATACAAACAACATGAGGTGAACTATGGGATTTCCCTCACTGAGGTATGGTAATTGGGGGAGTGGGGCTCTTTCGAGTCATTGATACTTTAAATACAATGTTGCCATGAGAAAGGGAAAGGTCGAAGAGCCATGTCTGACTGGTAGCAAAAGTATGCAATTCATGATTTTTAAAATGTGATGACTCATTGAAATCATGGGGCATCATAATTATATCACATCAAAATTTCGGAAAAGGATTCAATGTAAAAGGCTACAAGGTACGAGAAATCACAAAAATTAATGATTACACATAGGCAACCAAGAATAACTGTTGCAGCTGGAGGCTTATTGTTACAGCTATAGCTATAAGTTACCTTACCTTAGTTTTCAAGTGTACCTTCTGAGAACCAGTCCTATCCTTCGAGCATTTTCCCATTTTTTCTTTACCAGCAATGCCGAGTGATATGTCATTGTCATCTCCCTTGTCTGTCCAAGTCCGGGCGGGCGGACATGGACGTTGTGTTTTGCCTATCTGACCATCAATAACGGCGGAATTACGCTCATTAAACAGGGAACATGGCAAACAAACTCCACACAGGAAATATTTGCATTCATCTGATGAAACAGGCCCATCATCATGAGGCAATATTTCGTAGATATTCTCTCCAAATCGTTCAACGATTTGCTCTTTTTCTGAAGGATCCCTTGCAACGGATTCAATTGTCTTCATTGCTGGGTAATTACTAGGCAGCCGAAGATTTTGCAGATCACCCCTTCCTTCAATCTTTACACAGCCTCCGCTGCCATTAGAGTTTTTAACTCCAGGTAAATATTCCTGACACTCTTCACTCTTTCCCTCCTGTTTGGCTGTAGGGAAATCCAAATCCCCTTTAACAGCAGGAGGAGAAATGACAGAGGAAATGGCATCCATTGTTGCCAAGTTTAAAGTGTCCAATCCATGCAAATTCTCCATCTGTTGGATACTACTCTCTCTTTTCTGAGACGCGTGAAAAGCGCCTTGGGGTAGATTATCATATGTCCCCTGATTGTATGAAGAGCAGGGATCTTTGATAGCTGGAGGTGCCGAATTACCCTCTATTGATCTCTCGATACGACAACTCAAGGGCTGCTCATTGTGATCAAGGCCACATAATCCTTCCTCTACTCCAGGTATATTTGAAAGCCTTGATAAAGACCCTTCCTCAATGATCGTCAGTGAGTCCATTGTCAGAGCCAGGTCTTCAGGTAAGGCAATGCGTCCTGTGATTTTCCTCCGAGACATTGCTGAAATTTTACTGTAAGAGCCTGAACAAGATGCCTACATTCTTCATTAGTACTTCGGTTCGCTCGAGTAATTTGCAAGATAGGAAGCTGTTGTCGCGCCGAAGTTTTTGTTATAACATTCCTTTCACTTTCCTAGAAGTTGCTGAAAGCCGTTTGCATGTGACTACAAGTGGGCATATTGTTTGAAGATAGAGCGTTTCCTCTCTCATCGCGGTAGCTGTCTTATCTATAACTCTAAAGAAGAATCGCCCTTTATATTTATGCACAACATAAGAAGATGAATGAGTTGGCTTGTGGTTAGATTCCTGGATTTCGAGGTGGAAAAAAGCAAACGTTTGGGAAATTCTTCAACGCCAAAACACACCGTGTACCTGCGCATTCCAGCCGGAAAACATATCATACATTTTTATATTTTAAATGTCATGTTAGATATGCCCGATATCTAAGTCCTTCAAATTCATTATTCATGTGTGAACATGAGCGATGGAAATACTGCCGACAGGAAAGGTATGTGAGATCAAGCAACAGACTAGACTGAGTTTTGTCCTTTTGGCCTTTTATTCCCAAATGCATAGAGGGAAAGGTCAGTGGAATGGCCAATTAATTATCCATAACCCCTAGAACCATTGGGACCTTTCCAGTAGCTTTCACATAAAAACACACAAAGGGTTGAATACAGCCAATGCACACCAGGGCCTATAGCATTAAAGGTATGCCTACCTTCCGCCCACCAAGGGGATATTCTGATACCCCATGGGTCTGAATTAGTTCAGTAGCCAACGAGGCGTTAGGGTATATGAGAAGTAAGCCACCCATACATATATGTGGATTGCTTATATGTAGGGGAACAAAAACTTCAAAATACAAGGATTATCTTTCAGAAAGAGAGTATATAATTTCATTTTAAAATAGAATATCCACCAATCATTATGTTATCAATATTTTATCTAATGCAGTGCATTCATGAATGCCACAATAAAATTCCAAGGTATTACCAAGAAATGAATACCTAAAAGAACTTCACATGAAACTGTCCCTTTTTCTTTTTTTTTTATGAAACTGTCTTCTTAACCGGCCGTCTGAATTATACACCTCTCATTCTGGTGAGAAAAATGTATATTTTCAAAGGCCTTTTTAAAGCCTGAATATGTTTGTCCCTTGACAGAAGGAATGGGTTTCAAGGGGAGGGAATTGCCTCCAGTGGCGCTATTTTCAGTATGTGTCTCCGGCTTGCCAACACATCTCAGCTGTGCAAACGTGAGCGGCTCACGTATTGCTCGCTATTGCTCACACCTGAATGGAAGTCACATCAGGACCCAGTTTACTATTGGATAGAAACTGTTTCCCTGCAGCTAGTGTCAGAGCCAAGGATACCTTAACACTAGTATTATATAAATAGGTCACGTAGAATCAGTTAGATTATTCTTCTGCTATAGAAGTTAAGGACTTTTTGCGATGCAAAAGGAATCTTTAAATTATGAAGAAAAATTATTCAAGAGCAATTGAACATTTTATAAGTGGGAGATTGCATGACTGAATATTGGCTGCAAAATTTCATCTTTCTCGTTTACACCCTACACCAGACCTTATTGCTTTTCCCGCCCCAGTAATCTTTAGTTAATACCATCACAGATATCATTACATAATAAAGAGTATTTTACCAGCAAACAGATGTAATGAAAATTGGATAAAAACCCAAGAACCATGCCAACCATGCTATAGTTGATAATTCTTAGTCTGGTGCTCAAACATCAGTCGAACATATCAGCAACTTCGTTGAAAGGAGAATCTATACCCACAGCAGCCAGACATGCCTCTTGATAAATATCAAAATATATATTCTATAAGCATAAGCCAGGTACATGAGCTACAAAGCAGGTTTGGTCTATGTAACAAGGGAGAGTATACGTGAGGGGATTAACAGCGGCGGGACCTACCACCAAGATCAGTCTATCATACCAAGGGACTAGACCCTGAACCACGAGAAGCCATACCTTCTTACCACAAGGAACTGATAACACACTCTGTATATCTCTAGCCATGAATAGCTTCCATTGGACCACATCATTCCTTGCTGATAATACAGCGCTTCCAATATAACTCTGTCTCCAGATCTTTCTGGTCAGAGTTCTATATCAAGCCCTGGATGGGATGGCAACACAATTCACTTACGTATGATACAAATCGTTGGGATAATTTGCAAATGGGTATTATGGTACAGGGGGGGGCATATACAAAATATGTTACAGGGTGCGATTTATCTTAAATAATTATGTGGGGAAAATATTGATAGAAGATACAGCACGTGTCCACTGCTTCTTTCCATGTGGGCAATAAATTATTTCCTATCATGCTCAGAATGGTATCTTTGATCCGGGGGCATAGCTTCCAAGGGATGCGATACATCATTTATACAGGACTGGAAAACGTGAGCTGTATGTAGTACGATTGCTACACAGATTCCTCTAGAGACTATGCATATTAAATGCGAGTTTGATTGCATTAAATCTGTCTTTTTGCACAATACTTGCAAAGGAAAATGTAATACAACATCCATACATTTTTCAGAATGATAACATTCAGGGCAATGTTCCTCCACCAGAAAAAACACTGGGTCACTTGGCTAGGATGTTAATCTGGCCAATGTATATGCTGCATTAATACGATAGTATTGTATGCATTTAGACCGGGTCTGAGGTACAGAATATTTATAATCTGGATAGCTGAGGCACCGATCTCAGTAAATGATTAAAAAGTAGTTTTTTCATGACCAAGATGTAGTAGTGTCCCCTTGAGATATGTGCCAGTAGGTACAGACGTTCTGAACATCCTAACAAAAATCAGACTCATCTGGTGCACACAGTACACTCTATAAAACACAGATATTCACTAAATGTTATTTCCCCTAGACTCAGAGTTAGGGATGAAGGTCACGTATTGACGTGTATATTTGGGCATGCAATTCGACTGGAAGAAAAAGATCGCTGGGAGAAAATTGTTTTCTCAACCCTTGAACAAACAACCCTTGCATATATGTTTTTAGTCTATCGCGTAAAAGTGCCAACATATGCTATGAATGAACTTGGTAACTTTCCCACTTTAAGTTAAGGATCCTTTGGATCATGTGAGGAGAGGTCATCAGAAAGCATTCCCAGACGTGATACGGTATAATAGATTGTAAGTTTTTCTATTCATCACAATTTCCCCTCGCTCGCTTGTTTTTGTATTGGTCCATCTTTTAACATTTTCGTAACAAGTAAAGAAGGGAATAAGCCAATCGTTAGGATATCATATGCCGTGATTTACGTCTCGTGTTATGTTCCCCATTGGGGAGAAAGGCGATTCGACCCCGAACAAATGATGTTACTTCTGGGATAGATGATGTGACGATCAATATCGGAAATGAATACCGTATTTCTGCCCGGAGGGGGAAATACGGCAAAAAAGCTAAGGTCAGTCTAGGTGAAGGCTGTCAAATCGTCTCCAGGGTCTAAAGAAAGTGTAGAGAAGCACAGAACTGTGAATACATACAATACACATGCTGGGGTTCTGCTTTCTCCACGCATTATTTGACCTTTGTATAAGACTGAGAGAACTGTACATATAATAATGAAGATATGAAAAGTGGGTTAAGCCATGGAGTGACAGCACGCGTAACATTTCCATTGTAATTTTCACTTAACTAGGATATTTAAAGTATGAAAAATGTTTATAATTGACTTCAGTTCTGTAAAGATAAATTTGGTGAATACACGGCTCTATTGATCTAGAAATTAAGGGCAGGGCACTTCGCTCATACATCTGCAATGGAATCCAGCCAAGTCCGATAGACATAAGCTATATTTGCTTATGAAATAGAGCACTAGGGGGATCTTTGATATGAATCCCACACCCGTGAGAGGGAGAGATGGGCTTTGGCATCACACCAAAGCTAAATCGAGCCAGCGATATCCTGGCAGATCTTCATAACTGTACGCGAAAGATAACATCATCTTTCCGCCAATATGTAATTGAACTGTTAACTTCACCCAGGAGGAAGGAAACAAACACCATGGGCGATCGAATTTTGAGATAGTTATTACATGTATATACGCATTTTATATGACACAAGGTATCTCGTGAAGGATACGTTGCATGTGACCACTGAGTGATATATGCAACCCTAACACCTGAACCGTCGGAAGTACTTTCAGGAAAAGTCCACAAAATTGCTTTAAAATGATTCTTTTGAGATTATTGAAGGCATGTAATAAATAAGTTAACTAACTCGCTGGTTTGAGCCGCTTAGAATACATGATATATGATGTGACGATCAATATCAAGCATCACTTTCAGCCAACAGGTTAGTGAACCTGTAAATGCTGTATACATATATATATATATATATCTCAGTGGCAAAGCAGCATTTCTCTTCAGTTTCACCATCACAGAAAGTAGGTGATGAGAAGAAGCTTGGTGACCTGATCCCCTTGTAAAGAGACCCTCTCTGCATGAGCAAGTGTGACCTAATCCCTGCGGGAAGAGGAGGAACTGTTAGGTTCTACACACCCACAAAGGCTATCCTCAAGCTCCAAATGAAGAAGACGAAAGAGAGGAAAGTTCTCTCTTGATTTTAAGTGCCAAACCCTGTTATTTTAGTTCCCCACAACAGTCCTACGGGGGTGAATATGTATAGATCTATGCCGTGTGTTGCCACCCCAAGTATGAAATTGCGATACTCACTGATCGTGATGGGCAGAGAATATTAATATTATAGCAAATTCATGAGGGGGTGGGGGTAGAACAAAACAATATTTTTTGTCCATACTGTCTATGATAAATAAGCAAGTGTATATAATTCTAAAAGATGGTCTGTTGGAATGGGAAAATGTCGATATATTATGAAAGGGAATGCATCCACAGCTTAGATCTATAGGTCATCATTTGGACCAACCCTTATCCATGCTGCACAGTTTGTCTTCAGCAAACCAGGGGAGGCTCTAATGACAGCCAAGCATAAACACAATCATAAGCAAGACCAGCAGGAGGTGAAGTAGAGGTTCACTCAGCTTCCACCCTCTTGTGTAGCCGAGTCCATGCTTTTAAATTCCAAGTCCATATGAGCATTAAAAGTGTGCATGAGTGACAGGACATGAACACCCTCCATGTCAAGGAGAAAGTAGTGTCATTCAGCGAAGTGGTTTTCGTGAAATATTAACCTCCGTCGCTTGTTATAGGATAGCTTATGTTGTGGTTTATAAGAAGAATGTGGTGACCATGTGTGGTATGGTTTTGCCATATAGATGTGCGTGCATTTTTCCCCAGCGAAAAAAAAGCCGTGAAATCATTGGATGGAAAATATAGCTTCCTTTATTTTTTTTTGAAATTATCATATCGTGACAGGCTAATTTGGGAAATCGTGCGTTTCGAACTTTTTTTTACCCATAACTTAGAGTAAAATCTTGATATTACTTGCCACTTGCCAAGTACATGTACATTATTTAAAACTTATTTCTGACGATTAGTAGTATTTAAAGTTTGAATTTGCAATAAATTTCACATGGTTCAATCTAGAGAAGGAAAAAAAAAGAAAAGGGGAAACAGGGTTTATTCATTAGCATTAGCTCCAGACAAGCAATATTTTCCTTAGCACTGAAGTGGTTCCACAAGAATCTGAAACTCTACCCAATCAATGCAGTCCACAGGGGCAGTGTCCACATTATACTTATGTACAGTTCCCCTCACACTGTGAGAGATGCAAGAGGGCCATGGGGTCAGGGCACGTCTCCTCCAGACACCAATACCCCTCAGGTGATAGCCACGCCCACTGGAGAAACCACGGAGCTGTACTGGAGGAAAATGCAGGGCCATTCCTCACTCGGTGTCAGTCTCTGGTCAGTTCTTCATTAGCCACAACATTTAGAGATGCCTGTTAGAAGTTATTTCTAGTCTTCGCACCAAGGGTGTGTGTCATTAGGATTAAGGGTTCATTATCAGTTTTAGTGGGCATACTATCAGGGGTTGGCGATAAGAATAACAAGCATCTGTAGGAACCACTCAATCTGTCAGCAGGGTGCAAACGAATGCTAAGATAGATGTGTAGTCCCAAGATGTGCATATGAATCAATGTTGGCACTCTATTACCAAAGTTATGTTACAATATTGGAGGTACAACCTATATTCGGGAGAGAATGAGACAGGGTGTAAGGGTGAAAGATTTCCTTATTGTTATATTAGGATGTTCATCTCTAGTTATATCAACGGGTGGTTATAAGGGAGAAGTCATGGAATCGCAACACGAGTCTATCATATATTCGTATGCCATTAACATTTATCTATCATATTTACGAATATCTTTTCACCGAGAACATTAGGATAATAGCGCAAGAAGTGACCATCGTTTAGACTAGGCGAGTAGGAGATGCAAAATCGTATGGGAAACAGAATACCACTAATGAGACTCGATTATTCAGTATCATGAACATGGTCATCCGAATCCCAACGGTAGCCAATCTTGGGAGAATACTGAATAGCAATGCATCCCCCATTGAATGAATATCCCATATGAGGTAAAACCAAGCTGGCCTCTAGCGTGATTTTGAAGCACTAATATTAGTTGCATCAATCAGTTCAAGAAAGAATAGAAGAATAGCGCCTGAGGATAACAGATGGGATCCACTGCCCTCTTAACATCAGAATCAAAAGAGAATTTAAGGAGTTTTCCATGCCAGGGATACATTTACTTTCCAATAGATTAAATTGGAATTCACCTATTCACCACTACAGACCTTATCAATCTACCAAAAAGTCTCACGCTTCGAGTAATTTCTAAACACTTTTCCAAGCAACTGATGTAACCTATTTCAATAAGGCGTTTACATTCTATTGTGAAATGAAACTGCATGTACGCCTAGAGGCGTTGACATAAAAAGAAAACTACCTTTACATTGCTTAATAAATAAAAGGGTCTTGAGGCTCCACAAAACGAAAAAAGGACAGCCACCCACGTGCGATTAACAAATGGAAGAAAAATTACCCTGGTTTCGATCTCAATGGTCCTGTAAAGGATGCCATATGATTTAAATAGCATGAAGCTGTAAATACAGGCACGAAAGAGACGTCTTAATGTTTTTGAGTGATTTGTCCGCAATGCATGGTTTCCTTGAAAACATTTCAAATCTGGTTAAGGGAGGAAAACATCTGCAGGTATTGAAGAGCGCCATAAAAACAGATGAGGTATCATTGCAGACACTTAAGAAATGGAAACACAATAGGAAAAACATGTAAGGTCGGTAGCTTGGTTACTTAAATATACACAACGTAGGTGTTTGTTTTCTAGCACCATGGGTTCTGGGATAGGATGGTCATTATTTATCAAGATGATATTTTTGTTGGTATCAGGTTCATCCTTGTCATGACACGAATATATGATATAAAAAGGTTTCTGCTGAGTACAAATTATAGTCGTTTCCGGTGGTGATGTATACTGTCATGAGTAGTTGTATGGAAATATATGAGAATATAGACTAAAGAGCCGATAAACAGAATTATACTGAGGCATAGTTATGTCAACAGAACCCCAGTACTGTCTTCCATTAGTCAACAATAATGGAACAATGATATCCTTAAATGATAAGTTTCCAGTACCATAAAATGCCTTATATCTCGGTGCCTGTTGTTGAGATGATAATAAACCAAAGCCAAAGGATTCATGGGTAGCAATTCTAGGGAAAATAAACACTGATCTAACACAATGTAAGTATAATAGTTATCCGGACCATTAAGTATGTCCTGATTTATGAGCTTGATCCATATATATTTACATGTACACACGAGCACTGACCTGACCAATGGGATTATATTTAACTCAGCCCACACTGACCTCCCCCATATCCCCCCGGCTGTGGTCATGACCTCAGATTGGTGTTAGGGTTCAGAGGTTATGTGTACAGAGACAGAATCAAGGCAATGTTTGGCCCCGAAAAACCAACCTCAACAATCACCGAGATCTGGAGGTATGGAGGGGCGAGGTGTGCTTTTGTCAACTGCCAGCATGGCCAGACAGTGCACATGTATGTGTGTTCGACTATTTGCAGAGGGGAGGGCAGGGGGAGGTCGATGTTGTTCAGGAAGGTGACAGTGTAGAGGATTTTTTTCTAGGCATGCCAGCACGTATACCACATATAGGGCCAAACTACGACATATATATTTGTGTCAGTGAACATCGAAGCACATAGACTGGCTTATACCCATGCTCGCTTAAAATAAACAACATCAAAAAAGCTTTACACAGGCACATTTTCATAATTACCTCCCACCCAACCCCCATAATCAAATGGATTCGATCGTTCATTCACAGCAGCGAAATGCCGTACGAATTGTTGGCACGAGAATCATTAAGAACTTAGTCATGCCTCTTGTAAATATATCTCATTGTTGAAGAGAGCCATAGGTTTAATTCTATTGGTAGAGGAATACTTATGGCTCATACATAGCCTCAAGCACTAAGCTGTCATTTGGGGAGGCATCAAATGTCCACTAAATGTTGGCGAGGTATAATACACAGTAGATAACACGTCAAGGTGCATCACGTTCCAACATGGAAAATCACTAAGTCAGTGACATGTGGTGGATACTTTCAGATCCTGAGCCAAATAGAGGAGAACCAGGAGATATGTTCATATAGTGCCATTTCACCGCTAATGAGTCTCGCCCAGAGGCTTTCTAGCTTAGTAATTTATGATCATAGGCCCCTGATGATGAATTGCACATAGCATGAGCATCAAAGATAGTACACGTGTAGCCTGTGGGTAGATAGTCTTTAATAATATATCATGTGTAAATGTGTGGCTTTTATTGCATAACACAATGAAACTGCACTTCCAATATTGCCTACTGGTGAGAAAATATGATATAACTCCATAGCTAAAGTACTAGCCCGCAGACAGACTAGAGATGTACAAGAGAAATCAGTCACTGTAATAATAATAGAAATCGCATCAAAGGCACGTCGCCCTAGGGATAAAAAACAAACACGAGCACATCCATAAAAATCTATCAGAAGAATTGCATAATGGAAGTAATAAATCAGGGTTTATTTTAAAATGGCATTAGGCCTGGGGTCAAAACGCCAATATAAAAATGACAATATCACAGAATGCGTCCCAGAAGCACTTCATGAATCAAGCCTGATGGGTTAGCTCGTGACTGGACATTAAGTTGAAGCTCCACATTATATTTATTTTGGACTGGCTATAGCTGTTTGTTTGGCTGTAATCAACGAGAATAAAATGGATGCTGTTATAATCAAGCAGTGCATAATCAATGAAAATACCACATATTACTAGGAATGGGTCTTGGAAATACTTAAATAAGGGGTGATGAGATTTTTCAATTAATTGATAAATATTATCTAAGTAAAAGCGACCAGCTTCTATCATATCCTAAATGTGGAGTACATGTAATTATCTGGTCTCAGAGGTAAATTTTAACCATATTTCAGGGTCGAACCCCGAGAGATTAGCCGTGAACACATGGCGCGATGAGGGGCGAGGGTGTCCGATGGAGGCAGAATGCCATTATAGGATCCCATGGCAAGTTTCAACCATTAGGCATGTATTAATGGTACCATGTTAAGTACACGACTATCCCAAGAATGACCTAGGTCTACAGGATCCAGGATAACTACTCCTTCTAGATCACACTATAATTAGAGAAACTCGTGAGATATGGCTCATAATACGGATATCCCATACGTGTTAGTTGGTATCTATTGGGACGGGGGCATATATAGAAAAAAATACAAGAAAACTATGTAATTTTCTCAGAATTCCTTCACCAGAAAAAGAATACCACGTGTGTATGCATGCTATTGATAAGGTGTGTGTGCGCATAGTTTATAAATATCCATTCAGGATCTAGATCTATCAAAGAGGAGGGCTTCTTTGTTCACAAAAAGTGACATTGACAAATATGAACATCTGAATGGTGACAATAATATTTTCGAGGGTGAGTCATGTCATGTCATCCCATAACTCTGCATCAGTATAATTCCATTTGTCGTCTAACCAATAGCACCAAAACATAGAGTGCCAAATAAAGCCTTTCTCACGCTAGGTCAAGGGAAATCTTATAGGTTACAGTAACACTCCTCCTCTCCCGCCCCCTCTTTTTGTTTAAGGAATCTAACATAAAGATATAGACATACATTCACAGAGTGAACGATAATGGCATGACTGTCACTTGGGAAGTCGATTTGTGATAAAAGGAAGAAAGCCACTCTAAGTTATATCCCTCATCTATTAAATCATGACAAGATCAAGACACCCACCAACTGGGAAAAACATATCATACAATAGTAAGCAATAGGTAGCCGTATTTCAAATGTTCGGTTTTTGTCTCTGTAGTACTAAGAGACGGTAAAATAATTGCATTTCACTGAAAAGAATAAACATCGACAAAAGACACCAAATGGTAATATCGTCAAAAAATATTGTCAAATGCTGTACAAAACTGGATAAAAAAACGGCAGAATGAATGACGCTTTGGGAAAATGGGGGAATTTAATGAGACTTTAGATCGAAATCAGGAATTTCTTGGTAACTAAAAGGAGCAAATGGATCTCCTGCAAATAAATAGATATAAAAGTACGTCCTCCTTCTTAGTTCATGGTCGACACATGCATAGAGTAAGAAACATTATATGCCATAGTTTGCTTTAGCATGGATATACAAATGAATCTGATACGACATATGTCGCCACTTAGTTTTCCGACCACCCGCAAGAGGACGTGCATGATGACTTAAAATGAAGATCCCCTAGCGGTGAACTCTGAACTGACAGGTCAGGTGCCCCCATGTGATAGCCACATGGAAAATCCCTAAAACCCAAGCTGCAAAAGGAAATATTGGGTGTGGATCCAATAGATCGAATTACCTGGTAATTTCCATACAACTTAAAATCCCATTCACTTTCGACCGAGAGACTGACAAGTCGCATTTAACCCTTGTACGAAGAATAATACAAAGGTGGCAAGTGTTTCTGAAACCTATGTGATGAATACTGTCAAAGTGCCATTTATCACAAAATATTCCAATGTAGAAAAGCTGTGGGAAATAGTCGATTTAACCATGGGAAACTGCTGCGTAATACATTATACTGTGCATAATGCTAATCGAAAATACACAAATGGTAACCATAAGATTATTTTTAATACCAGCTACATATGGCAGAGATCCCCAAGGTTAAACACCCGACTTTATTTTTCGACCAGCTAAGCTTACTCAAAGGTTTAAGATTTGGACAATAATTGCTGAGTATCAACGATTTTATAAATCAAATAGATAGTGTTTAAAGGCCAATACAAATCTGTGTGCACACTTTGTTAGTCCAGGAAATAAATCACACCACACGACCGTTGGTAAGGACACGTCTCCTCCGATTAAATCTGAGAGGTAATACAAAACGGGCCTGAGAAACAGTGTCTTCAATGAGAACTCAGAGGTTTTCTGTTAACGGAGGAAAACACTTAACTCAAATATGAAGCAAAAACAATTCGAGAACAGAGGTTAGACAATTTCTAATGAAACAAGTTAATTTCATTTCCTCAGGCTAGATAGACAACGTTCCTTAATATGTGATTAATATATTTGTATGGTAATAAAATGTGTGTACAAGTCAATGGTAAGTTTGGTTGGGTTGGATGTAAAAAAGGAGTTCTCCGTTCTGACATGGTTAAGGGTTTGTTATCTTATTTCAACTGAACAGACACAACCACTCTTCTGGAACTTACAGGTGGGTGTCTTGCCTGCTCGAAGCAGGGATGGTTGGCATATTGTACCTGGCCAATTCCACCAATTTGACAACATTTGGACCCCAACCGTGGAAAGTGATAAAATGGGCTTAAATCAAATTAATTATCATTAATTTGATTATTTTTTTTGATTGGATGGTTCTACCAACCTGTGGAACCACATTTTTGGCATTTTTAGCCCAATTTTTTTATTTTTCTTATTTCAAAATCCCATTTTGGGGGCAAAAATCGTTTCTTTTAACTGCCATTATTCCGTGGAATTGCTGAATTTCTAAATAATCTTCAAAATTGAACATTTCTTTTTATATGTTGTGATAGTAGGTTATGTGAACATTATCTGTGTAAAAAAAAATTGCAAAAAAAATATTTTTTGGCCAAAATAAAAAAAAAACTGATTTTTTAAAAAGTGGGTACCCCTGATGTCTCTTGCCGTCACGCACTGTGCTTAAGGTGGAATAAAAAAATTTAAAAAAAATTAAAACATCCAATTATGATGAATAATGATAAAACTTATAGGATTTAATATTTATGAACCATCAACTGTATTGGTTAGAGTTTTTCTTGAATACTAGCAGAGAAAAAACATGGTAGCAAAAAGTGGTGGAAATGGGGGGTAGTGTCTCTTGCCGTCACGCACTTTTAGGGTTTTTAGGGCCATATAATGCATAATTTTAATGATAAACTTTAATTTTGACATTTATTATCGATTTTGCTTATTAACAGCCTATGTAGATCGATATTCATAATGTCTGAGTATTTTTTACATGATTCTTAGGGCAAAATGCTTGAAATCTTGCCGTCACGCATTTGTCTCTTGCCGTCACGCATCTGTCTCTTGCCGTCACGCATTTGCCGTCACAGGGTATAAGGGAGACATGTCAAAATGATGGAATTGGCCATATACATAATATTAGAACGTTTATCCTTGAAGATTTTGCCTCTAAATACTTAAACAGAACAGGAACATTAAATACAAGTTTTCGAATCAACATAAAAAGGTAAACAAGGGTAATAAATGATGTATATATTCTAAATATAATGAGTAATATAATGTGTATGGGCAGAGGGTCAATGACCTGTCACCCTTACCGCTGCCATTATGATTACCATTACTGAAAGGTTATTTGGCTGTAACTTTTCTTCTAGTTAGAATATTTTCACAAAATAAAAAGTGTTATGACCCTCATGTCGAGGCCTATCAAGTACAAAATATTTCAATACATTAGGTGCATATTTGTTTTATTTATTTCTAATTTAAATCCTCATTTATGTAGAAATATGTACCATTATTCGTCATGCTATTTTGGGCATATTTTTCAAATTTGGGATCTATTTTTCGACCCCCCTGTGAAAATATTACTAATAATCAGAATGGTTCCAAACTTAACAGTTTAATGCGCATATATATAAGGTTGATAGAAAATGACAAATCAACTGATGAATGTAAAAATTATTTTTGGGTACTCAGGGGATGTCTAGGGGCCCAAATGTTGTCAAATTGGTGGAAATGGCCACCTCAGAATAGCTGGTGCGCTGAAAAATAGAAGGCCACAAAAACGTGACAGGCAATAGTTTGGAGACTTTAAGAGCGATGCAAAAGAAGTGGTGGAGAATTACCAAATGGCAAACATATATGAAAGAACTCGGTCAAGCCCCCTGATGGGAAAGCACCCACTGCTCTGACTTTTTAACATACTTTGCAATTGGATAGTATCATTTGTTCGTTCTCAGTATATTAAACATTGAAATCTTGTAGTAAGGTGAGCAGATGTTGTCCGATAGAAACGCATTCCAACCCTATATATAGGGAGGCATGGGGAAAATAATTGGTATTCCAAACATGGTGTTGGAAAGGAGAAGAAAGTCCTTTGGAAGCGGGTTTTATGTGCGTGTATATAGAAAGGGTTGAGGGAAAGCCTCAAGGGGCAGGAGAACAGGTCATCAAGGGAGAAAAAATAGCCCAGCCTCAAAATATAAACCATTATGAGCTCAAATGTATCATTACACTCAACCGCTCAAACATACAACATTACGTTTGGATATCCCTAGGCTTTCCATGTTCTGGTGGAGGGGCATGATGGCGAGAGGAAATATAGGGCGAGTTTAATGGATGATCCAGACAATAACATCTGTCATGAGGCAAGGCTAGAATATGCACTGAAATGTTCACTATGCATAGTCATGATAACAGTGTATTATCAAGTGTCTGTGTAGATTAGTATACATCCCCAGGGACCACTATTATGAACGACAAGCAAATGGTCCTCTGTATTTGAAATGTTTCTCGTTTAATGGAAAAAAGATTTAATTTGCGTTTCTGTGCCGCTTATGTCTATTTAATTAATGGCTACTTCATAATTGCATATGCTCTCACTAAATTGGATATTTGCAAAAAGGGATGGAAAGCAATGATATATGGCGTAGAGGTATCTCATCTGTATTTGAGAACCTTTTTCTCTTGGATTTTGCCATTTCATGTTCTAGCCTCATCAAATCCCTGAATACTGCCCCCAAATGGAAAGCAGCAAAATGTGGTACTCTGCTTCTATTATTAGTGACAAGGCTCCTATTCGTCAACACTGAGCACACAGTTAAAATCTTGACCTTCAAGTTCAACAATCGCCTTTTTAAACAGTTCAAGTCTTTCTGAAGGCATATATGCTAAATCTTCACATCCGAAGCCGATTTGATATTCTTTCAATAAATCAGGATCAAATGACAAATACATCGTCAGTGAAATGTTATAACTATATTAGAATTTATTCTTATACAGCGAAAAATGTACGATTCTATAATCGAAAAATGTACAATTCCTAGGCATGGGATATTCTAAGGTTGGATATACCGAAGTGCCTCAGTAACTAGCTCACTAAAAATGGGATTCAATAAAGCCAGGGAACTGTTTGTATTTGAGGTGGGGAAATATATCCCGGCAGAATACATGGAAAGGGTCAGTCTCCCGCAATGTATATCCATAGGAAGCCATTAGTAATCAGATTACGTCAGCGAGGGAGGCAAGGAAAACAAACAGCCTGCTGCCAAAAGACACAAGAACGCGGGAGAGGAAGAAAGAAGGGCAACCAAAATCCACTGGCCAGGAGTATGCTGGTATTTTTTATCGCCCATCAAATTCCTGAGAGACAGGTTGGGGTTGCATTAGTCCAGGCCTAGTACCAAGCACTAGAGAATAGGAGGCTATTTGGGTGTCTGGACTTCACTCTCCTTTCTAATTCTCCACAGGGATTCAAGCTCCAGCCAAAGCCATCAGGTCAAGAGGAAAATTCGACTGTCGCTAGGTCAGAGCTGTCCATCCTACCAAAGGTAGTTTTTGTATTCATAGTCAATGGGCCGTGAGGTATTCTCACTAGTTCATCAAACTTGTGATCAGGTCTGAACGCGTAAACATAAAATAGTAACCTCACTGACCCCATTGAATTGTCACGTTCTGAGAAAAAAGCTTTTTTGGCCAGATTTCCCAAAAGTGCCAAGGCATTACCATCGTATCCATCAATGCACTGGTTTAATTGACGTTACATTTCAATGGGAGCGTTCCTCAGTCATCACGGATACAGAGCCATGCTTCGTCACCTCCTTTCCTAAGGCATTTTAGAGACAAAAACAAGATGACTGCCATTTCTTCCCCCACCAGACTATAAATACAACTTTACGATCGCTTTTTTGAATTGGCTTACCCGAACCCCTATCCCATGAAACCAGTAACGCTTGCTGCCAACTACATCAAGCGGAAAGGGTAGCGAAAGCAACAAATAAACCAAATTTTCTTGTATCAATATTTGCATTTCAGAATTACCAATAAAAATGAACTTAAGCAGGACAAACCCTCAAGGGTAAAAATCAATCTTCATCAACTGCTTTATCTTTTGTTCCGGGTTTCATTGAAGCGTGCAAGCTGTCATTTCGCTGGGCGTTCACCCAAGCGAGTATAAAAGGTTCAACACATCTAAACTTGGGATGTTTTGTTAGTCAGTGATGCATATTGTACTCCTTCAACATCCGTCCCCCCATCCCCTCAGATAATGTTTTTATCCCATATACTTTCCAATATTATCTTTAATTATCAGGATATATTTGTTTCTTTATTCAATTTAATAACTGAAAAAAGGCCTTTTTTTCATCGCCTCAGATAAATTAAACATATGGACTTATGGACCTCATATTTATGGCAATTATTCCCCAAGGTCGATACAGATATTCGAACAAACGAAATGAGTCAGAAGGACGGTGAGTGCACTAGGTCGGGGAATGGTTTGTGGAGGGAGAATGACAGCGGTTCTGTGGTCCTACGCAATGCAAATGACCGGATAATCGAAATTTGTAGTGCTCCAATGGAGTAGTAGGCCACAGAACGACTTATTTAGGGAGTCACTCCAGTATAACTGACTGTCCCTGTCCTCAGAGATATGTCTGGACAAATCCCGGTGATTTTCCAATGTACCGGAGTGAGACCTCTCCCCCCAAAATGTCATCGTCTTCTTCACCACAATTTGCCATTGAACATAGTTACTGCCAGTTCACCGAATATAAATTCATTCAAATCCTACTGAGAAGATAAGAAGGAATATCCCGAATTACTCTAGTTCCACATTTGTTAACAGATCTGTTCGAACAAATCAAAATTAAGGTTTCAGTTACTTATCTCAAGAAAAGAGAAGGAGAGTGAGAGCAAGAAGAGAAGAATAAGTCATGACCCGAGTCTAATGAATCCCTGGCAGGCTCCACTTATCTAGAGGGATGGGCAAGAGTTAGCAACCAGTGCCACCCACAACCAACCTCTCAAAGATAAGCCTATAGCCATGGATCCAAGCTCACCTGAAACACTCTCCCCTTCCTTCTGTCTAAACTATCAGCTCACTGCTTAGACCAATGCTTCCGGTTTGAGGTCAAACAAAGGGGTGACTGTTTGTTGACAGACACCCATTGTTGTTATTTTCCTAATGGATTTCAAACGCAAATATTCAGGGAAGAGGAATTGGAAATAAATGTGTTCTGCAGAAACGAAAAACGAACTTAAAAAATCATATCCACTCTCAATCAACTGCTCCTTGTTCGTGAGCAACATCTGATCTTAAGAGAGGGAGATCTATATGATAAACTGGCAATCCAATTACCCCGTGATTTGTACTTGTATTTTGATTTAATTTGAAACTGAGATTCTAATCAGGATCGCGGCGAGTTATGGAAAGAGGTTGGCCACAGAACAGGTTAATTGTAAAAGAATTCAGACTTTCTGTCTGTACTCAGCCTACTATCCAGACCACTTCATTAATACACGTACATTTTTTATATTATTTTGCCTTGTGGGAATTGTCTAGTTCCACTACTGGAGTTGGCAACACTCGAACACCCACGCACAACAAAGCTGCTGTAGCTCCAGCAAAGTAGGCAATTACAAACTTCGTCGGAATGGATGGTTTACATATTTAAATCTGGTTAAATCTAATTTACAATAGTCTGGCTAGCCAGTGAATAAAAGCTGCAAGGAGATCGAAGTGGGGTATAAATGGAAGATTCTTTGTGAGCTACAAAGGAGTTATATAGAAGCATGGGAAGGTAACATATGGATCGAGAGATCGATCTATCACCAAGAGCCAAGTAATTGAAGAGGGCAAATGAGTGACATTAGTATATTTCAAGGCTAGATGGGAAACAGATAAAATATCTGGGTGAAAACCCATGTATAAGGTATCATGCAACTTCTCTACTGGACTTTGTTTGTAAATAGTAAAAGTGACCCATAAATCTTGGAGCATGACAGAGAGCAGCTCAGAACCAGTTCATCTGGCTGAGGCACTCTCACTCAGCTCATTCCTCTCAAGGGCCACTTATAGCCCATGGGGCTAACCCCAGGTCCAACCCATCTAACCTAGCAGAGGGATGGACAGTGAACACTTGTCTGCCTTTTTAACTGCTTTCCACAACATGTGTTTTCCACACAGGAAACATGTCCTACACCCACTTGATTCCGGCTGCCAAGAAGGAAGATAAAACCCAAGCCTCCGCTTTCTTGTAGTTGGTGGCCTTAATGTGTGGTATGGCCATTTACTCCTATTTCCCATAAAAACTCGAGAACATGTAGCAAAATAACGACTTAAGTCTTAAGAAGCCCCTGGACAGTAAAATAAAGCTGTCAGACCAGCTTCTTGAGCCCAATGTACTTAAAACAATTCCATCCATTGAATCAATGAGAATATTGGCTGAATTGTGGTATTGCTAAAATTTTAATTAGTTCTGAGACATTTGTGTCCCACACAACAGCACTTCTCAGAGAATAAAAATAAGTAAAGGAAAACCATTATAGAAGCTTAAAAGAACATTGACAAAAACATGTAAATTGGGCGATGATCGTGAAACTTGAAAGGCTAAAAAATGAAAGCTCACCTTATCAGGATGCACGTGCCAGCTCCGTCGGTGCCAGTTGAGGGCACCTTTGTGTGAAGGGGGTGTCTGATAAAGATCCCCATGGACCGCTTCCCCATTGGTACTCCCTCCTTGTGGGTGTGGGTGTGGGTGTGGTGGTGGCGGTTGTTGTGGGTGGTGATGTTGTGACTGTTGTTGTTGGTTCTCCATGCTGCTTCTGCCTGCAGGAGTGAAGATCTGGAGTCTGTTGCCTGGAGCAATGCCTGTCTTGCCATGCAGGGAGCAAAGCCACCATCCTGGGAATCCTGGAGGTTCCTCTTCCAGGACCGTAAGAATGTCTCCACGGTGGAAAGTCAGTTCATCTGTTGACTCGCCTGCATTGTCAAACATTGCCTTGGCCAGCACCGACTGCAAAAAGCAAAGAAAAAAAGAAATTAATAAGCAATAGGTAAAGAAACAAATCTGCCTCATGCAGAATCTTCAAGGTTAAATATAATATTAGTGTTAGATTGATAATACCTGATTATATATACGGAGAGCAAATACCAAATAACATCATATTCTGCCAATTCTAAGGGGGATACGTTATATTGATTCGGGAAACAGAGAACGACCACCAGGAATTACCTGGAAATGGGATAACAGTGGGGCACATTTCAGAAGTGTGCTAAATCCAAACTACAACGACTGAGCACAAACAGGATTAAGGCTGCAGGGTATGGGTTTCACAGCATGTAGCCATGATAGTCATTGATTCAACCCAATACCCAGGTTAACACTTTGAGGGTTAACACTTCAGCAATAGCACTTGATTGTATTGTTGGATTAACTCGGGTTATTCTACCTGAGAAGCCAGTGTTGCCCATGTTTATTAACCAAGTCAACGGTTGCAAGTAGAAACCTATCCCTTTATCAAGATTAAATGCACTTCATTGCTATATTACAGAACTCCCACGCCAACCATTGATGGCCGAGTGTTTGCACAACACACATTCATATATTTCACTGTGATCGAAACAGAGATAACACTGATAATTGACTTATATATGATATATATGTAGTAAATCTTCAATGCGTTGTTTAACATTGTGGTTGAAATCTATTTCAATTTCAATTTCAAAGAAACCACTCCCTGAGTGATAGTTCTTCCAACGAACTTGGTTCTTCAGGTTCAGCAAGGCTATTTTTAGAAAATTAGCTATACTTCTCAGTATGAAATACACACATTTACTACAGGGATATAAAAGCTAAAACAAACTTCCATGGTCCCACCATTTATTCATACGGGTTAGGAAGTAAATTTTAGATTCTGGAGGAAGACGCCCTTAATCTAATCAACGGGATTATATTAACATGATATAATCCCGTTGATCTAATACTGTGTCGGTAGTTAAATAGGAGATGGTGAACACCCACACATGACATTATTAAGAACGGGAAGCATATATAATCATAGTCTATCACCCTGTAACTATGCTAAGTTAATACTGTTATCACTTCCTCATTCTCCCAGGTAATATAGCGTTATTAGATTGGTTCGTCTATGCTTGAGAGGGTCTTAATAAAGTCTGCTAAAAAGCCCTATTCATACATTTTCTTTAGGGTGTATATTGACCTAAGCGCCTTTATTATACATCTCCAATCACCACCTGTGTCATGAGGCGGTGTGTGCAAAACTATATTTGACATATGTGATATGCACTAGCACAAGCAATCAACAACTTGAAATTTGTTCTTTCTCATTTTTTTTTACCTAACAGCTCAAGATAATCAGAAGGGGTCGGTAGTCTAGATCTAGACAGGAAAAACAACACTCCAGTCGTCGTACCACTGCATTGATATCTAACCGATATTCAAAGCAAGTGATATACGAGTTTCCTCCAACCCTTAGTCATATCCCTATCAGGTATCCAAACAAATGACATCTCACCTGTGAAAAGTTTGGCAGTTGGAAGACAGGAAGCCCCCCTTATCTAAGTTATTAGCCGTACATATAATATGCACTGGCAAGATTCATATCAGGTAAAGAAAAATGTGGCTAGATTTCTAACTGATGCAGTGTAGATTGTTAATTAGAATCCAAGATATATGATGACAATTTTTAAAATTAAATGGGGTACGCTGGGGTTTTTTTATAACGTAAGCTAGTGTGTGTAAGCTTGGATCCCTATTGGGATCACCACCCCTACTAAATCTATACTCAAAGATATAGACTAGGGAATGAGTTTCGTTTTACATAACAAATAACAATCTGGGTCAGTCAAAACACGATTTCTTACCTGGACCCCTGTTGTGGACATTAAACACTGACACTTAGTGGGGCATGTCAGTCAGAATTAGGCGAGGGGCTCAGTGTTCAGGGCAGAAGTGATGCCAATGATTTACTGGATGGTAGTACGAGGGGTATAAAACTATAACTAGATATGGGGGAAGAGTGAATCGAACAAAGGTATTAGTAATCTAACTTTAAATTTGATGAAAACCATAGAAATACAACGAAAAATGTTTTCTATCAAAAATAGTGAAATAATTATATTTTTTTTAAATGGAACCTAAAGGCCAATAAGGGTCATGAGAATCCAGTATATTCTAAGATTGGAAATATTGTTATGATAGATAATACGTGCAGAAATGCAAGATAATGGATTGTCTGAGAAGAATCAAAACTGACAGCTGATGGACGTAAGCACCAGTTTAGATATACTCGTCCCTGCTGTGTCAGTCATTGTCACTGGTTACCCCAAACATAACTGTGTAATAATCTCTTTTGTGACTGGGGATTCTGTCTCCTTGGGGGATGTATCCTATCCATTGATAAAGGCTCTATTTTGTCCACGGTTACAAGTTTACCCACGTACAATGTTTCTAGTATACATGCCATACAATCACTATAATTTTCTTGAGGGGTTTCTCAAATACCATCAATATGCGACCAACACTTAGACGTGATATGCATTGTAATATAGTAATATAGCCTATGCAATGTGTTCTCAGAATACAATATATAGCAACTGCCTGTTAACAACAAGCAAAGTATGTACGCAGTGAACAAAACTCAAAAAGAATATATTATCATGAACGTATGGGAATATTTTATGATTTGTGGTAGAGACACCTGCCGCTCTTCCGATCCCTGATCTAAAGTGTCTTGAGAAACTAACCGCATCTACTCTGAAACTAAATCACGTGTCCCTAACCTCCCGTATCGAATTCTCTCTACCAATTATAACTTTATAAGCAGTCGAATCCCTCCTGAGCACAGCTATTCCTTCGTACATCAATCTTTGCCTGACAAATGATCAGAATACAGCCCCTATGTCCACCTCTAAGATCATAGCTAGGAAAGAACAATTAGGAACTTGGTCATAACTCACACAATCTGTCAGACCCACTGTGCAAGTTGAATGGACAGCTGAACCAATAACTCCCCGATCCTACTAATAAGTTTATATGTTGGTCTAAAGCAACGGTCTGGGTTTGACTATGATCTTAGAGTAATACTTCTACTCTGAGCTATGATACATAAGCAAGATAAATCACAGGCCTTCAAGAAGTACATCCGCAGCGTAACATTTCAAGCAACACCTTGAGATATAGCTCGGCAGTAAACATACCTCACCTCACAGCATCCGTTCTGATCCCTATTTCATACTCTCTCCCCAGTCAAGAGAGCTGTAACTTTCTACCTCTGCCTAGTAACAACTATTGTTACCTTTCATTACATGAATAGCTATGAATAATCTCCAATATGTGGAAACTTGCGGTTACACTAGATGACAATCAGGCCACCTGCACGATTTAGTCTACCAACAAGTCATACAACGAATATTAAAATCTTATCTAAACCTCCTTCGAGTCAGGCGGTATCAATGTTGCTGTTATCTCCGATCTGACACTTTTAGAATCAGTGGGTCCATGTTCAAACAGCATATACAGGGGCCATGGCTGGGCATTTTCAATTTTGATAGAGTATTATCAGTATAAGTTGAACTTGAACTTGAAGTACAATACACACGTAAGACATAATTATGACGTACCGACGGTTGCTGTTCCTTCTCATGGCATTTTAACAATAGCCAAGTGTCTATAGTATTCAAACAACCCCATATAAACCTCGTAATACCCAATTATACTCTTAGCGCACCAGCTATCATAACTTAACGTTTGACCCTGAGGACCAGCAGCTTACAGACAGAAAGCCATGCATACAATACTGGCGGTAGGTTGCAATAGATGCAGGTATGCCAGGATGTAGAAGCAGTATACCAAATGGCATATATGTCTGGGTAAACTCAATACCTTGTGTCCCATCTCCTCGTGGCGTTTTATGAGTTCTAGTTGCTGTTGCTCGTCAAAATACTGGGCATTCTTATTATCCCTGCCCACTCGTATCTCCGTCTTGGCTTCTCGGCAAGTTGGTTGAGAAGGCGGCGGATCATCAAGAGCCTGAGGTGCAGAAGGCAGTGTATCTCCACCGAGTGACTTCATCATGCCAGATTAATTAGCGTGGATGTTGTTCTTGCCGCCTACTACTACTGGTCCATGCCGCCCATACCTCCTCAAATCCACAAACTGTTAGGTAAAGCTTTCAACTTCCAGGGAGCCAGCAATGTCTTCCCTGCTCGACGTGTATTCTTAAGCTGTGAATGGGTGTGGGGCGTGTGTGTATTCGCCTGTCGCGCACTGCCACACCAAACTGTATGTACTGCCTGACTGGGTGACAGTTGTACGTACCCTGTCCCCCTCCTTCTCCTCCTTCATATGGGGGTGACCTGACACTGTATGTACCCCCTTGTATAGAATATCCACACGGCCAAGAGTAGCACCAAGAATCCACACTGCCAAAGGTATATTCCTACAGACTATCACTCCGAAGCCAGGTCCCAAGATGTAACAAAACCTCTCCCAAACCCCCTTTAAAGCTGGAGGTTTATCACAAGCCGTGCCCTTCCTTTGATGCTAATCCTTCAACATATGCAGTAAAGAAGTTGTTGCACCGACTGTAGTGTAACTGCTTTGTGTCCATCAGCTGAGAGGTGGTGGTGGTGGGTGGTTGTAGTGGTGGTGGTGGTGGTGTGTGAGGATGGGTGCATCCAGTGTGAGGGTATGTACGAGAGTGAGAGGTGGAGGCGGGAGTACGGGGAGTAAAAGCCAAGACCTCCTCCTTGGTTCCCCCAGTCAGTGGTAGACTATCGATGAGGGAGGGAGTCCAATAGCTTCCAATAAACACGTCAGACATTGGAAACTTCCTGTGGTTCTTCTGCCATTTTTTTTCCGAATCTTAGATTCACGTCAGCGTCAAAAATATTAATTCCAAAAACAACATAAAATGGTCTGGCGGCTGAACACGTACTGGGGGAATGATCAACAAAGATTTGAAAGCTCCTGAGTTACCACAAATATTGCCGACCCAGCATCTCCAGGAAATGCTGCTGCCTCCTCCACCTTTCCCCGCAGTTCTGAACCTTCCCTCAGATCTCTCTAACCGCCAGCGTTCAGTTTTAATCCACTTGTTTATTAAATAACGAATCTTCCTTTTGCTCGCCACCAATCCTCTCTGCCCTCTTCAAAGACTGCTTCCCAACGATGCCAAGCGTCACGAAAGAGCTGCGGCACCAGTTACTTTAGCCATTTGTGTCTCCATGGTAACGAAAACAGAAGATGGGAACAATCAGCCCGCGATGGCTAAAAGGGCGCGCTTACAATACAAGTAAGAAAGGGAGGGGAATGAGTGTATTCCCTTTGGCTCAATTGTTCATCATCTCAGGTTGTCTGCGGAATTACAACAGTGTTGTTGCAAGAATTAAAGGATATATACTAACTGACATTGATAAATGTTATCATTCAGTTATCTTGTCATTTCTTGATAAACATCCTCAGCGATAACACAATGAAGGTAATCATAGCTGTCATGGAGGTATTACATAAACTGTTTCATGTCTCATTAGAAGTACTTCCATTTCCAATAATCTTCAAATTCCCCAATCCCAGGTATAAGACCTCTAGTATAAATTCCTGCAGACCTCAGTAACCTCAAACTCGGAGTGCCTCGGTAGCAGGTGTGTGTTTGGGGCGCTGGCTTTTTGTCTCTGTAACCCTACACAATGCACTTGACCCTTGTAATAGGCGCCCACACAGAGAGGCATACCTTAACAATGACAGGGACCTACCTCTGCCTTGGGCTTTGTGAAAGGGTGGGATGGGATGGGGAGGAACCTGTAGGCTGTAGGTGTTTGGGCAAGGGTTAAATTGTGATACCCGATCCATGAGATGTTGTAGTGATGTAAACCACCAAAAGACACATGCCCAAACACAGATCGAAGTATTTATACCTTTTTTGAAACACTAACCGTCTCTGCTGCCTTAAATAAATTAGAATAACAGAATTTGTCTCAAGTGAATATCCATCGCGCTCCAATGGCTCAAGGACGTCATCGGTAATACATTTTGTTCATTATAAACGATATGTACCACCTCTGTTTCTGCCGTTGATTGTGGCTGTGATTGCCCAAAACATACATGGCAAAAAGTGATGGTTATGATATGGGGTCTCAATTTCACCCTGCGCACTGAATCGTGAAAAATAATCTTTGTTCTGTGGAATAGAAATTGGGATGATTCATTCAGAATTATCTTGTTATAAGTAATTAAGGAGGGCATTTCTTGGAATGGATGGGAGTGTACCAGAGAGGCCAAATTCCCCTGTGTGAAGATACCGCAACTCACTATTCTGGTAGTTGCTGCTGTTCTACATGTATTTATGGGTGAAATCGCCAGGAAATGTGCAATTCGCCTTCACCAATCCTCTAAAAAAATCCAAATTTAAGACAAAAGTGAGGTTCAAAATACAGTTCAACATAAACAAATAGATTGTTTAAATCAAGGTAATATCAAAGATATTAAGATATACCTAGTATTGGCCATTTTCAGTCTAATTTAGCAGAATTTACTAAATGTGTAGATCTGTAAATTGTACATTTTCTGAAGTTCTGACCCATAAGTATACCCCGGATGTATAGTGAAAACAAATGGATCACAAGACACACGAATGAGCAATCATAATGTAATCGGATTGCTATGGAATGACGTGAATGTGTTTTTACTACTGGTAGACATTCCTTTCCACCGCCGCACAGAAAAGGCAAATCGCAATCATCAAAATCCCTCACTCGATAACCTATAGACACGTGATGCTAGGATACTACGACTCGCCCAAAATTCGAGCACACTTGCAATTCCTTATTTTTACTTCTGTGTTAAACTCTTTAACTCAATATCATGAACCGACTGATTGATATTCACTGCAGCAGTGGAAAACTGTTAGAAAATCTTTTGTAATCTCTGACATTAGCCTTTACCGATTTCTTGTCATATCAAAAATATCAAAGATTACGCCTACTCTTAATAATAAATCATTACGAGAAAAGTGCATATATATGTACAAAATGACCTGACTGAATAAGCACATTTGAACTAAACTATGTTATTTTGGGGGGCATTTATAATCGTTTGTTCACCACTAAACCTAGGTCCCTATACGGATATCTGGCTAGGGAGCAGGATACAAATGACAAGAAATATTATGGTATCCGGGTGATGGAGAGGCATATCGAACATGTATGCCTTAATAAGGGTAGGCAGGGAATCGTATGATGCTTCTACGCCATGTTTTAATTCACATATACCATGCGAATAGATAAGGGTACCCTTATACTATGTTTACATCCCTTCCGTGAATTTCCCTTCTTTCAATCCCCCTCTATATCTCACCAAATATATGCATAATGACCTACGATATGCTGGCAATTCATATTCATGAGGTACGTGAGAAAATATGCACCAAGGAATAACAATGCTATTGATTAGATCAAGGACTCAGTTCATAAATCAGAACATGACTTAAATGAAAATGTGCCTCTCGCAAAAATATGGATTACATCATGTGATGTGGGATGATCGTGATTCATTTTCATTTTGGAATATTTATTACCTTCCTTAAGAAATTCTCTGAACGTTAGTAGAAACTTTTAATAAAAACGATTAGCCTAACGAGGGTCTGGCTCCTTAACAGGGGCGGTAGCACATGCCTGTTTTAACAACAGTCGTCTGGATATGAAAATGGAACGTGGTAAGTGAGCCAAGTAATAAATAGTCAAATATGTATATAGGCGACCAGGAGTTTTGTTGTAAAAGCTTATGGACGGGAACTTCATTTGTGCACCATTGGCAGAATGTCAGTCAGTGTGGTTTGTAGCCTTGAAAAAAGTCCAGGTGACATAGACGTGAGATGGCTATGCTGTAAGTCCTATACATACCCTACAGCCAGATACGAAGCTAAATAAAGAGTATGCATATGCATGAATAGCGAGTCCTTAAAAGATCTAAAACTTAATGTTTATTTTGGGATTAGAACCGAACGGCAGAGCACTTTCAATGGCTGGCCTTGTTTGTGGAAGATTATTTTTTGACCAATGTCCTTAGAAGCCTTGGCTAAAATGACCGCTTGCCAAATAAGCTGATGACATTGGCCAGACAAAGAATCTCTTTTCTAATGTTGTATCCTACCATTCTATTGCATGAAAGATGTTGATTCTGCTACTCGGCCTGAGACTTCATATACTAAGGCAAACATTACAACTTATCATAGCGGAAATGCTTCCTTAGCCCAGCTCTTCAATGGAGATATTAAGATGGCTCCTGGCTCCGTAAGGGAATTAATTTCTAATCTATAAATTTTAATTATATTAAAAATAGATTTGTTTACATTGAACTAAAATCACTGTGATACATTTAGACGATATAGTCTAGGGTCAGAGCCTGTCAGATCAGATAAGATTGGCCTGTCAGTGATTGGACGCCTACTGCGCCAATGGCTTTCCTGAGCCTGGAATATGCGTCCTAATTGGAGGGCATTTTGCGGTTAGGAGCGAGAGGCTTTCCCTCAGTTTGGAGGGACTCTCTCAACTCTGAGTCTAGACTGGATAAGAAAACTATTTCCTTCTATTTAAATGCCCAGATGTAATTTTTTCGTTCAATATATTTGATAAACTTTAGAAGCGGCTAAAGTGTATAAAAGTGGCGGAACACAGGGGATTGATTCCTTCCTGCCCTCATGAAATGAAAGCTCAGTGCAATCGAACCTAATTTGGATGAAAAAACTAGGGAAAAAAGATGGAAAAGAACCATCGACTACATTTTTTGAAGAAATCAATAAAACCTCGGGATAAAGCACCAGCTTTTGATCCCGTCTAGCTATTCGACCTTCAAACTGTTGGCGTGCCGTTTGATCTGAAACATGAAACCCGAGTGATGGAGGAAAAGTAATGTTAGTTTTGCATGATGCCCTACTGTCAGATATGATCGCAGTCCCCGTGTGTACATGTAAAGGTCTTACCTAGTACCTTTTATAAAGGCTGGGGAACACGGTATTCTTAACATGAACAGGTGAGCCATTGTTCATGCAAATTGTAAAATCGGGTCTCGTTAAAATTTACTTTTAGCCCGACAAATGTTATGTTATTTTCCTTCCCTTTTTGTTTGGGACCTGACACTTTGCTCAATTGAAATATAATATATGGAAACTGGAAAGTCATGAAATATGATTGTCCTGTGACTCAGAAACAAAGCTCTGCGTGTGAAAATAAACAGGCCTCCCCCCTTTACGTCCATGGACGAATCTTAGTGCACGGATTTAAATTTTTTATACGTAGTTGTGAGGGCTAATGCAGGTTTTCATCACTTGATATTTGGACCGTATGGTATCAAATTTGGCTACTGGATATTCCGCATCCTCTCATGACTGGAAACTGGCCCATGTCTCCATTATTTTTACTGAGGAATTTGAAACATTTAGCAAAAGTCGAAATGGACATGTCAGCGGCTACGTGCGTGTCTCGAAACTCGTTGGACACCCCAGAATATACTGGGTAGCCTACAAGAAATAGGATCCTAACACTTCGAGTGAACCCAAACAAAGAAATAGATAAAGGGGATGAAACAGGCAAGTACCTGTTGGTGAGACTCTAAAATGGTTAACCCCCTCCTTGAGTTTTTGCCAACCTATCCGGAAGGTCGCTATTCTCTATAGTCTGTCCGAAAAGTAGGTGACACGTGATTCCTTAGTCCCTTTAAGGGGAGGGAAAAGTGGGAGATTTCTGATTTCTATTTATGACAAGGACCTGTCCACTCTTTGCCCAGTGAGTTGCTTATTGCAATCAACCATTGAGAAACAAGGACAGTATAACCAGCTCTTCCTTCCTTTTAACCAAAACAACAGCTGCAGCACATGGAACAGAAACAGCACAATACAATACAGCTGGACATTTGGCCATGGTTGGTCGCAAACGGCCATGGTTGGTCGCAAACGGCAATGGTCGGTCGCAAACGGTGATTCTGGGACAATTAGTTTGAAGTCAAAATTCTCCCACTTTTCCCTCCCCTTAAAGGGACTAAGGAATCACGTGTCAACTACTTTTCGGACAGACTATATCATGTGATGAATTACATGAATGTGGGAAGTCTGTTCATAGATTATTCTGTGGGGAATAAGCCATGCAATCATACATGGTGTATAGATGCGCGTGTTCTCTTAAACAAAATATAGGATCATCGCACAATTGGTTTATTCTTCGGGCGTCCATATTCATTTAAATCTAATGGGAGCTATATATAAGTAGAAAAATATTAATATGTTCTTTGGAATATTCACTTAGCTCAATCTAAAGAGTTGTTGAATAAGACCTGTCAAGTTATACAATTTGTTGTGAAAGACCATGTGATCTGTCAGCCTTGGGCCTGGCATTGACGAATGGGATTTGACGGTTGGCGAAATATTCTCGACACTTTTCCTCACCTTACGGCAAGATGTGTCTCAAGAAAACAACTAGATGTATTGTGACGAAAAGACCAGGGGAATTGTCATGTTTTCAAACTTGTCAACAGAATGGAAGAGCTAGGCTCCCTGGGGTGGGGAAGAACATGTACAGTGTGGTTTTGTGGATAAACTAGGCGGGATCCATTCTGGCAATGTATAATGGTGATATAACCCGGCGTGTTCACAGACGCACCAGGCGTAAAACATTAGCTGCATATATACCTGCCAATACTGAAATGTTAAATGTTCCTAAAGTCTAGACAAATAATATATCAAAGCTAGACCTGATGAGCTCACAATCTTCTAAAATCTCCTGATAAAAACGCCGTCCCCATCCTCACTCTGCCCATTTATGAGGGAGAAATTGAAATTTGAGCCCAAAGGAAAATAAAAAAGTGCAACTGGTAAAAAGTGGCGAGTTCTAGGTTTGAGGGACTTTTCCCATAGAAAACACGCATCCTTTTGTACTATAAAAGCTTTCTCAGGGGATCTCATTGGAAAAAGAAGAAAAAAGTTTCTTTCACAGGACCAACAGTACAGGGGGCATGACACTAGCACCAAGGATGAAAATCTACACCATATGCCCCATGTTGGACAACGTCTTTACTCTCTAAGGTCATTATAAACAGGACTCGACAGTTTTTAGCAAGATTTTCCCAGGACAGAACTATAGCGATTAGCCATACTATTCTGAGGGGGGTCATATACACTTGTGTTGTGTAGCGAGAGAAGTGAAGTAGACAGTGGTTGTACAAAAATAGGAGGAGGGGCTTTGTAGATAGTACCAGCCATAATAAGGTAGTTCTGTACATTGGTATGATTAGGTACACACCAGAAGTGTCATAAAAGTGACAATAAAACATGTCTTAATGGTCTTGATAACAATCTACTCCCCCATTCTCATTGTTGTAGTCATATGCATAGCAACTTTCTTTCTATATACAATGGTATTATTATAAATCTCAGGGGAATATTTATATCCGTGGCAAGTATTTCTCAGTAATGAACACTATAGGAAAGGAGCGCTAAACTACACTACTTAAATGTGCATTTTCCCTACGCATATATACCGGTTTTCCCCCATACTTCGTTATACAGACAAAGGGTCTGAATGACTGTCATTGTATTTATTCTATATCAGCACATATAGAGTAAATAATTATGATAGTAATTGCACAGCATTGCCATCTCATTTCTGTGGTTTCCATTAACTCTTTATTTTGCACTCACTGACTCGGGATCGAATGGAATGACTAATCGAACAAGCAGGCTGGATAAGACATCTAATTACTGGTGGTTTTGTAGCAATTACCACATTAGACAATTAGCACGAGCCAGAATCGGTGTTCATAATTGGAGAAAACTAGAATCCACAAGTCCCTAATCCTTAAAGTAGTCATAACTTTTGGAAACAACACCTTTATAATCGGTAGTCTTCTTGATAGATAAGTCTTTTTTTATCAGCAGCTCCCTTCTTTCACGCGAGCTGGAAATATCAATGCCTCGAGTTATAGTGCCGCCCCTTTGGTTGTTAGTGGTAAAAGACGCATCAACATTCTCTCCCTGTTCTTTATATTCATAGTTAAATTTGTCACCTCAAGGGTTAAAAACTCGAGAGATAGCCAGAGCCCTCATTAGAAGTACACATGCTGTGGTTTTAGACATTCTCATGTCATTAACATGTCTAATGTCAGGGGTGGTAGTAACCAAAATTATTTTGATGAGGGACAAAGGGGCATCTGTAATTGGTAAGGTCATGACATGATCATGCAAACACTCAGATACTATCAAATGGTCATGTATAATTGCCCTATACTGGTCATTAAAATAATTAAACAACGCCCATGCGTATGTGGCAAATGCTGAACCGCCCACACGGAAATGATCTAACACCAGTAAAAAGACTCACTCGATCAAATTTGTTAAAAATTACGTGATTAAACCGGTAATTGTTCTTTGGAAGTTACATCTATTATTAATTTAATCATGCAGTTGCAATATTTGATTCAACCACAAAATTGGAATTATGTTCTGTTAAATTAAGATAAATTTGAAAATAGTGTCTAAATTATTTCTAGTTTTTAAAACTGACGAATATAAATATATCGTGAGAAGCAATTTTATTTACGCTTCGAGATTGAGATTGAGATTGTACACATAGGTTGCAAATCCATTTGTATTTGGGTTCATTCATCAATGTGAAATGAATAGCACAAAGGTCATTTGTGTACGAAAGGTCAAGGGTCTAATTTCTTTTCGGCTTCGACTAGAAAGTGACGAGTATTTCGATTCAAATGCTAATGGACAAGAGGTCCGGGCGTGCTCTGAGCTACATCAGAGGCCAATATTATATTTTGACAAATTATAAAAACGCATATAACAGTCTAGGCTCAGATTTGAAAGAGACCCTCCAAACTGAGGGAAAGTCTCTCGCTCCAAACCGCAAAATGCCATTAGAATGCCATTAGGACGCCTACTCCAGGGTCAGTGAGACCATTAGCGCATTAGGCGTCCAATCACTGACATACCATTCTTATCTGATCTGAGAGGCTCTGAGTCTAGAGTGACAACGTGTTATATAGGATTTCTGGCTACAGCGTCACTTTCTGGCACTTCAAAAAAATTAGATGTACAAAAAGTAACAATAATGTCGATGTATGTTTCAAGATGCTGGATACACTCCCATTGGCCTTTGGAATTGACTTTAAACATTTTTGCATATTCCAATATATATCAGAAATAATCCTGGACCCAATAATGTGAGCCTTTACATCGCATGACAGTTCGGTAATGCACTATTTTCTGAAGGGACCCGAGCTGTCTTCCACTCCCCGCCCCCGACCCCAAAAATGTTTAATATTTTCCACAAATGAAAGAGAAGTCAATTAGATTTTGCGTGGGAATCTTGATATTATAAGATGGTATAAGTGAGCGAATATTAATGTATTCTGCGCTCAAAGGGAGTTGTTGGGTGGAAGGGAAGGCTATAGTGTCCCCAAAACTAGACTCTAGAGGAGGGCTGTGAGCGAATTCCAGGCTAGGGAAGGGACCTACAACGCTCCATATGGGGGATATGTCAGAGATATTATTAAGTGGTAAATATGTAAACAGTCGTAGTTTATGCCTCATCTCCCAAACAAGGTCCTGTCAGACTGACCCAAAAATCTCTTCCAATCCCGGAATATGCAAACCCTACGTGGCCTATTTATATTGTCTTCAATCCAAATGGCACCAATTCATCACCAGTTTTATAATGAATTAATGCATGTAGGGACCTCGCCAACCCGGCTACATAATTCAGACTTGATTCATTACCCCTGCTTTTAGAATTTATTCATGCTTTTAAAGCCAAGGGGAATGAAGTACTCCGACGGCCTTTTCCATTCATAAGATATTTGAATAGATCAACCAGCAAAACATTTTTTTCTCCTGTCTGGATATGTAAGCTGTAGAGTTAGATGCCATCCCGATGACTATGATGTACAGGATATCTTGTAAATGCATATGTATACATCAAACTTTAGCACAATTAAAAATGGATGGCAGTCCCTTTTAACACAAACATGGCTTGTATCACCCTCTCCCCCAGTGAGTGAGCTTCAAGGCTCTCACCTTCCTTTCCCAGCCTCTGTCAGGCACCTCTATTGAAGGTGTGATGTACCCCTTAAAAGCTTTGTGCGCTCATATAAAAATGTCTGGGACAGGCCCTGTATACGTTCAGAAATCCCCCCTTTGCCATTTTACAGATAATTCCTATATTCACACACAGCTATCGGATTCAAGGGGGAAACATTAATATCTGGTTTTTCGTTATCGGTTTGGGGCTAATCAATTATAAGTGTCATTTTACAGAGATAGTCTGGAAAAATTATATTACACCATTTTTAAAAAAAAACAACAAACGTCGACGTTAAACTCTCCCACACCTGTCCTCTATTCCAAGTCGACTCAACTTAGTGCTACAATACAAGACTTCTACACACCAGATTGTTAATATTATCGACGACATCACAGACCCAGTTTCTGTATGAGAGATGATCAATTTCTACGCACTCCTATTCTTTTAGAATATTATCCGGTTTTGTTATAGTCAGGCTTTACTCAATAACCCTTGCACTAAAGATCCCTAGCTCCACAGAACCCTTATTTGGTAAGTCCTTATACTATATTATGCTCCTCCCTGTCTGTTCTGTTTCAAAGTACATTCCACATCAAAGATCTGCCCGTCCAGGTATACCTACATGAGCTCACTCAGGTGGGCATTGCTACATATAAAGAAGTGCAAGGTTTATTAGGTACTCCACAGTAAATCATTTCTATATGTGTGACAAAGTGAAAATAGTGGCTTTCATCCAGGCAAATTAGGTGTTAAGTGATCCAATATCCGCTAGATCATAATAATTCGTGACTATACCAGTTATTTACTAATTGGAAAAGGCCACATAATAATCACATTATTTCAGTTCTACTTTGGATCGTGATCCGAATGCTATAATATAATTGATATACCTCAGGTTTAGATTTCTTAGTATAATTTCCTCCAGATTTTCTATCAACATACAGTCACCTATTATGGCGGTAGAAGAGGAAAATAATGCAAATGTTATATATAAACAATTCTAAGTAGGCATGCAGGCTAGTTTCCACCAATGGTTGTGCAGAGGCCCATGCGGGTGAATGAATGTATTTTTTTTACTGATAAGGTTGTGAGCAGAATATTGATATGATGGTGAGGGAAGTACTTGCGAGTGATACAAACACAGTGTTTACCTGAACCCAACCCCAGGGCAGGGCTGTTTTGTACCACGCCAATATCAAACTTGGATCACCCAACTATTTCCAAGTGGTACAAGTGTTTAGTACAAAGGTGAGCACTCTTGCCTTTTTCTCTGGCGCTGGCACACGCAACTCTCTATACTCGGAAGTATAGGGGCAGACACCCAAGTACTATGCATATACATTAGACATGTTCTAGATCATGCAAATTGTATGTTATATTTAGAGACTTGCTTGTTGTTTGGGTAGGTAATTATTATATTATATATCAGGGGGTGGTTAATTAAGATTTTATTTTATATCAGGATAATTAGCAATAAAGCAACACGTTAAAGATATATCATTTTAGAAGGGCATGCCATTTGATATATAAAGAATAAATGATATAGAGACACATGTTCATTTTTGTTACTCGGGTCCAACAAATACTGTCATGATAAGGACCTCACTTGTCTAACCTAGGCGCGGTTGAATAGTCTGACCATTACCCCCAATGCAACGAATAAATATCAGCGCATAACATTTTATGTTTACGTGTATTTCTAATTGTAATAATTGATGATCGACAGCACATGCAGAATGGTTCCTACCTCCGGCTTCTTATCATCGCAAATTTCAGCATAGTCATAATCTCCATCACTGTTAAAAGGGCCAGTAAAAACCATTGTGTGATCCGAAAATTCTCCAAGTCTGCCCATCTGAACATTAGCATTCCCGAAAGGTAAGGGGGCAGGTGCTCGCCTTCGTAATGTCCCAGAGCACGAGGAACTATATTTCCTTTGATGTGAAGGGAAAAACTGACCAGGCTCGTCTCCAGGCAAAGGTATGGGGCCCCTAAACTGCCCGAAGGAACATGAAGGGTCACTAAATTGTCTTCTGTGAAAACTACCATCTTGCTGTGAGGTTGAGTGATTTGTTTGTGGCAGTGTCTCATAATCTCCTTCTGTCGCACCCTTTGTCTGTCCCTCCTTTCGACCAGGGATAGGGATAGGATCACTCTCTAGTCTATACTTAGGAGAATCGGGTGCACTTAAACTTCGTCTTACACAAGCACCAGTGACCTTTTTTGACCTTTTTCTCCTTGGCATAGGAACTGGACCTCTACTGTTATCTGTAGGAGGTGCGCTAGCGTTCCTCTTCAAAATTGCCCCTGGATGGCGGGAATTGTTGAATGGATCCTCAGTAGGGGACGGACTTAGAGGTGGAAGAGGGGCAGCGGGACGACACCATGGAGGAGAAGTTGGCTGAAATTGCTCACTTTCTGCCAAGTATGCATAGTCATAGTCATTATCTTCACTCGGACACATATATGCGGTGACTTTGCTGGGATCAAGATCTGGTCTAAGATCTTGGTCGGTTTCAGCCCCTGGGAAGACTCCCTCATATATTCCCTGGTCCCAATACTCCGGCTCAGGCATGTTGCGGACATTTTCCAAAGCTCGTGCAAGGAGCTCGTGATCGACCATCCCACTATTGTGCTGCATGTTTGTGGCAATCATTTCTCACTGCTCTCAAACAAAAACATCCAAGAGAGAGATATCCTTCGGATAATTGTCAGAAAATCCACTTCTCAGTCTGAGGATATATATATGCTCCGCCTTTATATGTTCCCTATGTATTTCCAGGGTAGAATGTCCCCCTGACGAGTCTGAAAAACTAGAAACCTACCACCACCAACTTGATATTCCTTCCTGGGTTGAAAAGCAGAAGGAAACATGAACGAAACTTCTGAGCGTTATGTCATAAAAACAGTTATCGGTCGTCACAGTTTAGGAAGTAGTAGCAGAAGTGGTGCTGGTGGTAGTGGTAACATGGTAGTGGATGGTGGTCCCATGCTGAGTGGTAGTTAATGTTGTTTCAAGAAGTGACATGCTTGCTGCTTTCTTCACAAGCACATGGCCGTGAGTAGTAGCTGCATATATAATGTAGAGTTGAGCAAGAGGCGATGAATCTTGTGCAGTCTTGCGTGGCGGGGAGGGGACTGGAGGAGCAAACAGCAAAGCAAAAGTTTGGAACCCTCGACTCTTTTTCTCTCTGAACTCTCTTTCTCTCTGTCCTCTCCTACTCTATACCTGTTGCTAACTGTCTCCCAACTCTCTCACGAGAGAGAAATGGACCAAAGGGGATGGGGGGACGTGAAGTGAAAACATAATCCAGGACTTCCTTCTGGGACGTCCCTACATATGGTGGCATCCGCCTCAATCGCCCTAAGCAGCTATATATTCCCAACTAAACTCTCTTGGTAGACTTGTACTGGACCTGGCTTGATCCCACTTAATCCTTTGATGCCATATTCCCTTTGTCCCAAACAAACGCAAAGGTTTAGAGATCGATTAAGGATATTCTCTGAACTATAACGAATTTGTTATTGGCAAATTCTTATCCAGCTGAACTTTTGTACAACGACACATTACCCCGTGGCCCAGATCGTGGTTTTAAAAACCCTCGATTTATTTCCTCTTACGAAATTCATGTGCAAGTCAAGAAAAGTCTTTTTGTGAAAGGAAATACGCGAGTGACATCCCCAGGCGATAGAGAACTTAGAGCTCATTCAATCCAGGCAACGATAACTTTTCAACGATCCTGTAATCTTTCAGCTTCAAAGTAAAATATATTCCCTTTAACAGATGAATGCATTTGATTGAATGTATGGGCCAGCAACACAACTTTTCCAACTCAAAAAAACGTCTGAACAGCAAAGTTGTCCTCTTCTAGACTTCACGAGAAGGCTACAATATCCATGGTAATAATTGATTATCAACTAACTCATGCTCTGCCTTTGTATATCCATCAGGGACCTTGTGAGCCACTTGCCCATGTCTATAATATAAGCAAATAGTTTCTGTGATGCTTCCTTCCCAGGGCCTAGCTCCACAATGGATAGGACACGAGAAGAGCTTCTCTTTACACTAGGTCGCTATTTAGTGATGATAACAATGGTATTCTGCCATTTTGGCTACCGACAAAATTGCCCCAACCTTTGAGTATGCTAATATACCTCCGCTCTACTGTAAAAAATGACCTGTCAATTTGGCTCGATTTGGCCCGATCACAAATAAGTGCACTCAAATGTTTTTGTCGGTGTTATCATTAATATGTGTAATATGCCGTACGATGCTATGCAGAGCTAAATTGGTTTAAACCATGTTGCATAGAATAAACTGACGGAATATCTATTATGTATGAACACTATAGCGCTGTTTATTAAATGATTGTAAATCACAAAAAAGGTTGATTCTTATTTATAGATCCTGTAATGCTTTATAGATAATAACTTCAAGTTAGTAAATCATTTCCCAAATCCTATCATTGTAGCATTTAAAAAAACATAAATCTAAGTATAAGTTATATTAATGTCATTTCCATTAAGCCGGGCACATCTACAGCTACGTTTACATGGAAAGGCTCTTCATAACAATATAAACACAATAGTATAACAACTGGCCCAATTGATCAATACCAGAACATATTTGTATTTTTCAAACTATGACATGACATTTCATCTTTATTATACTTTATTCTACGAGCGAGTTCTGCTCATATATCATTTTCCCACACTTATTATGAATTACGATAAAACAAAATAAACACCTATAAACATGTCTTCTGCATACATAGTTTGAAAGCTTAAAAGATTAGATGATTCGCTCATTTGAGAGACAACTATAACCTTTGAAGTGGTATCGCAATGTGTATACAGAGAAGTTGAAAAGAGACTGAATCTCGGGAAATGGAAATTTTTATTCAGACTCACGGGATGACCTCGTGTAAAAGTACTATAACAATAGACTTGCGCAACACATCCCTTGACAGAACTCTAACTACTTGACCCAAACTAGTTTACAAGGGATTATAACTTACCTCGGGAAGGGCTGCAGTAGTTGCAGCTGACTGCCCGTGTTGTCGATGGGAATGTTGTCGGTGGTGCGGATGTGACTTCATACTTCTCAGAAGTTACATATGATTCCCATAAAACATTATAAGACGCACACACACTGGATCTATAACTCACAGACGTTCTTATACTTTGGCTGAGGTCGAGGGGCCTAGAGTTGGCACCGACTGAGAATCCTTGGATCGGTCACTCCAAGACCAGGCTTTATTGTATCCTTTGATTAATACCATTCATGCAGGTTGAAGAGGAATTTATTGTATTATCAAGTCCCCTTTTATGCTTGCCTATAGCATTATGTAAAGCTTTTAAGGGGAGTGCTGTAATGTGATATGCAAGTGGTCTTGGTAGACCTAATGTTAGTGCTTACATGACCGTGATTCCATGATGGTTTGTAATCATGCGACACACATGTTACCTGCACATGCTTTGAATATTTTTTTTCAAGTGTCTCGCCACTTGCAGTTAACCACAGGGTCTATTGTTGATCTCCGTCGTGGGCGAACAAAAAATTAAAGCCTTTTCAATCTTTATTCAATGGACCACACACACATGCACAGTGATAGCCTATCCTCGCTGATATGAATATATATCTCCGCACACACGTCAGCAACCATGCATGGATCTATAGGTTCTTTATCATTAGCTTCCGAATGCAGATAAAGCCTTAACTTGTTTATGTTAACCTTCAGTCCGCAGTGAGAACGTTTAGATCTTTCGAATCGATGTGATCGATATGTGCGGTATGCAGTGTTCTCCTTTCCACAGGTCTGTTTATCCAACTGTGTGCCACTTAAAAATTAGGTCCAGTTGTATAGCTAATACACCAACACTGGTTTGAATATTCAATGGTTTTTTTGATGCACAAAATTAGCTTGAGGCAGTTTTGAAACTGAGAAAAATGTTATAAGAGATTCGCATGAGTGCAAGGATGATTTGTAAAATAAAGAATAAATTCTTCACCTTGTCTTTCTTCACCAGAAAATCCGTATTAATATGTCCAAGCCTAACACTGAAGTCAAACTACCTAATGGCGATATCCCACCTTACACACACCTTCGTAATTAAGAGAGACTTCAAATGCACCACTTATTTGAGGAAATCCCAATAACAACACGTAAAAAGACCAAACACATGTAGTTTCCTCTGGGCTTGTGGTCTAAGTGAAGGTAAAGTGTGAATGTATTCCTCCTCCAGTCTTGATCACACAGGTGACTAGTCGCCCAATCATGTGGCACACCTTAAGTCATATATATCCGCCTGCGCATTGTTGACATTCGTCACCCTCTGTGTGCGCGTATGCAACGTCGGATGTGTCTTGACAAAGATAATCCAGGTTACACATTAAGTTACACAAGGGCGAATTATTTTACCCTCTCTCTTCCTCCCTTTCTCCCTCTCCCTCTTTTCTCTGATCCGACCTGCTGTTTGCCCACAGTCAAGCTATTTGTGTATGGGAGTATAGCTACAAACACAGGTATCTAGTGAGTGTGTAGTGGACTCCAACCACACACACGTTAGTCTAGTGGACTCTGTATAGGTAAAGTATATTGTTGAAGCAACAGGTGTCACTAAGCATGAAAGTCCCCAGGTGTCGTGATGTAATAAATGGAAGCCCTGGAGCACTCTCTCCATGAACTGGGCAGTGATACAAGTTCTCCTCACTGCAAGAGAAAGTCTGGGTAGGCCTAATCGTATAGAGACTACTGTTCTGTTTTAATAATGTTAAAAAGACAAAACAAGGACTCAAGCTGGTCTGAGTGGACTGAGTTCAATGTACAGTAAACAACTTACTCCAGGCAAATGGTCTTGATTTAAATGTTATGCGAGATTCGGTGAGTCTTGGCAGCCTTAAAAATAATAACGGCAGTAATATATACTGGTGCTCCTGGTTAATCACAATTTAAACGTTCCATTGCATTCTCGAGTTAACGTTGGATATGCAAGTGGTTTCCAGGATTGATTCTGCACAGTCAATATGCCATTGCTGATCTATGCATCACATGAATTTTGATGATTACTTTATTTGATTCTCTGCCAGACGTGGCTGCGCTCCAACTTTGTTGGTCCGTTTAGGGACTCTAAGTGATAACAAGCACAAACGACAGGAGAACCAGCTTCAGTCCATTTACGACTTGGCAGCTTAGAAGCGCTGACTTGTATGAGTGGGAAAAAATACCTGTTTAGGTTGTCAGCAGGCAAGGAAGGCAGTCCTGATGTCGCCAAACAGGGCAGACTCAATCAAGGCTGGACATGGGCACACACAGTGGCTGATGTCCACCTAGATCTATTGATGTGTGGTATATAGCATGTGGGTACTGGTGATCCTTTGCTCTGTAAGTGAGGACAATGGTTGAGGATCTGTTGGTGATCCTCTCTACACAGGCCAGCTGTAAAGTGAGACAACATACATGCAGCCGGGCCATAAAGCACACATTGTTGTACTTGTGAATTGTCTAGTATGTCAGATATAAGGTTATCTTCTATGGCTTGTGTGCAGAGTCACCATCCACCAGCTTGCAGCTTAGGTTTTATCTTGTATACAAGAGAAAGGGAAGAGGTCTTCCTCCGGTCTCTTCCTCTTCAGTGCAGAGTGTCTCCTTCCCCTCCTTCTCTCCACTCCTGACTATTAAAACCATGGGCGCGTCGCCATAGAGAAGGAGAGAGACCCTCTGATAAGTCTTTATTGACCAACATGACAATGTTCTTATCAGTTGAACTGGCGCGTAAATATGATTGTAAACACTGCGCCATTGAACCAGCAGGAATGCCAAGTACAAACACCTAAGAAGTCCATAAAATGTGTGTCCTCTTGCGCCTTCTCGAATGTCTAATACAGGAACTATCATAGGCGCCTATATATATATGGCTTTTCCCAAAATATGTTTGGAGGGCATGACAGGTCTAGCTCACTCAATTCAATAAAGGCGTCTCAGTATAATTTGTGCTTTATGATATGTTCCGTGACAGGTGTACTAATGTGAATCATCTTAATCTTCATCTTTAGAAATGCTTTAAGGGCTTTAGTAGAGATCTATACAAAAGTCATACGTGACACCCTCAGAAGATCTAACACACCTCCGGGACCTAAGTTGAGTTGTTCAGAGAGTCAGTTCTTGCATTTGATACAGGGCTACATTTTGGCGGGAGAAAGTAAAGTGTTGACTTTCCGAACGCAAATAGTTGCTATATTCCGTTTCCTTTTTAACCTCCGATAAAATACCAAACTGTAAATTAATATTCTCCAACGAACGTAATGATAAATTTCAACGTTCGGAATTAACAAGTAAAACTAAATCTTTTGGAGAGCGAGCTGGAATACTTAAGACGCAGATCTATGAATACAGGGGTGTACTAATACAAAACTATTCTAAAACCTTGGAGAGAGAGAGAGAGTGAGTCACCACCTTGAGGGGGAGCTTTTTCCATACTTCAGGCGAAATAAATAAAGAAGGCAGAGTGTAAACCTTTTTATACGTGAGAGAAAACCAGACATCGCCTCTCGTCAATTCTAGAGGTCTGCCTCTCTCCACATCGACTATGAAATGTCGCCTGAACCAACAAGAGATTTATTAACTTTGTGAAGAATTGATAAGAAGAACGGTTGGAAATAACGAATAAAAAGCAGAAAAGGCCGAGAAGAAAGATGACTATTTTCACATGGCCAGGGAAGATGCTTGAAATTCCAGACCTAATTCTCTGTGGCCTGAGGTCATTCTCAGGTAAGAAGACGGTAACAACATTAATCAATGGACGATACTTTCCTTTGTGTGTTACTTCAACTATACATGTATACAATCTATGAGGTTTTAAATTGCCCTTTGGTGCTTGGAAAAAATGACTTTGGGTGCTTGGAGAATTGTACTCTAAGCATCCAAGAAAACAAGAAATGAGCACCGCAATTATGTAACATTTATAACATAGAAACAGAAGCATGGGAGACTATCATAGAAGGGTAGGACTTCTCGTTCTTTGATAATGGAGTTAGGTGAACCAACTCGAGAAAAGTCGAGTTCCTTTGTATTTGGTTTGGCGAACATAGCGACATAGAAACTCGCCTAGAAAATTAAGTAGAGGCAATTTCCTGTCCCTACCCAGAAAATACAGGTACTTTACCAGTGATAAAGCAAAATGCATATTTTATTATTAGTCGTCGTATATGATAACTTGACAAAGATAGGAAACTTCAACGCCTCAGTCATCTGGCGGCAGTATTTTTCGGACAACCGTTTATTATATACGAGACCCAAATATCGGAGGAAACAAGATAATAAAACTCTGTGTATACACAATACATGCATGTACATAACTTGGCAGCTAAGTTATCCCAGTCTTAATGGGAGTCTCGATATAAGATCAATACGAATCCAGGGATTGAATGAGCTCCTAGCTTACAACACTCAGACAAGATGACTCTTGCCCACGAGGAGGGTGCATATATGAAAATCTATTAATAGGCCCACGAAGGTCTTCTAATCATTAATGGCCTCGAAGCATAACTCGAACTAGCGAACGGCTGTGACGAGGACGCTTTGATCGTGAAGCTGTTAATATCCATAAAGACAATAAAACATGGCGGCATACGTAGCGCCAATAGCAGGGTAGTTTTTGCTTGCCTCGATCTCAGGAAAGAGAACGAGGGGAGAGAAAGGAACGACCGAAAAGGAGCAAACTGACGAGAGGAGAGAGAGAGAGGAGCTAAAGAGAGGGAGAGAGAGAGAGGAGAGAGGGAGGAGAGAGAGAGGAGAGAGAGAGGAGAGAGAGAGAGGAGAGAGAGAGGAGAGAGAGGAGAGAGAGAGAGAGAGAGAGAGAGAGAGAGAGAGGAGAGAGAGCAAGGGCTTCTCAAGTTTCTCTGTTATAATATCGTAAGATTGACCACCAGCCTCGCGGCTCGATTGATAGAGTTATCATATATATTACCCGTGGGACGTTTATTCTTTTTCATGGCAATACTGCTTTTCCCATATCAACACCAAATCGCCAGTTTTAAATTCGGTAACGACAGACCAGAGATAAATTTCTATAGAAACCCTACGCCTTTAATCAATGTCTCGCCCAGGCACTGGCCTCAGGGAATCCGACGATCTCGAGTGGAGCAAGGTAGACACATACTATTGAAGATCTGATTGTATTCGCCCAAATGCCTTGCGCGAATATATACGTGAGTCCCCTACCAAATGATCCTCTGAGTGATCTCGGTAAAGCCTTATGAGGAGGAAAGAAAATTTGGAAGGTACTAAAGGAGGAAACGGTATATAAGTTGAGTAAATGGATAGAAAGCTTTTCATGTGGTTCACATGGCAGATCCAGAGGAGGGTGGAACTCAAAGTGAACCCTAAACTTTACATCTATATAAGTATAAAACTGTGTGTGTTATAGGAGAAATCTTTATATTCGCGACTCTTCGGGTATCCGAAAGGAAAAGAACGAGTCACAGATTCGGATAATAATCCCGCGTGGTAAAAAATAGTATTCCTTCACTTTCGGGGGTCTGAACTTTCGTTCCATGCCTTCCTTTCAATTTCGACAAGCAGAAAGGGAGTATTCCCTTTGGGAATCAATCCTTTTCGACCGAAGTAAATTTATATTTTTAAACATAGAATTGCAACCATATCTCCTCAAAATTCCAATCAGATTTCCCTTCTCCACATGAAAAGGTTTCTACCTCGATTCGAATGTCTAAACCAAGTATTCTATGGAAATAACAAGCTTGAGTACCCAGCAATCTCTATCAGAGTGATTTATTCCTTCTGAGACTTCCAGATAGGAACTAGGAGAGGGTGAGTGAATAGAAAAAGCGCCAACATCGGCAGTGGCTGCCGGCAATGCTTCTACCACTGCTGGAAAACCCATATGATTCCACATCACGAAGGCACAAATCTGTGATAAGACAACCTCTAGCTCGTCTTCACTTGGGGATTGGTGGTAAAGCGACAGTTTTTTAACCTGGCTTCCTATCATTTGTCACTTTAACACCGATCTAACCCACAAGATTAACTCTGGCTATTGCTTTTAGAAGGGGAGGAGCAGGGTAGGGAGACCGCAGGGATCAAGGGATACATGAGCCTGAGGCCGTGAGTTGGATCCTATATGGCCTCCTTGGTCTGTGATCACTTCACACATAGCACATAGACCACCTCGGAGACCCATACCAATAAGCCACCAAAAAAGTGGAGGCCACATTAGTATTTGCGGTCAGGTCTCACTTTCCCCTCAACGTAACTCAGCTATTTATATGTAATTTGGACACAATTGCCCTGTTGTCGGTGGTTGCATTCAAAGAGGAAAACCGACTGCATGCCAGGACTATATTTCTCCTGTTAAAAGAGCCTTTCATAATTTACTTCATGTAAGAAAATCTAAGTTTTTAATTAGCTATGCATGGGTACAGGCTCGACTTATCCCAAAATAAAGAGCGGTATTTGATACACATGCGGTATTATACATATAAGCGCATTTTTCGAACCAACTCAACGCTTTTTGCTCGCTGCGATCCAGCACGCATCAGCTGAACAAGACCTGCTGATGTCATGGCAAGCCACCCTCTCCTGCCAGGTCACATGGGATTCAAGAGGGCGTTTCATTTGCTTCTTGGGGCTAAGAACCAACACAAATACGATCAAAGTGCGAGGGGTACACATCCGCATACATTTCATTCGCATTAATTGCAATGGTCAGTGTTGGGTCATGGGGTGAACAGGATCCAGTGGAATGGGACCAAGATAAGGGACTTAATCTTGGAGGCAGTTGATACACTGGAGGAAGAAGAAGCATGTCTGCGTCTCAGAATCCATGACTAGATCATCCCCACAGCTTCATATCCACTGATCAGTGATGATACCAGCAATACAAGTCAGACAAAGCCCCAAATCTGACGCCCCATAAAAAAAGATAACATTTGTAGCCCTGATACTATAAAGGGGGATAGAATGGGGGATAGAATGTCAATGTATTCATTGCGTCTCGCTTGTGTCTTTTTTATTGTTAGCCGATATAAATGCAACCGCATAAATAGGAGAATCAAATGTGTGTAAAAGGGTTACGCAGTGCTCACCAGCTTTAAGAAAAGATTTCACAGGAGAATCTTTGCTTTTAGGGAATTAGCATGTGAGTCAGCATTAATATTGCACTAATCATATGTCAGTCATCATTAATATTGTACTAATAAATATATCGTCATAGAATCTTCCATAAAAATAAAATGATATTCAAAGCTTTTTCTGAACGAAGCGAAGATAGAAATGAGAGTAATAACAAAATCGTACAAGGTAGAGGGGAAAAAATCAAATTTATGGTCTCAATTCCTAGCAGAATTGGAGGCGTAAAGCTTATATCAAGAGTGTAATATGCAGCTCAAGGTTTCGGTAATACTATTGCCGCACATTGTCTTAAATATTCGAGCAAAAGAACTAGTCGGTGGAGAGTTAAAGAAAAATCAGAAAAACCAGAAAAAAAAGTTTAAAAAAACACAAGGGACACGACATTAATGTCATTAGAATTGTAAGAGCCTCGATGGCAATTTATGTTGAAGAAAACCTTTTTAAATATTGTACTAATATAAAATAACCTACAATTCTACAAATATAATTTTGTTTTGAACATTGCACAAATATAAAACAATTCTTTTGGTAAAGAGGTCTATCCACCTAGACTTATAATTATTTCATTTCCTGGCAAATACTATAGTTCAGATAGAATAGCCCCTTTTATTTATACACTCTACCCATGGATGGACACGCGGACTTCTCAGTTCAGACTCAGTCCATTGAAACATTAATTTTCTGGTCTGATTATGGAAGTGTATAGGCAGCCGGTCGGCTACATTAGAAAGGTGATGTTAATGCCTCATGTGAGCGTGGCAAGTACATACAAGAGAACCCCAGCAGGTATGTCTATATAGGACCACCCAGCAGGGAGGGGAGATCGAGCTGGCACAAAACTATATACGTAGGTCTATTTCCTAGATCCTTTCCATGCTCCTGGACACGTTGGTATATTTACATATACACTAATACAGACTCCAAGTCGCTAATGCATCATTAACAGAAAGTCCAGATTAGCTACCTGGTTATTATAACATTGGGTAATACCGGTATAAGACTCCAACCAAATTAGCAGTCTCTCTCAACATCACTGCATGTGTTCGTGCGGTAATTAGCACAGGCCAGATTTATTTTAATATCGCCAATTGAGATTTTGAGATAAGCATTCTGCTGGGCACTGACATGCATAATGGTAAACTCATGTTTTAACTCTTCATTAAAAGTTTATAAATAGCAAAAATATAAAGCTGGTATTGATGATCCATAGGGTAATTTCTCTTTGGATAATATGTTAAAACAGAGAAGTACAGGCTACTTTAATGTATTAAATGACCTGAAGTGGCTTTGTGTGAAATTATTTTGGTTGTGTTAATCCGTATTTCTGCCACATTGACCCATGGCTATATAGTGAACTGCGTGTCAACCAAGGATATCACTTAAATCATACCAGGACATGGCATCAACTAACCTATAGGTCCTCGGCTGGATGTCTGGGGTCTAAATGTTGAAGTCTTTGGCCAATTCCCTGGTCAATAAAGTCCAGTATCATGCAAAGTTGGCATGTGACTGTTAGTCCAATGGTAGGCTTTATTTCCCTAAATATCGTTCACACCAGGTTGCCTATCAAGTCTTTATTTAACATATGGAAATATCATGTAACTGCATGTTTTTTTTTAACTAAGCAGCTGCTTAAACTTTAAATTAAAGATTTTAAGCACATCTGAGAAATTATAATTTTTGTTTTTCTCTGTAAGTAAAAGAATTTGTATTTGTCGAAGCAATCGATTCCCCTTGTTCATTTTTCAAATTGAGACGAATCGTTTTGAATGAATTGACATTAAGAAATTGTAATATCCATTATAGCTTTTTAGGAAAAATATTAATGGAGGTGACTCGGGGTGGAATATGAACTTCTCGGTGGATGATCCATAGCGTGGGTGGATGTAAATGGAGATGAGTGATGAGTGAAATAGGATGACGTTGTTGTCAAGGATCGTGTATACATTATGGTATATATATACGCCCATGGTCAAGCTCTTGGCAAATACAAACATGTCAAATGAGGATCAGGAATGAATGAAAGATGACACTGCCTTGGATAGTATCAATGTGAGCAAATACGTGTACATACATATTAATTTCCACACAGGTTTACAAAAATAATAATAAAATCTAATCCAGTTCCTTCCACTTTAATTTTTTAAATAAAAAAAAGTTTTATTTTATTTAAATGTTTTATAGTCAATTATGGGCAAATGACTCATCAAATGAGATTGAATAGAGGTGACTTATTTGCTTCAGAGCTTATATAATAGAGTATGTTAATCAATCCCGGATGGGTTCAAGGAGGTTAATTATAGAAACAGGGATATAGGGGTGGGCAAATATTGTATAACTGTTTATGGCCTTAAATGAGCAGCTGGATATCAAATGCAAGCAGATCATGACAAGTATTCCTAATCATAGACAAAGCAAAAAACGCTTAGCCTAGCATCATTAGCGTGCATTATTCATATATAACAAGGGGAGATATAATATAAAACAACTTATCATACATCCTAGATAAAGAAATCAGGATTAACGTATACGCTGAGCCAGATAACATTTTTTGTCATTGAATCAGGGGATTCTGTGCGTACGGTAATCGCCATATGATATGAGATAACACTTACTTCCATGACTCAAAGTCAGGGCTTTTCAGATAGAAAAGGCTTTTCATCTCTTCAATTTCGAGCCAGGTTTTCAACAGATAATAGCTTATTGCGATGTTTAATTATGAGTCTCGGCAAAAGCTAATCAGGTCGCTCTGTGCGATAAATGGATCGCGTTCATTTCCATACACAATGCTCACATCGACCTTTCAGCTCAGAAATACTATTCAATGTTAACAATTCATTCTTGAGACTGCCTGGAAATGAATCGACGCAATGCACTATTTCATCACATTTGTTAATATGAAATATGGCGATCTTATGAGTGTGACTTTTGACATTAGAAAGTGGGAAAATGGCTTTGCAAAGATGCTATTCCTATTGGACTGAACTATTTTATAAACCGCTTTGAAATAATGACAGGCAGAACATGTACGTTCAGTGAAGATGTTTCGTACATAAAGTTCATAGAGATTTAACATACATGATTGCAAATACACATAATTATCTATACATACAACACAGAGCCATCCTGTCGCTAGACAAGTAATCTAATCAATGTTTGAAAAGTCTACTAGTACTACTGGAAAGAGGCTGACGAAACGCCGGGCATGGACTGAATAAGGAATGATCCAGTGACAGAAAATCTGTATTCTGTGTCCATGGTATTACAACTGTTTTCAGTGTATACAAAGTAAAAACAGCCAACTACAAAACACCTTTCAAAATGTCAGAGAAGTAAGATGTTCTTCTCCTGAACAAACATTGCTCTTAAAAGCAGTTCTGAACACCCACCAGATGTCGCGATATTCCAATATGAGCAAAGATTTAACAATCTTCTCACCCACAGTTACTGAGGGCGTGGTAACATTTCTTTCGTTAAACGTGAACGAATAATCTCAATTTGTTGCTAATAATAAGATGTATGTCAGTAATATTCCATTTAGATTTACCGGAATTAAACTAGGTCAGAACCAACGAAATTAATGCAGAAAAGATTCTAAATTTATTGGAGCATCTATTGGAAACCTTATAATTTAGAACATATATCATTGATTAAATCAACGAGTATGGAATTCATCTCTCATTTCAATATTAATGATTCGTGAGTTCAGATCATATTTACAAATGTCTATTGCCTTGTGGTATTTCCCTCGAACCTGGGTGTTTTCCTGATGATTATTTGTGGGGTTTAGAGTGATTCCATGCTGGTCCATGTTAGTATTTACCATGTAGAAAGAATTGATATCAGGAAGTGCAAAGCTCATCATCCATCATAATACAATTCTCCCAAGATTCTGGATTCCCTCGTCTCCCACGCCCTCGCTCCTTTAGCTAACAATGCCATCCCATTATGGACAATATTAGTTGTACAGGACTTGAGGTTGAGATCTTGTAAGTATACATATATGAAGCCTTGTTAGTTCTTTCTTGTCGGGCTTTGTTCGTTCATATTCCAACGGTAATGTTCGATTCTACTTTAATAAGAAGAGCCAGGAAATCCTATTCAAGTATAGGCCTACACCCAAAGCTAATCACTCTTGCCCCGTCACTTTTAATTTTGAGAATTTTATAAATAAAACCCTCAGTCTAATATTTCTACAACAACCCTGTATATCTTCTTGAAATGGTAATGGTACTAAAATCACTTTACTTCTGGTAATAATGATTCTATCAATATTCATATACCTTGGTCCGGCATAATGACCCCTTCTACTTTGCTGATAAGAGAATAGAAAATGCGGGCACATGCTAAGAGCACATGTCCCGATAGCAATCAGAGAAACCGGAAACCAATACGTAGGGCGTGGGCAGGAGGGAGGGCAGGGCAGACTGCAGATGGTCACTTCACATGACATGCAACAAGTAAAGCTGGACCACAGCTTCCAAAATCACGGGGTCAGTTTTGCTATATATTGCTTTAGGCAAAACTTACTTCCTTAAGCATCAAGGATGGCAATTTTTCTTTTTTTTATGTATGTTTTCAGTTTTTAAAATATAAAGAAGGAAGAGTCGTCTGGTATTTAACTTATTTAAATTATTTAGCAGAGATAACTGATATCTATTTAGTAGAAATAAATTAAGAAAATATGCTTCTTGACCTCAATTCTATGGATAATAATACTTCTTAGATTGCATATATGAAGTTAGGAAGCATAAGACATAAAAAATAGAGGTGAGAATTTCTAGTATAGAGCTTATGTTATTAAGAGAGATTCGGGGAGAATTAATTCTGTATTGTATCAGAATGATACAGAGTGATGCAAAAGAATGTTCATTTGTATTGCAAATATTAATGATAGAAACAGACGTTTTCCCAATTTGTAATGTGAACTAGAATAATGGATTTTTAAATGAATATGGAAAAAGTTTCGTGTAATGGACGTTAAGTCTGATGACTTGCTAAGAACAGCAGAATTGATTTTGTATTGCATTCCCAAATAAAAAATGGCTTCCTGAGATAAAGTAGCATACGCAGTTAATATCTATCATATCATGCCACCTTCGTGGCATGGAAGCTATATATGATGTCCAGCTAAACCAACACGGGAGCGGCCTGAGGAAACTGTCTTTATCAGAGCAATTACAGAATAAATATGTGATTTATCTCCATCACTGGGAGTGCCATGACACGTGCCGATGATAAGCTTATGAGCTCCACCCCACCCCCACCTCCCTACCCCCATCCCTTGGAACTCCATAATTCCGGTATCTCCATGCCTTCAAGTCTTATAAAATGACCTAGCTGCCCGACTTTTGTGGTGCAGATAATCGAGGGGGTCATCAGTTTGTGATGATAACATTTCAAGTACATGTGTCACATATATATGCTGGTTTCACAGTTTATTTAACGTAGAGGAATAAATAACCAATATTTACGAGTAAACAGTCGCGTTAATTGACGCTCGTGGTTTTCATGCTTCGGGTTTTCTCATACATGGAATAATTCACCGCACTTAGGTAATTGTCTACATATATATGTATGCAGAACATATTATTAAACCTTGAATTAATTATTGTAAACTACATAATAATAATTCCGACTTCACAATTTGGTATTCATGGTGTTTCTATGGAAGATCTAACCGATTATTAACAAGGGCCCACTTTCAACATCAAAACCATCGAGGACGATATATACTTGGCAACAAATAAATAATCATTTTTGTTCCGCATGTAAGTCTATCGGAATGAAATAATGTATGTTGATTTTTCACCCATGTATCGAAACAATGCGCGTGTCACCAGGAAACTTTCCCATCGGTAGGATACAATAGGATGTTGACTGTTTGATCAGTTGTCTTTTCGAAACTTAATATCTAATAAGATATCCTGTCCTGCTTATTTGGAAACTTGGGTTATCTCTGGCTACTTACATTACTTTACTATTCAGTGTCAGATTGCTCACAACTGCATGTATACATATCTATAGATCTACAATTTACCGATTAAGCCCATGTTGACCTGTAATTAATTTGTGATATATGCATAAATTTACTAATCAAACGATATATATTATATAAAATCAGAATGTAATTGAAGATCTGCAAGTAAAACCCCAATTAAAAGTACTTCTACATCTCCAGTATGATAAGCGAATATTGAAGTTGGGTAAATGTCACCTTCATATATATGGATATATATGGAAGTGTGCGAGATTACCGACTGGTACATCCGGAGCTATCCTTCTCTCGGGGATTGTAACCCAATATTTCCGGACGCCTACACACATTTATAAATCCTGAATCTACCTATCAGGGATTATATGATTAAGGCCAGCACAAACAGAGAAAGTACTCTAAGGCGCCTCCTTAATCTCCCCTGTAAGTGGAAGATGCTTTCCAACGCTCAGTCCAGCGGAAAGCAATCAGGCGGCGAAGGAATCCAATATCATATATTGTTATATATACATTTTCTCTCTATAATTAGAGAGTGACAGTTGCATGATTGATTTTTCTTCCAATGGATACATACCCTGTAATTATCTGATAATCAGTTGATAAGTAAAACAAGACGGATCCTTTTTATTTGTCACTAGAATATTGCTTCAACCCGTTCTTGAACCAAATACTGGTGATGCTGCTCAGCGAGATAATTAGTTCCAATACATGTATCACTTTTATTGCAGTGCACGTTGGGGTGGATTTAGATCAAATCTGCCATACAAATGTTTAGAAAAAATGCAATATCATTCGCAATGGTCTATACAAAAACAAATGCATGATGGGAAAGATAAAGTCTTGTTCTATGGAAACATGTCAAACACATGGCTATTTTCATGAGATCGTTATTAAATAGTTCAGACTTTATGCAATTTGTGCCTAAATTTGGTCTTTTAGCTTTATACATTTTAGATTATGTAAATATCCACCCTCCAGAAGCAAGTTACATCCTAAATCTTAATTTTATCACCGCGTCCATGTTACATCCCAAATATTCACTGAAGAACAGTTCAGATATTAACCCATATGGGCGAGGGAATATGTATTGAAAAAAATGAAAAGTGAATGAACACATAATACAAATACCATTTGAGTTTCTATTTTATTCCAAATGTGTCTTATTTCATTCAAACTCTGATAAAGGTTAATATGGGTTACTGAAACTGTGAAGCATCTTAGTTAAAAACAACAGGGGAAAACTGAGTCCAAACTTTTGTTATCACTTATCTTATTACCCAATTCATGTCTTAAGAAAACAAACACTAGCTGACACATTTGGAATAAAATAGAAACTCAAATGATATTTGTATATATGTGTTCATTCACTTTATCTTTTTTATTATTACATATTCATATGTCATTACCCTCGCCAATATGGGTTAATAGTTCTTCAGTAAAGATTTGGGATGTAACTTGGAAGCGGCGAAAAAATAAAGATTTAGGATGTAACTTGCTTCTGGAGGGTGGATATTTACATACTCTAAAATGACCAAATTTAGGCACAAATTGCATAAAATCGCCATGTTCATATTAAAGGGCAAATGAAGTTTAATATTTTTAATTTAAAAAAAAACGCCACAAATTACTGACGTTATGCTTTAACAATTCTACCAACAAACAAAATACTTTAGCTATGGTATATATAACCCAAATATCACGCGACATGATAATATTATTACTTTAACTTCCGAAATAGAATCACACACTGAGGAATGGGAGAAAATAACAAGGCTAGTCCAACTCTATTTTTACAAGGATTTCCCTTCGTTTAGAGAACGGGAAACCCAGGAATGAAAGATCCGCCCGGGGGAAATCCTTGGTTAGCGTTACATGTGGTTTCCTTCGGCATGTTATGTTTACAATCTAATAGAGGGAGGTCTCATGATCTTCCCCATCTCCCTTTCTCCAGGGTCAACTCCAGGGTCTATTAGGTTTAGGAACACCTTGTGTGGCCCCCACATACCTGCGCTGACCACACGCGTGATCCTAAACTAACATACCAAACAGAGAGTGGGTGTCGGGGCACAGTGGAACGTGCGTGGATGGAGAGGGCATGTCTAACATCCCAACTTTCCCTTCAGATAAAAGGATTCTTTATTTTTGTCACTTATAGATACATGTTACAGCTATAAAGGTTGAAAAAAATGGAATTCAAATTCTGGTCTATCACCTAGAAATCCCTTGAACTCATTCTAAACATCATTCTGACATTCATGCATGACGCGAGCTCATGCTCTGAATAAAATACTGTTTTTCCAGTCACAAAGTTGTTTTTACCGCCCAAAACATTTCCGAGTCTGATTTCTTTTCAACTGAAGAGATCAACATCTTCCTCAGGATCAGCTATCGGCACTTGTTCAGCGTTGTTCCAGTCATCATGATGCCTTCAATCCCACGGCGGGACTGCGGGAACAGTAAATGCACACTCTGCACGAGAGAAGGAATTAACATCTGGCCAGACACAGACCTTTCAACTCTGATCTGTGCCCTTGAGAAATTATAAGGCATTAATATCTTACCAAAACAGATGCTGGAGCGCCTTAATAGAGCAAATATTAAGCCATGTCCAGATGGTGTTCAGACACTATTGGTGGTCGGTAACCGCGGGCGACAATAAAGTAAAGGGCTTCCATTCCACACCACTCTATCTAAAATGTGGTCGCCAAAGGGTTCAATTTAACTTTCATATTTAAGCATGTTCGTGGTTATAAAGCACAAAAATGTAATTCATGGCGACATGAAGAACACGCCATGCAGGTAGGCCTATACATGTACATGCAAAAGGTTTGTATAATCGATTCATGTCACATCTGTTTCCCATCTTTAGAAAAGGCAGATCACACAACACTTTTAATATTATATGGTCCAATTATCAAATTTGAAATTTTAACAAATGACCTTCTAACACTCTCACATTCTCACATAAATTTACGATCGTTTTCTCCTGCGTTTGGCACGAACCTCTCACAAACACAAATCTCCTGTTTTTACTAGCAGTGAACACCAGGCAGGATTTCAATATTATTAATATATCTCATATGAATTTCTACATCTGTTACAAGATAAACTGGACCGTACATGTGATCAGATATGTGAGTGAGAACGGGGAAAGTTAATTGCCATTTGACAGTCCGCCTCTCAGTAGCCACTCGGCACGAGAGCCCTAAGCTGTGAACCTAAGCTGAGATCCCGGGGAGTGCTTGGTAAAGGTAATTGGCATCCTGCAGCTGAACAAGCTGCCAGCCTCCTGGAAGGATATACATGCTTCCTAGCATGTCACCTTTACATGTGCATCATATGATACACCAATCATGCTCTCCCTGGGGTCTGACAGTCACAGGAGGAGATGGTAGCGTTAGAGTATAAAGGCAGTTGAGGCACAGGCGGACAATTGAACAAGAGCTCTGCCCGGACAAAACCCCACCGGACGAGACGCCTTGGACAATACCCATCTAGGGCAAAACCCCGCAAAGGATTAATGTCTTTTACTCTATGGGATTCAAAATTTAACCCTAAACCTAATCCTGACGGGGTGTTGCCCTAGATGGGTCTTACCCTAGATGGGGGTTTGTCCAATGAGGTTCTGACTGGGTAGGGGTGCCCGGCGGGGTTTTGCCCGGACACCATTGCACAATATGGCCATACACGATTGTGGGCCTTATATTGTTATATAAGGTAGAATGAGATTAAAATCTGTGCATATACAATACAAACGATATATCCTCGGACTAAATCACAGTCCCCTGATAAAATTGTTTTCATTCCACATCGATTTAGCAGCATTTTAGGACGGCTCGGTTATGGTGTGTGCGCCCCATAGTGTCTGGTACTGGCAGGGTGTTGGAAAGTGTCCAAACCCCGCCGTCATGCCATGAACTCTGTGATCATTTTGCGCCAACATGACATCATGATTGTATAGACCACCCCACTGCCAAACTAGTGATCATTTCATTGCCCAATATTGGAGTGCAGTAAACACGCTATATATATATATGTATGTATAGGAAGGACGTGTGGTTATAGCTCTTTTTCTTCTCGTGGAAACATTTTATGTGTGCCAGAATCGACATTATACATCAGCATTTAAATTGCTATGGCATTACATAAGCTTTTCCAAAGAGAAAATTATTGTAATACATTCAGAAATGTCAACATCATGATCGAGATCGTTTTGTTGGCTTGATTTTAATTTTGACAATTTGGCTGAATGCCGATGTTTCCCTCCTTGGTCGTCACGGTTCGACTTAAAACTAATCAATCATTATTGAAGGGAAAAAGAGCAAAGCAATCAGAATCTCTTATATCTCGAGATTAACGATAACCAGGACGTGTTTGTTTGAAGTCCCCGATAAACACAAGGAAGAACATTAGCATTTGCCTATGTTTACCTTTGGGACATTAGCATGAGATTAAGCCAAAGGACAAAGAAGGCCTTATCTTAACCCTTGGGATTCACCAATATATGATCCCTAGCATGCCACACAATTTGTACTACATGTATTCTTATTTAGAGGGTACCTACATTACCTTTGCCATATGTTTATAATGTGCTCATGTTTTTGTATAAAACGAACGATTAGGCATGGTTTATTTAGGGACATGTGCATACTCTTCATTCAGGATATGATTTGCATGTCTTGCATGTGGGATTATCCCTGCCGTATGGCGTATGTTATCAACATAATCCTTCTTTCGGATTGCTTTATTCTCCCACGGAAAACATAATCTGATGATACACACAATTAATGTCTTTGTAGTTTGCTGAATACATCTGAGGAGATGGTTCACGAAATGGTAGGGATGGAAGACGAACATAAAAAGATGTGCGTGTTTAGATTAATATGTATGTATTAAAACACTCGTGTCAGCATAGAATATAATTCCATATCGTACTTGTTATGGAGAATTGTTGGTTTTTCTATACTGACCTATCTTTCAGTGGTCCTCACTGCCTGTTGAGGGCCGGGAGTAATGAATGATGCTAGGAAGGTAATGATTTTTCATTAGTCTGACTCAGATACTATCTATTTACCTTTGGGCAATGATTATCCGCTAAGGTCGCTCCCCAATAGGATTAATCTTCATTTAGCTCTTTATTTATCAGCCGGTCCCGACAGGCATAACCCGAAACATCTTGTATTCTTAAAAAATCATATTTTTTTCTGGGGTTAATTAATGTTGCTATTGCAAAACAGAAATACATGTGAGAACAGACATCAACAGCTAGGGCAGCTTTCCTGCTTCAATTTATGTGTGGATCGGTTTAAAATAAATGGTTTTCCTCGCACGATGTAATTGATGAGGAGCCTCCGAGGCCACCCCATAACCATTACTTTGATTAGGGTAAGTTGATTACATCGCCAGGCTTTGTCCCTTCTCAGTCCATTCTCCTGCTCTATTTGTGCTTCTCCAGCTCCTTTTCAGATTAGAACATTCTTTTCAGTACTATTCTATCGCAGGATCTTCGCCCATCGCGTTTAATATCCCCCCCCCCCCTTACCCCCTCAGTCCTATTTGGATGAACCCATTTCATGAATACATCTCCCCTTATTCAGAACCCTTTTCAAACGTTTCTCTGTATTTCCCCTTTCACGTTCAGACCTTTGTCCAAGCCTCAATTCGATAGCGTCATCGTCCTTCATCACTCTCTTAGCCCTGTCAACCTTTCTTAGTTCCGTATCTCTCCGTTTTCTCCTCGTCCCTATCCATCTCTCTCTCTCTTCCTCTCGCTCCTTATCACTACTGTCTCTCTCTATTCTACTCCGGTGGCATGAGGACGACTGTCTCGATCCTGATCACGACAAGGCCATCTGGTGGTGAGTTGGTCAATTGACAGCTATGTAGATTAGTGTGTGAAATTAGGCGGGGGTCTCAGGCTTGTGCGTGGGTGGGTGGGGGTGAGGGTGGGTGGGTGTGGTGTAACAGAAGAACTACTAGTACTAATAGGAGATACAAGGATGGGTGTGTCATGTGCGTGTGTGAACGTGCGAGGATGGTCAATAACTCCTGTAATGATGGCAGCTTTTCACACGACATGAATTCTGCGGTTGGAGGCTGATCTACGGCTTGAGTCTAGGCAGCACAAGAGCCTTGTTGGGGTGTGTAAACCAGGGATGCTGATAATATACAATAAAGTGAAACCTATAGCAAAGTTTTCACCCTCAACCGTCCATAACGTATCGTACATTTTACACATTTCACAGTTCTTTATTACAATCCGTTTCGTTATACTTTGTGGCAAACGCAGGACTAATCTCTAGCACATTGGCGAGGCATTAGGGTACAAAAGGTCTTGCATAAATCTATTGTTATAACTGAATGGAAAATGAAAAGGGGCAACGGTTACAGCTCGGCTTATGTGATCGTGTGCATGGGGCTGTATTGGGGCCGGGTGGCATGGCTATGAAGGGAGCTGTAATAGTAACAGAGGATGGGGGGAGAGCAAACGGCGAGCAGCAGCTTGCAATGTAATGACCCCTTCTCCTAACCAGATCAAACAAGTCTTTATGTGACGGTAATAGATTAATAATGGCCAGGATCCTGGCGCTGAATACGGCTCACACACTCCCTGTAGATACATTATTAACCAGCGCCTATTGTGACTTGCCTGTGTTTCATACCCAAGGTGGGATAAATGACCAGACCGGGTTAGCTTCACTTCAGTGATGTGGCACCCTCCATATTGAATAAACCACGTACGTTAGAGGGTGTGGTGCATGTATAGTGAATTTCAAATATTAAAAGGCTGGGTCGTAAAACAGCGCCATGTTCAGCTACTATAATGAATGTTTTCAAAAGCGGCATTGACTGTTCATGAATTATGAACACCACTCAGTGGATCCTACGATGCTTTTTGGTGCAGTGTGTTATCAGCTATATGGTATGTTGGTCATCGTAAGTATGTTAGTGTACTACATATTCTCTGCGCTTACTATAAAAGGTTGTGCAGACATCTTAAAGCTGCATTCTCAGCTATTATGACAGACAAATGCAGAAATAAATGTAGAAAATATTTTGTTTTTTTCTGTCGACGTTAACTGAGAGTGCAGCTTTAAAAAGAACAGACGCATAGGGTGTGTGTGTGGGGGGGGGGGGGGGGAGGTACTGTTTATGTATACTGTATGAATTCAATGCTAAGAGATGGACAATGTAGATATATACTATTGTCATTCAATATTCAGCAGCTCATGTCTATTTTAAATCCTTTTTACCTGGGATAATTTGAGGGGAAAATGAATAACTGACGCAGAAGGATATGACAAGGTGGAGAAGTTGATTGGAGAGAATAGCAGCGTCACAATCTCATTTAAGTTTTATTGCCATATAATAGACTTCTATCCCTCGAACTGGCAATAAACTACATCAGAAATCTAATAAGGAACTTGATGCAATGATTTATCGACAAATAACACGTTTATTCTTCCAATGAGATGGTCGTGAATAAAATAAGGGTGTCCTTGAAGTACGAATCACCTTCAGTCTCCTCGATAAATTACTTCGGGACATTACGGTACTCTGCGACATAATTCATCTCGAGTATATTCTAAGCGTGTCATTTTAATGATTTCCAGATGCGGAATTTCTTTTCTGAGACAAACAATCCATTCAAGGGCGACTATCTTAATATGGACAACTGTATAAACATGCCATGTATATCAGCCATGCGTTACGTTGTTACATTAGATTCAATATTCTATGTACATATAACTCACTGAGTCAGTATAAACCGATTTTCACACGTAATGATACGTCATCATTTTTTGGTCATAATCGGATTATCTGTATGCAAGAGAATAAACCACTTTCCAGATATGAATATATTTAAATCCGGATGAACGTACTACAAAGGTTGAGAGGGTTATTGTCATTGCTTGACAATCTACGCGAACGGTAAACCATGAACACTATGTCCACACCTGTCTTTGGCCTGGAGGTAATCCTACTTTGCCTACACTACTCATGGTCGGGCTGCCCGAGGGTGGTTCTCGCATTCATGTTCTTTGTTGTGCAAGCACTAGGTCGCTGTATAATAACGAGACCGTCGCTTGCATCCTCGTCTCTTCTTTAACTGCAAGCTGATGTCGCCATGCAGTGACCATGGCCTCGGAATAGTCAACAAGTTCATGAGTGAATTCCTTGAAAACAATCTTTACTGATCGTTCACATAATGTTATAGATGTTAATCGTTCCTTTCAGCGCTATTCTATTCGATTCGAATCTTGAAATTTACTATTTTTATCTTCACTGCTCATTTTGATGGAGGCAATGTTAGCTGCTGGTCTTAAAAGTGGCACTGTTCAGATGCATATACAAAGGCAATGACATATCTTTCTCGGTAAAGATCGTTCCCGGGAAATATGCCTAGGTACCGATATGTCATTCTTTCCATGAACCGAAGACTGCAACAATTCCGTCTGTTCCCTATGTTACTTCAGAGGAACGCGCTTTTACATATTTCCTCTAGCATCTGGTTGGTTTAACTCAACAGCATATATTGAGATCCATAGAACGAGCGACTTCAAAAGATTGAAGCAAAACTGCAGTTACAAGCTCCAGACTGGCATCAGAGAAAGTCACTTGCCCTTCTTCCACTCTCGTTGCTTGTCCCAAACAGTTTAGAACAGAGAGAGAGAGCAGTCGGCGTCACCACTTAGAAATGTTTGCCCTCAAATATTCCCCTGACTTTGCAGCAAATAATCAGCCTCTTGTAACTGGATTTGTACCTCGAAATAGCTCTGCCTGACTTGTTTAAATGTGCTATTAGTACTGACGGGGCGCAGAGAGAGTAGTCAATAAATTACTCTCCGGGCAAAGGAAGAGCAGCTCTTGACCAAAGCAGACCATGTGCTTAACGGTGTTTGCTGCTGCTATAGTAGCAGTTGTAGTAGGGCCAGCAGTTGTAAAAGTAGGAACAAGGAAGGATGAAAGCATCCAGCCAAGTCTGGAGCAGATTAATAAGGTGGCACCTAGGCTAAGGATTAACTCACACGCACTACCATCCATCTTCTACTAAGCCACCATGCCACAAAGCTTGGCCCATTTTATATCTTTGGAAATCCGTCCATCAAGTGCTTAATTCTTATGGGGTTTTACAACTTCCCAATCACATTAAAACCGAAAATCTATGGGCAGATTTTAATTGAAATTGAAAAAAAAACCCACACAAGACCCTATACATCGTATTTGTTTGGGTATTCGGAGAAGAGGCTCAGTTGTGGTATACATGTATACATACTGTTAAGCCCATTCATGTTATCGACGTTTTCAACTCCAATCGGGAAGTTTGCTCCAGGGAAGGAGACCTACTCCTGTGTGTGACCCTGGAGCAATAAAATACTCGTAGATAAGTGTAGGCAGCTCCTCTTGGTTCTGGTCAGGGCTGATGAGGGCTCGGTGAGGGTCTGTTGTATAATAGTTACCATACTCCCCAGAAGACAGAGACCAGGCTGCTTTCTTACAGTTACACACAACCACAATCTTTCCAAGTCAGAGAACTGCGCCCAGAAATTGAGAACTTTGGTCATCAGGGTTTTAGATTTCATAGAAAGTTACTATATGCATGGATGTTATTTAGGACCGATTACATTAGCTTTGGCCGTGTGTTTTATTCCCTAAAGTTAAGACCTAGAAGAGATATTTACCAACGGTTATGACTTGTGTGGCAGAATGAAATTTAAGACTCTGTAAAGAAAGGCTTACCAATGTTGATGCATTCACCTACCTGACCGTGGGTATTGTCAGAAATACGAGATCCTAAACACTCACCTGCAATTTTAGAAAAAGGAAGAATTGTTTATTATTGATATTGCAAGTGTGAGGACCATATAATTTTAATAGACTTTGAGTAAAACATAAATTTGTCTGGGTAAGAATAGTGTGTTCAGCTAAGCCCAGTATTATGATAGAATAATATGACGGCATATTTGCTCAGGCAAAGTCCCCATGCGAAATAAGGAACACGATCCTGGAGCGAAGTAAAGGCTGAGAGGGGACAGTAAAACTACCACATCAGAGAAGTCAATGAAACTGTGAACACAAAGGAAGAAATACCTGATCGTGACCTCGTCTTAACAATGTGACAAAGTGCTTGGGGCAGAAGGAGGTAAGATAACTAATGGAAGAACTTCAAGAAGTAGATCTAGATCTATAGGTCCAAGCCCAGCCTAAACAGGTTGTAGGAGCAGAACATGAGCCCCTCAAATTGATTTTCCACGCAATACATGGCCGTAAAAGGTTAAAGTTGCACTCTCAGTTAACGTCGGCCAAAAACTAAACATTTTGTCTATTTTGTGTTCCATTCTTTTCCAAGCCATCTAAAAGACATTGGACCAAAACTGTGGAGGATTCTGTCTGGTTGTCTTTACTACGGGGCGTCTAAAACGTCCTCATTTGTATTTGGAGCACTCACCCGAATCCCTTCTTAAGATGACTTCACTTATTATCGCTCACAGCGGTAGTTTTCTCTCGGCGATTAGTCTTCAAGTTTTTGTTTACACAAATATACAAAAGCAGAATATTGATAAATCCCGTCGAATAAAACATAATATAACTATAAATTTGTCGTAGCTTAATAGTTGAGAATGCAGCTTTTTTTTTTAAGCCAATGACTGAGACAGATTAATTAGGACCAGTAATAATTAGGCCTACCAATCACATAGCCTAACTTGTAAATCTAATATTGCTAAACTGTAATAAACTGATGGCGATGATCAGAAGGATATGTGAACATTAGTACTTTTTCTGAATGTGATGTAATACCAATTTTCTATCAAATATCATCACTCTACTTCAATATTATGTAAAGATAGCGGTTCAGCAGGGCATGACGAAAGCATCCTTATTGGATGAGATTGCGCTGTAACTGTATAACTCCTGAATAAATAACTCTGTACACAAAAAGTGGGAAAAAGTGTAAATTGATTTGATTATACAACCTATTGCATGAGAAGAATGCAATTTCAACAAGAGAGGATATGGAAATATTCGGGCGAGTGGGGGTGGGGTGCGGTAAATTTGCACCCCCCCCCCATACCACCCCCAACAAAAAAAACCCCAAACCATACTGACTATTGAGGTTTCACAGGGAAGAAATACATACAGGCTACGGTTTGCTGCGCATTATCAGTTCTATTACTAAATCCTATGTCTACATGTATATTCTAGGGGTGTTGGGATATAAGGCAGGGGTTTGGTATGTATATAAATACCACTTGGAGCTAAAGGATGGAGGGATTTCCATGGTGGTACACCAAAGTTTAGAGATTATCCTAGCGAGTCTGTGGTTTATTTTCCAATACTATTCATCCATAGACTAAACACACATCACTATTTATACACATATACTGGTGGATTGACGTAAGACGGTCCGTGGTTTGGAAACCTTCTTGCAGCCCTAATTGTAAGGTTTGATGTAGATGTATATGTATTGCCAATATATATATGGATTTAAGCTACACATAACATTCTCTAATGCTACTGAGATGCATGAGACCGTAGAATCCACTTGAGGAGGTTGCCTAGATTTTCCAAAGCCAAATGCCTTTATGTGTGATAGATTGTTGTATACAATAATCTATCACACATACAATAATCTATCACACATATGTATGCATGGGACGATGGGTTTATATAAGTCATAGAGCTTCATTGAAATAGGAAGAAAGGATAAATCACAATTATTTCTCCGATATTGCTCAACATTGGAAGTTGGATATTTATAGGGAAAAGGCAGCAGCGAAAAAATCTGACTCGTTCGACATTCCGGTTGCTTATTTACCCATGTCCCTAGAGAGTAGAACACGATGCAGATCGTTTCACGAGACAAAACAAAAAGTGGACACTCTTGAAACTATCCCAGGGTCTTCAGCTCACATTGACATAGAAAGGCCAGGGTTATCAGAACTGACAATCACCAAATGTTGCCTTTTCAAACAAAGCACCATTCCTGACAGTACCATTCAGAATATATCGGAAACCCTCGATGTTCAATCTCCTTTAAATTGCTCCTGATCGGTGGTCAAAACCTTTGTTCATAAACCCAAGGATTGAGCGAACCAGTATCATATATATTGCACTAGTCTCCATACTTCAGAATCAGATAGCCCTGGGGCGGAGGGTATAGTTTAACCCCCGAGCAGCTGAAGGGAAATCTCAAGGTGTTTGGTGTCCAACAAAACCGATACAAGTGGAGTTATTTGGATCCCGATATAACTGACCAAGGGGACAGGGCCCAGGACTTTATAAAGGCTCCCTTCAAGATTGTAAGTCAGAGATAGGATCTTGTGTGACAAAGAGATTTCCTTACCATCGGGGTTTATGCTGGGGTAATCTTTCAAGCGCACTAGAAGTTGTCAATCACGAACAAATGAACTTCAGTCCTCAATGGCTGTGTTCATCCATAAATAGTAAGTTTATCACAAAAAGGCTGAGAATACAGGAGACCCCGGCTGTTGCTGCTGCAAAAAGCTAATAATCTGCCTGTAAAAAAAATCTCCAAATACCCTATGCCGTAATGCAATGTGAGTATAGTGTAAAATGAGATGTTTGCTTCAATGAAGCAATATGAATACTCGTGAGATGGAAAAGCTATTTAAATATCAAATTTCGTTACAGATTTTAATCACAAGATCCGTCAGAAAGTGAGTATACAAATCCATTGCTCTACAGGTTGTGTGTAAGACGCAATGAATGGAGTGGAATAATCTGAGATGATAAAAAAGGCAAAGTAGATTGAAAGTGTTAAGAAGCTTTTCATTGGAGTGTTATATCAACAAAAGATTCAGGCATTCATTCAATAACAAAAAGGGTTGAAGTATCAAAGTTTTCTTTTAAAGAATCCGCCACTCGTTGGGACGTTTTTCTGTTCCATTTGGTCTACATTTTATGAATTAGAAGTAGGAATGCATGATTGCTATGATGTGTGATAAAGTTTAAACTGAGTAAATATTCGGCGTTCAGGAAGAACGGAATATAGATTTGCCAAGATGTGTAATCAGTGGGGGGGGGGGGGGGGGGGGGGGATGTATCTGAATGGGCATATAATACAGATATTATACCTCAGAACAACAAGAGTACGTAATATCTCTGGGATCACACTCGAATGTCTGTACTATGTTGAAAACTTTCAGGAAACAAATCCATCGTGCACGTGGCCTAATTGTACATTGATTATTATTGAAAGCACTTCAGGGTAAACACAGAGGTGCGATGTTAACGGTTGCAATTGCAAGCAGGCTCCCTACCAGAAGATATGCAACCTGTAATCCAATACACGTTCTGAGTTGCCGACAAAGTGTTTCAATAGTTTCCGAGGGTGCAATCGATAATGGGAAAAACATATGATATCCCCTCGTAGCAAGATTTATTGCATTTGAAATGGGCAAAAACTACTTTACCTATGTCCTAAAGCAGCATGTCACGATAAGGTTCATGCGAAAGTGGAAAGATTAAAATTCAATCTGCGGCGTATTTTATATGCAGAGGTATTTGCTAAAATGCCCCTGTATACATAGCGTTTTAGATTTGATCTGAACTCGGGCACCATACCGTCCCTTTTATATATTACTGAAGACGGGGTAGGTTGGGTATAATTTGCTTTTGACAACTTAATTCATCAATGGTTTTCACGTGTTTTTGACTCGAGTCACAGGAGGTCAGTGCGTCCAACTGTCTAGAAATAGACCAAGTGTTTACACAGGTTGACAGATGAGAATAGGTTATTGTTCTAAAAACACCCTTAATGAGCTCTTTACCAGACTGGTGGGCAGACCTATTTCCTGACATTTTGGCTACTTTTAGTAATAATTATCTGCAATCACGGATGTAGCCGGCGGCTATAATATGCAATGCAATCCTCGTGGACTCCCCTAGCACAAGTGAGAGCTAATAGGAATCTATTCGCGTCGTAAAGACACATTCCTCACGCGGCAAGAATGACTGAGCTACTTAGTTCAAGATGCTGTTTCACGATGGAGAATTCTGTTTACAGACAAGTGAAAAACAATATTGGTTAATCCTTTAGAACTATAGTTCTATGTGGGAGCTATATGGTTATTCTCAAGATGTATTCTGCTGGTTCGCAATGTCGAAAGGATGCAGACAGTCTTTCCATGTCCGAAATGGCATTACGCTTGTTTTGAAAATATGGAATATTAATGAATATTGGTGAATACATTAGACCTTGTTATAGATGAGCTATTAGCATAGGAGGAGCTTTATGACAATGCCCTTCCCTCTGGTTAACATTTATTCACAATGGCCAGTATAGCACAAGACACAAGGCACAAGGCACAAGCCACAATAGAGACTGTACACTACTTAGATGGCATTCTTCTTTTCTGTCTGTATTAAGTCGATGTCTAATATACCTTTATATTGCTATGTCATGACTAGATCTCCCTAAAGGCTTGCAGGCAGACCATATACATCGAGCATATTATTCTATGCTCCGTAGTCACACTGATGGGGAGTGGCCCTCGATCAAATAAAGACTAAATAAGCCAATAAACGTACGTCTTATAGGCACCCATCCGGAAGAAATATATTCCCACTGTTGTAAAAAGATTATCTATACAATAGTTTTAATATGTGGAAATATATGTATGATAAAATGCATTATAATAATATATTCTATACATAATATATATAGGGTGTATGGATAAGCAATATCATGCCACAGGAAAACAATAAATTTATAGTCTTTAGGTTTACTGGTCCACGTGGGGGCAAGACCTAGAAAAATGTCTCCATCCAACAAGCTGTCATTTATAGGGTACCTGGAGGTCAGTGGTCATTTGGTCACAACTGTCCGTTCTATCATCTAGCTCCAGGTCACCCCTTGACCAGTATACATCCACACAACTCTACTCTACATGAACGACCGGCCTCCGGCTGTTTTTGATGCAGATTTACTCTTCGTATGTAAAATTAATGATTTTAAAACAAATTCTGTCATGTCAAACAAAACGAAAATAAAATATATTCATTTAGGAATTCTTTTAGGATTCCTACTTGGAATGAGGTGAATAGGAAAAGGATTGTGCCATGATGTGTTCATTATGCCTATAGACCTTAATATCTGGGCCTATTCACTTCAAATGGTTGAGATCCTTCCTCTCTTTTCATATTGAAAAGGTAATCCCCTGTATTGAGTTTAATTAAGCAGTGCGCCATACAAAGGCGATATTTCGAGGTCATTAATGCGAGCTGTGCAGACTGACTTTAATGTGTCTCTAACAGGAACAACAATGTATATGCATTCAGGGCAGAGGTCTTTAAAAAAGACGTTACTTCCCGCCGAAGCAATTATACTTTAAATGGATGAAATGGACGATGCGTAGGACAGCTTCAAACCATTATTTATTTTCTCGGAGGCTATGCGTTAAGGGCATGGTTCATGTACATAGATAAAAAGCCTCCGAGACATTATCTCATTATGGGATATAATGCTGTCAACATTGCTGCCCTCTTTCGACGGAAAGTGTAGTTTAAACGGAGCCATGGCATTCGAGAATTGTACACCCCTGACATATTCTAACAATAATTCCCCTGAAATTTGCACTAATGTGCTGACATTATGTTTAAAGATTGAAGATAATGCGTGTAAGTCATGGTCACTGGCTGGGCATTTAAGGACCCATATCTTGCGATGGGTGGCGCTGATAATGTAAAAGTCATTTTAGAATTAGATGGAAGGTCGGGGTTTATAGCGTATACCCCAAGGCCAGCGCTTGATATGATTATACCCTGTCCTCACATCACCTTGCCAATAAACATTTTGGAGTCAAGTAGCCTTAAAGAGGGTATGAATATTATAAACCCATGTCATAGGGCCACGGCTGATGGTGGATGAAGCATGGCACTTCAACAATAGTGACCCGATAGATCTAGAGCGCCTTGGGCTAAACGCCTACCTTCACTTTTCAGGGTTTGAAATCTGAAATGTGTCAAGTATTCTACAAACACTTGAACGCAATCATAAATGTGAGAACTTGAAGCCAAACCCTAGAATCGACATCAAATGATTCATTAAAGAATTGAGAAATAGATACAACGTAATCCTAGATTAGATCACCCCTTTCCACTTCTGCTTATGAGAACTCAGGAAAAGTGATGATTTAGGTGAAATTAATTACAAGTGTCCTACAAGTGTCCATTATTTAAAATCAAAATGTAGTCGACAAAGAAAGGTTTGCAAGTATCAGGGATGGCATGCATCCACAATAGAAACGCATACAAAAAAGTTGTCAAGTGCTAATGCTGACCATACACTTTTCGCTGTAAATAGAAAAACTGAATTAGCCTATTTTGTACTGCCCATTGTCATCGTATTGGAAGGAGTGGGACCTGGCCTTATAGGACAATGTGTTTTTTTTGCTTCGGAGAGGAAAATAGTAAATATTTAAATAGGCGTCCTTTGGCAACCGTTCCTGAGGGTCAATGGGGAGTGTAGGGAGAAGGACCAGCGCTTTCCTCTCATCCCGAGGGCTATCTTGAGAAGACGACACCTGGCGGCGTGCTTTGACTTCAGTGTCCAAATGTCGTCTGCTTTGAAAGGAAGCCATACTGGACAGGAAATCCTGTCCTTTACCTTTTTGACACAATAGAACTCAAACACTGGGGATGCTGGAATTAAACTGATTTAACCAACATATTTAGTAGCCAGGACAATGGTGACTCTGTACGGTGACTCTGTACAGGGACATATTAGGCCCGGCAAAAAGGGTTTTAAAAATAGAGTGATCCAAAAAGTAAATACAACCATTAATACATAGACCCTCGGTGATCAGTGGAAAAAGCAGGCTAGGCAACCATTTAAATGGCGACTGATTGCACTTAGTGACCTTCATGGCCTTCTCGGTGCTTGCAATTCACGAGATCCGAGTGAATTAAGTGCTTTAAATTGATTTTAGGGTTGCGGGCAAATGGACATTTATACCAGCAATCACTGAAGATCAAGCCACTAAAATGCTCAAAGGTTGGCAACAGTGAGACTGATGGTCACTGCGTGGGAATTAATCAAACTGAACAAAGTGGTCTTGTTTAAGCGCGACTATCTGTCTCACGCAAAATATTTTAGTAACTTGATTTGTGACTTTGCATAGCGTCTAGAGCCAGATTGAAACTTAAAAAAAAAAGGTTTCCAGATACAATAAGATTTTGTTGTATTTTAAACTAAACCCACATTATTACGGAAGTCCAGAATGTTCACTTAGTTTTTTAAAAGAAATATTAGAATATTTAAAAAAAACAACCCCCAAATCGAATAAGTAGAAAATGCATGAACGAGACTTAAACGAGACGAGATCTCACGAGAACTTACGCACCTATGGGCGCTGCAATCTTGGATTCCTTCCTTGAGTTGTAGTTCAACGTTTTTGTTGTAAAAGCATATAATTATATGAGCTATGATTTAATATAGATATATTAATATACATCTATTTATCTATACCACTAAAGTAATTCACTAATTTATTTTACATAATAATCATTCGCTTTAAAATAACACTTGTCCATTTCCAGCATTACCATAATTTGCATTGGAATTTCTCCTTTTGTTTGCACCTCGCGGCAGGTTCCAGACAGAATTCACTGCCTAGACTGGAGAATCTCATAAAAGTGTCTTGTATATCATTCTCACTTAAAATATTCATACTCCAGTCGGCAAGACAATTTGTTTTTACGTGTCACTTTGTATCCTTACCACGTATGTCTCCATCTGCCCACTGCTCCTGCCATAACTGGAGTCTCTTCCCCCTGCTTGGTACTCTAACTCTATTACACGATTACTTCACTGCTTCTTTATCATAGTTTAGGGGTCTCTGGTCCAGTTTTGTCCCTAAATTGCCCTTGTAACGGACAATCCTACCAGCGGATAGAGTCTGTGGTCGACCCCTAAAGGACTTGGAAGGTTGTCCATAAGTCCATATTATAGTTACCACCTTCTCTAGCATGGGCCTTTTTTTATCATGCTAATAATCCCCTCTTCATTCAATGTTTGTAACTTTTTTTATTCTTTTATAGATGATATTTACAAACATCGACAAAAAGAAATAAGGTGTGATTGTTATCTGAGAATATATCGCATTTAATAATAGTTCATAGACCATTTTGTATCTTTCATTACCCATCAGTTTTTAGTCTTTTCTCCAGTAATAATCCAGGGTACTCTGAATTAAACCTCGAGGTATGTGTCTATGGTCATGTACGTCATATATATCCCCCACGCATCCAACCAATATATCTAATGGCTACCCTGGCCTATGTTCCATCAAATTTTGTTTGTATTTTTCCCCTTGTCCACTCATCGCCTTGCATTAAGATATTCCAGGCGGTATTATTATGGTAGGCTATGCGCATGCAGAGGATGTATTTTTATCCCACCCTCAAAAGGCTCACGTTCGAGGATGCCATAAAGGTGCCACCTGAAGACTATCTTGGCTCTTCCAGCTCCCACCCACCGTTCACACCTACATTCTTGATGTGACCATAATATGAGTAGATGTCCGCCTTGGTTCTCACAGGTCAACCTAGAGATCATATCTTACTATTTGCTCGACCAGGTTTACAGAACCAAAACGCCTTGTCATGTCTTTGGGGTGATTTACGCGAATATAACTAAATTCTTCTGCCGGGGAAAGGTGCTTTAACCTGGATTATTTTATAGGGGGTTGGGGGTGAAGGGTCCTGGGGTAAATTGAGAAATAGGTTGGAAATGTGGAGGGTGGGTGGGCGGGGACTGGGTTGGAGGACATGGATATAGCAGTAGGGGCGAAAGGGCAGCCTAATGGCAAAAGGAGGTTCGATTCTGAGTGTAGGAAAAAGACAGAAGGTCAAGGGTCGGAACAGTCTAAAAGTGGACGTTAAGGGAGGGGGTAGGTCGTCAACAAGACCCAGACAGGAGCTCCCACATAAAGAGACATGAAAGGTCTAAGGTGTCACTAACCCCCCACGACATCTTCACTTTCTTTCATGGGATCCAAACCCGTTTGATTGACGTTCTGTCTTCTAGCCAAAGCCCGTCACAAAGAACTATAGATCTGTCTCGATGGCCCTGGACGACACTTGACCGACAAGGACGTAGCCCACACTAGTGGCAGTTTTCAAGCACCTGCAAGCCAAGGTTTGGGTCCCACACCGGGACACAGAGACATGTATTCAGCTTCACATGAGTTCCCTATGAAATAGGAAGACTCATACACAATATACAACACTCACAACACGGACACATGTATACCTAGCTATTTCAATGGATGCCTAGCAATTTCAGCTGCTGTATTGTTGCATAGTCAATCATGCTTCAATAGCCTTCATACACATTCCTTGCATGCGCCCATGGGACTTAAATATTTGTTAACATTCGCTGTCAACAGGAGCAAACTTCAGAAAATTTGAAAATGAATTCTAGATAGCTTTAATCAAACCATCAATGCATATTAGTATAAACATTAAAAATATAGGCACTCATTAGCAGACTTGAACTATCAGAAATGAGGGACCAATTTGGAGTAATGAAGAATGTAATCAATCAAACATTAAAAATGATAACACTATGAGTTTATACCGTCCCTCAGGTGGAGGTTAAGTTTGAGGGCATCCAAGGAATATTAAGTATTGAACTTAGTGATGCTTTTTTGTGACGGTATTTAGTTATGAAACCAAGGGAAAATATTTGCATAATGACCAACAAAATGGTGTATATCTTAAGTTAAGTAAACATTGAACTAACGACCGGTTATCTATTGTCTAATAATGGTTAACTTACTATAACGTGTACAAGACATCAACAATTATACCAGGTCATGTTGAGAAAAGCAAAATGATTATTTTGTAATATAGTGACCCGAATAAACATTTTCAAACAAACAAACTTGTATAATAAAATGTTTTTCAGATAAATCTCATTTGTACATGTATAATCGAATACGGTAGAATTCCTAAACTACAATTGCATCCGAATTCACTATTATAGTGCAGCTGCATGATTGGCAGATACATGAACTGTACCTTGATCTTCTTACGTCTGGGAAACGTGTCAGTCAGAACAGATAGACACAATAGATGACACTTATCTAATCTGATCCACCAGTGACAGATTGGACTCTAGTAAAGATTGCTGGACACATATTGCTGTCCTCAGGTGACTCGACACACGTGCTATAAGAATGACAGTCTCAGTTTATGTTCACAAAGCCTTGAACTAATATTTTGTCACAGATCTTTGAAGTGTGTATAAGATTTGATTCCTGAGATCACCCAAGAATGCACCCTGTTAGCCTAATCCCCCTGTGTCAATATTTTATTTCATCTCACCCAGTTCACTCAAATCCGATTCACCTATCTATCTAGTCGAATCTAAAGCAATGTGGCCCTTTCTGCGAATAAGTCTCCTTTGGGGGGGCTTTGAATATCATGTAAATGAGCGTTACCTTTCTCAGCACAGTTCAATATACGAATTGGTGGTGTTGGTGATACATACCTGAAAGATATAAAGAGAAAGATAATGAAAATACGATATAAATGAATAAGTAATTCATGCATAACCGCAATAGTAATAAAAAAATGCATGAAACTATGAATTGGTGTACTTATAATTTGCGGACAGAAAAATGGGGAAATATACGGAGGCGAACGACAACGACTGAAAAGTACATTCCAAATTATGCAAAAGGGGAACGAGCAGGAGCTATAGAAACTATGGTCACCCGTCTAAAACTATACCTCTGGGGGTTATATAGTCTGGGAAGAAAAAAGATTTATTGGCAGTCAAATGTGGAAATGTTGTTGGTACTTCCAGCCTGTTTAGCAATGTCTTTAAAATTCCAATATCCATCTAAGCCCACATTCTACTATCGTGCTATTCTTTATAGACATAACTGCCTTTTTACATCAGAGCAATGAATTACCGATCCTGTGAAGGGGCGCCCCACCCAATTTTTCTCACTTCTCGCACAGTTTGCCTTCCAGCTGGACCAGTATGATAAGGTTGGTAGCTTGAGGCCCCACTCGCCAGCAATAACTCACACAATAGGACATGATGTACATGGCAATGACCTATCTGATCTTAGCACGATGGTAACTAGTCGATATCTCACCTCAGGCTATTTGGGCATGGAGAGGGGAAGTAAAAGGTCAGTTTGCTATCTGACGGCAATACTTCAAGGTAATATGTTCGTGCTTCAGATAGGCAAGCACCTGAGATCCATTCGTTGCATGCGCATACCGTTTATAAATAGAGGAACCTGGATTCCATCCTTGTCGGACTTGGGAGGAGTAGTTCTTTGCTAACCATGAGCTTCGCTTAAAGCTGCATTCACAGCTAAATAGATAAAAAAAAGATTGCTCTCACTTCTTTATTTTCTGGATCCTTGGCGCTGACGAATGGAAATTTTGAGTACCGAAAATTAAGAGTAAAGGGCCTTGTCCACCAAGCAGATTCTCATGCGATTCTCACAGAATGTAGTGCAAAAGAGTCCTCTGCGGCGCAAAATCGCATGAGAATCGGCTTAGTGGACTAGGCCCTTGATTGTAATTTCCTATTTTTCATGATTTCATATCGTTTTCATCGCTTTGTATTTTGCTGCTCAGCAGCGGCTATTTGAGGTAAAAAAAAGAAAAGTTTCATCGAGGATTCTCTAAGTTTCTGGAGATGAAAGAGAGCCATATTGACAATAGATGGGTTCTGGTGTACATCGAAATAAATAATTTACAATTTAAATATATTCGCAGGCCATTATAATTATAGCGATTCCAAGCACATTTTATTCCATGTTTTTATCAATTTTACGGCAATGATTCCACTTCCTGCATTTGTGAGCCAATTTAAGGTGAGTTGTTTGCTCTGATAGATGAAGCTTTTATAGTAATTCTATTGTATCCCCCAAGATACCTATACAGATGTGAAACCACAATAATGAGCACCGTTAGAATCCCGATGGGAATCCAAATATTAGATCAGAAATTAAATATGATTAAAGCATATTTAATTAGACAAGTGGCCAGGGCCAATTGGCAAGAGTTCAATGGGTACAGATGAATATTATGCCTTTTGGGCTCCTAATCTCGAAATGCTTGATTTCCATGGTAACAAAGGGTCAGGGGGTCCAGAGGCTCCCTCTGCCCCTGTTCCGATAACCCTAACAATACACCAGAGAGCCCCCGGGGAGATGGCCCTGGTTCGGACACACCCTCTCAAATAGACACTGGGCTCAAAAGTGCTCAAAAGGGCCTGAGGTGCAGCGTTAGTCCCTCGATAATAAGTATTTTTAATCACCGGGTGCAAATGGTGGACAGACTGGTGAGGGATGTTTGAGGGTGAAAACATCATGGTCATCATCATTAAAAGTTAGATGAGGATAAAGATTAACTCCTGCATATTCCCCAGGAGTCGATAAGGGGCGGGACCAACAACTGCCATGAATATTCCCATCGGTCTAAACAGTTTGACCATCCATACACACAGTGCTGGAATCCTGGTTCGTAGAGTACTCTCTTAGTCAAGTGGAATTATTCCCATTGTTTCTCATATGTGTACACTCATGGACACGATACAATAACAGAGATATGATATGTATTTAATATATGGGGGCTATGTTTTGTTGTTGCTAAGTTTGGGGAATTAAAAATGATAAAGATGGTTTAGGTAGAGGAGATATCGCTAAATAGGAAAACATTTTGTCACGTATTCAACTTACGTCAGTTTGTGACAGTCTCTGGTGGAATTCAATTTTGAATTCATTTCTTCATATTGCCAAACCTAATTAAATATTGGATCTCATGTCATGATTATTCATTGGCCTTGTTCAGAACTTAATTTTGGACAGCCGACATATGCTCTAGAAAGCCCCACTTCAAAAGCATAGATCTCTATAACGGATGAACTGTGGATGAAGTTGTTCAAGAAAACTGGCAAGACAAATCAATTAAATCAATTCAAAATCCCCCGTTTCGATCAAGTATTTTCTAAACAGTAATGTAATCTTTTTAATACAAGAAGCCTTTGGCAAGCACTAGTCCATGTACTTCATCAGAGCAGGATTGATATAGGATGCTTGACATGGTAAACATTACCAAGAAGGCTAAATAGAAACCTATCATTCATAGAAGAAAGTCAATGGATACTTCTACTGGTGGTGGTGCTTATTGGGGGAACGAGGTTGACAAAGCAAACCTATTACAAGTACCAAGTAGGGGGTAGTGTATACACGGCCTGGCCCGAAGCAATAATTGTAGTCTTTTGGCTTATAGAAATTCCCACTCTTATAGACATCTATGCCGATGTACATGTACATTATAGAAAAGATGATGGTAGGATTTCACACTATCAGATTATTTAGAAATGGTTGCTATAGGGGAGGTGTGTGTTATAGTGTGCATTAAACGCACTGAAAGGGGCATTTTCAAGATTATGGATACAGCTGCATCGGGCTAGTCAGTGTTGTTCAAGAGAGCATAATTTCAAAATTTGAATTGAACACCAGCTGGAAAGATCTTTTTGGCCCACATGCTCATAATAAAGGGTGATGCGTGGCTATTTTCTTGATGAATTATTTATAAAGGATTGTATAGACGTGATATGATCCTTGTCAGTATAAATAAGCAGGAGTATGACGGGACCTCGAGTTGGAGAGAAAAAGAATGAATGATTGAGGGGGAAAATGAGTGAATTATGATACCATGGGGAAGGAAGAGGTTGATGGGAAGAATATACAGAATTCCATTGATGGAACAAGGTGCTGACTGAGGGGCAGATGAATGCTACTCAGAGTGATATGAATACCGGACGAGTGTCTCTTACGGTACCTCGAGCCCAATGTTGTTCATAAATGTCATTGCATGCAGCCAATACGATACCAGGTTGTTTGTGATTGCAGTAGCTTCCCCAAAACACAAGTAACATAATTGAATTCATGCATATACGCTAGCAGCTGTGCACTATGTTTGCGTTGAATCTGTCGATGAATTAATGCCAGACAAAGCCCTTGCCCCCAGCAGTATGTTACAACTATGTACAGCACAATTCAATAGGTTGGTCATTAATTTAACTCAGACATATATGTTTTTATCGTGAAGAATGATGGTGTATATCAACCACCAGTCGGGGCAGAAAGGAACACACTTTCAGAGTTATATACCCTTTGTGAATGAGCCAGTAAGATGTTGAAAAAAATATCCCTCTAAATACCCAAAGGCCTTTGTTCTAACTTTAGACAGTTGAAGGACATTATTGTCGATTGTAGGGCATGAATAGGGGGTCTTTGTAGAGGTAAACTACAAAGAACGATGAGCAATGTATGACATGGGATGAGAAGCATTGTGTTATTTATGTTGGGTGTAAAACAATATGCCAGTACATCATGTTCTCATTGCATTGTTTCCTCTTCTGGGTCAGGATCATACGGGGCTGGGCTCAGAGATTCTGCTTCATGAGCGTCATCTCTCCTTCGTTCAAAGCCCTCACAATATTATGACAGAACAATCAGGACAATTATACTGTCTTCCAATTGTGCCACTCCCGGTGGAGTGCCTACTTGAAGGAGAATAGAATAGAAGTCCCCCTTTACGGTATATCTGTAAAGTAAAGGACGGACCAACAGATGTACTATAATAGTATAATGAATATACGCGTTGGCAGACTGTGAAGCTCTGTTTCTGGAGACATTCAACACCACTTGAAAACAGCTGAACTGTAGCTACGTGTATTTCGTAACTGTTAATTTAAAACTGTGAAATTTACTTTGGCTATAAACGCAATACAAAAACAATGAAAATGAACACATCATATATGGCCTATTTTGGTTGGTTTCTGTGAGAATATGCACATGATATTACATAAAATTTGCGTTCCATAAATAAAGTATATTATGGTAAAATCTGGCATGACTAATAGTAATACTGGTACATATATTTATGTATGATATTCCACAAGGGCTGATTAAGTATGGATTACATATTCCAGACATCTCCATCAGGCGATTTCATAGCAGACAAAACAAATAAATAATTTCTTTTTACTATGCATGTGAGTTACATCTTGGCTTTACATATCATTTTGCAATTACGAATCCACGCCGTCGCCGTTGGCAGCTATTTTAGTGTGTACATCCGAAAAAAAGACTCAATTGTGGAACTTCCACTGGAGGGCGAATAAACATCTGTGGAAAACGTTCATACAATTGCTTTATTGAATATCCCACCACACATAACGCTGTAAAGAGCACGATCCGCCGTCGCATATAGCTTAGCAATATAATTCCATAAGTGTAGCTTTATATATTTGCAGCAGGCCAGTACAATACTGTTTTTTTGCAGAAGTGTGACTCTGCCCTCTGGAGGCCAGACGGCGAACAAACAGGCTAGAGCAAGGAATCAATGTGGTTGGCTGAACTATTTCCTGAGTGTGATTTCTATGGGGGAGGTAGGAAAGAGTGGATGATGGGCGGGCGGGGACATAGGCAAGCTTCTTCAGCAAGAATTTCTGAGCAGAATGGCCCCATTCTAAATCTCCATTTTGGCACTATAACATATTGCTTCCCACGTGTAAATTACGTCACAGGGAATCGATTTCTGCATTCTGCACAGTGTAAATTCATAATAAACGTCAGCATGTAGATGAACAGTCGAGAAATGTCAGAATAAGACCGATTAGGCAATTGATAATCTTCAGGCCCCTTACAATATTCCGTGGAAGTAAAGTAAGATTCGCATGTTATGGGTTGCAAGAATGGTATTGACTTATTGATTAAGAATGGTATGTGCTTTGCTGTATATATGCTGTATCTATTTGATTGAATGGAACTCCGAATTCTATATATTGTATCATCAGTTTAAAACCCCTGATAAGCGACGTTCACAATTTAAGCCACAACAATATATGTGCTAGTGTCAATACTTCTCCGCATACAGCAGTGTACCAGAGTTAGTTGATTATAGTTGGTGCACTTTGTTCTAACCAACTCCTAATCTTTGTTCTTGCACCACCTGGTTACACTTCCCCATCGCCGATAAAAACTATTTTATCCCTGGAGCGGGAGGGGAAGGTCAACAAAAACTCTCCGGTAAGCGATTAATTAACCTATCAATCATCAATATCAATTGAGGGAAATGCTTTTTTGAGCTAGAGATGTTGGTCTAGGCGATCTAAAATAGATGGATGTGAGAGCTTTGCATGTTGAGCATGGGGATGTTTTTATTCACCAGGTGTTGCAAAGAGATATCAGACTTTAAATTGGCAGAGAAAATGCAAAGGATACGCACACATGGGACTCTAGGATGACAAATGGAAGGATGGCTTGTTCAGGGCGATTTCTGGAGAGACTTTCAAACACATAAAGGATCCCCAAGGGAATGATGATAAATTCACTACAGGATAGTTTCAGATCGACCCCAAGCTTTTCCTTAACAAGGCACACAATGAATACATTGATGAATGATTCTGTCCCGTCAGAGCAAAGTATAGATTCGCCGATATTCATCGTCCTTACATTGGACAGACCACAGAGGGCTAGATTTACTCCGGTAAATCTGGATCATATTGCTGCTTCGGTGCAGGTAACCGTGGGTCTAATTGAATTTTACCCCACAAAACAACTGTCAGTCCTTGACTGACTCTTCAGTAACCCAAAGGCATTTTAAACACATGTGAACCTTAGGTGTTTGATTCATCACTTCTCAGGTCCTACCGCCCAAGGCTCGACAGAAACCTGGACATGGTCTAATTGACTGGTTTCAATTGGCTGCCATAATAATCAGTCAAACTTAAAGTGCAACGCCGCGGTGAGGTAAACTTCTCACCTGCCGACCGGAATTAGTTGTTGAGGTTCACGTGTCTGGGAAAAAGCTATTTGTTACTTCTCTACATCCTTTGTATTTTGTGGAGTATGTTTTGAACATGACATAAATCCAGTTCATTTTATCATTTTAACTATAGATGCTGTGCACTTTATTCAATTACATTTTGAGTATATATCAATATCAATTAGCAGAAAATAATAAATTATCCATTTAGAAAATGGCCCAATTGTTATGAATCCTTGGTGATACAGAATAGGTGTTTCTGCAAGTGGAAGAGTTAATCACTACTGAGGCTTTTTTACGTTCAGGACACAATCGCTATGAGATCCTCTTAGTTCAGAAGGGAAAGAATTAAGGAGCATTTGCTGCGGGAAGATTGTGGGTATTAATCACTTTCACGAGCAAACACAAAACAGTCTAGTGTCAATACTGATAACGATACAGCTGGTGGTTAGAAACACTTCCTATCTCGCCACATCTGGAGGCAGGACGTAGAAGGTGACTTAAACCTTCATAAATTATTGATATAAAATTCTCTTTGAAATAGCTTTAAACGAACAGGGCAATGACTCATTTAACCAGCATCAATATAATCAATCTCCATTGGTGCTGATTAGCAGAGTCTTTATATAAACCAACTCGTTGGATAACGATCCAGGTTTTGTTTCCAAGATGCTGAGTTCCCTTTTGTCAGAATGGTAAAGCTGACGTAAGCCTGAATCAAAACCAGCCTTCGTTAGTGCGATATGTCCAACCGCCATCTCTCGTCATGTCACAAAGTGACACTACTCCTGATGAAGGGCAAGTAAGCCCGAAAGACTTGAGTTCAATAATAAACAACATCAACTTTATTTAAAGAACTTCTCTATTTCATCATCCATTCCACCCTCGGTTCCCCCGATATAAAGCGATCTACCTTCCCCCTACTGATGTCACAAAGTAATTTTCGATGCTATGACCTTCCTGTTCATGACTTAGCGCTTGGTACATTGTCAGTGTTGGTTCATGTCACCGCCTACTTCAGCTCAATAAAAAGTACTGACTGGTGCTAATTCCTTCCCCACCCCAGTACCAGATTCTAGCCCTGAGACTAATTAACGCTGGTAACAAAGTAGATCCGGCGAGTATACATCACAAAACGTTCGATGTTAGGCGTTTACTGTCGCCAGTGTGTTCCTTATTAATGAAGAGGCCGAACCATTAGGAACCAGCATAGAAAGCCATGTATAGGTTCAGGTTATCGTATATCCAGTAAGAAGTGTTATGAATGGCTTGGCATATGCGGCTTATCTCAACCACAGACTTGAGACAGAAGGAAATTCAGATAATGATGATCGATCATGCTAGAAATGAAGTGATGTATAGGACCCAGCGAAGGCAAGAGCCATCATGACTCAGTTTCACCTGGCTTGGTACATTCCCAACGAACCAATAAATTGCCTACACTATAAGTAATCAAAGATGTGGTAGGAAATCCATTCCATACCATTCCCAATCTACATAATGAGTTGAATTACTGGTAATCATTTTCACTTTTGTGCTACTTAGTGTGGTAACGTGTGGAAAAGGTAATTCAGCATCGCTAAATGCGGACCAATAGAGTATCAATCCACTGGGAATGAAATCACATATCAGATCATTTTATTATCAAAATATAACAGTTCTATTACCCCTGACCATCTAATATATTAAAAATTAATCTTCCTTAATCAAACTTTTAATATTTTCGTGGTCTGCTAGGGACAAGACGAGTCACAATAATGTAGCGAAAGAAGCTGTGCATGCTATGCCTTATGGTAATCTCTTCAGTAAGTATTGTGTAGTACATGGGCGTAGTAAGACCTCAGAGTAATCCTTTTACTCTGAGGTAAGACATAAACAGAACGATTCTGACATGATGGGTGGGGGACCGGCACGCATGAAGCAGGCTATTATTAAAAGACGCAACACCCATCATATCACCTGTCGTCTGGGAAAAGCGAAGGTGTCCCCTCACTTCCGGCGAGAGCAGCTCCTCGTAAAAGTGCTGAGTCATTCTGCCGAACGAGTCTGCTACCCGCCTCCAAAAACCTTAGTGTCCTCCCCACTGCCTCTAATTTTCTCCCATCACCTCCTCCAAAAAGGTACAAACCAGTCAGAGTGTGTCATCGACTTCGGCGACGGACCAATCTCCCATCACCCACCCTCTCCTCCGACCCTTCTTTCTCCCCAGAGAATTTTTTGGGCGTTCGAATACGGAGGAGCCCTGCGACAGGTTAGGCGAGATTAGATGAAATCTGGAACTGGGGGGATAACCTATCAATCAGTAGAGGATCAATTCTCAAGTAGCGCAAAATTGAAGTAGGGCGAAGTGTGAGAGAGTGTGAATCTTAGGGGCTATAGAGGGGAAGGAAGGAAAGGGGTGAAGTTAGTGGTCATGGGACTTCATCCTGGCCTAATTGAAATCTCTATCATTGCGGGAGGGGGAGGGGGTGGGGGTTGAGGGGGACCCATTGTTTGTTGACAATCAATCCGGAGACCAGACGAAGGAGGAGGATGCAGCTGTGAACAAAAAACTAGCAAGTGTGAGAAATAGAGATAGGCGGATGATAGTAGCGGGAAGGAGCTCGGGGGATCTCTGCAGAAGGGAGTGCATTGAAGAGAGTAATTCAAACCCGTGCACCCCAAAATGTAATTATCCTCAGTGAAAGCATCCCTGTTTTCCATGGCAAGAGGTACAGGTCAATATTCTAACCTACCGGATCACCAGACACATAAGCTTTATACAAATACTACTGTCTAATGCACTTAAGTATCAAAGAGTCGCCCGGGACTGCCGCGTACGTTATCAAATAATCGTACTGTGAACATCTTCGTGTCTTCTTATAAGGGGACGTGAGGCTATATCAAATTTGACAGACCCGCACCAAGCATCCTTAGAACTTGCATTTACTAAATCTGCCATGAAAGCAATGATTCATTAGATGTTGCCGGGCTCGTGCCCTGTAAGGGTTACAAAAACCCTGCATTAGAGCCCCGTGATTCGCATGACTCAAAATATGTTTTTATGTAAAATTGGGGAGAATGTCCCTGGGGGTTTGTCTATACGTGGATCGATAAAGAAGTAATTAAAATCGATTAATTATCTTGTATGGTCGTTAAAACCCGTCATCAAAAGATAATGTTTATATTTTGCCACAAATTAAAATCCAGATTCATGCGAATGGACACTATAGTTAGGCCCGATCCCTCTTCTTTTTTTCTCCAGTCCGGGGAACATTTTTCAGGGCGTGACTCCCTCCTCTCGCCACGGAAATGCACCTCGCTAGAGTTTCAATGGGAAAAGGCCTCGGGGCGTCGTCTCCCGCTGCAAAAATTGAATCTCGGGACCCTAGACAGCAAGGAGGGGAGAGGAGAGCTTGTATTGATCCGCGCGGGAAAATCTAGGTCATGGATCTTAGCGAGTCATGAAAAAGCAACTGCAAACGCGAGTAATGAGTAGTAGCGAGTTTGGGCGGTTTGGCCCAGGCGTAGAGAATGGACAACGCGAAAGGCGGAAGGGTGGGGATAAGGAGGAGGAGGGAAGAGAAAGAGGCGGTGTATAGGTGGTATAGCTATCACCATGCATAGTGGTACCTATCTCCTGGTCGCCATTCACTGGAGGCGGGTCCTCACCAGAATAAGTGACCCACACGCATGCAAGCTTCTCTTCCAGTTAAGAGTGAAGCTGTGATAAGAGAGAAGTGCCAACAGGAGACAATAAAAGCACGACAAAGCTGTGATTGAAGTCAATAAAATCCCATGGGTGTCGTCTCTTATGTGTTTTCCCACAAGCCATTTTGGAACTGTCAGTAGGCGGTGTTCTAAAAAATTACTCTGACAGATGTTGTGAATATTCATGTGGAATCGCCAAAGTGATGGGATCCAAGAAGATATTTGGAATCATCGGAGTTAAAGTTTCCCCCTTCCTATCACATTTCTTGGGAAACAGACTGATGAGTGATTTCCCTTGTCGTAAGCGACAAACCATCGATAATCCATGTGTGTCCAAGTTGGTCTCACATATTTCTATATCAGGAATTGTCAAGTTCCACAATTATCCATTAAGTTCAGTCAATTTCCATTTCAATGAACGTTAGAATGAACCATTATGACGTTATTGAGATAATGTTATTAAAATGGATGGATTTATATTGTCCGAGATTCTCTGGAGGAGAAGTTGTTATCATAATAAATCCATACTTTATTAGGCTCTAATGGACCAATGATTGGATTTTACTTAAAAAAGGAGTCATCAACTTTTTTATTGATCAAAACGAAACTCATTTATCGAGAACCCACGCGACTCTATATAATGAAGTAGCCTAAGAGTTGGACGATAACTTTAATACATTGCACTTGCTGGTGGCTAAGTTCTCACATCATACTGTTAAGTACAATGTAAATCTGCTTTATCTGTCTTTATATCTTTTATATCTTTCTCTTTCTTTCCCCTGTAAGATAAGTTGCCCCTTTAGTTCTGGTATTGCGGGAGGCAGTACTCTCTTTAATAGAGAGCTATTTAATAGAAGTATTAAAAGTCAAGGAAGAGGTGGACACTATTAAGCCAATCGCCACATATTAAGATTCTCATTAATTTGAATTTACGAATTAAAATTCTCATTTCAGGAAAATTGAATGCAGTGACATTTTTCTAGACGCAGCTGATCTTGCCTGTCTCGAGATAATGGAAACATATCCGCACATGATATGAACCATTGAGTCATAAACGAGAGCAATAAAATAAGAAGAAGGAAAAGAACAACAATTAAAGTGCCCGCATAAAACCACGTATTGAATTTTAAATAAAGAGGAAAGGAGACATAAAAAGTATTAACGTACAGTAGCACAACTCTTGATGTCTCATGGCTTTTTCCACTACACTTTGTTAATGGAATATTTGAAGGTATCTCACGTCCAGTAAAGCACTGTTGTACGTGTGTTACTACACAGTAAAGGAATAAAAGCCTATTGCTAAGATGGATAGCGGTTGGAAGGCGGTTTTGTGTAGCCTTACAATAGTGAGCCCTATGAAAGGCAATTACCAACGACATCAATTTTATGCTAGGAAACGTTTGGATGGGGGAAATTCCCCTTCCAAGGTTTTAAGTGACTTGAAACCGCTGATCCCGTGTTTCCATCACGAGCATTTATGATTTGTTCAGTACCATGGGGTTATTTATATTCCATCCCCTCGGTTTGCCCTTCCTGTCATTGTCAGCCATATTTAAATTAATAAGATAATTTGTCAGCTAATTCTGGGCAACAATTAACCCAGTAGCGAAATTGACCTCTTCTAGGATATTGATGTTGGTTCTATATTGGGCAAATGGAAGTGGATCGAAACCGATTATATGGAAGATCCACTTTCCCAAAACACATCACCAGGGTATGAAAAAACAAGGCATTCACTAATACCTAACGCTCCGTCATTGCTGGTGATAATCGTGATAAAGTATGGAACACATCGTTCCATAATTGATTCCAGCTTAAATCGCCTGGGCTCTAATCCTAGGCCTCTGTGCGTCGCCTCCCTCATTCATGCCCCTGGTTGAGGGGGGACTTCGAGGTTTCCATAGGTGGAGACCGTCTATAATATCTTGCGTAGAACACAGACGATTCCCACTGTTCAAGGAAGGATCATTGAACAAAATGCTACAGCTGCCCTAGAGGTTCCCCCAAATGCAACATGGATACCCAGTGTTTTTAAGAAAAAAAATGTATTGTTGTTTGATTCAAAGGGGCGGTACCCCGCCCTACTGCCGATCGACAGCACTCCATTTCCACTTCCCTGGGATACAAAGTCCTCTCGTAAATTGATCTCGATGAGACTGATCAAGGAGGGGGTTGTCAGGCTGGGCTATTGATTGCTTTCACATCCCAATAACTCCCGATATCACGTAACAGACGGACTACGCCAGGGCATTCATCTCACTCCCGAGCATAAGACAGATTTCTGATGAGAAGATGCGTTAAGACCTTTAAGATATAGATCTTTTCCTCCTACTCCTTCTGCTTATCCTCTCCCTCCGTCCTCAGCCATTTTTACGATTGAATCAATCCGGTATGGCACCCATTCTTAGAATAAGATGCATTCCAAGAATAAGCAACGTTTTACATATTCTACCATACATTTTAATGCGGTATTAAAAAGATAAAAAGCCATGAATTGACTTGTCCATATATTTTTAATGTAACATTTTAAAAAGCCTCGGATTTGAGTTGTCTTACTCGTATCATATTTTCCATAATGTGTTCCATTTCAAGTCAGTCAGTTCTTCCACTTTAGATATTCCCCTGGAAGCCCTTCTAATACACCCGTTATTCCACCGTATGAAATACGGCATTTCAGGGAGACTGGGATCCACATGAGTGATATGGATATGATAACCATCGATCGTACAAGGGTCAATATACCCACTCTATACTAAAACATCAATACAGCAAGCCTATTTTGAGACTTTACCCATGGCAAATAGCGATACCCTCCAGCGATTATATATCCAACAAGGGTCTCTCACAAATCGTCCAAAGTGATCGATTTCTGGATCGTGCAACATCCAGTAAAAATTCTGGTGCACCCCGGATAATGGTCAGCGGATTTATCTTATTTCCCCGGAGTGCATTAGAAAGTTAGCTTTGTGCCCAATGACTCTCTGGGCAAAGTTTTATTAGGACTGTGTGCAGATAATATTAAATGAAAGCTCCAGATAGGAGGAAAAATAACTGGGGGGTCGTCTAACAACTGATATGGAAGAATAATATCGAAATTCTCAAGGTCTAGATTCTGTTTGAATAGTCCTTTTGGGGCTACCCGGATGAGTTCAATGAATTTCACTTTTGATGATTAGGTTTTGTTTAACCAAGTCTCCTTACTGTGTGTAGATGTGTAATGGAAATAAAATTCATTTGCAAAAATACACACAAAAAAAATAAATGAAAGCAAGAATATAATTTGGTACAGTTGTGAGTTGAGGTTTGTGAATACTGTATCAGTCTAGGCCCATAGCCTCTCAGATCAGATAAGAATGGTATGTCAGTGATTGGACACCTACTGCGCTAACTGCTTTCCTGGTCCTGGAGTAGGTGTTCTAATGGCATTTTAATGGTATTTTGCGGTTTGGAGTGAGGGACTTTCCCTCAGTTTGGAGGGACTCTATCGACTCTGAGCCTATATATAGACTGTGATGGACTTATCTCCGTAACGTTCCGCTCAGTGGTATGCTAAACTTATGTGGGGGATGTATAGACACTAGAAAATATGTCAGAATAATTAACTGTGAATATAGTATCGACACTTTCCTGGACCACGAGTACTGTGGCCAACAAATTATCGAATAGAATCCATTCAATCAGGTGAATTTTCTCGGAAAAGCGTGGATCAGCATCAGTAATAGGATGCTAACATATACTGTCTAATAATTGAGGTGGCTGATATATAATGGGCATGACTGGAGGGTTGGTGTCAGTGTGAGCTATCTATCCACAATTTGTTGCCATGTTGGGTATTGAGAGATATTCAGGTCCTGGCTACAATGTGACCATTAGCATGAGAATTAAACTAAGCACCGGGCGCTTAATTAACGACCGACAAATAAGCGATTGTGTGTTTAACAAATAGTGGAAACTTCACGGTGCATGTGTTGGCTTGGAAAAAGTAATTTGCAAATTTGCTCCTCGTGGCACAATACAAGCAATGATTGTGAGTTAGAGACCGCCTTTTAAGAACATGGCAGGCATTGTGCGTATAGGAATGCAGAAGGAGCATGGCAAACAAATACGAGAAAAGGGGTAGAAGCTCTTTTAGTAGGCCTAGGAGCACATACATGGGCAGGGGGTTAGCACACATTAGCCTTGTTCAAGCACCAAGGGCTACAATTCAATGCGCATCAGGCAGTCCTGCCACCTCCGTAGTAAACCTAGATGTGGGCCCTCCAAGCAAAAAAACCTTGAGCTAATGTCAGAAAATCTACAATGTTGATGCCATAGAAAACAGAACAAAAGCACCGATTCTTTTTTCTATGGATGGCGAAACAAGAGTCAGTACTTGTAGCCATTCCAAGCACTAATTACACACGCCTGACTGACATATAAGTGCGGAAGGCCAAAGTGAAGGGCGTACTAAAGCTTTCTGAAAATAGTCTTTGTTTCGCCCCCCTCTGCTTGGCTTAGATTTGCATGAAAAAGGCCTGAATGGGTGTGTATGCTCAATGTGTTAAAGTTAATTCAGACAAAACATGTGAAGCGGTAACGGATGGTTTCCATGAATGGGTGGAGCCCGGCTTGCGGAAAATCAAGAATCCTAACCCATTGGTCCTTGAGCAAAACGTCAATTCGTTATAGTTCGAGGGGAATTTAAAAGGATCTCACTCTGAAATTTTTAATTGATATCAATGTGTTGATGGCTGCTTAATTAATTTGGCAGCAGTGCAAAGAGGGCAGAGTTGGTCCTATACCTACAGAGAACATACCAACGATTTCTCTCGTTTTATTTCACATCCTTACACATGTATAATGTTTATATTCCCCACCACCATGAGTGATATTTATCCATATTTCAATTTGACTGCTCAATCATTCACCCTTATATATGAATCTGTCGTAGATCTATTTTTGAAATCTCTCCTGAATTCGAGAGACAAATGGTCGTGTTCATCATTCACATACATATCACATATCACGTATCACATTATACATTGACATTTTTTAGAACACAGCCTGTAAACTTGAGGTGCATTCCAAGTAACCTCGTAAGGACAGTGGTGGGTTCATGGCGTGTGAAAAGGTGTGGCCTTGGTACGTGACACAAGAGCAGGGTTGTCAGGGTAATAAGGTAAGGGTGACGACTAGAAACGAGTGTGAGAGAATAGGAGCTAAAGTACACATGCAGTTCTAAGCAGGCAACCTAAAAGCAGACTCAAAGAAATAAAAGAAATAGTTCGCAGTTTTATAGCACATTGCATCTAAAATTTATACCAACAGGCCAATCCATATAGATCTGTACAATCCAACTATAGCTAGCTCGGCGGGACCAAAAACAATCCCCATCGGCAGAAATTGCATTTTGACGCTCACTCGCATCCCCAGAATTCCTGCTCCCCATCCAGCGTCAATTTAGCCGTAAGTATGCAAAGATGAAACATTGGATGGTGCAAGTTTGAAACTGTTGCATCACTATCGTCATGGAAACGGGCGTGGAAAAACAACGAGCCATAAAAGTGTACATTGATCCTTGACTACGGCAACCTAAATTTACACCCTGGTGATAGAATGTAAGAGGTACAATGATACAAGGGATCAATAGGTCGGTGTGAAACGTATCATGGGGGTGATTGTATACATCTAGCCATTGTAGTTAATGGTTGTAATAATTGGCCCACCAACTATAATTAAGATATCCCTGTGTTATGTACCCTGTCTATTCATTAGATTGTTCAGGCACGACAATTGGCCCAATTCAGTCTGTCAATATGCCTCAATGGCTGTAAATAAACTGATACTGCTGGCAGTGAATTGTAAGGAGCTGACTATACATTGTGATCAGGTATACATAAATCTATGTTCTTGGGAGCTACATCTAAAGGAATATAACGATTGGGAGCTTTACATGTAAAGGAAAATAATGCTTTATAATGCATTTATCTTTAAAGCCCGATGCAAATAAACTAGAATACACAATCTAGCACTAACAATGCAGTGCGTGTGTTATATACCGTATACGATTGTAACCGTATACGGAGGAATGCTAAAAAATATATGAATGACCAGAATATGCATCGTTAAGTGTCTTTTCGGGCTCATGTCAACTGATGGAAGTATTGTCAACCAACCTACTGTGTGCTTAGTGGTAGTTGGAAGACAGGCGCAAGACAATGACTGACGAGCGATCAATAATTCACCTCCAATGAATGAGAACCGCTGTACGAACATGCATGTGTGCTACAGTCCTTTCAGAGGAAAGCGCGCCAATATACTTTATACCTTTTTGGAAGCAGGCTGACAAAATAACTATACGGACAGTGATATCTAAAACTGACGATCTAACTATTATAAAAGATATAATTATGATGTCGTTCACTATACATATATACTACTCCTATCAGAAATATAATGTTCGCTTAATATATATATATCATTTCGCAGGTAGAATTTAACAAATATTTTGAGACTAAAAATGTACAACAATCAAAAACATGATATCCACCCAAAAGCACACTTTGTGCATTTGTTTCCTTATTCCATTCCATAACCTCCACAACAGGAAGAAACGATGTTTTAGTTTCATTTCATTTAGAATTCAGACTCGCATTACTTGGGAATACTATAGCATTTAAACGACCACTCAAAGCCTTTCATATGATGATTTGATATGCTCCCTCCCTTCACTAATATTTCAACTATTATTAATAGACTGATGGTGGAGTACGAGCGTATTCTACCTGCTATGATTCCACATAATCGCGAAGCGCTCGACAGGAGATTTGGACATATATCACCCTAGTCCATATTACCTCCAAGAGTCCTGATAAATGGATTGGCCCCCATGAATAATGCATGTCATGAAAATAGCATGCGCTCGCGTGCTCACCAATCGTATAAGAGGCCCTACTACCTACACTGCTACCAATGCAATACCAGAGCTCCTGCAGAATCGTCTACCAGGAGCATTCATCAGAAAACGGATGATAGCCACGTAGTGCAGGCAGTAGTTTGGTATAGGCTTTATACCACATGTTAATTCAAGATTGGCATCTCCGTATGGTTTACTTTACATGCTTTTAAAAGGCCAAATGGAATGATATGAGGCAATATGTTATATGGTGTTTATGCATCGTGACAGGTGCATTTGTGGCTTTCTGCATATTGGAAGATGGATGAGAGACAACGCTTTGTCTCATGGTAAACAAGGCGGTCTTACATGCAGAATGATCATGCCACATGCGAAATTGCTCCCAAACATATACTCCAACATCCATGCAAACCACGTATATAAATCAAATGTATAATTATAAATAAAATGTGGTTGAATTGTAGAAAGAATGAGGTAATGTGAATACAGTTATCTCCAAATGTATATCTCATATCCAACTGGGACCTGCTGTTTATTAATTATAGTTCGGCTTTCTAGAGGAACGTTTTAAGAATTAGGAGATGATCTCCACCCTTCGTCCTGCATAATAAACACCGCTGACGCTAATGAAGCAGGGGCAATCGGGATAAATCAGTCCAAGCCAGACAATTCTCAGCTGGAATATTGTCACACAAATTCACCGCCGTCCGTTCTGTTTAAAGAATCCATCCAACCCACAGGTCTATTCCATGTATTATGTTATATTCATAGGATAGATAGACATCTGTGAGTCTTCAAAAATACTGACGGACAGACTTTCTGGTCGATATATACAAATAATCACATCTAATATATTTTGAAAGACCATACAAATACCACATTTGTTTCATTTCGATATATTTCTCTTATTTTCACCGACATAAATTTGATAAAATATAACCATTGGTAGTGATTTTCGGGTACATATTGTCTAATATGGTAAGCTCCTGATCAGAACGATGTTATGTTCGAGACTGTGGTTTCTACAAAGACAACGATACTTTTAAAGACACTGAGAGTCTTGGGAAAAATGTACCGTGATATTTTCCCCGTCACTCACAAGACCACCAATTGATATGAAACCCAACAGTAATCAGAAAATTCAGCAGCAGTCGTAATCTCCATAGACAGACAGACGCAGGGCCATAACAACTTCTGCAGGACTTGGGGATGAGGCTCAGACACGCGCATGAAGATGACAGTTGATCAAGGGGCGTAGACAATGACACTGGGCTAACGAGACGAGACGAGAACGAGATAATATAGTCACCATCTCATATGAAAGACAAGTGTCTATGAAGACATGCTCACCATCTGATCCACTGGCCATCCACCGATTACTGAATCAACCGCAGAAAGTTCTGCATGGGAACCTTGCACAAATGCAAGACATATGAATATGATAACAATTCCTTTCGGGCTGATGGAGCTCATTGCGTGACTGTTGGTTCCCAGCACACTAACCAAGTACTTCAGCCAATACCCCTAGCTCTTTTATCGGGGATATATACCAGTAGATTAAATTGATGTATAGACGATAGCTTCTATGCCATCTTGGTGCATTTGGGGTGGTAACCATGGGGCAAATTATGATGCTTGTTCAGAGATATCGAAATTGCTTGATCGTCTTATGTTGATGCAAATAAATTGCAGCAGGATAGTTGATTGCCGTGTACAATCGTTATGACATTTTAACTCATAAACCTTGATACATCAAAATAATACTTTTTTTTAATGTGAAATATCAATTCTCAAGAATATTGACTCACAAAGAGGCATACCTTTCTTGAATGGATTGAGGTAAATAATGAAATGCACCGACGTGAGTCTTATGATCGATTTTAAAATACTGGACACATTTAGAAAATCAATCACAATGGCCTCATTTCAATAAAACTTATCAACATTCTGTTAGAAAGGGGGCAATGGGTGAGGCTGATAGATTTCTCTCTCCGATATTGATAAGTATTCAACCGAACCATTAGATAAAAACTCCCTTGAGGATCAGAAGTTCATCCCGTTGTCATGCCAACACAAAATGCCGGAACGAAGCGAATGAATACATGTACACGTGTCTGGCCCGGGGTCTGGTGCTGTGTGGGAGAAGGGGACACGAGTCCGCTAACTCGATATCGCTAACTCGACGAAGTCGGTCTGCCTTTTATAAAAGGGGAGTGAAAGAGGGAGAGAGATAGAGAGACTAGGAGATAGACAGATATAAATATAGAGATAGATGACTAGATAGGGAGAGACAGGGAGAGAGAGAAAGAGAAGGCGTGGTGTGTAAGGGTGGGGACAGGGGGTGGGGTGGGGGTGGGGGCAATTGTGTATGAGTGAAGCGGCAACAGAGATGTCACAGTTCCTTTTAGTTTAAGTTTAATTACTGTTTACGTACCGCATTAGATGCTATTCCCTTCCCAAACCCGAAGTTATCTTCATTTATCATGCCCCAATACTGAAAGCATTCAAAAGATTTAAAACAAACCTATGAATCTTTCTGTAGAAATCCCCTTCATACCCAGCCATACACTTGGAATACATTGCTTATACATTTACCCCGATAAGCCCCGCCCAATCTGTGGAGGAGAGAGGAAGTTCCTTGATTTAGCTTTCGGCCGCCTACTAGAGCTTTGTTAGGGAGTTCTTATGTCAAAGCCGGCGGCCAGGTCTGAGTCACACTAAAGCCTCGACATCCTCTCTTCATGAATTCTCAGTGGTTGTCTGAATACCCACCACATGGATGCCTCCCTCTCTGTGTCTGATCCTGTTGTCTGGTGCCCCACGATAGATCAGTTAGTGTATGTCTACCGAGGCAACCTCTGCTTCTTTTTTTACACGTGAGACAGTGAGGAGACAAGCCGGTAACCCAAGCATGTGAATGTACATGCGTGTACAGTATCTATGGTAGCTAAGGTAAACAAAAGGTTGCGATGACTATTGATCATTGACTAATGTAATCACTGCCACCAACTTATATTCATCTCTCATGAGTATGGAGATAATGTAATCAATTAAGGATGTTCTCTTGAAGAATTAGCCTAATTAAGCCACTAAACTATACATATTCATTGTAAATTTGTTTCTTTTTTAAGGCTTCAGATAAACCTCAAATCAACCTAGATATTAAGTCCTTAAGTAAATCTGACGTCACCATATCACATCTCCAGTCCCATGCATCAGGTTTTGATCCCACCTGTGTCGACGTCTAATTCGTCCGGTGTGGATGTATAAGATGAATCATACCTTAACTAGATTGTAAGCTATCCTCGGGTATAATCTGTCTGACATGAACCTGCATTCTGCCCCGTCAAACGCATCACGTAAAATTATCTGTCAGGAACTGATTCATCGTTCCGCCTTCCTTAAAAACGAAACCCATCAGGTGCATTTTTAGTTTTGGCAACACTTTGGGATCTTCTTTTGAATGTTGGTTGAGTCATGCTCAGCCTGTTTGCAGACTGGATAGGCCTCCTGGGAGAAAGAAAACTAATCCCCAAAGATTGGCTTTTTTATAAGTGCCTCAACTGTTTATTAGCAGCCATTGCCCTGGTTATGTCACTCCAGGAAGTAATTATGGTTACACAAAACGGGAAAGGCTCCATGGTGCCGGTGGCAGGGACCCATTTTCATACACTACTTACGCCATTTCTATATGTAAACCGTATAAATAAGCATGCAACTTCGTATGTATGCAAACACGGAGTATAAAGTGAAGTAAATCATTACGAGTATTATAAGTGCTTTATGAACTATATTTGGGCAGTCAGATACAGAAGTGTGGGCCTGTTATTATATTAAATGAATATGTCAGAGTGACTTTTGAATTAGAAACAAATTTATTTATGTCGGTACATATTGATATAGTTAGGTTGGGCTATCAGAAACGTAATCTATCCATGGATACATGTGTACCTGTTTCCCAGTATCTATATAATACACCATCTGGGAACAATACTACTGGTAGGCCTACAATAAAACTACCTTTTAAACCATTACTGATAAGAATCTCCACTTACTTTGATTCTATTGAACTGTGCTGGTGAGTTAGAGAGCCTGAATTATTGACACCCGCGTAATAAATTATTGCCAGGTTTGTGGCGATCGCTTTTGGATACTGTCCAAAAAAATTCAAGATGAACTAAACTGTGCCCTTGCAGGAAGAGCTTCTACACAATATCTTCTACAAACATAATTATTCTGAAGGGGTGCACGACCCGCGATTTATCCATAAGAAAAATGCATTAACCCAGTTCACGTACATGGGTATATGAGTGACTGATGTGGTGTGAACGGCGATCAGCCTCTATTGGCGAGGGTGATCAGGCCTGAGCTCCTTTTCAGACAGCCTCCAAGGTCGTGTAACGCGAGATGCCCAGGACTTGGATTGAAAGGAATGGCATTATTGAAAGCTACCCCGACCTTTATTGATAAACGGAGATTGTGACCAGCAAGGTAGGCTCGCCATGGTGGGTCTTTGATCTTTGGAAGTTGGGATTAGAGGACGTATTGATCCACTTGGAACAGGGATCCAGAGTAGCCCGAGTGGAAGTCATAGGGATTTGGAGGCTGTTGATATATACACAAGCTTGGGGAAAGGGGAATAAAGACAACGAATACACATGGATGTATGTAAATATACGATGCGTACGAAACTGCATGGTGGTATTGTAATAATATAAGCCAAGATTTATATGGAACCAGCTGCTATTGAAAGATCACTGAGGCAGTCATAAAAGGATCGAAAATGTAATGTACAAAGAGGACAGACCACACTGAATCACTATAGATTAGTAGGTTGTCTGAGGAATCAACCTCCCTTGGGTGGACGTTAGCCATTCAGTGTATGGCTGATACCTATGAAGAGAAACTGGGTCAACCTTGTGGACATTTCTGCATGTACAGAGCATAAATATTTGAACTGGATCATTCATTGATATACTCTTACAGATAAGTCACTTCCTTCTGTGCCCTCCATCCTGGGTTCCCCTGCTCAAGGCTAGATTATGCATACAATGTACATGGATGATAAGGGACGCCATGGTAGGAACTACGCATGTCCCCCTTTAATACAGTAAATAAGAAAGATCGAAAGCTGCCATTGTGGTATCCGCCAGATTCAAAATATAAGCCATATACAGCTGAAATGTGTTTGAAAACGCGAAAAGATACCTAATTCCTAAAAGAAGATCCAACAGCAAATTATATCACTCATTTGAATTTGATTTTAATCTTAATAATTCACCTGTGTTTTGTTGGCATAATTCATGTCGGTATTCATTTCATATTCGGGATTTCGATTTCATTGAATATTTTGTGGTCCAGGACTCGTCGATCAATTCTATCTTCCTCCATTTCATTGACACAGTTCCTTTAGTAGACGACAAGAAAGCTTCAAGAGTAATTTGTCTTGCATTGTCTCTTTGCCTGGGGGTCCGCTAAGAGCGAGTTGCAGATCTTCTTTGATTATAGTCCAATCCAATAGTGCTACCGCCTGTCATGGATGCCAGGAGGGAAGCAAGGCCCAGGTCAAAGCTTTCCAAGGTCACACAAGGTTACTGCAAACGGGTCACTGAAGCAGAAGTGTGATGCCTAACACATAGCGTTCTCGCATGGTTAAAGCTTGATGGTTTTTTTTAGCATTGCTGTGGATATTAACAATCTAATTTTATTTTAAGAGACCCACATATCGAGTATCCCAAAATAAAAATACTTAAATTTTCATTATTAAGAATAAGTGAAATAATTCTGTCCAGACCCACCAGCATAAATTATTCAATCCAATCGCAAGATATTTTTAATGATTATATCTATATAGTTTTATTATATTACATTATATAATTAATTTGTTTTTTATTTTGAGGTTCTTTCACGCCCTCGCTGATTGATGTAAAACTCTCCATGTGAGGACAGGTTTCACACAACATGCCAGAACCTCTAGGCCTATTACTAATCGATGCTGGGCAGGTAGTTTAACTGAGAGGACATGGATCACTAGATCGAAGACCATTCCCCAGTGCAGGTGTAATGAGATGTACACATGCGGAGATTAAATAATTAATCTAGAGAGCTCCCATCACCTGTATTTTACAGAGAAAAAGAGCTGGCACCGTGCTGTCTCTAAGGTTGCCCCAAAACATAAGGGTCTATTCTGTGTTTCATCTTCAAATGAAATATTACTCGCAAGAGAACCATACCCTCGAAAAGTAATACCTAATGCTCGAGGGAAATTTAAGCAGAAATTATAAGGGATAAGTTTATTTCAATGGTGAATTGGACCACAGAGCTGACTTCATTAATAATGAATCGTGTCAGGGTGTTCCTAGAAATGGAACATTGCAATTCTTGAGATAAAAATATAAATGGCAGGGCTGAATGAAATAGCCCGCATGCTCGATATTGAATAGAATGGAATACAATTAGTACGTGTCAACTGGTGAATGGTACAATTTTTAATCCAATACAAATAAAGGCCATCCCAAGTATTATGCTCCAGAAAGAAAAATAAGGTCTTTCAATGCAAAGGAAACAACCACTGTATGGAGGTATTTCAGTGTCAACTGAGCATAACTATCATAAATTACCAATCTCGATAAAAACCATGGAAACACAGCAATGAAGGTGCAATGATGCAGAAGGCCAATGCAGGTGCTAATACAGTTAAGTGGCATTTTAGTCATGTGGTTTCCTACTGACAGCTGTGACAGAGGCGATCTAGTGTGCCACCTAATGCCGGATACATTTCAAGTCACGCATAAGCCTCAGAAAACTTTAATCACATTTTGATGGCGGTTGCATGTCACACGTCTAAAGCTGATGAAAAAGAGAGAGGCCATGCTCGTGCTCTCCCTCATCCTGCAACGGGATAGACTTGATCCTTTTTGATGGCATTGAAAAGACAGTGTTCAATTATTTATTCCTATATTATATGTTTTTCACCCACAAAATCGATTAATACAAGAGGTTTGGAAACAAAAGTAATTTTGCAGTGACAGTATAATAGAATAGATACAATGTGGGCCTTGTAACAATAAACATGCATTCCATAACCTTAATTCCTATGTAAATCTTTGGCTTAACGTTGCCCCATTTCCCCACTCAGTTGCATGGATGGAGGGGAAGGGAAAATAGTTCATTGTTAGATGAGGAAGCATGTATAGAAGTTTGACCCCATAATCAATAAATCACTTGTATATCAGGTCAGCATACGGATACAGTGAACATGTATGATAATCCATAACCCCCACCCACTATGGGGTTATTATTCCCACATTATATGGTTTAATATCATTGATAGGAATGAACGAGCCACGTGACTCTCTGGGCCACTTAGGAGGGGCTCTTACATCATGTTGCGTTCTGATATTTGGCCATGGATTGCGAGGGGAAATGCAGAATTAATAACTGGCAGAAATATGGTCCGGCCGAGCGCCATCAACTGTACATATCCATGAACGAAGTCCCTGGAGGGGTATTTCAATCAACACCGCCTGCAGTGCTTTGATTCATGATAATGTTAGGGCACCATGTATAATCTACAAATAACTAGAAAAAAGTGTTACCCATAACAGGTAAATATTGGTTCCTGTATTCAATATGTAGATGCGAAGAAGAGGTGTTATCCCTGCATATCATTCAAAAGAGCGCTAACTTTTCTTTATTCTACTAGCTATGAAAAGAAATTGACTCGAATTCCTGCATGTATGTCAGTCTTTAGAATTATCAAAAAAGCCCTTCCCGAATAGAATATAAATGTCTATCCCCAAGAGATGCACCCACGTATGCACATTTTCCATTGAGTGTATAATAATATGGTTGTATTAAACTGACAGGTCTTTAGAACTAGAATGCAGAGTAGGTGCACCAAATGGCTTATACTTATACTAATCCGATTTTCTGCATATAAATATCGAGGCTATCAGCACCCACTTAGTGTATATTTACCATGATAATAGATGAACTATGAACCTTGTAGCGATAAACCAAATGTATTATCATAATGACACGTGGGGTTCTCTGGCAATACCCCGTTATTAAATGCACCCTCATGGAAGCCTAGAATATTTTTTTCACAACTGCACATGCACAGACTGATACCATTTTCGATGACTTGTCACTGAACTGTCATGATTTGCGAAAAAAGCCCAACCTAGCTGTCTGTAGAACTATGTAAACTGGTGGTGCCGTATTCGTGCATGTGCATAAATAACAACAAATATAGTTGGATTTATTATTTTCCGTTGTCATATTCAGGTCACCACCATGTGATTATCCATGTGCATAATCACATGGTTCAGTATTCCAACGGATGCTATTTCTGATAAACTGCATGTTCAGACAATAAACCAAGTATCCAACTGGGTTTTAACAACTTGATTATGAACGCAAATGGCGTAATACTTCATTTAAATGGGATTACAATTTGCTATGATACAAAACATTTTCTCAGTGAGACTGGTCTCCCATGGCTCCCCAGTATAAAACATCGTCTAGTGGTGTGGCTTGGAGGCAATTGGCAGTGTATGTTTTGGTTCAGTATCCTTTTCACCTGCCTCCCATACCTGCCGCATGATAACAATGACATAATATGTAACATGTGATTATGGATAGTAAACTTATCATGCTATCGCCCACTAATTGCACATGGAACGACTGCCTATCCCACAGTCAGTCTAATTAACTTGGTATTAAGTAATGCTGTTAATGGGATAATTGTCTCCTTCGCACCTTTTGACATGTGTGTTAATGCACACTCGGCTAAATCATGTTACCCCGAGGAAAATTGCTACAGAGCAGAGCCAGAGTCCAGCAGTAAATAAATACAGCAAGTCAGGAGACGTGTAATCGATACACAAAAGCATAAAATGTGGGAATTAGCATACTGGTACTGACTAGCGGTGCTAAATGGCCTGTCGTGCAATATGCCCGATGAATTAAAAAAAAGGTGGTCAGGAAAAAACACAAAGGCAGCACATACATAGGAAGGAATAACACTTTGCATATCCTATATCATATACATGTATTGCTATATTATCTATTAGTTAATGGTATTTAATTGATGCAAAATAACATCCATTGATTATGAGCCAGAAGACATCCCACATCGAACTAATTAGTTATAGAGGAAATGACAGGCAAATAATTTTATAATATAAAAATATAAATAGCCATGGGTTGAACCTCAAATGCAAGTACATGGCCGGAGTTACTGTCCAGATGAGGCTTTTTTCAGACGGACAATTATATCTTTAACTGGCTCTAGATTTAGAACCTCTTCAGTCACCGACACAATTACAGGACTTCCTATTCACGACCAGTTCCCATATTAAGTGGAATCCTATGGGAAATCTAGCTTCTATAATTATAAGCAGTACTTAAGAATAGCCTTTAATGGGTTCAGACAACGTTCAGTACTAATGACTAGGTTAGAAGTAAAGTGCTTCTAATTTTGCTTGTCTCTGGTGGCATGAAATGCCTGTCCGTGGTGTGGATTTAACAATGCATGTCCTCGTCTCGAGAACCCTAAGTGTCAAACAGGATTGTAATTAACCGCTGCGTAAGTACAGGGCAGCCACTTCTAAATGGAAACCCTATACACTGACCACCCCTTTGTATTGCATTGTCAAATTCTAGGGTGCAGAAATGCGGGCGCGTGTACCTCCTTGGTGGATTTGCCTCCTTTCTTGAGATAGTTCAACGGGCGAAATCACCACATCACTCATCTCCATTTTATACTCTTTAGTTGAATAAGACATTCATTCAGAGTGGCTAAATTCCCTTAAAATTCAGTGGCTAGAGATCATGTTCTCTTGTAGGGTAGGTCAATTAATGTACAGATGTGGGATAGGTACATGTATGTACACCCGATATATATGCACAGATGAAGACATCTGCTCCATCATTGAAAACCCATTCCATTAAAGGCGGGTGTATTTGTCATTAGACTAATCGTTTTGATATTTTTTCAAGCTTCATTAATTCAGGGACCATCAAGGCGTCCATGAACTTTGAACTTTGACCTAAAAACTATTGTTCCTTCCTATTCGTACAGGTTAGAGACATCTGGTGGCTGAGAAAAAATACAATGCCGGGTTGCGATCCAGTCTGATACGAAGTTTGAATTGATTAAAAATTAATGGCTTAATTTTGAACGTTTTGATACCTGGATTAAAAGATTAATTCAGGGAAATTAGCACCGTCCAAACGATGTTCCTGTCCTAGATATATTTTAATTAATTCAATTCAAAATGAATAATGGTCTCTAGAATTGATAAAGCGATCTTAATTTAAACTCAAAGTCAAAATATATAGATTTGCCACAAGATGAGTTCCAAGAATTTCTAATATTTTCAAGAAAGCAGGGCCTTCCATTCACGAGGTTTCATTAGAAGAGCTACCGGTACAGTCCGAGAGTGAAGACCATGATAGGTTATTAGCTGAATGTAATTCAATGATGGACAGGGGTAATGACTCCGGACATAAACATCCTAGAATAACGAGAGACGGACATTACTTTTAGTTAGATTCAGGCGACCAAGTGTGCATAGAACCATCAACTGCCTTTGTGTGTGAGTGACGATCGGATCATGTTGTCTGAGGGCGAGATGCTAATGATCCAAAGCACCCTGGCACTCACACTCTACCCACACACTATACTAGTGGTGCTTGTGGATCCAGGGTTACCTCAGTAGGGGTTGAAGATAGCAGGGAGGAGCGAACAATGGCTGGTCCAAGTGAGGGAGAGAGAGAAGCGGGGGGGGGGGGGGGCACGTGGTTTGTTACATGCATGCAATTAACCATGTATGTTTGGTAATATTAATATTACAGTCATCTCAATACCCCTAAAAACCCTCTCGATGGTGAATAATATCCCACTTAATGCTTTCATCACCGAACTTGTAATGAATTGGCGCTGTATTGGGATGCATTTGGCAGGTGGGGTACGGTATTTCTCTGCACCCCCCACCCCAGCTACCCCCAGCTCCACCCCCTTCCAGAAATCTGCATCAGCACACACCCCACATGCTGCAGCAACGCGGAGGAGCATGACTCATCAAACAAGGCACTGCCACTGGCTGGGCCATCATCATGGCCGCACACAGACTCTCTCTCATCAACATTGTTTACCCTAAAAACACACAAACCTCACATAAACCCCGGCTAAACCTTTGCATAAACTCTACTCGCATTGCGCCAGCCACTCGCGAGTCAAGAATCAACCTACAGAGATTAAAGTAATTGTGGCAATGGTCATAAATGAGAGCGAGAGAGGAGGTGGCCATATTCATGTTAATGACATACAGACATGGTTACATCAGAGGAAGCTGCTGGTGACACAAGTGCATGAGGGCTTCACAGATGCAATGCTAAGTCAAGTACTATTTGCCTATCGCATGGTCCGTGTGTAAACAGTTTTACAACTGCTCGGCAAGGGAAATCATTGTCGCAATATTCCTCCGAGACAGAAATAGTAGCAAAACAGCAATAATTGCTGTCCCCTAAAGCCATGTAATGGAACATAGGGAGCTAATGCATACCATTACCTAACTATCTCGCCCTTGCTGTCGTGCGTGCTTGACTTTTTATCGCTACCATCTAGATTTGCAACAGCTTTGAGAGAATGTAATTACCGATGTTTCTATTTCAGTTGGCTAATGCAATGCTTCTACATCCAGCCATCGTATCCCTCGCCATCACATAATGACACCAGCATACTGGATCTAATTGTACACCTGTTCCCTCATCATCTCGCCTTCAAGCGGCTAAAAAGATCACCAAATAGATAGAAAAGGTCTTTCCCGAGGGCCCGCAATTGACAAACGACAGATGACCAAAGATTGTGAAGGGTGATCTTTTACTATCGTTGAGATGACTGACCGCAATTACTTGACCCTGTGTATAGTTGCATTAGTAACGATCTTTTAAGTCAATCTTTGACGGTGAATGTGAGGAATGTGTATTGCAGGTTCCTTCTTCACTTTGCCATTGTCTGTCCACAGCTGACCTTTTTGCCTCAGGCCATTGAGTGATTCTTCTGGCCCTTGAGCCTACACTCCGGTCAGACCTTCAGTTTCAATTGCCTCTAGTAAAAGATGGCCGGGGTATTTATAGTCATTGTCCATCTAACCTGAGCCCTGGGTGACCTGAGTAAGATAAATGCTTTCACCACGAAAGAATCTTCCCCTATTCATTTCAGAGGGGATTATGATAATTTACACCAGGGTCATGTTCTCAGAAGATATGAACATTTCAATATTGGCACTAAATGTCACCAAAATAATGCTTTCAGGAGATATCTAATCTCTTACATATATATATATAGAGATGCGTATCTAGAATGTCTCGCACCTAGAATACTAATGCGGCGATTCTATTGACACCCAGAGATAAAACAACTAGATTATCATTATTGTGGGTCATATGGATCAATTCAATCAACCAAATCACACCGATAATTATACAACTATTTTGTTGTCCATCGCAACCACAATCCCTTTTCAAGCTTGTTCAGAAAGGCCAAGGTTTTGCTGTAGATCATTGCCCTGGTAGGTGGAGTATTTATACCTGGCCACAAGGAAGACATTGGTGGGGCTATTCTGTGCCCAGAATGACTGAGCTCACCTGGGGCTCGCCGCCTGGTATAGGGAGATCAGGGACAATAACCAGGTACACACAAGGGGCCTGTATGCCTCCTAGAGCCTCTTCTATTTTGGTAAGCAACTGATGTTTATCAACATGTGGACAAAACAGACTTAAACGGTGAGCTGTGGATAGTAAGGTCTTAACGATAGGGAAAATGAAGTTAAATACCAAAGTAAATAGTTCTATTCTTGGTTGGAAATTATATCACGAGTTGAAAAAGAAGAGGGTTGTTTTATGCATCCCCCCCCCCCCACACACACACACATCAATGATGAAGGGTGATTTTCAACAACCGTCACGAATATAAGCATTTGATTTTTGCATCCCATTTTTCTAAAGAATGAAAGAAATATGTGATGTGAAAGATTTGCAATGGACAATTAGAATTTAGATTGCCGCTTTATAGATACAAGTACTTGAAAATAGGGATCTACTCGAATAAAGAAGCATGCATTGCCGTACGTATATAGTCATTATATCCAACATTGTGCAAAGATCATAATACTATTCGTTAACCATTTCATTATAAATGCTGTTTTACACCCAAAAAATGAAAATCGTTGTTTTAAGCGTGCGCTTAAGACGATGCACGAAATCCTTTGTTGGCTAAATGTCAATCCCACTCGGTGCCGAAGGAAATAAAGTTGAAGAAAAAGGACAGAACAAGATGTCAATAATTGCTATTCCAGATGCACAGCGTGATCAAGCAGAAGCATTCGACATTATTTTAGCTTGAGTTATTTCCATTGTTAAACTTATGAGAGACATTCCATTATGCATAACGTGGGATGATAGCTCGGTCGTTTCCAGTTGGTGCTGTGATGAAAACAATCGACTGGTTCGAGCCGTCCACACAATGGATGGGCTCGTGGACAAGGGAGCCCCTCCCCTTTCTTCTGTCAATGCATGTGTTCAGCTCGTGCGCCTGTACGCGATCGCAGTGAAACCATGGTTCTGCCCCCCCCCCCCCCCCCTCCACCCCTCAGCTTTATTTATTGCTACAAATCTGCTGAATTCATAGAATTTTATCTTGGACTACAAACTTAAACGTCACTATAGTTGGATCAGGTTACATCTTGTTGGATGTATTATTCATGCGCTTAAATTATTCCAAAGGTGAAAGGATAAGAACGTTTAATACAAGTACTTATTTCAATAGGAGTTGCAGGCCTACTCATGCCTCTATGTTATACCACAAGACATTATATGGCCTAATCCACAAGTAAAAGAGGTGGGATAAAAATACACGACCGGGGTGCAAAAGGTTTTTACGATGACCAGTTCATTTCAGGTGACTATTGACGAAGGAGATAAGATATTTAGATTTCCATAAGATAACTAACCTTAACTCTGTAACGGACTGGCGCCTCAGGCCCCATTGGCTTGAGTCTTGTTTCTGGCTGCTTTGGCTTGGCAGCCCCTTCAGCCTGCATTGCTGTACTGGCCTTTTCCCCTACTCCTCCTCCGTCCCCTGCTTGAGCCATATTTACTCCTCTATTATTTAGACACTCTTTTGTACTTAACTCATCCCTGGCGCACTGTATATCCCGATAGTGTTATCCTCTGTACAAAACATAAGCACTACGCTTAGTGCATAGGCGAAGAAATCAATTAAAGCTGGTGCATATCCCTATCTCATGAACACAATACACTTCCATGCAAGTCAGCAATGCCCGGGCAGTCCACGGGTTGTGTGTCCGTCTCTTCGGGGACAGCGCGCGGACAGTGCGAGGCAGTAGTACTAGTAGTGCAGAGAATGGGGGCTTCTCAGTCGCTCACATAAAGAAAAAAATGATCCAGACCCTATCCGTCCATGTAAACGTATATCATTCCTTCTTAAAGATCGCGTTTCTATCCGATTGTATACTATGAATTGAATGGAGTGGGCGTGTCAGGCCAAAATCACCCAGTGAGAAGCAGAATCAAAACCCTGCTTTCAATGAACGTGCACCTGCACCGCAAAGCAAGGCCTTCTGCTATGGCGGCCTCGCTTTCGTTTGTAATTTGCTTCGCGGAGTAGCATGTAAACAAAGCCACGTGCTCTGACTGAAATGGACACTCGGGCCCACCCCCTCCCTTTGTGTGACCGCGAGCCCAATCTGTCCACCTTTCCAATAATTGGAATTCAACTGTATTAGTAGATTCAACCGGCGGGAATTTTCCATCTATGAGACCAGAAAGAACTGAATTTATTATCTTTGAATTAGGCCTACCTATGTTAATATTGCAAATATTCATAAAGATTAGGCTGTATATATGCAGTTACCAGTAATATACATTTCTTGCGTTCAATGTTGAATTGGATTTTCCTCAATAGTTTCTAAATAATGGTTATGGATTTATTACTTATAAAAGAAAAGTGCTTCTAACTTTAATGGGCTACGTCCCGGGACTTAGCTCTACATAGGAGTCACTGTAGTCCAGATAGATGATGTGTATAATAGTAGTAAGGCCTACTTTAGTTCACAAATCTTAAAACTAATATTATGTAATTCGCCATAACAAATCCTTAATCGTCGACCAGTATTCTAAGTTTTACTTCTAAAAATGATTGACGCGAGGTTCCTCCGAGCGTCTGAGTCCGAAATACTATTGCCATCTCGTGTTTTAGCAACGAACTATAGTTGGGTGGCCTCCATGCAGTGCAATGCAGATCAATGACAATGTTTGCTTTACATATATATTATTTTTAATAACTTTAAATATTCTGTTGTTTTTTTTACACAGTAATGACCTCTCACTGTATTTCAAATATCTGTTGGGGTTTATTTCTCCACAGAGCTATGGCCTCTCACTGACATGATGGGTTCAAACCAATGCGGCCGACACCTCCCTATATATAGTTCACAACCCACACACTTAAGCGTATGAACAATTCTTCATGATTCAATACCGTAATAACCACACAGTAATACTTGTTCGGGTAATAGGTTTATTGCGTCCCATATACAAGTGTAAGGTATTCAACGGAATAAGAAGCCAATAACAGCGTATAAAAATACTAAATTCCCATGCAAAATAGGCTTGTAACAAACTCATATTGATAACAAATACTGCAAATGGTTTTTGGTGATCGATGAAAATAAATGTCTTTACATTCAGTACGTGAGCATCGAATTTGCTTTTAACTCTGGACGAACCGCATTTATCTTCTCGACGGTTTCTTTGTACAAAAAGCAACCAATATGTATGGAAGTCAACTTCTTGCATTCCCGCACAAAATCTATCAGCACTTTGTTTAGTTCCGGCGCATTTCTAGCGGTTGGTGTCGTTAGTCTAAACTCTTCTAACGTGCCGGAATAATGTTTCCTTATAATGTCAACTTCTTCGTAAATGTACGAGAAGGATTCGATGCTAACGCTTTTTATTGGCACATCTGGTTCCATGAGTTCTCTCATGTCACTGGAGGGAAATGTGTAGTTAAATCTGAAGATAACTCTCAAGTTTGGGGTCTCCTTTCTCACTAATTTCCAAACAGAATTCGGTATGTCTTTTGCAGCTGCCTTATCATTTCTCGAACAACTAACATCCATGATTTTTAAAGATTTCTGTCCCTTTTTGGTGAGGCCTAACAAAACATCAATACCAAGAGCTGAGTGTGGAATACATATTTGTGATAAATGTTTGCAGCCTTCAACGAGAAGCAAGATTCCAGCAGGTGTTACCTGCGACAATGACGAATTATTAACAATATCAAGCGTTTCCAAATATTTGCAGTTCTCCGATATTGTCCGCATTAATTTGTCGTCCATTTTTATTGGAACATTATGAAGATCTATAGTGGTAATTGGAGAGCGGACTACACAGTCCTTCTTCGGAGGACCAAATAATAAATGCATCGAGTTTATAAATTCTTTGCCCTCATAGAAATATGGAGTTTCTCCAGAAAACACTGATAGAACAGTGACGCTTTTTAGTTGTCTCTGGGGAAGGTCGTACATCTGTCTGAGAACTGAGCAAGCATTTTCTCTGTTGCTGTGAACTGCATGGTCCAACTCTATTGTGATCCATTTAAAACACTTCCCATGTCGATTTATGCTTTTCAGGTACCTCTTTTGCGCTGGTGTGTAGAAGTAGAATTTGAAGTACTTCCAAATCATACCATCATGGAATACTTCCTCGAAAATCCTGCATGTTCTCGCGGCTCTATTTCTGTCACCAAGTTTTAGATATGAGAAGACATGCACCAGAATATGGTAGGGTAGTTTGTTCCATTCTCGATATTCAAGAGCCATAGTTCTAGAAAGAAGATAGAAGTATATCTACTATGTGTATAACATTAATTAATGCAGTACAGTATTTGAGTATATTTATGAAAAATCATGTAGGGTACAGTAGCCTAGCCTAGGTGTAATGTTCAGGCTCCTATACATAATATATAGCCTATATAGGCCCTATACGTTCTTCCCAAGTTAATTAGGGGCTTATATTGGTAAATTTAGATTTATCTTTTAACACCGTTATCTATAAACGTAATCGACTAGGCCTACTATTTATCTAATTATAATTATGATCTTTAAAAAATCTGAATCTATACATCAGGATCCTCCTAAAATAAGTATAGGCCTACAGAAGTTATAAGTTAAAACGCATTTTTAAAACAAAAATATATTCAAGTTTCATTGTCATGTTGTTTCGACAATCATACATCCGATATTTCTGGAACGATTATAAATTAATGTATAGGCCTAGTACGGCAAAGCAACCAGTGGCACTGACCTCAGTCAATGGACCCTGGGAGGTAAGACCTTACTAAGGGTGTTATGTATGACCTGTATGAGCACTGACTGACTGAGATGGGCGGGGTCAATTTCTGAACAGAAAAACAATTTGGAACGCAGTGATGCGAGTATTTGTGGTGCATTAATTCGTGCAGAATGAGAAGAATCATAATTACATAGCAACTCTTGGCTGAGCAGATTGGGAGTTGTTCTATATCGTAGACACGACCTTCTGCACTTGTGATTCTTTTTCTCCTTGCTGTCAGTGAAGTGGTGTCTCACCCCAAAGCGCCGAACGTAACATTATACTTTCAACATCACACACTAGAGGGCAGTTGTGGATACATTCCCGCCAGTGCACAAACCAGCCTTGAGTGGAGGAAAACAATAGGAACATAACCATCCACTTCAGACTTTGTTTGTTTCTTTTGTAATCATATACCCTTACTTATGGTTTCCCGATTTTAGATCCACCATGAATCCATTGAGGATATGTTTTCAATGAACCTACAAGGGAGCGAGAGGCTTTAAACCTCGAAAACCAAAAAAAGCAGGCGTGCAAGTCCTGGCCCCAAAACCCTAAAAACTGCAAGGGCACTTAGCCCTCCAAAAAGTGGAATGAAGTGATGTAGGCCTACACTGTACGAGAGTCGAAATATTTTGTTTTATTTTATTTTATAAACTTGTAGTTAGAGATGTAGTTACAGAAGGTTTGTTTGGAAGAGCTGTCTGGGACAGAGAACAAAAACCCATTTCCATGTAGAAACCTTTTATCGCTATCTGTATAACAAAATGGAAATAAAGTTTCTTATAATTATACAAGTAGAAATGCTATGGAACTATAGAACTATACGGTAGGCTAGCCTACGCAACATTATAGACCTAGTTCTATGATTGGACCGATTAGATACTCTGAAAAAGAGAATTGTAAGAACTGAAATTTGGTAGTCCTGTAATAATCAGAAAAAGTGGCTTATCTTATTTATTATTTAACATAATTGTATTTAACTAAGTAAAAAGGGATGTCGCTGCATGCATGCCATTTTGAAGGGCCACATTATGACCCAGTCAATAATGACTAAGATTTTGATATGAACAAAGTGACTAACTCAACAGTGGTGTTTTAGGTTGCCAAAGACTTTTTATAACAGAAACAAATGGATGAAGTTACCTGAAAAATGTACAATTCGACTTCACCTATCCCCTCAAATCAATATTGAAGACGAAAATACAGTTCAACATAACCGCACAGACTAGCCTATAATGGAATTAATGCAATACCAAATATCCTTAAATATACCCACAGTAGGCCTATTTATTATTTTCAGCCTAATTTAGCAGAATTGACTAACATTTATGTAGAGCTGATGATTGTAATTTTCTTACGCCATGACGCCAATAATATTTCGTTTACTTATAGCCCATGTGCTACACACACACAATTTGTATAATAGTATTCACATGACGTCACCCCAGTCAGCGGCTCTCCTCACTGGCAGCCATACTGTGTGGCAGCATAGATAGCGGGAGACACTAGATCGACAGGATTTCCCGTTGTGAATGTTTGCTAATGGCAATTATACTCATTATTCCATCATGACACATTAAAAAATGACCATGTAACCTATCAGTATACTTTATATAACTTTCTCTAAAACTTTCGGAGGTGAAAACTGCATTTTTGAGGCTTGGAGCATTCATGTCCAGCTAAAGTTGACCCACATTATGGCAAGCCACGGCGAGCGCCGTGACGTCAGTGAATACTATGTATATATTTTTATAGCCTCGCTTAGCCCAAGTTCTAAAGCGATGACACCCTTGATTCGATGAACTACAACGTACGTGTCGGAACAATCGACCCCACAAAATAATCGTACAACCGTGTTCGATCCATCACCTGACACTGGGCGACATGTTTTAAAAGTTATCCGCTCCCAAATAGCAGATGCCACACTGGGAATAAAATGAAGAAATTAGTTTTTAAAAAAATCGTTTTTATCCTATCATCTTAATACGATAATTATACAGTTGAGCCCGAAGTTGAAGTCAAACATGGTAGATAATAAATATACCATGAACGATTTCATATTTAGGACACACAATATCATAAATAGATCTACATTATCATATCCAGGGATGCATTTTAGCGAATAAAAATATAAACAAATTGCTCCCCTTGATTTATTCCTGAGAAGTAATTTTGAGATCCACAGATATTTTATCACATTAAAGATGGCCACACAACAGTACGTAGGCCTACCACCAATCCGTACCTGTAAAGTATTTCTTTTCCACTTTCAAACCGTAAAAGGTATTTCTTTTCTGCTCGCCCGCATTTCCCAATTGAAGATAAAAATATATGCACTTCCAAAGATGCTTTCAAAAAGGAATATTTTCATACAAGAGATAGTTATCTGAACAATACTACCATTCAGACTATGTAGAGTTCGGAGGTCCTGTACGTGAAGGTTGTATCATTCCGGGTGGTCGTATAGCGGCTGTGCTATGTATATGTGAGTCACATATGGGAACAGAAGAAAAAACAAGTCAAAGAAGGTATTAATTGGATGCGAATTATGGTACACACAGCTTTTTGCAAAGGATTATTGGATAAAAGATGAACTCCTGTTACATATAGGCTGTTGTCAGGAAAATAGAAATATATGTTATAAATCACAAAATTAATGACAACATAATATTATGGCAGTATTTACAAGGAATCATACAATAGAGAGGAGATTACGAACTTGAGTACTAAAATTGGATTAAGATTAATGGTTATTTTAAAATGCAATCTATCATATCTCTGTTATAGATCCATCCCTGGACTTGTGGATGTAGTGGGAATTAAATTAATTGAAGTTATAGTTATTATAATATAGTTCCAGGGGAAGAAACACGAAAACTTATTTCTAGGATTTTTATAATCATGGATCTTGTAATTTGTAAAAATGGTAATCCCCAATTCAAAATTGAGTGTGTTCAAATAGTAAAATAATCAAAATGGCACAGCACGTACATGCATGTTTTTATTGAAAAATACCATCGCATTTTTACAGCTATATATTCAGACTGTTGTGAAAAGGTTACATCAATGTCAAGTGAGGAATGTCTTAAGTATTTAACAATTATTAAACTATACTCAGGGTACTGCGTTTTTCTGTTATTCTTTGTTTTCACGAGCCACATTTAAAAAAAACGCCTTATCACACAGACTACATCTCTTCATAAATGACCAACATTGATTGTAGCTTGTACAATAGAATTTCAGGTTTACAAAGCCTTATAATTATCAATGTTGGCCAAGCATACCAAGACAGTGATTAAGTTAATCCCCACTTTAAAAACAATTTACCCGACTCAGAACATTAGTGAGCCCCTAATATAATACCCCAACAGAGGGAAGGGGATCTTCTTATGCAAAGGCTTGATCAAATATGATTGGAGCAGGGCAAATTATGACAGTTTTTTCTCCTTCACCTTTTGTGCACACAACAAGAAAAAGGACACCGTTACCAATATTACCTTGAATATGAAAGGCACCCCGCCTGTCCCTGTGTTGTATTTTTACTATTTAGTGTATAATAATTATGGTTTCATATCTGCATTTTTAGTCAACATTGATTTTTCCTGGTAACTATAATGCAATATGCCTATGCAACATTCCATACAATCCGGTTAATAGCACCCCTCCCTCACACCCACCCCACCCTCCCCTCAACAAAAATGTAGACTTACAATACATTGGTATGATTCAAAACCGCAGAAAAAGCGATGAATTGCACAAAAATATCCCATAACAACCTAATGACCCTGGTACACGTGTTCTGGTCTTACAGCATGGTTGCTTCATGCACAGCAAGAGCACGACAAAAAGGTCGTCTGGTCCTTGTCCAAACATTCTGTTGAGTTCAAACCAACTTCTGTGACGTAGATGACATCTGACATCACATTCCAGTCAGAAAACCATGCTATATAACGCACGGCCCAAACTCAATGGTCACCCAACTTCAGCTGACCACAGGAAAAGCATCTGCCAACAGCTGAGCATAGTGAATCTCCATAGAAAACTTCCAAAATGAAGGTCTTAGTAGCTTTGTTGGTTGCCTGTCTCGCCGTCATCATCCAAGGCACCCCAGTCCTTCACGGAGATCCCCAGAGATTGGTTATCCATGATCCAACTGGACACACAGTAATCGGAGGAGGAGATGAGAATAGAGACTTTGTTCCTGACGCAGCTGATACCAACCGTGATGGAAAGGCCGATGCTGTAGTGTACCCTGTACCCGCCTACCACCATGTACCAGTGTACCACAGTCTGGGGGTACCTGTCGCGTACCCCACTTACCATGGAGGATACTTCCCCTACCATGCCGGCTATTACGGAGCTGCTGGTATCGTCCACTAAATAAGGATCTCCTAGAACACTTTCACGTAAGCCTATTCATATTTTTGTAAACGCTGATTTTAATTCTTAGTTTTTCTTCAATTTAAAACTTGATTTTGTTGCGCATATTTACCTCTTTTACGACTATAGTATAAATCGCCCCCGTCGACTGAGAATCATGATCATTTTACAATGCATGGACACATTATTTCCCAGTGAAATAACCCAAACACATCTGCATAATTATCGAGCTTATTTTTTTTTAAAGATTTCCTACCTTTTACCAGTTGCCCAAATGACCATCCTTTGGGACCTGGCGAAGGGATTAAATGTAAGGAACCATTGGTTGTGATTACAGATGAATGGACGGAAAGGTAGAAAGCTAGAAGCACAACTGTGGGATTTGTAAAACACTTATCAAGACAATTTTCCCGTCTGAGCAGGAATACTCAACGATTCAACCTTTACACATCCAATAAAGGAGCCAAGAATACTTCCCTGTACTGATGATGTGTGCCCGACAACACGAGGTCTACCATGATGAGGACTACTGTCTAGAGAATAAAATTATTTGAATTTGAAAACAAACTTGTCCTTATCATCTCTATTACGTGTTACCAATGAATACGAATTATAGAACAAATATGTTATATGGACGTCATCTAATATTTCCTTATTCATAATTATCAAAGTAGGGAGGAAAATATCAAGCAGCAAGCAATCCACTCACAAGGGCTATAGCGAGCCTGGATCACAGGTTTGGTATCCAGTGAGCGTAGATACAAGATATAGGTTTATGATTAACTTGAATCATTGAATGACTTGCGGCTAACACAGGGGCCTTCATAAATAATTTATTTTCCCCATTCTGGCTGCTCAATCACCATGAGGAGATTGGGGGATTAAAGAAAACCTGAAATGTGATGAATCAATGGGTGTATGTAGTGTTTATATGCATGTCCCCTATAGTCCCCTAAATATAGTATTCACATGACGCCGTCCCAGTCAGTGGCTAATTCCACTGGCAGCCATATTGTATGTCTATGCAGAGAGCGATAGGCACTAGATCAACAGGCTTTCCTGTTTCAAGGGTTAAAAGATTACAATTATACTTATTTTCCATCATGACACACTAAAACTGACTATCTAACCTATCAGCATACTTTATATTACATTTGCTAAAACTTGTGGAGGTGAAAACGTCATTTTCGAGTCTTGAAGCACACTTGTCCAGCCATACGTTCACAAGGGTTGACACAGAATATGGTGAGCTGTAGCCAGTGCCGTGACGTCAGTGAACTATATAATGTATATAGTCAAGTGGTTAGAGCGTTAGCCTTCCAAATTGTGAAATTGTGAGATTGAGTCCCAGAACAGACAGCCTTTTTACATTTGTCTCATTTTTGAGTCATGTAAGAAAAATCACTAATGTCTCCACATCTGGTGCTTGGTCTTTTTTTAAACTCACACATTTAGTCGTTGATGTCATTCCCTTTCAATTGTTGGAAGAATTAGAGAGGCTAAGATCGAATTAAGTGAGAAATGTGAGTTAAATGGGGTTCTGGGTGATATAGGTTCTCAAGTTCAGGGTATTGGGTCCCAGTGTTTATTTTCGTTGAAAATGTTTTTTGCACAGGGACAAGACTCATCAAGTACATAATATTATGGGAGCCAATTTAATCCAGAAGCAGAAATTAAAGGATAAAATTTATATATTTCTGGAATATCCAGTCTAGGCTCACAGCCTCTCGGATTAGATAAGAATGGTATATCAGTGATTGGACGCCTACTGCACTAATGTCTTTCCTGGCCCTGGAGTAGGCGTCCTCATGGAATTATAATGGCATCCTGCGGTTTGGAGCGAGGGGCTTTCCCTCAGTTTGGAGGACTCTCTCAACTCTGAGCCTAGATTGTATCCCGCTTCCTGTCATCCCATCACTTTTGATCCACGAATATGGAGGATTTAGTTAATATTGAACTCTCATTGTGCATTTCTTATCCACAGAACCTCTCAAAATGATCAAGTATTTTAGTTATTAAGCTACAAGAATTGTAATGCAATGAATTTATCACTGGTTATTAGGTTGTTAGGTATTGACCGATAAATAAGATAAATAAAGTAAATCAATCAATCAATCAACCAATCAATTAAATAAAAATGGACCTTGTGACTGGTATATAGCGCGACTGTGCAATGCTTAGTGCTAATGCAAAGACCTGTACAAATGAACAGCGCCTCCTCATTCTTTGATCTGTTGGCCATGGATCATTATTAATCAGATATAAACCATATACCAAGTCGGGTTTTCTGTGAATGATTCTTTTGAATAACTTGGTAATGTTCAACAAAAAGTAACTCCATTGTAATGCTGTTGCTATTGCAATTATTATTGAGGATTCTGCTCCCTTACAGTATATGACAGTACGATGAGAATAGGAATCAACATAAAATGACATGTAACAAAATACGGACTCAGCATTTGTTATATTAAATAGTCTTTTATTGATCAATCTGTTAAAAGACTTCTTTGCTCTCCTCCTTTCACACACATGGCATTCACGGTCTTCTGCAAAGAAGAAACATGCAATACGTTACATTTATTTGATACTGCCAAATTTCTTTTAAGCTGATTTTCCTTTTTATGGAACCAGATTTGCTTTCAATGAAACTAAATGCGTTTAAAACATCCAAACGTTATTATTCATATTTTACAATAATTCAAATTCAATTGGGTTTTATGCATTGCACTGACACGAATGATAATTCTTACTTACCAATAATGGTAGGCGTTGGCGGCACGGTAGTACCCGTGTCCGTTATAGGCAGCTGGGGCAGCGTAGGCGGCGTAGGCGTTGTTGTGTCCATCGTAGAAGCCACCATGTCTGAAACCGCCATGGACGAAGCGTCCGTGGTCATAACCGCGATGGGCGTAGTCTCCGTGGTGGACATCAGCGCGGTACTGACGATTGTAGCCACCGGCATAATCTACACCCTCGGCAACTTCAGCTGGGGCCTCATCTGATGCGTAGGCAATGGCCAAAAGGCAGGCAAGAGCAAAGATTGCTGTGTACTTCATGGTGAATGTGGGTGTGATTGCCGGTTCTGTCTCAGATCCAGAGTGCAGAAGGAAGGAGAAGATCCAGTATTTATACCCTGAGCAGGCAAATGATATTCAGCTGGGAATTGTGTATCAGAAGGATGGCTAGGGATCCATTCACCAGTTCCTCACTGGTAGATGTGCCAGGAATGCATGTTGTACAAGGGCATCTCTTGTACTATGCAAAGCGTCTTACCTGTTGACAGTATTCTTTTTGCCAAGGACCCATAGGTCTTTCCTTTATAGTGAGGGAATTCATATGTCTATTAATGCCGTTATACCAGTAAGGAAACGAAGATAGGAATACAAACGTAGTACAAAGGGCAAAAAATGTATCAATATAGTCATACACGTAGTACGAGAGAAACACCTAGAGGGAATAGGTACAAATCCTGCATGTGTATAGAGAAAGGATGGTGTCTTCTTACGGAACCAGGTGAATAGATTCAGGCATATAGGCATATCCAGACCCAGTATTCAAACATATTTGATTTTACTATCGCACTATTTTTTATATCAAAATTTAAGGCATCGTATACTTCTCTGGATATTAATTTTATCTGGCTGATAATATTCCTTTTTATTAGGCCTAATAGAATTTCGTTAGATATTCATGTTCAATCTAGGCTCATAGCCTCTCAGATCAGATAGCATGGTATATCAGTGATTGGACGCCTACTGCACTAATGGCTTTCCTGGCCCTGACGTAAGGCGTCCTAATGGGGCATTTTGCAGTTTAGAGCGAGAGACTTTCCCTCGGTTTAGAGGCACTCCCTCAACTCTGAGCCTAGACTGCTCGTATCTCATCGCCTTCAATTACGTACATTTACGTACATGTTGAAATAACAGAAAATGTTTATTTATAGTAGTCCTATATGCGCAAAGGAAACATCTTTTTATAACCAAACAAGTGTTTCTTAGCTGGGGAGAGCAAAGTTATATCCATTAGGCTAGGGCATAATTAAATATAGGCCTATTCTCTTCTTATGTGCTTATTTATTTGGAAAAGGATCTGTTACAAAGACTATGAAGATTTACAACATCAAGTCAAAGCATTTTGTCCATCAGATTACGTAAAGTTCGTCGAATATATATCAGGGAGAAAATGTAGAATTTATACATGTCTATGATTGGCTGATATTATCTCGTTGCTGGGCGCATCTCAATGACAGTTTTTTTTCTCTCCCCCCGCCCCCTCCCCCCCCCCCCCCGCATCTCCCTCTCTCTTTATGGACTGTCTGATGACATCTGGCCTGAATTATTGTGCATAACATGAGTGTGTATGCATGAAGACTCAGGAGCGTAAGGAATACGGTCATCTAGATGTTAGAGTAAAAGAAATACATATATGTATGGGTCAGGTCGTCAGGAAATGTGCCAACATTCTATAAATTCTGCTAAATTAGGCAACACAATTATAAATACTAGGCCAGGGCCTAGGCCTAGGCCTATATAGGCTTATATCTATAAAATTTAATTTGATATTGCGTTGATTGGGACTTGGAGTAACAAGTTACTCTAAGATTGGGACAATCAGTTAACGTTGTGTTGAACAGTATTCTGAACCACATTTGTTGTTTAGAGGATTGGTGGATGCCAATTGTACATTTTGTGAAAATCTGACCCATAATTAGACCTATATAATAGGCCTAATGCTAGTCATTTCTAACAAATGGAATATTAGCAGCACGAGGATTTAATTTGTTCCTTCCACTGTTCCAGATCAGGAATCTTGTACCAATTATAAACAGCTCTAGATTTTATCAACGATCTTTTTCTTTGCTTACAACTTTGAGAAGGTGAAAGTATCTCTGACAATGAAAATTCAAAAGTGGGGATAAAAAGTAATGGGGAGCGTTCACTGCATGGAAAAAATGCGTCGGCCGGGAATCGAACCCGGATCGACTGCTTGGAAGGCAACCATGCTGACCGTTACACCACCGACGCCGCTGAGAAATGAGCATTTATTTTAATATCCGGACAAGGAATTGATTTAAAAGAACAATTAGGTTGGCCGAGAATATTTGGAAAATTTCTATGGATGGAAGGCCGGGCAGAGGGTATATAATATAGTGCACATGTGGAGCGTTTCAATATTGAAGACCCCTAGCTGGTCATGTTACTGAATGCCACTAGATATCAGGTCCCATCAGAGCAGGTCGTTAGCATGCATGCTTGGAAAAAGTGCGTCGGCCGGGAATCGAACCCGGATCGACTGCTTGGAAGGCAACCATGCTGACCGTTACACCACCGACGCCGCTGATATGTTAGGTACATTTTCTATTTTTAAACCTACCAGTTATATTCCTCCATAATTTAACTTGATGTCCAAAAGAATTTAAGTTAAAAGAAAAAATATTTTAAGAGGAAAATCCTTCGGTAGGCTAGGCTTCTCAGCATGTTGTCTTAATAATATGATGACTAGCCTATATAATATAGGCCTATATACGTGCAGTGCTAAGCATGGCTCCTGGGACCTACATAAAGCACTAGTCGGGTCTACTTGTCCCCTCATGTTGTTCATAGCATTACAGGTAGGGTGAGCCAACTGGCCGATGTGTAGTCCCTGGTCCATGTTGGCAATCTAACGACAGCCAGTCACTAGGAGGCATGTGTGCATGAACTATATGAAACTATACCTAGTGGCAAGTGGTGAAGAAAATCGTCCCAAATTATGTACATAGGCCTACATATAGCCTACATGAGTTTTCACATTGCAACCAGGCACACAGGTATTAACAAATATAAATTAGGCTATTCAATAAGTGTGGAGGCCACAACTTTCGGTATCACAGTTCAGATAAAAAACAGGTCATTGAATAAATTTATATGTAGGCCTAAGAGGAACCCGCCCCCTGTAAGAGTTACTATAGTTATAGGTGTGTGTTTATAAGGGTGCCCATGCGGAGGGGAATCGAAGAAAAATGCCTAATGACGAGGAAAGCCGGTTTGGGTAGAAAGGTGGCGTTCTCTACGTCACAAAGTCCACCAATACCTCCATTCAGTTAATCTTATAGCCGCAATAACCTAAACTAGTTTGATATTTTTATGATTCGTTCATCGACCATAGGCCTATACATATACGGTACAATGTATAATATTATGGTAATGATAATAAAGAATTCTGGAAACATGTCTGTTCTTTCACGATAAAAAAATATCATAATGTATTTCTTAAAAAGTGAAATCCCATCTATCTTGATGCAGTGCCGCTAAAAGACCGATTTTACGATCGTTTAACACTTTAAACTCTGAGTGAAATAGCGGTGAGGGAGTCCAGTATATATATAGTAAAGAATGTGCATAGTCAATACACATAGTCAATGCACACGTGTTACACCTTGCCCTGTCAATAAAACCTACAGCTATATATACTGCCTTCATTGACTGGGTATAGCAACGAGTTTTGAATTTATTCTCGTTGGGTATAGTAACCTAATGTAACGCCACTTAACTTGGAATGGGCCGCCTTCATTGAATAGGTAGTACCTCTTCTTAGACATGACAGCGGTTCCTTATAATGAAATATGTCTCTTGTAAATTTATTTCCCCAATGTATTGGAATCGGAACACTATGGGTAAGCCTATCTATCTAGGGCTGATTGGTGCAATCTCAAGGACAAACTTAAAAGAATCTAACTTCCCAATGCACTGTTACAAAAAATACCTTGGTAGATTTAAGAATTAAATCGTAAAGAAAATGGAATTTCTTCATTTGTGTGTTTAACATGAAATAAAGCTGATCTCAAGAGTGAATGGCCTAATACGGTTTGCGTATGATGTTAGACCAGCACATTATTATGATTGTACCCAAGCACCTCGCAACCATTTGTGGTTCATGAATGTACATGTTCGTGACATATTGGAGTATACATACTGACACAGACATCTGACCCTAACAGAGCGTGTTCCTTCTAGAAAGCTCTAGAAGGTTTGCCAATTGTTCCTCACCATGGGAACCCACAGGCTTTGTGGCAGGATTTGCGCACCTTGAATATAAATTACGCATAAGGGCGACCTCGACGATGTTTGCTTAATTACCGAGCTTGGTGCTAATGATTAGTATTAGTATTATAGTTACCCATGTTTATAACACAAGATGCAGCAAATTCGGACATGTTATATGAAATGTTCATTATCCTATATCCTATATTATGTCCGTGTTGTTTGAAATACAATAAATATATTTTTTATTGAACACCAACAATAAAAAAATCTATTTTAAAAAGAGACTTTTAGACACTTTATGATGATCCGGAACTCAAAATAAAGGTTTATTTCTATATTTTTCCTTGCTACGGGCATACTTGTAATAAATAGTGAATGGAACTCGGTCCTGGTTAAGAAAACATTTATCAAAATTACTTGATTCTTCCTGAATCTCGCGCAATAAAATTAATATTCAATTACTAGCACCTCGTTCTATTCTCTATCACTAACACCTCTCTCTCAGTATTGATAAAGGTAAATCAGTACAATAGGGATATTTGCAGTACTTTACATGTGTATTAAAGTGACCTTATAAAAAGCATATTCACAGTGGGGGTTCGGATAAACAGTGGGACCCTCGTGAATTTTATTCTATCCCGACCATGCATATGGTTTCACTATAGATACGTGTGGCTACGTTTATTATGTAAGAGTCAATAAATAAGCTTATGTTCTTCTATGATGTATCGAGTGTTTTGATAACGTGTAATGCAGTTGCTTAGAATGACAGAGTTAAACAACATTATCTTTCATTTATGTATATATGGCCATACATGGAGAAAGTAAACACAGTGCTGCCCCTGGGGTTAGTTTTATGTGCATGCACATTGCAGACCAGCGCTTTGTATCGCCCCAAATCGGCTCAAGTAGCCTATGCACATGTATATAACGCTGCCTATATTTATCATGTCACCGACCCAGACTATGACCCAACTTCCAAGCCTTGCACAAATCTTAGAAATAAATGTATGCGTCTGGACAGGTAAAGGAAAGACCTGTAGAGTAAATCTGGACTTTTATGTTCAACTTCAACTCGTGTAAAACAAAACTTGAGGTAGATTCTTGTTCACCGTTTCCAACATCACATCTTTGAGAAAAATAAAAGACGTACGTGTATGGAGGCATACACGTATTCGCACATTGCATACAATTTTACCTAAGTATGGTACTTGTAGTTAGCTCGCATTATAACTAACTAGAACGATAAAGTTATAGTATTTCCTACCCGGATTCGGGTCAATAAAATGATGGTACCTGCACAAAAATGTAAATTACCTATAGAACCGTCACACCACAAGCATGGCATTGGAAAACGCAAGTGTATTTGAAACGCACTGGGTGTGATTTGTCATCGCAATCGTTTTTATTGAAGTACACTTTATATATTGTCATGACTTGAGCCAAAAGGTTTTTGTTCGTAGCCAAACATATATAATCCCACCAAAGTGCAGTTGAAAAGGTTTGGCACCGTCAAGAGTAGTCCTTCACATATATTATTCATGTATTGCAAAATATGGCGATACAGTGGTTGCACATGTACATATATCATAGCTATAACTTTATTAATGTTAGGCTGTCAAATACATGTAACGTAGATGAGAGCAGAGTGAAAGGGATAAATATAACATGTCCGATATTCAATGTAATACCAAATAAAGATTTCAAACCTTTGCTTTAAAAATCCATGAAATATCTCTGAATCAGATCAGTGTATACCGGTAGTCCTAAAAATTGACCATTCTCTTGATTGTTATAAGTATATAATATAACTCATATACTCATATACTATAAGTATGTGTTATTATAACACATGCTTATAAATGATACAAATATGAGATATATTATATAGATAAACCATTTTTCAGGATAAATAAGTTCATTATAGGAACGATTTATATTTCCATGGTGGGCAATAGTAGAAAATCAGAAACAGCAGACATGAAATTGACTTGTATAATCATGTTGTGTCCCAACATTCCATGATGCTGATTTAAAGATATTTCACAGTTATGGGGAATTGCAAATAAAAAGTAATTTTCAGATAGTTTTGGGCATAAGTGGAGGTGCAGTGATTAGCCTCCAACACTAATGTCAGTAACGTTACTGTTATTTATACAGTATACCTGAGATAATTCCAACTCATTATCTTCGTCGGAGCAATGCCTCAGCGTAAATCACAAAAACGATAATCAACAGAACCGATATTGTCCCCTGATGACCTGCGAAAATGGCCCATCAATTCCAAAATTCAACAAGATTCAGAGAAAGTAGAATTCATTGGACCCTTTTCCATATAGTAGTTACTAGCCATGGCAAGTATAGTATTGTTTAACCCAAGTTCTACCAATGCACGTACTGCGAATTGAGATTATGACGCATGCAGATTTTAGGCCGAAATATTCATATAAGTGTTTCTTGTGTCGCACTGATAGTTTTAAATATAAAACAAGTCTATTAAATTGTAAAAAGGGAGCAGTTTTATGTCATTGTTCTTAAGACGTCCCTTACACTATGTATCAATGTGATGACAGATTAATATTTCTGATATGCAATATTTATATTTTGAACACCATATTCGCTATCGATTATTACATCCGCTATTGATTATCAATAGGAAAAGGTTGAGATATCCATATAGACAAAACACCGATAGCAAATCGTGACATTTATATTATAGATAAAGTATTATACCAAGCCGTGTATTCAAGCCTAAACTGTGGTATTTGTGTATACATTGTATATTTGCCGCCGTATTATTCCAGATTGTAATGGGCGGACATTCGAGAACACATTCTGTTTTTCACTTTCACCAGAGATGTGTTTATAGACTTGTTTTATTAGTTTTTCCATTTTATGTTCTACTAAAATTGACACCCATCACAACACAAGCCCATTTTTCTCCCTTCCTTGGCCTTGTCGCATTATTGGTGTTTGTCAAGCCGCCGAAGATTTTGGCCAAGCCGACATGTCCTAACCGTTCGAGTATCCAAGGCCGAGGCGTCCCTAGCAACTCCCTCCACTTGGACGCGCCCGTGCATATCAACGGTCAAGCGGGAGTGGATGGTATAAAAGGAGCGCGTGGCCTGTCAGTCAATCACAACACACCTGCGGCACCTCAAGCTATTTCGTGTGATTTCAAACCCTGATCAACCAACAACATGGTAAGTACCGTACCTCTATACTTTTACACCCAGTTCGTCAACTTGCGCTTTGATTGACATTTATTTAACAATCGAGCACACAGACATTATTCATACGTTCGTAATTATTGGGATTGTTCGTGATAAATAATTTGATCATATTGATACAAAATTTTACCATTAAAACAGTAATTACTTGAATTAAGTGGCAACCTAGTTAAACGTCTACGTCAGTTCCCGAAAGCTATCGTAAATAAAGATTGGATCGAAGGCATTGCCGTTTCTTTTTGTTCTCCCATTATTTATTCGAAACAAAATTGTTTGGATCTTACCTTCCTACGCATCGTCAGTTGAACAGAATATTTGAACTGTTTGATTGGTTGCAGTCCTGATATGATTTGTTTAAACAGCTGGTATGCGGATATTAATAACCAGCTAATTACAGTCATAAACTTCACAAATTTGCTTGATAAATTGTAATTGTACGTCCGTTCACCATTACTGCCGGTGTCATGACGAAAAGTGACCCCCATCGAAAAGTGACCCATGGGTCGATTTTCGGCAATCGAAAAGTGACCCACCCCATCGAAAATCGATCCCCTCTTCTTTTCTAACTTAATGTTCTGAAATAATATATTACGCTGCCTGATATTGTATATTAATTCAGTTGTTTGATAGATAGTTTAACATAAAGTTTCTAGTGAGTATAATAACTTATAAAATATACATAATAATGTAGTGAGAAATAAATATCCATAGTAACTGTAATTTCTACCATAACATCTATAGACGCTTCCTAGTTTTAAAATCTAATAAAATAATCTGGATACATAATACCTATTAATAGTAACAATTATCCTCCCTCAGTTTCTACACGGTGAGGGCCTTATTACACTGAGCCAGCCTATTATAACACCTAGGGTGATTGAATAGGTGTAACATCTAGCGCGACAATATTCAGGAGCTAAAACACATTCCATGTTGTTACATTAGCTCCATGTAGCTTCATGATTGCTGACAAATGAATGCTCAATATGGTATAAAAGTTATGTCTATATATCTCTGCATAAATGGGTGGGTCATTTTTCGATGGGGTGGGTCACTTTTCGATTGCCAAAAAATGACCCATGGGTCGATTTTCGACGTCCAAAATCGACCCACGGCTCACTTTTCGACGGGGTCACTTTTCGATATCACACCGGCATTACTGCCATCGATGGTTTATTTTCCTTCAAATGTGTTGTTGACAAACTGCGGTGTAGCCTACGTAACTGCACTGTCCCAATGCGTCTATTATTAAACCGTGGTATTTCAAAGCGTCACAGACAATTGTCGATAAAGCAGTCGATAAGCAGTATGCCAAACCATATATATACCAGTTACGGTAACCAAGGATCTAATGACAATACGTGACGCGTTCCCTCCTTGATCGATCGGATATTCTCACAACTTAAATTTCCCAATGCAGCAATTCTGCACGTGGGACGCTGTGTGTTGTATATACCGTCACAGTCTAGGTCCAGGATTACGAAAACCTCTCGCTCCAAACCGCAAAATGCCATTGTAATCCCATTAGGACTCCTATTCCAGGGCCGGAAAAGCCATCAGCGCAGTTGCCGTCCAATCACTGGCACACAATTCTGATCTGAAAGGCTGTGAGCCTAAACTGTACATGTATATGTAATACAGGTGGTATACGGAAACCACAACAAACAACTTACCGCTAATTACCGGTATGTTTGACAAGTCCTTTCTACCTAACACATGTCCTAACATGTATGTCTGGCTCCATGGTGACCACTATCCCATACGCCGCGGGAGAAAGTTATTGTTAGCGAATGAGGATCGAGTGAAACACTCACTGGCGTTTTGCGAGTATTGATCTGACAAATGTCAATCATTTTGTTTTATATTCTTGATGAGCAATCGTGTTAATCGCTAACTTGAGATTCTTGTAGACAGAAAGTAGACAAGTCATTCGAGACAACGATCACCTAGACAATTATTAATTCCCGTAGATATGTTCAATAATTCTCGAGATACAGAGACTGGAAGTATATGCTCGTTGCAAATAACGCCTGTTGGTGTTAACGAGGTGGAGGACTTATATGAGTACACGTGCAGTAATCTAATCATACCGTCGCACGACATGATCTCCCATGACATCATGTGGTGATCTCTTGTATTTGAGCGGCGATATTTCCTGCGGCTGCTTGTTTGTAATATAAAAAAATAAATATTGGCATCGATTCAAAATCTCAACACATCACGACATAATAATATAACGATCAGGTTTGCCTTGTTTTTATATGAGAAACCGATTGCGTACGAATTACATCATAAAACAAAGCTATTCTGCATTCAGAACGTCCTGACTTTACCAATCTATATATCAAAAGAACAACCGATGAAACTTTGTGTGTAGCACTACACATGTTATAGGCAATGTAACTAACAGCATATCTTCTCTCTTCCAGCGTGAGTGTATCTCTATCCACGTCGGACAGGCCGGAGTCCAGATCGGTAATGCCTGCTGGGAATTGTACTGCCTTGAGCATGGCATCCAGCCTGATGGCCAGATGCCCTCTGACAAGACCATCGGAGGCGGTGATGACTCCTTCAACACCTTCTTCTCCGAGACTGGTGCTGGCAAGCACGTCCCCCGTGCCGTCTTCGTCGATCTCGAGCCAACAGTAGTCGGTGAGTTAATTATTATATATATTTAAGTTTATATATAATTTTATATAATATTTATTATTATTATTATTAACAAAAATATGTGAATGCAACCCATTGTAGCAATATAGCAGGGGCCACGCCCACTTGTGTTTGTTTACTCGGTGTTAGGTCACATGACCTTTACCAGCATTTACACAATATTCTGCAGTAGAAGCTTAATCAAGAGATACACATTTTTGTGTGTAATTTATGAGAAATCTAATATTCGATGTTGGTATTATATACAATCAAAAGTTTAATGATGATATGATTAATTAATTATTATTCCTTGTGTCCAACAGATGAGGTCCGCACTGGAACCTACCGTCAGCTCTTCCACCCCGAGCAGCTGATCACCGGTAAGGAGGATGCCGCCAACAACTACGCCCGTGGTCACTACACCATCGGTAAGGAGATCGTCGATCTCGTCCTTGACCGCATCAGGAAATTGGCTGATCAGTGCACTGGTCTCCAAGGCTTCCTCATCTTCCACTCCTTCGGTGGTGGCACCGGCTCTGGCTTCACCTCCCTCCTCATGGAGCGTCTCTCCGTAGACTACGGAAAGAAGTCCAAGCTTGAGTTCGCCATCTACCCCGCCCCCCAGGTAGGCCTATTTGATAATTTTCGCTATATTATTTTTCACGGTTTAAATAAATATTTGGTTTTCATATATTTTGATGTATTAAAAGTAATTTTTGTATATGGAATTTTTTCATTTATTATCACTTTTTCATTAATTTTGTATGATAAATGAAAGATTAACTGATGAATTTCCCATCAATTTTCAGGTCTCCACCGCTGTCGTTGAGCCATACAACTCCATCCTCACCACCCATACCACCCTTGAGCACTCTGACTGTGCCTTCATGGTCGACAATGAGGCCATCTACGACATCTGCCGCCGTAACTTGGACATCGAGCGCCCAACATACACCAACCTCAACAGGTTGATCGGCCAGATCGTCTCCTCCATCACTGCCTCCCTCAGGTTCGATGGTGCCCTCAACGTTGATCTGACAGAGTTCCAGACCAACTTGGTGCCATACCCACGTATCCATTTCCCTCTGGCCACATACGCCCCAGTCATCTCTGCCGAGAAGGCCTACCATGAGCAGCTCTCAGTTGCTGAGATCACCAACGCTTGCTTCGAGCCAGCCAACCAGGTAAATAATTTATACATTTATGCAGCAATAATCAATAGGTATACATCTCTATGACTGACACAGAGACTTGAGTCTACGATTTTAAAAAAACGAGATATCAAAAAAATAAAAATCTTTCATATTAACATCAATACTTATTAATAGAGTGACTAGAAAGTGGCCTATAGATACATACAACACTTGTCTTGGGGACGAGGGCTAGTCTACCCAACACGTATTACTTGATATGTTTTCCCTGTGATAATCTTACATAACAATCCTCTTAGAGAAGATCATTGCTCAAAGGGACACTCAGCAATACGGCATGTGTTGAAAGACCACATTAATTCAATCTAATTTCTTCCTATTTCCAGATGGTGAAATGTGACCCACGTCACGGCAAGTACATGGCCTGCTGCATGTTGTACCGTGGAGACGTCGTCCCCAAGGATGTCAACGCAGCCATTGCCACCATCAAGACCAAGAGGACCATCCAGTTCGTCGACTGGTGCCCAACTGGTTTCAAGGTCGGCATCAACTACCAGCCACCCACCGTTGTGCCAGGTGGTGATCTTGCCAAGGTCCAGCGCGCCGTGTGCATGTTGAGCAACACAACTGCCATCGCTGAGGCTTGGGCTCGTCTTGACCACAAGTTCGATCTTATGTACGCCAAGCGTGCCTTCGTCCACTGGTACGTCGGAGAGGGTATGGAGGAGGGTGAGTTCTCTGAGGCTCGTGAGGATCTTGCTGCCCTTGAGAAGGATTACGAAGAGGTCGGAGTTGACTCCGTTGAGGGTGATGGAGAGGAGGAGGGTGAGGAGTATTAAACTCTGAATTCTACCTGCAAACCCAATCTTACTGACATTGATATGAACGGTTGAAGCAATAACATCGTGCTAGGTATATGATCAATAAACACATTGTCATATATTTGATGAATTTTGTTGTATCTGGGCATGGATTTCATTCAGTCTAATATGGGACCCTCGTATACAATATAATTATTTAAATCATTCCCCGGGCAATAAATTATCATGTATCATTTAATATGCCCTAAACCTATATTCAATATAGATGTCCACAAATAATTCCTATAAAATAAGGGTGTAGATGAATCCTGGTATACGTTGTCCCTAAATAGTTGTCGCTATTGCAATATCTGATGAGTCATACTGAGAAATCCGACTAAAGTACATATTACCAACATATTCAACATAGCCTAGGAAATCCCAGGATGAAAGATCATATTAAATCCACATTCAGCTAATCGCAAGGTCTCTTCGCAACGAGCACCACCATGGTTTAGACATTAAATATTCCCCGCTGTTTTGCCACTGATGGTATAGTACTTTTATCAATACCCGAATTCTCAGATCCAGTTAAATTCATATAATATAGCAAGAACAGCATAGTATCGCGTATGAGGGGGGCTGTATTCTCCGAGTATGGCCGAAAACTACGAGGCCATAGGCCGAGTTGTTTTTCGGCCATACGAGGAGAATACAGGCCGCCGAAGACGCAATACTGTGCTATTCTTGCTTTTATTCCATGATTCTTAACTTATTACAACTTAATTTGATTTATTTCATCAAATTGTGCTGTCCGCATGGCTCACCGATAGTCTCGAACGGTCGTGACGTCACTGTACAATACAGGGAGTTTATATTGTACACCTTGTGAGCGGCAAGTATATCGAATATTGTACGCTCACGGCCAAATCGTGGAATAAAACACCATTCATCATAACCAAACGAAGGAGCGACTTTCAAAAGGGACCATGGACGTCTGACGATTAATGAACCGCGGGAAGTATTTCCGATCCTTCACCACCGCATTCCTGAAAGTATAGGCAACTTGAGGGGATGTGAAATGGATTAAGTAAATAAATTCGATCTCGAACCACTTAGTCGCTAAAGGTATGGGACACATGATACCTGAAGGGTAATATGCTCAGGTATGCTAAGAAGGCACTTATATAAGTAGGGGCATGGAAAGAGTTTCGCGGAAACTGGCAAGGAAGGGAAAGTCCCATCTGACATTCGTTCTTTGTTGATAAATTATTGTATAGTCTCGACATATATGTATCCACACATTCTAAACATTCACCGGCGCGACTGAACTGTATGATCGATAAGATTATCCCAACATCTCACACTCACAGGTTCTCAGCTTATTCTTTTAGCATCAAGTGCATAGCAATATATCAAACACCGTGGTGGAGATGTCTTGTAACAGAATGACAAATAGTGTTTGTTTGCATCTTTGCACAAACAAATGAGAGCTCGGTGGGAGATCTTAATCTATGAGTCTATCCAGGGTAAAGTCTGTGGCTTTCCCCTACTGCATATTCCTCTAAGTTTCTATCACTCACTCTATCCTAGAACACCAATGACACATCGCCCTCCAACTCTAGGATTGCTTGGAGTTATAAGATAGTTGTCTTTTGAAAGTGCTATACTGCTACATCACAGTTTTGCTTTCACTTCCTCGTCACCTATACTAACTTAGGGAGGACATAGACTATTTAGATGAAGGGAATGTGCTGATTCTTCACCCCTTTAATCACTTAAGCACCATTCCCTGTCATTTGTTTTCGTAGCATGAGATATGGTTTTCGCTAGAGAGTGTTCCAAGTTGGCAACCGAAGCGCGTTCTATGAAGCATTCATTGAGCCTCTTCTAATGCTAAACAGATACCTACGTTGCCAATGAATGCTTGGTACATTGAAGAGTATCAATACAATTCAATCTTTGGAAAACAATCGCCAAATATTTTTTCCGAATCGTTCGTAATATTACAAAGGTAATATGAAGCAACTGAAAGATCTACTTGTCTGTTCTCCTGACGGCTTAGCATTCTGCTCTGACCATAGGGAAGAGCAAGCAACGTTGGAAATGTAAACAAGGCACATGTAAACAAATGTAAACATGTAAAACATAAATAATAATACATTTGGACATTTTAATGAGTTATTGAATCATATATATCAGACTGATCAATCATCATAATGTGTACTTCGGTCCAAAAACTATATGGACTATTCTTTTTCAAATACAGTGTAGGCTATAGTAATTCCGTCGAAAAATAGCCTGATCCACTGGTATGAGTTAAGTTGTAACAGTGTACACATGTTCTTAACATGAACGTATGCCTTGAAAATGATGCAATGTTGTACCAGCCTCTTGCGGAAAACATCTGCAATGCAGTTGAATTCCCGCCCACAAGCGCAACCCCGCCCGAAAGTATGGTGGTGTCCGCAGCCGAGACAAAAAATAGTTATCTGATTAAATAACCCCTTCTCATGCACAGTAGCCACACTCCAACTTGCCTGTGTTCCAGCACAGCAGGGGCTAGTGTACTGTAACTATGGCGGTAAATTATTTTCTGTTTTATTTTCTTGTTCCAATGGGACAAGCCTTCAATGTCATACCAAGAGATAATTCATTAGCTGCATTGTGCGTTGGGCAACAGTCCGGTTAACTGCGCATCAACAATTACCAGAAGAATGTATGTACATTTGTAGAGGATATATGTTATGTTTGCAAGTGATTTACCTGCGTTCATTTTTGAAAGCTAATTTCATCCTTGCCTTTTTGTATGGTCACCAAGAACAATATTTACATAAATGTAGTTTCTTAATTAAGTTTAGTTATTGGAAAGCTTGAACAAAAATCAATTGATATTAATTTTTCTAGGATTTGCTTATGCTTGTATAATTTTAGTATAACATAGGATGTAGTGTGATTTGATGAGACATTCTGATTCAATTGAAATTTAACATTGGATCAAACGACCAAATTTATGTGAGGCATGGGGACCAGAGGGAGAGATCGATGGGGCTGGAGGGATCCAACTTACCTCCTATGGAGCATTATCAACAACACCGGAGCGGGAACATGGGCAATGGGATGGGGTAGATGGGGTAGGTGCGGGTCTAGTGGTCTGAGCTGGGTGGGGTGGAGTGGGGGGGGGGGGGGCGTGTTTCAAGGGTGGGAGCTGGGGGTTTCCAAACGGGTATATAAGCTCAGCAACTGCGGAGTAACAGGCCAGATTCCCATAGCCCCTTGCTCCAGCTGGAAAACAATCCACCAGGAAATTCTAGGCATTCCTAGAAGTGCTGAACTAGATTGCCCCGGTTCATTCAGGAGTTTGTTGTCCACTTTACCCGCGCTGTGTGTATCCACTTCAACTATTGCAGAACCAAATAATCATTGGAAGTTGTCCTATTGCATCCACCGGACTCTTAAGTTGGAGGATATTATCCTCGGTCTGCAGTAGACTGAAGCCAAGAATAAGAGGAGAGGATTAGCAAGTATTTCTTTCCACTGCTTGTGTAGATAAGAGGGATCCACACGAGGTAACGGTAAGTGAGTACATGTGTAGGAGGGGAGGACTGGCTTGTTGGGGGACAGTAACTCATAGGGCAGCAGGTAGTTTATAATAGCAGTGATAGAGAACAGAGATTTGTACCTTACTTTGGAGGGAGACACAATTTCAGTGTTAGCTAAGTATATTTTTTATTTATCAATTATCTCTCATTTATATGTAGAAATGTCAATGGGAGGGAAAATCAAAATGTTCATTTAAATGTTGAAAGCTGCCTCTGTACTGAACAGTGCATACGAATATATTATATATATGTGCGAGGTATTCGATATAGTTTGAAACGCTCTATAATGAATATTGGATTGAGCAAAAGTCATTTCCAATCCCCCAACATACACACACATACACACACACACACCAAATAGGTTTTTTTTAAAAAGAAATCATTAAGATAATTTAAATCAATTACATAAAAAAACGCCCTATAATAAAAGGATGTTTTAAGGCGTTGCCTAGTGATTTAAGTTGTGTGAAGGAGATAAGGACACTTATACAGACATACCTGACACACATTAGCGGAAAAATGTTCTGCATTGTATCGTATCCATGTATACCGAGTAATGGTTCTATCGTGTAATTAACGATCATGCATTGCCTAAATCCCTCATTATGTTGTTTACATTGCCCAATAAAGCGTTGACGTATGCGTGGAATTACCACGGTTTCGATCTTAGGGACAAGACGAAGAAAACAATCAATGCAAACCTTTAAAACATCGGGGCGTTGAGGTCAATTGTTTAAAAACATTGTTGTTGGGGAGTTTTTCAAAATATTTGCTCAATATACCAGGCAACATGACAAACGTTGTTTTGAATAATAGCTTCTAAAAAGCCCTCGCTCCAAAAGACTACGTCAGCGAATTCCTAGGATCCCAGTGGCTGTTTGATATCCATGGCTTCAATTTTATATTCAGACGTATAGTGGCTCCTAAAGGGCAGCTGGAACATTTTTATAGGCAAGTCTCTATTAACTAACGATGTGTAATAGCAACGTAAGGAGCGAAGATTTAGAACGGAATAAGGTTGGCAATCGATACTGTTTGTTTCCTTTTCATGTCAATATCATTGTTATGGGAAGAAAGCAGATTAGCGATATGGTGTAAAGTAGGGTGTGGGACTTGATTTGGTGAAAGCGAAGCAACAATTTTGCTCGAAACACCTGCAGCCTCCACCCCAGTGATTGAAAGTGCCACTAACTTTGAAAACCGAGACCAGAATGATAGACTCTGGGTGACTTTCCACCCTTGTTAAATAGCCATGATAAAGAGAGAGTCGCAAAAAGCACATCTAGCAATGATAAAGAGATATATGAGTAGCTAAAGTCAATTACTATGTCCAGTAATCATTCTACGCCCCGCGCTGCCCTTGCTGGCAAGTACGCAAGAAATGCTGAGATTACTCGCCCACACGGTGCAAGCATCTGGCTCCCAGTGAGAATTTTTGCTCCAAGGAGGTGTACTCTCTTGGAGTCACAATGAAAATTTTATTTATCTACAACTACAAGGAGGGCGTGACTGAGAATTCCAGGGTGGTGTTCATGAGATAGATACGTTTAGACGTTTACAGCAGCACCCAGGGATGTGTAGTATTGGGTGATACTTTTTGACCCTATGAAATAGATTCTATAGTAGTCTCTAGTAATCAGGCCTGGTCAGACTCACACTATATTCATGATATCTATACCTAACATTACGATCTTCTGCTGATTGAATATTTATTGGACGAGATTGCGTAACAATCGAGTCCAATAATTATTCAATTACTAGTACCGAGTTCCATTCACTATTTATTATATGCCCCTAGAATACAAAATATTGAAATATACAATTTTTTTTGGTTTTGAATCGTCATAAATTATCTCAAAGCTAAAAGAAAAGCCAATTCGAACCCCCGCTTATCGCACCTCTCAAGTGGTATACGCATAATCAATCTACCCTTATGATTTATAACAAAACCTTTTTCAGGAATAATTAATCTCCTACTCGATACATAAATACCGACTAGATGCATAGAGCGAAGATTAGATATGTTTTACTACCCGACTCGACCGTCTAGTTTTTCGGAATAGTTATGAACGAATACAGTGATAAAACGACAGGTGGCCCCTGCCAATAACATATATCCATGATATTTGATACTGAATGTTGCCGCGACAAATATCCATATCAGAAAGAGCGAGGCAGTAAAAGTGACAACAGATCTCTTTTCCTAATTATGTAATAGCTTATCCCTCGTACAAAATTGATTTCAATTAGCTATTGGTGATAGCCACCGATACACAACATTCTCGAATAGCTAAGTTGCAAAAAGTAGGTTGTACAACGTTCACATTTTCATAGGACACTGATTGAAATTCTAACTTTCGTTTAAACACTATAAGTTTCGAATTATGTGTAACAATAGCGTAGAAAATCTTCACTGAAATTTCAATATATTAAACACAACAAATGATTCGAAATAGTGGATGACAGCCGTGTTTAAATTAGAAGTAATAGTGATACATGAATATCCGTATTGATTGCAGGGATTAAGGTTTTCAGAGAAAAAAGGTCCCTGTCGGAGAAATCTGATTTACGCAGAACATATTAAGTTATAGGCTATAATATACACGTGACACGCCCATCCCCAGTAAAAAAATAAAATGACCAGATGTTAAGATGCAATGTTACAGCGAGGAGAACTTTCTTATCTAGACCTATCACAAATCTAATTAAGGCATTGCTAGTTAAATACGATATGGTATATTTTTATAGTCATTGCAATGTTGAAACTGTATTCACAACATGGGTTAAAAAATGGTAATTATCTTCGCTATAATATATTTTTCTTTCATTAACTATCTATTGACTTAATCCGTTCTCAATAGAATTAATTTCACACGAGTTTAACCAAGGCCAGTATGTCAATAAACACAATTCCATCCCAACGTATATTGTGCGATGAAATGTTTTGGCTAAAGAGATATAACTAAACATGTGGTTAGTACCTGTTTATTTTGAGTTAGAAGCCAAAGGGATGTCTGGCTTGCTACTGAATTTACTAGAGCAGGTAAAGGCTGGGTTGTAACCTCGGGGTAGTCGGGTCAGCAATCGCAGGGCAAGTGTTGACGCCAGGGTAGTTGAGAGTTTCTGGAAGTTGTACAAAATGTACGTAAGACAGGTAGGTTAAGGAAGTCATGACGTATTTTAAAATGGATTACCATTTATCTTATTCTTGCTGAAGGTGTCTTTGTAATTTTGCCCATGAGAGATGAAAATGTATTTACAATCATTATTCATCGCTTTGGTCACATCGAAACATTCAGAGCTGTCATAACAAGTTACTATAGGGCAATGTAATACAGATCGGTCCCGGAGAAGAAACTGAGGATCTTCATAACATATCTTTTAGAACACAACATGCAAGTTTATCTTAAAGACATCTTTTTATTCCGGTGTAATATAATTCATATGTTGGAAGTCCTGTATGCTTTTTAAAACACAATTATCAATCAACGTGCAATGAATGCTACCTCCAAACAACAAATGTAAAAAATAATTCGATTCAATTTTCGCAAATTAACAGGAGCTTAGTAATTTCTTGATTAATTGGTGAAATATTATATAATAGAGAGGGAAGTAATGAGGGGAATCCTAATTATATAGCCCATGCAATTAGGATGGATGAAGTTCGGTAATCTAAACTATGAAGGAAGCAATGAACTTTTAGGGGAATTTGATGGATATTTTTTCAAACAATTCAAACATCTAAACATTGTCCTTATGATATAATATGCATACATCGAGTAACACGAACTGTTACATACCACTTCCTCCATCCGACCAAATTAGTTTTTATAAGTAAGTGAAATATGTAAGGTAAATTATCTTGACCAAAATTGCAGATATAGAACCGGCAATTATACCTTGTACCAGTGTACTTCAGGAATAAACTTCACATAACGAGGAAATTCAATATAAAGAAAGAAAAGCTAAGCTATCAGTTTTTAAGTGGGGTGACTCACCTTGAGATAACTATTGGAGTGAATAGCAAATCATATGATAATCCTAAATGACACCTTCTTCGTTCTATAGCTGACTGCATCTTCGCTAAGATGTTGCTAAGGAAATTGTCGATTTACGAGAAGAAACCAGAGAAATTCGACCATGAATCTCTCCTGGCAGACATGGAACGTGATGCTGCAGCCATGAAAAGAAGCCTAAACCTGATAGGTCAAGCAGCAGCTCAAAGTGTTCCATTCCATTCTGATGTTACTTCAAAGAAGTCACAGGTGTGTTCTTGATTTGATTTGATTTCTTTGTATTTCCATAAGCGTCACATCATTAGAAAGCTATTCTCAGCTTAATTTCCAGAAAGAAGATTTTAGATTTATGTAATTAATATTCTACCATCGATACTACTACATTATACATAAGTATTCATTATTTACGCAATACTATATGTATACATATACCATATAGGCAAAAACCGTACTAGCAGATAATCGACCATAAAATATTTTTGGTAAATCCGGTATATGAATAAGAGACTGCATGATAATGAAAGGTGATATTTAAAAAATGACGTCAATTCTTATTTATATATATAATCGATGGATGAATTCATTTTTCTGAAATATTAAAAGTACTTTAGGCATTGGAACGTGAATGTTTCTTTTTAAAAGTCACGTACGTTGTCAAATAATTTCTCTTATTTGAATTCAAACTTTCAATTGCAGGATTTACCATTATTTGAAACATCAAACACGGTCCTAGCAAGCTGCGATGTTAAAGGGTACCGACCAGAAGAACTTAAAGTTCGAGCAATCGGATCAAATTTGGTTGAAGTAAGTATAATGTATATTTCTTTGAGGTAGATGACATAACAACCGAAGGATAATTATGATGGTTCATTTCAGCACAAAAATATTCTTGAAAGAATGGCTTAGATAGGAATCTTTGTAATGGTAATATAATTGTGCATGGTTGTCTGGGAAATAGTATCGGTTGATATTGTTATGTCCAGAAGGAAACGGTGCTCAATTCGCCTTGAATCAAGAAAGGCAGTCTAGACAGGAAATGGGGAATGTTGCCTGAGATCCAACCATTTTCTTATCACCAGGGGAACTATCACCTACATTAAACAACTACAAGCTTATCAGTTAAGCCCACTTGCTCCTCTATACACAGCCTAGATCTCGAGATCTTAGAAGAAAACAACTCTATTTTAGAGACAAATAAGTAGTGTAGTCCCCGAATAATCTGACTTTATTTTCTATCTGAGATGAAGCAAATATGAATGTCGACAATTTTTTGGATAAAAATGATTATAAATAATACACAGTAGGGTTTAATGTAAAAATTCGTGTAAAACTAAGACAAAGTATATGTAGCATATATATATAGGAATGCCGTAGATGGAATAAAATCAAGAACACATTTTGTTGATTTCTTATAATATATTTTTTCCCTTAGAAAGTCCAATAGATTAGACTTGTTCATCACAAGATCTTTGAGCTGCAAATCAAAGGATAACTTTTAACACCCACTAATAAGAAAATTTGGATGTCAGCCAAAAAGGGAGGTCGGCCATCTAGCCTACAAGGCAGCAAATAGGAGAGGATTGCTGACTGGTAAAAATACAAAGAAAACTCTCGCACAAAAACTTCTAACATTGCTGAGCCAAACTGATGAAAACAGGCTGTCTGTAGGGGCTCTTAGGTCTCGAGATATGTAGATGGATATCAAGTTGGAAATTGATGAATGGGAAGTTTTTAATATCAATTTTTAACCACTAGCTGTGCGTGACCTGTTGGGTGTGTACTCTCCGGGAATCTAGTGGAAATTGGACAGTTGTTTGAGTACAAACTTCAAGATAAGATTACTGCACAGTTGGTTCTATACTATGTTAGATACGGTAACGTTTCAAAGTGCATGTAATTGAATTACATGTAATGAAAATCGAATAAAATAATTATGGGTTTTGGTGAATCGCTGCTCTTTTACTCGTCAATTAAGTATGGATAAATAAGTACACAATTTTTTATTAATCCGAGTCACACTTGAAGAATCTTTTCTGTCATTATTTTGAGCAAATTAATGCACCAAGTCCATATAATGTACCCTTTATAAAGTTGGTCAAGTGTTAGATGAAGACGTCTAAAGAAAACACGATAAGGTAAAAAAAAAAAACAACAAAACAAAAACAAGTGGTGGAACCCACCCTTAAGCAACGTATCCAAGTCCATTGTCTAGATTTACTTCCAATACACAGAACTACTATCTGTATACTATTTTTTAGTCTACCTGGTTAGCATTGTTTGTTGAAAGTCGAGCTACGTGATATGGATCATAGTCATTCCCTAGGGACACTGACCTCTCCAACATTACTTTCTCTCCAACCACCGAGTTTACAGTTTGTGCAGGTGACCCGTCACCGGATATATTGTCCGAGACCTTGGTGACTCGATGCGGTAACCACGCCCTACGCATCTATTGACGTTACGTCACAATACATGTTATTCCATCCATTCCTCCAGTTCCCCACTCCACGCCCATCTCTCGACCTGCACGCACGTCAGAAATTTTTTCTGCTATTTGCTGTGAATTTGTCTGAATTTTTTCGGAATTATGGGTCATTGTAGCCATTGCAACACTGTGCATGACGGTAAAACTGGGAAGAATTGTACGAGGCCAAAAAATACCGACATACCTGAAGAAATGTCTGCGTTGGAGAAAGCCGATTTGTTGACGGGGCGTGTCGACGGTTTGGAAGGCATGATGAAGACCATCTTGGACACGGTCGAGAAGCTGGATAAGAAATCCACTATTCCTGAGGCTGCTAGTTCAAGTTCATCGTCAGAGGTATTATTCAATACTCGTACATCTAGGTCTATGTTCAAGAGTGATTCTGACGACAGACATCGTGATGAAAGCGTGGAAAGTTCCATATATGACATTCCTGTGCGTCGAAGGAGGGCTAGTTCTTCTAGGAAGAGAGTCGGTCGGTTTGACCGGGAGCAATTTCTCGAGAAGGGTGAGGTCATAGAGAACTTTGATACTTTGCTATTATTAAATCTCCAATTATTAGAGAAGATGGTCGGTGATTCTCGGCCTCATGAGGAACTTTTGGGCGTGTTGTCACATTGTATAACCATGACGGAGAAGAATTCTTCTTCGATGTACACGCTCAAAGCCTCGTTGATGTACGACACAGCTGTCAGGACCAGAGCGAACAAGAAAGGTTTGGCGGCGTTCGGCGAAACTAAGCAAGAGGAAGTTCTTCGCCATTATTCATTTGAAAACTCTCGTCGGGCTTCTTCTGCAAAGTCTTCTTCTTCGTCGACTAAGGGCAGAAGTGTAAAAGACAAAGTGTGTTTTAAATTTAACGGATTGGGCTGCCTGAAGAATCCTTGTGACTTTCCTCATCGTTGTTCTTCCTGCGGTGCGTCAGACCATGGCGCCAAGAGCTGCGTGACGGCGAAGACAAGCAAATAGGATGCGGTAGAGAATCGGGTAGGTGGTGGTGACTGTCGGATTGATTTTGAACCGTCCCTTGTATTAGAGACGGTTTCGTGTGATATTTCGTCGAACTCTTCATCCATAGAGGCTAGTATCGGTGGCAAGATGGAGGCCACGGTCGTCGAGATTGACATTTCCAGACCTTCGACAGTTACCTATTCTCCTGATTCTCTCCCGGTAAATGATTTTCAACATTATTGCCATGACAAATGTGTTTATACTTCTATATGTGATAGTATTGCAAATTTTTATCGTGAAGGTATCTGTGATAATGACGAGGGATTGATTTTTATCTCTCCGACCTCTGCTAAAGGCCGTTCGGTCAAGGTATACGATAAATGTTTTCATGGTAATTGCAGTTGTGTACATATTTTGGGCGGATTACCCGTTCAGTTGAAGCCATGCAGAGTTATTGCTTCTTTATTTTATCAAGGTTGTCATGTATTTACAAAATATCTTGATGTGTTCCATTATACTATTGACGGTATTGATGTGGTAGATACGCCAGTAGAGGCGTATGATTTACCCAATTATTCTTCGATTTTAGAAGATTCAGCTCGTATCAAAATGGATAAAATTGTGGCTAATGAAATACTGGAAGGTTATGTATCGGTGGTAGATGATAAACCCAAGTGTATACACGCCTTAGGAGCTGTATTTAAACCTGACGGTAGTGTCAGACCTATAACCGACTGTTCCCGACCTGATGAATCTTCAGTCAACTTTCACTGTTCATCTCTTATACGTTCGTTTTCGTATAAAAATATTGACGATGCTACGGACATGGTGAAACAAGGAGATTATATGTGTGTGGTGGATATTAAATCGGCCTATAGAGCCGTAGCGGTTAATCCAGATCATCGTACACTTTGTGGCTTTCGTTGGACTATTGATGGCCAGGAGAAATATTTAACAGACAATCGCTTATGCTTTGGATTACGTATTGGTCCTTGTGTATTTGATAATATTTCTAATTTCATTGCTGATTCTATGTATACATTGTACGATGTGCGTGTAGTAAATTATTTAGACGACTTTTTCCTGGCGTCTGATTCCCTCCAAAAATGTTCCCTTGCCCGCAATACCCTTATATCCTTCTTACGGTCACTGGGGTTTTATGTAGCCTGGCACAAGGTTACCACGCCAGCTACTTCATGTACCTACCTCGGTTTTGAAGTGGATTCAGTCGCCATGACAGTCAGCCTACCTCAGAATAAAGTGGACAAGCTTCGCCGTCTTCTGGATGATGTGAAAGTATCAAAACATATTTCTAAAAAAGAATTAGAAAGACTATGTGGTTATTTAGCCCACTGCGCATCTGTTTTTAAAGGTGGGCGTACTTTTTGTCGTCGTATGTTTGATCTCTATAAAGTGATGTTGTGCAAAAAGTTACATAGATCAACCATTTCAGACGCCTTCAGGAGGGACATAGACTGGTGGCACGCCTTCTGTAAGGTATTTAATGGCGTGGGTCTATTGTCCAGGCGTGAATATCATCTCCCTATGGTTTCGGATTCATCCAGTAGAGGTTTTGGCATTTTCATGGGTTCCGACTGGATAGCAGGTGGTTGGGGCGTACATACTGTCCCTTGGACTGATTCAACATGTAACCACATTGCCAAATGCCCCTCAGAGAATGTCAAATGGGACAATATCAACGTACAGGAGCTTTTCCCCATCCTTCTGGGCGTGAAGAGATGGAAGCACTTATTCAAGAATTGTAGTGTTCATTGCTTTATCGACAACACCCAAGTGGTAGCCATGCTTACATCGGGCGTCAGCATCAATCGTACATGCATGCAATGGCTATATGAACTATATTGGGTTATGTTTATCTATGGAATTGAATTAATTCCTCACTATATCAATACAAAACATAATATTGTAGCTGACTTTTTATCTCGTCTTCCCTACAAAAATGAGCCTATAGACTATTCGATCCTGAATGAGGCTGGACTATGTTGTTTTAACGGTGAATCTCATTGTAGGGATGGACAGGTGGATGACCAGGGTCAAGGAACTTCAATCTGCGTCAGTAGCACCTTCTACTCTGCGTCAGAGGGAACGCCAGTGGACAGTGTTTAAATCGTTTCTTCAAGCCAATGGGTTGTCATCGTCCCCTATTCGGCTAGACGCCTTGTGTATGTACGCAGCATACCTATCAGGTTTCATGAAAGTATCTTCTGTGACGACTTATCTATCTGGTGTAGTCTTCGGTGCCCGTTTGAGACTTGTAGACTGCCCGGCGTTGTCTCATCCAATTATTAAGTCGGTCCTCAGAGGTATCGGTAAACTTCCAGGGGCAAGTCCCACGCCTGCTGATCCTCTTCTACCGACCCATCTTAAGGAATTATTTGCCTTTGTGGACATTTCATCTAAATCTCATGTTAAACTATGGGCCATGATCCTATTCTTATTTAGGTCATTACTACGTGTTGGCCACATTATTGCATCTCCTCACAGCTTATCAAGGCAGGATATTACATGTCTTCCATGGGGCGTGTTAATTAATGTGAAATCGTCCAAGACTACATCCACGCCCTTCAATCTTCCCTTGGTGAAGCTAGGTAAGCGCCCACTGTGTGCTGTATACTGGCTATCGAAGTTCTGGGCGTCTTCACCTCTACCTGATTCTTCATTATTGTTCGCCACAGCAAAGGTGCCCAACCCCTCATATGAGGAAATAAAGAAGTTTCTTGGTGAATTAGTGCGTAAAGCTGGCCTGAGGGGCGTGTATTCTACTCAATCACTTAGGAGAGGAGGAGCTACTTATATGTCATCTATTGGGATTAACCTATCAGATATTAAAGCTAGGGGACACTGGTTATCGTCGAGTGTAGATTCTTACATCACACCGGACTTGGACTTAAAACTTAAGGTGGACTCCTTCACTGCTGACAAGCTGTCTTCATAATTCTCTTCGGTTTGGCCTGGCTTGGATAAATAAACCCCATGTTATTATGTGGTTTCAGGCCATACCTGCGTTACTCTACTCATTCTCTACTTATAACTACAGCAAGTCAAGAGACACATATGTGCAGGTGACCCGTCACCGGATATATTGTCCGAGACCTTGGTGACTCGATGCGGTAACCACGCCCTACGCATCTATTGACGTTACGTCACAATACATGTTATTCCATCCATTCCTCCAGTTCCCCACTCCACGCCCATCTCTCGACCTGCACGCACGTCAGAAATTTTTTTCTTATTTATGTATATATTTTTGGATAAATAAACCCCATGTTATTATGTGGTTTCAGGCCATACCTGCGTTACTCTACTCATTCTCTACTTATAACTACAGCAAGTCAAGAGACACATATACCTATATATCTGAACCCCTAGGTACTACATTTTGGCAGGTGTACATATGTGTCGATGATGTCCATATTACTAATAGGCTCTCCCAACGGGCAGGCCCTCTGTTGGTGATGGTATTGGATATGATCCACTGGAATCCCATTGCTCTCCATGTGTAGTCTCGTCTCAAATCTCGCATAAATATTCATATTAGCAACATTGGCAATTTTTGTTATAACCTCCCACACACCTTCATTCGAAATATGTCATAAATGTTATTTCAAACCTATTTCAAAGCCATTGAATTCCTTACTATAATTTCAATTCATTTACGACGACACTTGATTTGAACCCTTTTTCAGTTTTGTGAATATGATTTTATGCTTAATTCTAGGTATCGGCGGAACACCACGAGAAGAGTGGCCTTGGCGAATCGCATAACAAGTTTGTGAGACATTTTCAGCTACCCCCTGGTGTGTCGATCAATGACATAAGTCCGAATCTCACGCCTGAAGGGAATCTGATTGTTGCTGTTCCAAAAATGCAAAATAAATGCCAACAACAGTAACACGCGAATCGGAAGATACAGACAGCATCCGTGACATGTCGAGTTAATTTCAAATGAAATTTATTATAAAACAATCCCTGGAATTAGAATAGAGAAACATTGTATTTTTTATAACTGTTTTAAAAGAGTGTATATTATATAGTTGTATTGTCTATTACAAATATTATTTGGGAGGATAAAGGAAACGTCGTAGCTTTATTGTTTATACTGTCAAAATGATACCTTCGGCAATTATAGTATTATTTATACTTAAATGTCATTTCATTCTACCGAAATTGGTCATTTTATTCATACTCGGATTATTCAGACTCGTCTTGTTAACAGTGTTGGATATAATGTCCCCATATATTTATACTTGTATATATGAGTACTTTACATGAATATATTTAATAAATAGAAATGTTTTTGTATATATGGTAGCTATTATCTAGTTGATGACATATGTATTTAACTCGTCCAATTGTACGCAATATATGGATGCTATATACGCGAGGATTTGAATATATTTGTTCATATAATATATCTTTTAATTAAGGTGGTCACTTCATCAATGTTATTCAATTTAATTTTATTCAAAATGTATATCCCGAAATATGACGAGGAATGGCTTATGCCTACCTCTATATAATTATGCCAGAATAAAGATTTATTATAACAATATATCTATATACGGATTCTGAACAGCAAAACGTCACAATCGCTCCAAAGGAACCGATTCCCTGAGGAATATAAATGTTACCTCCTTACTAAACAGGTTAAATTCATTTGTCTGTGTTACACAGTTTCTAATTGGAAGACAATATCGGACGCCCCTTTAAAGACGACATTGAGTGACTTTGTATTCTGTTCATTTTAACATTTAGATGTGTTATATTGCACCCTGAACGACAAAGGGCAGCTCATGTTTATTTATAAGATAAATGTATGCATAAAACCCCTTATGAACATTATAATGACACATTGCTACATCGGTGTATAAATGGTAACAATAAAATCATTTCAAACAGTCATAGTTGTCATGGACTTTTACATTCTGCACTAGGAGACGACTTTGATGTTCACTGTTTTACTCCTCGGTATGAAATATAGCCTTCATTGAAGACAAGAAAGAATTCTTTGGATCCCTTTTTCAACATAATAACAGTGGTAACATTTCTGCGAGATATAAATGCCATTCAAATGTTCGCCGAGTTAACCCTTTTTAGGCAGTACGAACTTTCTCACATGTGAAAAAAGATGCCCTCCCTGTAGGTTATGACCGAACACTAGAAGATTTTGTCTATGGAAAATATGGGTAAATGCGCCATCATCAGTTTTTTTAACGTTAAGGATCTTTGAGGCGCCCAGAATAGTGGTAATGATCTGAAAGACAAAACAGTTAAACATTTGCTCCGATCCATTAAACTCACATTGATGGTGTAGATGAGGGATTACAGGTATCAGTCAACGAAACTCATATTTTTTTCAGACTTTTAGTATCCGTTTATCATAAAGAATATCATCTAACAAAACCCTCGTATATTACCCGTGTGAATGCAATCGAAATGTAAACATTCGGTCGAAAGTAATGAATGCCAATCCACCTCAAAATAACAAAGACAATTGCAAAGTCTGTCGGTCAGGGGGATTACATCGTCCAGACAAAACCTCTCTTAGCTATAAAAAGAACCATCTTGGAGATGTGAGCTTTTGGGAAAGCGTGACCATTGGGGAGTTTAAGATGCCTTTATAATGATGTTGAAGCTCAATTTAATTATCATTGACATTTCCAAGGTCGAATGTTTGTTAATTTGTTTTTTGAGATTCTTTGTGTTCACGTTAGCCCTAGGCAAAAGTAAATTCTCTGATACATGTCATTGTGAAAATGCATACCGCAATTTAATACCTCTGATAATCTCTTCTGGGAATGACTATCTAAAAAATCAAACAATAGCCGTTAGAGATCACAAAGATTATTTGGAAAATAAAACGTATATGTAACATGTGATCCAGAAAGTTACCGCTTGCGAGATACATTTATTTTAGTAAATTGGTTATATTTCTATGGAAAGCCATTTATACATATAACCCAAATATACAGAATTTTAGTAATACTTTTCCTAATTTACCTAACCATATTCCTGATTAGCCTTTTGGTCAGTGAACTGGCATCCTATTTCGGGAAAATTGGCCCAGCTCGGCGGCCAATCCGGAATGTGCCTACTAGGTAGGCCTAGTGTTTTTCCGAAGTAGCAGGGTGTCTAGAGAATTAGAAGTAGCAGGGTGTCTAGAGAATTGGAATTAACAAAAGCTATGCCCCAGTCAGGAATTGATGAAGTCTAAGTAGAAATGATAGAAAGGGAAGATTAGCTAAATATTAAAAAGCACAATTTGGGAATTTTAGGAAGTTTCCGATTTGGTTTCTAATTCTCGGCTAACCCAGAACAAAATTCCCCAGTTCGCATGCATTTTCAATGGTGAATTCCTCAGTCATTTTGATTTTCCGGGTTAGCCTACTAATTCTCCCGGGTTTGGGGTTAATTCATAACATGTATAAATGGCTTTCCATATATTTCACAAGATCTGTGTGCCTATTATTGTTTTTATATTTAGCTGAATAAAGAATCGTCGCAAAAACGGCCATCGCAAGCCAGGAGTTTGCCGGCTACTAAACTATTTCTAGCAGTTGTGCATACGCCTGGTCAGGCATTTTGCCGTGCGACTCTCTGAGGTCTGCATCCAGCCTTGCAGGACGGCTGCAAGATGGTTGCAGACAGTTAGATTTTAGCAGAAGAATCTATATTTCGTTAGCTTTTTAATGGAATAAATTATAATCCCGGAGTTTCTACCTGCAAAAGCCTATGAGCTTTGATTTTCTGATTGGAGGGTTTCCCTGGCCTGCTGCTATATATGACGTCATTGTGCCCATGGTCACGTGATCGCATCTGATTGGCTTAGAGTGGCAGTGGCTCTTCTCTGTGTGCTCTTCCATCAACTTTTTGTTTTGGCGGCCATTTTAAACACCCCTCGCTTTGAATACACGGTTTGTGATAACTTTTTAATTATTCATTATACGAAAGAGTTTCCAATTTGAAAGTTACTCCATATAACTCAAGCTACCTTCTGGGTTTGGTTAGAAAGTTCCAGCCTAAGGGCTCCTGATGGGGGGGGGGGGTCCTGTGTTGATTTGTCCCGCTAAGGATGAGCATTTGTCCCTTGTCCCCAGAATCCCAATGTCGATTTGTCCCTCTAAGAAAAGGTCTATGTTGTTTGTCGATCATAAGAAATGGCTATGTCAGTTTGTCGATTTAGGCATCAGGACCCCTAGCCTAGGAAAAAGTATGAAAACAAGTCGATCATAGGGCGATTCGGGTACTATACCGTTTTATCCTCTGGCAAGGGCACCGGTCACATGTCTCAATAAACATAGGGGAGCTATTCCTAGCGGAATAGTGGTAGGGTGCTGCTCGTCAAGCTTATTACATTATATTTTATTAGCAGGGAACAATAAGTATAATGTCGGAGTAGTGTATGTAATGTCATCAGGAAAATCGTTGGACATGCTAGGGGATTTTCCCCATCTGCACATAGCTGCACATGAGGCAGTAAAGATCGTTGGATTTACAATAGTAGTAACTTTAGTATATTCCAATAGTCTTTCCTAATCTTGAATTCATCAATGCACTTGAGAAATTACTCCTACACTACAAGAAAAATCTCCTGCGTTTAAATGGGATGCCAAATAGGAAAACAAATATTTAGAAATCCATATACACATTTTCCCTGCGAATTCTCAGAATATGATGTTGAAGTGAATTATATGTTATAGGGGAAACCTAAGAACACTGCCATGATCGATTTTGCTTCATTTAAGCTATCATATATTCTTCTAGTAGATCTACATGGGCCTGATTTACAGATCGGTCTTGTCTGAACCCATATTGTTTTGAGTAATAGAAGTTATTTGTTTCTAAATGAGTTGAAAGTTGTTTTTGAATAATTTTTTCTTAAAATTTTGCTGGCATGGAAATGCCCGATATAGGTCTATATAGTTATTAGTGGACCTTTTCGAACCACTCTTATGTAGTGGTGTAGCTACTGCTGATTTAAATAAATCAGGAACAATTGATGTGGTTAAAGAGAGATTCACAATATAAGTAAATTGAAAAATTAGCGCTCTAAGACACTCTTTTAGAACCTTTCCTGGTACATTTTCCAGACCTGAGTTTTTTTAGGGTCAATACAAGCCGAAACGTCCATAACTTCCTTGGGAGAGACAATCTTAAAGTAAAAAATGTTGGCACTATTATTATTAATATACTACTGGTTACCGTCATTCATTTGTACCTGTTTCATTTTGTTTACCTCCTGAATTGTGGGTTCTGGAATCTTATTCGCTAGTGATGGTCCAACGTCTAAAAAGAAATTATTAAATTCATTTGGGATTTCTTTACTTTCAATCTGTATTCCATTTGTATCAGACAGATTCACAAGCCTATTGTTTGTCATTTCTTCTGGACAAATAAAAGCTTGTATGGACCTCCACTATACCCTTGGGTTATTTCTATTAAAGATTAGTTTCTGGCTAATATCGCACTCTTTCTATTCCTACACATAGTATTTACTCCATTCCTCAATTGCTTAGCTCAGAAGTGGTTCTTTCTCATTCGATCTAAATGGATCAATTACAGAAACATTTTAAATATCAATTAAAAAATATACGACTATGTGATATATCGGATGTATCTCGTATGTTTCTTCGACATATTAACCACACACTGAGATATTATACAGAACTACTTATGACTATTCATTCACATCATTAGCAATGTTATGACAGTACCGTAACTACCTGGTAAAATATCAATCAGAATGAATTTGTCATGAGATTAGACAAAGCATGAGAAAACAAAGACCAACAGTTTCTCAGGGCGTCCTCTCTTTTCGTCATACGCATCAATCATTGAAAGCCTCAGAGCAGAAAAAAAAATTACAGGTATTATTTTTTTAATCTCTGGTCATGACAGCTTACTTTGGTCATGACAAGGTAAATTGATAGGTCCTAGTCGTCTTGACCTCTATTTTTTCCTCTTGATCATAGCACAACCTCTAGGCCCCTGACTGCAAGGAGGTCTTATTTAGGGAAAAGACATAATTGAATATCCATTATCTCAAGAGCTCAGCTTAATTATGACCATATAATCAAGTCCTTGTACATACCCTAGATGTAATGATTTTGTTCTTCATTAGTCTCATAAAAAAGGAGATATAAGAGAAACATGATGACGGCACCAACTGGTTAAGAGTGTAAATAATTGATGGAAAGAAAGAAATGAGTGTATGGCTGTAGTATTACATGGACTTCAGTTTCTCCAATAGCCTTAAGCAACTGGTTATATTTCTGAAATTTGAGCTCAATATCCAAGAATTTGATGGATTACGGCGCTTCCTTCGCCAGGTAATAGTTCCGTCCGCATAGAACATTATGATATATGGGTGACGTTATCAGAATAATGTACAATTCGCTTTCACCCATCCTCTCGAATAGACTCAAATTAAATCGAAAATGACGTTCAAATTACTATTCAACATAACGGAACAGATTATGTCAAGCAACCAACGCAGTACAACATATATCATACTCAGACATACCTATTGATAGACTCTGTAGTGAGTTTTCATTGTAAATTGGCGCTGCATTAGCTTTAAATTGATGACTAATGTATCCAGAAGTGGTGCTTTGTATTTTATTTTTATTATTCTTGAGATTGGAGTAGGTATATCTGATGGGCGGACCAGGAAGATCTGTTCGCAAAGGCTCCTGTCCATTTCATGTAACTGTACTGATCAACTTGAATAAAAATCTTTATATATATATTATAAAGCTGCCGATTGTACATTTTCTTACGACCTGACCCATATGTATAGGTGACAATTCTTAATGTATAATGGATCTCAGAAAAGAGAGACTACACTTACTGGCATTAATCCTTCCGAACATGGCTGGGCCGTTGATAAATGATGAAATCTTTGATTGACTTGTAAAATTGATTGGATAAAGGAGGTGAGATTACTTCTTGGTACGGTGATGTATGATGGTATGCTAGCTGTTTGATTGCCGATGTCATTAAGGATATACGCTCGAAAAGATTGAATGCAGCTGTGAAAAAAAGCTTCCGTAATTTGGATTTTCCTGAATGAAAAAGGATTTGGATTTTCCTGGATGAAAGGCTGTGAATGTCGTACTTTTGTTGTTATAGTAAGACTGAACTAAACTGAGACAGACATAATTGATCATCTATTAAATTCTGAAGTGACAGGTAAGGTGAGATTTATTCCCCAATATTAACAAACTTTCACATAATATCGTCCTTACTATCTAATAACGCAAGTCTATTAATAGAAATTCCAGTCACCTCGCGGCATGATTAAGTCCAGTAACTTCAAATATCCCTTGTTCAAAGGATAGCAATTTAAAATAAATTATATAAATTATGTAAATTTATAAAATATAAAAGATGTAAAAAAGGATCTATATAAGAATAGATCATTTGATGGATTACGGCGATCATGAGAATAGAATATGGAAAGACAAAGCCACTCTCCAAGGAAGGTATTTCTTGTTTTCTTTGTTGTATGTATTTAAATATTTTTATTCAGCAAAAAAACATTATGTAACGAGTACACTTTTTCTCAGTAGTCGCTGACTCTTACAAAATTTAATATTTTATCATAGAAAATTAGTGAATACATAGTGATCCTCATAATGAAATATTCGATATGAAATACGTAAGAAATACAGATGCAAAATCCATATCCAGTTTATATATATTTAGAAACACATTCTGCTTCATCGATCACTTATACTAACCAAACTCAAACTTGATGTTGCTATTCTATGCTTCAGGATATTAACTTTGGATGGATGGCATTTCTGACAAAATTTCTCCAAAATATAAATTGCTTTGAATTTATGTGTAAATTAATTCGCTTAATAGACCCGCCCATGACTCCCTAGCAGCTTCTGCACCTTGCTTCAATGAAAGTAGAACTAACAAACCCTAAAGGTAAACAATAAGGAATGAACATTTATTACTTAATCATTATTATATATATAGTCGTTTATTGCATGGTGGTCTTGTCAATTTACACTTGGCAACGTACTCGTGCCTTTGTCACGTCTTCCAGTACATGCCGGATGAAATCAATAATAATAAATTTGGAGTTATTTGTTTATATAGGAACTATCTATAAAAGCAATATCGTAAACATTGGCAGTTTCATTAAAGGAAATACCATTGGTAATCACTACCAGTTTATTCATATTGAATCACAGATAAGTTGATGAGGAGAGCTGATGAACCAGCAGCTTTGAGTAATAGGATTGTGACAGATCATTATTCTACTCCTATTTCCTCATCATTTTCTAATGCCTGTCAGTCATCCCACGTCATCAAACTACTGCCTATATTTCAACAAAGATAATTACTTGGTTTGCGATCGTGTTATTTATTTTGCCCACACGTCTGTCGGCTTTAAACATCACATAACTATTTGTGCCCGTGTGTGATATTCTACATATTTCAGGCGACAATATCAATTATATCTGTCGCTTTTGAAACTATGAAAGATGTCAAATTCGTTTGTAATTTGTAATTAAATCTACTGACCATCGGAAATAAATTGGAAATCGGAAATAAATTGTTTTCGCCGCATTTCCACTGAAGAGAAAGTTTTTTTTTCTATATATACAAAAATTCCGGTGATCGTCCATTCCGTGTCTGGGTCGGGAAGGGCCTATAATTATATTTAACTTTGACAGATTTTGCTAAGCCATGGCAAAATTGTAGTCCATTCCCGCCCTTCCTCCGCATATAAAAAGCAGTAAAAATATCAAAACAAAAGGGAGGGTCGGAGATGTTACATATATTGGTGTTTTAATTTGAAGGATAGGTTTGGAGTTGAATGTTTTTCAGGACGATTCAATGCAAATTTTATTACCGGGGATATTTAGGTAACATGCCAGAGTGATAGAAGGACAAAGGTGAAAAGCATAAAATTAGATAAATCGTGGAAGACCATTCTTTGCGAGCATGCATGTAATGCAGTTGCGTGTTTTGAAAAAAGGATAACGCCTACTTTAACGATGGAATTATAGGAGCGCTAAATGGCCTTCTGTACATAGAAACAGCTGGTAAAATGTATTAAAGATTTTCAGTGTCTGTTCTAGGACGAGATATAAGAGAAATTCATGTATTCTCTTGTTATATATTTTTTATTTCTCTTTTTCTCTGTGATACGATTAACAACACTAAAAATAATCATTTTTTTTGCGACTTAAGACTCATTTTTCTGTGACATATCATATATTTCAGCAACAACAAGGTATTAATAAATAATACATGCAATGTGTTCTCGTGAAGTTTTGAAAACATACAATTATCGTTCATTTCATTATTTTATTACAAATCTATTTTATTATTAGTATATAAATCATGGGTAATATATGATGCAGTTGTTGACCTCTTACATTTCCTCTGACCCATAAGAATGAATTGCAAAAAGCAGGCCTTACCATGAAAGTCATATTATTCGGAATATTTGGTCACGAGAAAATACTGTTTATTCCCTATGCTACCCCTAGTGCAAGCTCGTGAAAATTGAACTTTTCTGTCTTTTGTTTTAATGTTGAGATATATCGACAGCTGACCGCACACATATTTTTTGTTTGGGCCTATAATCTGATAATGTGGAGTCTTCCCACCGGCGTTTAAAAACAGATTTTAGGTATAGTCTTGCTGAGCATGAATATAAAACGTCCTACCAATCACGAACGATCCATTATAAGTTAACAGCTTATGTGTGATTGATCGGAATAACCTTATGTAATATACCATCCGGTAAATTGTATTTCATTGAAAGATCAATCTGAAATTATGGTTTATGGTCTCTTTAATCAAAACTAAATTCTAAATCGAATTCATCCAATTGCTTGGGTTCTAATAGAATTCATTATTATAATTTGCACTTGACGGACCAGTGGAAAAATGTTGTTTGAATTCTGATTATTCTACAAAATGACATATTTCCAAATAAAAAAATTGAAGAATACGGATGATCTGTAAAAAGATGCGAAATTCTGATAAGAATTATTCCTTTGCATAAGCCTAGTCAAATGGAACAACAATTCATAGTGACAAGATATCCGTGTGATAAAAAACCATAAATAACCTCGTTAGCATTTTCTGACCGCTTATGGCGATGTTAAGTCAAACAAACATTTGGCAAAAAACTGCCAGAAGCGAACTTCAAGCGTAAACATCCAATGATTTAAGTGTGTGAGAGCATTAGCACTTCATTGCACCCTTCCGAACAATCCATGAATATCAGTAGGAACCAACAATTAATAGTGCTCGTAATGGATATTTGCTGAGTCACAATAGGAACCAGTGTTTAAGTGTGGTCCTGGTGGGGAGGCTAATGGCACTTTTTATAGCTTTCCCATGAGCGTTTCTCTATAATCAGTTCAACCAAACAGCTTCTATAATATTTACATACAGTCTCCATTGTACCAATCTATATCGAAAATCGACATTACAAACACCATCATGTAATGGGTAATGTTGTTGTTGTTACTTTTATTTTTCAAGAGTGATACAGTCGGTGGGTCTAATCTCCCAACTTAGGGAGGATCTCAAGCCCTACCGGACATGATATTTGTTTGTACTCGGGCGACTTTTATAATTCACTTTTTACTTATGGTAGGAATGAAACACTTTTGTTCCCTAGGATACTTTTTTTCTTTCAACTTTTAAGAAAAATAACTTAAAGTAAATTGATAATCTTTTTCTTTAAAAAGGTATCTAGTGCTCACAAAATATGTGGATTCTCTTTTGATAAAAAAAATTGATAATTTTACATGTATCACGTGACCCAATAAATCTGTATTCTGACTTCATTTAATTTTGACAGACATATATTTGGCATGATATCGCGTGTCATGTATGTAAAAACCCGATCAGTATTCGGAATTCGGCTATTGCTAATGATACATTATCATGGAATTCACAAGCTAAAGTATTCTGTTTTAATAACCACAAATTCTAATTAAAATGATGCAAAATCAACACATATATATGATGTTCTACGTTTAGCAGGCATAAAACAAAATTATAATATGCCGTGGCCCAGGGCATAGACAGACGAAGGTCAAATGATATATAATATATATATATATGTTACGTGTATCATTCATCGTTAAACCAATGGCAGCTTTTAAACAAACATCCTCAAATCTAAGTCCAATTGATATTCGAATTATGTGGCATTGATATTATTATCATAAATTATTGGTATCTGTTATCTTTCAAAATCAAAAATAGGGTTATGCGGGTTATGCAATTTCTGCACAGAGCCTGTCTTTCAACTGTCACCCGAATTTAGATATGCTGCTCTTTCGATCTTGACTTTGGATAAGTTGTATCTTCATCGTTTTACATCCAGGTCCGTTTTATCCTCGAAATGCAGACAAAGTTAATGCGCCCTTTTTCTGTGTCCCTGGAAAACAGATAGCGGAAATAATACCGATGTATTGATTGCTACGTTTATGGTTACTATGTCTAAACTTATGATATTTCGCCAATAGTAATCAAATACTAAAACTTTGGCATAAAAATAACATCTGTATAAAATATATCAGTGTGAAATGGTCCAATTGATACTATTCCCAATAGATTAATTCCGGATTAATGCGAGGAACGAGTGAAAAAAGTTGTGAACCAGGGTCGGCAATGGCACAATGTGATTAAGTAATAAATTAATGACACACCATAAAACATTAATATATGAGAAAGGAAAATAAATTTAACGCCATGTCCCATTTACAATAGTGCAAATCCAAGTTCACAAGGAAATCATATTTCTTCTAATTAATCAATGTGCAGACAATCATTAAAATGTGACAGAAGCAAAAACAGTCGGATATAGATCTCAAACAATTTGGAGGGAGCGATCAAAATTAAAAAGGAAAACAAGTATTGGAGGTGGGGGGGGGGGGGGGAGCAATTTGTTACAACCAATGCAGAAGTGGTTGACTGATCTATCGATCATTAATATTTCTCTGTCTATATGCTTTTTGTTTAAACAGAAATCCTAATTAAAGACATTTTGTTTTTATCTAAAATTCCCATGGATTTCTCCCTCAATTGGATATTTCATGATGGTACGAAGCTATCAACCTCCTTCGCTTGAAGACAATCGATTAAATATTCCCCCACGAGAGGAATTTTTAAGGATATCCCAATTCGAAGAAACTATTTTACATGGTAAACCAACATTTGCCAATAGTAGCTTTCCCCTCGTGCCTCCTCCCCCTGTATTAATGAGCGTGCCCGAAGATTTTACAATGATTGACTAGTTGTGGACGTCGAGGATGGATAACCTGTCGGTACAGCTCAACAGGCCAGAGTTGGTTCCTCTTTTTTACCACGTGTAGGTATGTCCGGTGAGCTGCTATAAAAGTGCTGAGGAGTTCTTGTTATCCTCATTCGAAGGTCCAACCATCACTTGGACACATCATCCAATTCACATAGAATTATCTAGGATTGTAATACCTCCACTGGACAGGGAGCAAACAAAAGCACTATGGCTGTGAGGATTTTAGTGATTATTACAATAATGTGCCTGGCTGGTGCTCTTGCCACAAAGAGCTTCAAGGACAAACTAGACGAAAAAAGACACTTTTGTAAGTATTACACCCTTCTTAGTACAGATTTACCTCTATTTATGTATCTGCTGAAGCAACTAGCTAATACAATGCCCCTGTTTGAAGTATTTCTTTTTAAAACAAATTTTATTGGACAACATTTCACAAGAGATAGGTTTCATTTGGCCGAGTGGTTCATTGGAAAGTTCTAAAGTGTCAAAACTTATGCAAAGTTATTGAATTGTATATCAATTTCTGACCATCTTCTAAGTTGGAGTTTTGTTTTTTAAAAAAATACAAGATATAGATATGATATTTATGTACATAAGGTACTATTGAGCAGTATATCATGTTTACTTTTGTTCTTTTAAATGCAGTAAGTTCACTTCCATCCGGAAAATCAACGAAATCAAAAGCAATCAAAGGTAACACAAATACCAAACATCGATACTCAAAACCAGAGGCCAGGTCCTTCAACGGTTTCAACAATGGGGATATGGATGTAGAAATAATTCAGGTATATCCCCCTGTGGATCAAGGGTCTTCAATGAAGAACAGGATGCAAGGAATGTCGCAACCACAAAGTGGTTACGGACAAATGCCGATGAGGGAATCTCCCAAGGGCTATGGCCAAAGGAATAAAATGGAGAATTCTATTGGATATGGCCAACCAATGAATATGGACATGCAGGATATGGGATATGGGAAAATGTCCGAAATGGAGATGCAAGGTGGGTATGGTGATATGCAGAAAAAGGACAGAATGCCACAAAGATATGGTGAGATGAGAGAAATGAAAATGCCAAGCGGTTATGGGAACACAATGGAAATGGAAATGCCAGAAGGCTATGGAAAGAAAGAGACAGAAATGCCAGAAGGATATGAAGACATGATGAAGATGGAAGTGATGGAAATGCCACAAGGCTACGGAAATATGATGAAGACAGAAATGCCAAGTGGATATGGAAATATGGAGATGAAAATGCCAAAAGGATATGCAGACATGATGAAAATGGAAGTGATGGAAATGCCAAAAGGCTACGGAGATATGATGACAACAGAAATGCAAAGTGGATATGGAAACATGATGAAAATGGAAATGCCAAAAGGCTATGGGAACTCAATGGAAATGAAAGATCAAAATGGATATGGGAATGCAATGGAAATGGAAATGCCAAAGGGCTATGGCAGTATGATGGAGATGGAAGCGCCAAAAGGGTATGGAAGCATGATGAAAATAGAAATGCCAGAAGGTTATGGTAACACAATGGAAATGGAGAAGCCAAAAGGATATGGAAATTCAGATGACAAAGCAATGGAAATGATCATAATGGAGATTCCTAATGAATATGCGAAGATGACAGAAATGGAAATGCCTCAAGTTCATAGACAAATGAAAAAGCAGAAGAGGGATATGTCTCAGGGTTATAGCCAAACACAGAAGATGGAAATGACTCAAGGTTATGGTCAAGCAGAGGAAATGAAGATGCCACATGGCTATGAAATGCAAGTGATGGAAATACCTCAGACACAGAAAATGGAAATGCATCAGGGCTATGGTGAAACCCAGAAAATGGAAATGGAAATGCCACAGGGTTATGGTGAAGCTCAGAAAATGGAAATGCCACAAGGTTATGGTGAAACACAACAGATGATGATGAAAATGCCACAAGGTTACGGTGAAACACAACAGATGATGATGAAAATGCCACAAGGCTATGGTAAAACACAGCAGATGATGATGGAAATGCCTCAAGGCTATGGTAAAACCCAGAAGATGGAAATGCCTCAAGGTTATGGGGAAACCCAGAAGATGGAAATGCCTCAAGGTTATGGTGAAACCCAGGAAATGGAAATGTCTCAAGGCTATGGTAAAACCCAGACAATGGAAATGTCAAAGGATTATGAAAATATCATGAAGATGATGATGGAAATGACAAAAGAATCAGCGAATGGAGGATATGGCGACTCAAATACAATGTCACAAGACACTCACAAAACCATGTCCAATGGCTATTCAACGCAAGAAATGGATACAGAAGAAGCACCAATGAGCTATGTTATGAAGATAATGGAAATGTCACGAGGCTACCCTCCAAAGACAGAAACAAAGAACGAGGAAATGACCATCCCAGGCTACCCACCCATGAAAATAGTAAAGATGCCAGCCGGTTATCCTCCAATGTCTGCGATGGAAGAGGTCAAAATGCCTGGATATCCACCAATGAGAATGATGGAAATGCCCAAGGGTTATGGAACAATGGAAGGAGAAGATACTGATGATGGTGAAGAGAAGACACCAATAATTATCTTCTTCCCTGCAAAGAAGAACCAGAAGCAAATGACTCAGATGTCTAATAAAATGCATTCTTCATATCCACCCAAAATGATGGAGGAAATGGAAGAGGACAAGGAATCTAAATCTGTGATAATTATTTACCTCCCAGCCAAACAAGACGAATCCAAAAAAGACAAAATGATGAGGATCATGTCTGCCATGGGATACCCACCTGCAGTAGCTGCGCAAACTCAAAGCTATCAGCCAATGAAAATGCAGCAAATGCAGCAGATGCAGCAAATGAAGCAGATGCAGCAAATGAAGCATACAGGATATCCACCAAAAATGATGCAGCAATCCAAGATGCAGATGATGATGAGCCATCCACCAAAGAAAATGCAAACAATGATGAGCCATCCACCAACCAAACCTCAATCAGGTGGGTATCCTCCAAAAATGATGGAAATGATGGGGTATGGAAAGAAAGAGGAAACGACCATGACAGCTTCGTATCCACCGAAGGCAATGATGATGAAGGTGATGTCAGAAGTGATGAAAACGGGCTACGGATCCACGACCAATGGAGGCAGTGGTGATGGCGGTGAGTATTATTTCCATAGACTAGTCAACGTATATTTACCGACTATTTAACCATCACTGTGATAATACCTACTTACAGGATAAATATAGGTAGCTTGAGTTGGTTGAAGGAGCATGAATATCTAAGCGTGAAAGTTTAAGCATCTGAAACCTACTCATTAGTTAACTTTTATTATTATTATATATGCATTTAATAATCTAAAAAAGAACCTTTTGATATCACATGTACATGTAGTGGAATGTCTGGCAGTAAATCTGGTAAATAAGGCATCGGTTGCACTGAACAATTCCCAATAAATCACTTGTGGTTTAACTTACAAGTAAACCATCTGAGATAACCCCGTATCATTATCCAATGTGTATATAATACGAAGTTCAATATCTTGAGACTGTTAGACAATATTTATGTCATACTTTAGGTTGGTATTAGGATGATTCGTGTAAATCATTCTTCATTAATTGATATACCTATGCGTGTAATATTCTTGGAAGTCATCATCTTCCTCATCTATGCTAAATCACACGACTTTAATTGAACTTTAATAGTTATGGTCTGGTGAACTGCCTTTGAGTTTAATACCAAAGTTCAGAATGCTCTTGGCCATGAAAGTTATCATTTCTCAATCAACGGCACGACCACACGATATTTTAGGGACTGGGGAACACTGGTTTATGGACATTCATGTGGCGGCCAGTATTTCTGACTTGCCTTCTTTTCCGCTTATTACATGAATTATAAATCAAAGGAGGGGGCCATGACAGGTATCCATGATCATAAGTTGCTACATTTGAAGCCTATAACTATTCCGAGTACCACTGAATTGGAGGCAAACCTGTACAGCTACTCTTTCATCACCCTTTTAATTGTACAGACACGTGTAGAATACTCTTGACATTCACAGAATTGTTCCTTTCATGTATCAGTATAGGGCCTGTATGGTCCTCTACACCAGGTTGCATAAACTTCTTCCCCTTTCCAGCCGGTACATTATCATAATGTTATTGTCGATAATTGTATTGTTCATAAGAATATTGAATTACTCATCATCAAGTGATCTTGCGTTCACCTCCTGGTTAGATCTACTGTCACACTTTTCAATTCATGTCATACAAAGGCTCGTGCAAGTAGTAGTAAGAGACATATAAAAAGTATCATTATGTCCTGATACGATATAAAAACCAAATATCAAATTATCATCAAAGGAGAAAACCATATAATTATGCATAAGTATATTACACAAGTCGCCAATGTATGACAATAAACTTTCCATTTTCTTGTTGATTAAGATTGATTGATATTATAAATAATATAATTATGAAAGGTCTCTTATAGGTGCGTTACATTGCAACTTGTTTTAGGGATGAAAAGGGCATTTGTCCTTTTCTGTTAGGAGATAGATGTATGGGACACAGAGGAGCAAATGACGTGGGTGAGGTGAAACGGACATAATATGGCCTTAATGGCTTTACAATAAAGATTGTTGTCACATAGATAATATATTAGGCGATATGTAATATCGGACAGTTTACCTTCCTGTCCATATCTGGGATCCGGTGTGTAAGGATTATTTATATTACAGTTTTATTTCATCTCAAAATATTGAATTAATTTTACTCTAGATAATATTTAGATTCCCCGTTGCAACATGCATCGTCCTTTGACTACGACTTAATCATAACCTATACATGCTTTGCATTGATTTCAAATTAAATAATTTCCCATTTTGATGAATTTTAGTGTGCCGCAAACTTGGACAATTTCTTAGGGATGAGTCGAACAAGTGCAAATACAAACAGTGTGTTTATGGTCCAGAAAGAGGCATGGATGGTGAAGTACAAATAGTGAAGAAAAGCTTCCCTTGCCCACCCGGGACATCAGTACCTCAAGACTACAGTGATGGCTACAGGCTACCATGTACCCAGAGCGATGAATCTTGTATCCGTGAGTTAATTGTTATAATTTTCAAAATGTATTTAGGATATGTATACAGCAAGTCAATAAATGCAGTCATGTCACAAGTAGTCAAGAATAAAAATAAACAAATAATTGTCCGAACAGATAGATTAAGTTTTAAACAGATAGAATATTAAGCTTTGAGTGCATAGATTAAGGTTTAAGCATTGTAACAAAAGTAGCATCGTAAGATGTATTCAGATCTGAATTAGGCATTGTAGTTGAGATAATGTTGAGGGGAGGGGATGTATAATTTACTCAGTTTGGATCTGACTAAAAAGGGAGGAAAAGTCACTGGAGACATCGTTCCTGCCATTCGAATAACAATGCACTAAAAAATAATAGTCAGGATTTCTTTTAAACCCTTTCTTATTTGTGAACACATCAGACAAAATAATATTTATTCATCAAACGTCGCACATAATTTGAATATATTCATAAACATCTATTTTAGGGCGCAGAAAATGGTGGGATGTTTACTAGTATCAGTCAGACATTGCAATATTTAACAGAAACAAAGGGATTACTCTAAACCTATTATTGATGTCATAATGAGCACCAGGGCATTTTTGTAGAAAAAAAGCTTTTCATATCCAAAGTTTGTACGTCGGTATAGATCTAAGACGAGCTGCCATAGATCAACAGAGACAATGGCGATTACATGACGGATAACATGTGGCGAGAGACAATAATGGGAATCGCCGGCCCACAGCATGTAGCTCTTAAAAGTCATTGATACTGTTTTAGCAATAATTGTCGGAAATATTTCAAAAAGCCTGTGGAATGTTTGACAGTCATTGTTGTCAGGAATTAATGAGTGTAGGGCGTGAGTTTTTTTGTCCTGGATCGTAAAGGATCGCATGCCACACCGTTCATACCTCACCTTATTTTTAAAATTATTTTTAACCAACCAAACCTGGATGGTGTGTCCCACACGTCCTGTGGTGTCTTGTACCATGATGATTTAATAGGATTGGATAATACAAAAAGTCTCTCATCATCTAGGCACACTTCCTTTTTAATCTAGCTGCTGGGTACTAATCATTCACAGAATTGATAATTGATCTATCTAGGAGGGACTGATCAATTCATTGGATTGAAGGTGGCCCCACTGCATGGAATAATGTTATTCAGTACCTTCGTATAGATATATATATATCGCAGAATCAATATAATACATTGTTTGTTGCATATCTCTCATGTTTGTCGATTGCCATTTTGCCATCACAATGCCAGTCCCTAACAATGATTGATAGCATCTTGTAATCATTTTCAGCCACAGTGAAGAAGGAAGAAATGAAGACGAAGACGATGCCATCAGGATATCCTCCTTCGGACTAATATGGGTTTATTCTATATCTGACTGGATAAAATGAGTGTCTTATATTTACCTGCTAGTTATCATAAAGCATGCTGGGCAATAGGCTTGCCGCTGCCTCAAAGACATATTTCATATACAGTTCCTATGATTTCTTCCGTTTTTTCAATAATTATATGCGTCCCTGCAAAAGACTACTTGTAAAAGTTGTATGTCTAGAACAATCTTTGGGAAGAATATTTCTGTTTTGATGAATTTGGAGCTTTAGAGTTAGAGTATTAAACCAACTGGGATCAGAACAAGTTTCCTAGAAACTCTATGCAAAAGCCGTAAATTCAATTACGATTATTTATCAATGCCAGTTTGTGGTTTTTTTGTATCCTGAGGTCCATTCTTTGCTCCCCTAGGCTAGTGCTAGTTTACGAATATAAAAAAGCCATCCTGTATATTTCCGACTGAGTGATAGATATATCAAAGTACTATGATATTTCAGAGTCGGTTTAACTCAACTTTCTTCTAGATAATTGCTATAGGAATGAGAATTGACAAACTTGCTGATGAACAGCAAATGCAAATGCATATTTACCGAATATCATTGTGTATCATTATTTATTATTAGGTGGGCTGAGAGCTCAATACTCTCATTGAATAACTGTTGTAGAGATACCGAAGCCTCCTCGGTGTGCACGTTACTGAATTCCACATTTTGTCTTCTTGATGATTACATTTGTTGAATGTGAATTCATTTCTGATGTAGTTCGATAGATATCATCATTAGTATCACTAAATTCGTATCTGTGGTACGACAACAAAATATTTTGCTGTACAAATTCCCTGAGAAAGTGTTATTTCGTGTTGTTCGTTTTGTACGTTAGCGTTCCCTTCGTTTGTGATTACTCCCTACCCGCTAGGTGTCTATGAGTTGTTGAGGTCTGACCTATATCCCCTGTACAGTTATATAGTAATTAATTATCATTGAAATACCCCTGAGGGGAATCTGTATCAACTGCCTGTTAAGCCTATTTATTGCTGTATGTTACCATGCCATGTCATTGTTATAAAATCTTAAGCTTCCATCAGTGCCTGTCCGTTTAACTCCGATTGTGTGAATGCCGTTGTATACGTCACGAAACTGTATCTACATAGTTTGAGTAGTGAAACGGAAGCGATCCATGTATCCATTTATCCAATAAATGTATAATAAACTTGCCATATTATTCATGAACATATCAATATCTTGTTGTTCTTCGTATCGTATCAGAAACCATCACTCAGCAAGACTTCGCAAAATTCTCAATTCTTTTATTAGAATATATTTACATTGAATTGCGTAGGCCCACAGCAGAGCCAAGTCGTGATCAATCTACCACCGACATTTTATGTTCGTATCTAAAAAAATTCCGGGTTGACTGTTATGTGATATGCCGGATAATAATCATTATTTGTTTATCGATCAATCCATCCGCTAGTTTAAGTGTTACTTCATCATGTCCTTACATGGACATCGACGGTCCTCAGAACATTATGTACAATCGGCAGCTCTGCACATTTAATAAATTCGGCTAAATACTAAATTCGGCTTAAACATTATACAAACTAGATATATCCTTAGAGAAAGGATATAGTTTTACTCTAAGCTATATCTGAGCATATTTGGTATTGCCTCGATTAAAAAGATCATATTAAACTATAGTTTGAACCTCACTTTTGTTTTAAAGTTGGGTTAGACCTGAGAGGATTGGTGAAGGCGAATTGTACATTTTCAAGCGACTTCACCCATATCTTCATATTTCGAGTGCCGACCCTTAGTTCTGGAGGGTGTTGGTTCAGGCAACGAGCCAGGCGGGCGTTTCATATTTAACGCAGCGCTCGGTAAAAAACGGAACGCAGCGATGCTCTGGTAACGACCAAAATAGCGCGCGTTCGTTAGTCCCGTTTCATAAAGCCTGCGTTAACCATGCGTTAACCAAGGTGTCGTTCGTCAACCTAACAACCTATTTTAGCGCCCGCTAATTTTAAACAGCGAGCGCTAGAAGAATTCAACAATACGCCATCTACCTATAGTGTGGGAACCAAATTGGCAAGGGTGAGTAGCCATCTTGGACGGGTCAAGCGACCTGTGACGTCATCTACGTCCTGCGCGACTGGTAGGTTTGAGCATAGAACAGTACGCACTAGTTCTATGGACCAATGTAGCGGGGGTAATCTTAGCACTCTCTATTATACTTTTGTCTCTGTATGTCAGAAGTCTTTACCCAATATTTAGATATTTTTCTTTTAAAAATATGCCTGTTTTTCACGAAAACGCTCAGTTGAATAGCTTCGAATCTCATGTTCCATTATAAATCTATATTACCCTCCTCCATTGTAATTGAAATCTTATTTCTCTTGAAACAAATGATTATATTCACAAAATATATTACCGTATTTGTTATGTTATTATGCTGACTGATCAGATTTATATTCAAATCTAGATTAATTTTTTTTATTAGACTCGCAATAATAACTAAAGAGCAAGTAGGGGAATACTAATGTACATTACCTGAAGAAACTATAGGTGTCTGCCCCTTATAGAATATAGATTGCTGCAGAGGATTACTGCATATATATATATATGGCTTTCTTCAATTATTTGATTATTTGGTTATCTGATAGTATATCATATGTATTCCACTGTGTCGTTCTGTATCTTGTGAACTTGGCGATTTGACTATTAATACCCGTCAAATACGGTAAATTGATCTGTACCACTGTATATATCTAGAAGTAAATAGCCTAGGTTAATGAAAGGCTTCAACATTCTATAAACCTATCCCCGAATGATTTGAATCATTATAAGAAATGAATAGTTACATTGATGTAATTCCACTGTCAGTCACTTTCAACTCATGAGCGTTAATAAGTCATCTTAACTACTCACTATGACAAATAGAATGAGGCTTAAATAGTCTGTACTACCCACATTTCATCTACCATTATTAAGGGTTATAAAGTCAACTGACACCTAAATACGATGAGACAATGCTTAGCCAGGTTAAAGCAAGCTTAGGCATAGGATATGGATGACGTCACAGCGGTGGGGTGCGAATACACACCCTCTACTAAGGCAAACTGAGCCCCACCCTGCCTGTACCCCGCCATTCCAAAAAGTAAAGTACAAATAGTATAATCGGTACAGTGATTCCCTCCTGTACCCCCTCCTGTACCTCCTCCAGTACCGCCTCCTGTACCCCCTCCTGTACCTCCTCCTGTACCTCCTCCTGTACCTCCTCCTGTATCCCCTACTGTACCTCTTCCTAGGACCTTGTATGTCCCTCGTAAGTCCCTCGTAAGGTGTTATGGGACGTGAAATCCCGTTTATGCATAGAGATTTATTTCCGACCCAAAAAGTTACGAAATTGGACGATATCTGGCCATTTTTCTTCCTGGCACTAAGGTAGATTACTAATGTTGATATTAGTAACATTTTAGATGACATAGTGCAACAATTATATTAATAATAAGTAAATGAAAAATTCCGCGCTATATTAACGCAACGATTTCTGCGTTGCGTTGACTAACCACACTATTTGTTCATTAACGAGCGTTGTGTACAAATTTGTTGTTGCGTTAAAGCATTATGAAACGGAATACTGTTGTTAAGTCCAATAGCGCGCGCTGGTCTTGATTATGAAACGCCCGCCAGTCTCGTTGGTTCAGGCGACAGATAGATGGCATATACTTGTCAGTATCTCAAATTATCTTTACATATGTACGACAGAGACTTCAATTATTGTTGAATACAGTAGTATAAACATTAAGCATGCAAGGGAACACAGATGTTCTGTAAATAACGTATAAATGGTTATTATCATTATTAGAATTGAACGATGGTCAATAGTTCTATAGCTATTAGTATACCAGTATACAGACCACCAGAGTACGAAAATATATGTCTAGGCTCAGAGTTGAAAGAGCCCCTCCAGACTGAGGCAAAGCCTCTTGCTCCAAACCCCAAAATTATAATCCTATAAGACGCCAGGTATAAGCTATTAGCGCAGTAGGCGTCCAATCACTGACATACCGTTCTTATCTGATCTGAGAGGCAGTGAGCCTAGACTGTGTGAATGAAAATGCATTGATGGGATAGGTACTGCGGACTACAAATGCATCTGGGATGAACATGATCCAGTTCGTATTATATATTTCATTGCCAATACACGTATCTAATTATAGCAGTTTAACATCTTAAAACTATCATCATAATTATTATATTTTAACTCACAAAAACTCATGAAAGGTCAAACATAGTATAACTCCATTAGTGTATTGAGGTTGCATTGACATTGGGCGAATAATTCGGCCATGTTTGAATTTTGGGATATAGTGTGTTGCCGGGACAGGCTGTATGTGGGTTAGCATCCCGATGTCCATGTAACACATACGCCTCCTTTATCTTGCCCTAGAATAAAACTGAAAGAGTTTAATATTGAAAAGATAACACAGATCAATCTATATCATTATCTGTATACAGGTGGGGTTTTTTTCAGGACAATGGTGTTGATATTACATGATAGAATTGATTTAATTGTGTACTTTGGAAGCACCAATTTCGCTGAATGAAAGTAAGGTAATAAGGAACATATGGTCAGAACATTATCAGTTAAAGTGCGCAAAGTCGGCTATTTTTGGATAAGGATGAAGTATAGACAGCTGAAAAAGATTCTAGTGTGTTTATTGTTATTGGCCACTAAAGCATGGTATTTGACGGTTCCTCTCACACTTGAATGGATATAATGTTTAGCACATCAATTTTCCTATCCATTAGGACCACTGATATAATTATATGTTTAATAACATTAGCTAGAAGTGGGAATGTTTGTATTTACTCACCAAAGACACACCATCTTGGATCAGTAGACGTGCGGTTTCCATGGCTTTTTCTGTGGGAAGCTTATTGGTGAAATCTCCTATGAAGGAAATGCCTACGGAGACGGCGTTATAACCTTTAACTTGGGCTCCTACTGCGTCCCATCCGCGCCCTTGATACGCACGACCATCTCCACCGATTAGGAAATTGTAGCCTATGTCCCACCAACCTGAAGTTAATGAATAATCAATAATTGGTGAGTGGGTGGGGAATGAGTATTTGTATTTTCAGTACTTACACCAGGAGATAATAGAATCGCACGTTATTATCTATCTATGGATATATGATAACATAGAAAATGATGCTCTATTTAGAGCTATATGAATTGTTGTGTCATGATCTTAGATTATCTTTGAAAGCCTGTGACTACAAAGATTAATTATCCCCTGCACTAGCAATGTTTAATATGAATGTAAAAATACCAAATCCAATTACGCTTAAACCGTTTGGAATCTGCTTTGTATCATATACGGATCAAAAATAGATCATACAAACTGACAACTGACACACGTTTAAATTCTTTGTTCTTGAAGTAGAGTTATGACAATTCTCTAGACATTGTCGTATTTTAAATGGAGTCTCTGGACATAATCATATTGTAAATGAACATGACTAGTTATCATGTAATTTTAAAGACATACCAATAATTCATGAATGAGTAAATTATGATGTAATAAATACTTCTTAATTAGGCTCTTGATATATTTTTAAAAATTATCATTTGATCTAATCAGGAGTTACACGCCATGGCCTGGTTTGCTTTGTTTTTATTTCCATAAGCTTAGATTGCAATAATGTTTTTTAAAGCTTAAGTTTGAAAAATAATACAACTGGTCTGTCTTATTATAATAATGCTATACATTTTATTGCATCTATACAGGTCTATATGTCTAGATTACCTTTATATTATGTACACTACATATGGCTTTTAACATAAATAGCTACTGTATAAAAATATTCTTCAGGTGTTTGCGTATGCATGAAATTGATGATGACAGTACAATATAAAATATGATGAGATTTGGGTGGAATTTAGACATATTAATTGTTCCAAATATTATGTGAATTACTATTTCTGTATCAAGGTACTTTTAAAATGTGGATTCTAAGTGTCATGTGGCATCGAGCAGTATTCATCCTACTCCTGGGATTAATTATATATTGGGGTAATATGGTATTGGTATTATTGGGTGTGGAATGAGATGAAATGTAACGTTGTTAATATTTACCCCTATCGTCCATATGGAAGTCCTGTATTTGTCTCATGCTTCTCTCACATGTGTCCAAACTGTCACATGGACTCATCACAGTGTGGTGGATAAATACCTTGGGTACTGGAAGGGACTGTGGGGTGATTCCCTTTGGAGCCCGAGCACCCCACTCAGTCCTGCTGATCACCTGCACGTTTGCATCTGCAACATGGAATTGAAGTATATGTCAATGGTAAAATCATACATTACAGTTTAGGGTTAGAGTTGAGAGAGTCCCTCCAAACTGAGGGAAAGCCTCTCGCTCCAAACTGGACCATACCATTATAATCCAATTAGGACACCTCTTCCAGGGCTGGGAAAGCCATCAACGCAGTAGGGGTCCAATCGCTAATATGCCTTCATTATCTGATCTGACAGGCTCTGAGCCATGATTGCATTAGGCACTGTTATTACTCTACCAATAGCTCAAAAGTATAGAGCATTGTAGCACAAGACTTGTACACACAAAAATGAACAAAAGTACATGGTCACTTTTAACTAAGATTTGACATGTTGAGCTCGCTCACTGTCAGTGTCTGAAGTTGTTAATACAAGTAAAATCACCAGCAAAGTATCCAGCGAGAATGCAGACGATGCCAAATATGACATTCAACCTCATGGTTCCCATGACATGCAGTCCCTTCTGTTTGAGCGTATCTTTGTCACTCTGTTCTTATCCGGAATATCTTTGCTTTTATAAGCCCACGCAAAAGCTGACGTCCGATCTTGGTTTCGATTCCGATTGTATTACACCCTCCCCGCCCGGGTTAAGATTTGAGAGCCTGCGATTTATTTTTTACGCCAGAGGGTCCATATCTACTGCTCTCCCAGGTTTGATCATCCATACGTGGTAGGAATACATATTTATAATGATAAATTTCAAAGTAAAAACTATTACACGGGAATATAATACGTTTTGTACATGAGTGGTACCTCCCAAGTACAAATATATACATTATCCACAGAAGAATGAGAAGAGGACGGAAGGCATGTTTATAGTTCTAAGGAAAGACAGGATTTACGTCATCATGCTCTGATTCGTGGTCTGAGAAGCCTTTATCAGAAAACAAACAATTTTATTTGAATATAAACGTCCCATCTGTTACACGAGCCGCTGTTGAATAGTTTATCAAGAAAGTGGTCTGGCATATCCTGACCGTGATTCTGAGTTAATTCTTAGTCATTCTTCGATTTTATTCATGGATGAATATACCAGAGAACCAGGGGTGAAACGATGCTATACACCTAACCCATCCCTAGCTCCCTTTCCTACCATACTACTGAGGATTTCTGTAAGTTCCTCAGTCGTGAGGCTAACATTGACCAGGGCCTGACATCACAAAGGGATTCTCTTGTATGTGTGACACAAGTCCAGTCATCTTATAGTTGTTTAATGTTCACTGTGACAATGTTGATCAATAGATTAAACATGACTATTAACTAAAAATACCTATTAATCATACTTTTTCTCTGTGGCATAGAAGAGAAACAGATTCTTTAATTTTCTTCCTCGCCCAGGCACAGAGTAGAATTTTATGTACAGCTTAGGCTAGTGCAGGGTTGGTGTCTCACGCTTCGCCTACATATTATTAACAAACAAAATTTGTTAATGTATATCAGAAAGAATTATTCCAATCCTTCAATTATTATATAAAATAATGTTTTGGCACACAATACGAAATAATAATGATAATAATAATAATCTACAAAGTAATATCTCCCCTTTAGTGCCTCAGAAGCATGGTATGCACCTGGCTTTACAGGACGGAACAAAAGAAGCATGTACATGTAAATTATTATTAATAATAATATAGAACAATGTTAGTATATATACAGCTTTAGGTCTCTATTGTGGCTATTGCGGCATGGCATCAAAGATAAGCGAACATAAGTCACGAATATGAGATATCAACAGCTGCATTGCGGTTTCAATGACATAAAAGATTGTGATTTATTTACGTTATTTTCTACTCTGCGTAATAGTTATGTGGACAATAATTTAATTGGCTTTTTTGCATCGTAGTATTGACTTTCCTCATGTATCTGTATTAACATATAGTATCCGATCATGTTATCCTGCGTTATAAGTAAAACAATTAAAAAGATAGCTAAAGGAGCTGGAAAATGTTGACAGACTAATAATGATAGACATTGACTCCCCCAGTGGAAGGGCTCGATCTCTCTTTAGATGAGTAATTCTAAAACTTTAAAATTGAAGATGTGCAATTCTAAATCTTGTTAATTGTACCCCGTATGATATCTGAGATTGTGTTAAAATGTAATTCCAAAACCGTTTAATTGTATCCCGAAGATGTCTCAGAGAAGATGAAACAGAGCCATCAATGCCTGTCTTTGATGGATTTGTCAATGAAAAATGTAAGACCTACTTGTAATAACGACCTAATTGGTATTGGGTGTTCATGAAGCTTATAGACATGTATAGGATCAGAATTGATCAAGGTTGATCAAGTAAGATAGAATAACACATATATGCACCCTTCTTATATATTTTATATTCTAAGATTTTCAGGTTTATCATTATTAATTTATTTACACAAAGGCAACTTGATGATTCCCATTAGTGAAAATAATTGGATCTGACTTATATAAATAAAATAATATTAAGCAATAAGATGATATTATTTTCTCTATGTCATGTATTGCCCGGGCAGAAGAGGCGCTTGAGCGGACTTCGTTCACGATATATGTTCCTGTGAGGTCCGATCGATGTATTTTTCATCTGTGCCCAATCTTATCAACCATGCCATGATTAGATGATATCCCTAGTCGTTATCGATGTCTGTATGTGGTTATCATTAACATAATTCCCTTCAACCAAAGGCCTATGCAATAGGTGATTTATGCCTATTGGAACCATAACCCAAATATCGATTATTTGCCTCCTTTTCTCCAATTAAACGTATTAGCTAAAATAAACTGTCACTCCCTAAATTTTCACTAGACCAAAACATTTTTAAATAGGAAACCAACTTTTCAGGAACTAAACAATGTAACAAAAATTGTTTTAAACATTTTTATGGTTTTTCGGTTACGATCGAAGAGTTGCTATCACTGCTTTAACTAGCTTTTATTGTAAAAGATATATGTAAAAAAAAAAAAAAAAGCCATGGCATCGAAATGTTTAGGTGTGGCTGTTTATAGCTGGGGGGCGGGGGAGTGATACATTGGAAACACATTTATTTTTCTTGGCCTAAAATTATCGATACCATATGACTTTCTCCCTTTAACTTTTTCTCTCGATCCATCCTCAGGTAAGCTCTGGAAGACACGACATTCAGAAGCGTATCACTTTTTTCCTGTCTCCGATATTGATATGAATAATCATTCAATGCATAAGTGGGGATTACTCATTTAGCAGCCACTCATATCACACGAATGGAGACAATAGTTTTGTGTGTAGAACCAGTGTAATGAACGACAATATAATATTCCAGGCAAACATAGCCCGTAAAAGTCATGGTACATAGCCACTTGAATGCCATGGCATGAACAAATCTAAAGGTCCTAGTTGAAGGCGGGAAAATAATCTGAGAAACCAATGTAACCTTGTGTTGAGAATGAATGGTGAACGTACCAGGCCTGCAGACAAGCATAGTTCGAATCACCACCGGGGATGGCGCATCGATTTACTTCTATATAAAGAACATAATTATATGGGCCAGATCGTCGGAAAATGTACAATCGGCAGCTCTGCATATTATGTTTTTAAATTCTGCTATATTAGGCTGGAAAATGATGTATACTAAGTATATCTAAGTATATTTGGTATTGCATTGATACAAAAGAGCTGTTCGGTTGTATTGAAATGTATTTTGATCTTCATTTCCCCCTTCAAATTAGGGTTATTTGAAAGGATAGGTGAAGGACAATTGTACATTTTCAGGCGACTTTACCCATATAATATATATGACTGTCTTGAATGTTCACTGTTTTCTAGCATAGATCTTCCATAGGGCAGTTCGACGGAATGATATTATTACATATATATACTATAATTATGTTACGTAATATATACGCACATATATTATGAACGTATGTTGTCATTTAGTATAGTTTACTGTTGACTGTAAATTAATAGGAACATATCACACCTATAGTTATGTGCCTTTTATTTATTATACCCGGCTTTTGTTTTTATGAGAATATAATGACGACGCTTGGAAATAATAAGCTGACGAGTAGGTTTTGGTCATCATTTAAAGACATGCAATTGTACATAAATACCAGTATTACCACGAGAGGACCAATGTGAGTTTACATATTATGTCGAGGTGATCCCACCTCCATCTGCAGATACTTTTCTTAAAATCACAGGACTATATATACTATGTTGTTTTGATAACCCATTGCCTTGGATATATATACATATTGTTTGCATACTAGTCCCGGTATTTGACCCGTTCTTGGTGAACCGGATCCAAACCATGGTTTCGGGGTTTACAATGGAGCTATCTGAGCTATTATGTTTACATTATCGCGCCTTTGATTTGTCATACCTCCTTGTGTCATAATATCTTCAATCTCGACCTCTGGTGCCATTCGACTCGTTTACGTTGTGCATATAATACACAATCATATTGCGGTCATATTCATAATTTTTGCAACAACGAGTATAGAACTGATCCATTAATTATGCTCTTTATACATTATGCTCAATAAGGTCACCTATATCTTAGAGTAATATTACTCTAAGCCTATATAATGTACATGCAAGGAAATTATTGTAGTAGTATTTCTTTCTTTTATTACTGTTCTAGTTGAATTTGTTTCTTTTATAAATTAACTTGTATTTTATATGCGTTTTGTTGATATCGTGAGATTACAAGGTATTGGTTATTATACTAAGCACTGCTCGAAATACGTGGTTGAACGACAATTGTGTTTTTTCTAACTATCAAATTGTAATTTAATGACTTGGCCTGTAAATGAAATTTAAAAAAATGTATATGATATATACTTCCATATTCATGAATCTAAGAGTTCACATGTCTGTGAGGCGGAGGTGGATATTTTCACTCCCTGAACTGCAGCTGCTGCTCTTAATGGTCCAATCTATTTCTATTTTAACAGTGTAGGTGCATTGCACTGACACCGACTTCCATAAGCCCCGTTCAATGCTTAGCCAACTGCTGGAAATGATCCAGGGTCCTCACGTAAGGTTCGAAACAGGAAGTGCTGGTGATATTGACCATGCATGCAGTTGACATATTTTCCCATCGAAATATAAATTACCTCTAAAAGATTCTTTTTAAGCTCGTCCTGGTTTCTGGACAATTCTTAGAGCGTTAATTACCATATATCTATGTTGCTTTATTGTATATTTTTTAAATTCGACGTTTTGTAATGAGACCAGTATTCATACCGACAGCTATTTTAAATTTGTATGAATATATTATGTACAATTAAACATCATATAATTGATTGCAAAAATGCATTTACCCATGCACTTCGCGCCGATTAAATAGTTCCTATTTTTGTTCTATATTGTTAGAACGCTCAATCAGAACACATAGGCAATCACAGATAATCTAATATAATTGCATGTATATGGCTAAACACATTTAAGTTGGTATCATGTGTTTAATCGAGTTGCTTCTATTTTACTGTTTCACCTATATTTCCCGAGGCCAATTGGAAGTTATTTGCAATGTAAATGATGACCTATTTTTCCGATTCACTTTTTCTCTCATGCTTTTGGTACAACATCAAGTGTCCTCGATTTGGTGATGTCCAAATACACTCAATATTAAAAGTTTTATGCTTAGCAAACTTTGTGCAACAATTTTAGCTCACGAAGTCAATTGCTTGACCGGGTTTTAGGTTGATTTAATTTCTATCTGTGCTACATCAGGGGACAACTTACTTTTTTATTTTAAATTTTAAAAGACATACATTCTTATTGCCAACTCGCTGTGTCGTTATATATATATGTCACAAAAGGCTGCCATGCATGTATTTATAGAAGGTCAAAACCTTTCGATGTAGTTTGTATTTCTGTTAAGATCTTCAACTGGCCATTGTTTGATAGGGGTTAAGGGCCCCTTGAATAAAGTATCTAACTAAGCTGTCTGTCAGTCACTTTTGATTTATAAGCAGTTGCTCAATTTGTTTTTAAAGTTCGAATAATGAATGAGAACATTTGTTATTACTCAGGTGTATCTTACCAATGTGTTCAATTGTCTGCAACCAAAGCAAATAACAGGTTAATAATAATTAATGGCGTTAAGAATAACCACCGTAATTGTGCCACACGTACACTATATAGAACGCCTGTCTTCACCATGACCCATGTACATAATTATGCATGTATATGGATGCGTGGTGTTTGTTGTTACGTAACGTCTCTATGTGCAATGTTCGAGATAAACTTGTTTGCAAGAGACCGGAAAAAGACCTTCAACCATGAAGCTCCACTGTAAAATATTGTGTCAATGCTCACCTTGTGGATCTTGTCTGCTTGCCATCTTTTTGTCCTTGGAAAATGTGATCACTTCTTCTCCTTGAATGTATGTATGTGGCATTGTTAAATCTGTGTTCACCTTTTCTAAGTAATGTTGCCGCTTTTTGCCGACTTCTCGCTGTGGTGATCCGTCTTTACGTTCACTTTATATATGGGACACCATCCTGTCAGTTATCCATCTGTAAAGCTAAAATCATATGCACCACTGAAACTGGGCGGGGCTTCAAAATGTGTCCTAATTATACACCCAAAAAAGAAATACATCTAAAGGGCAAGTTTCGATACTAAAAAGTGATTACTTCCGCTCCGCTTCTGTGAAGTGGTGAGTCGATAGACATTATCCGTGTATGTATGTCATGGTTGGGTAGTCACAATCATGTGGTGAGTCTTCATGTCTCCTGTGAAACTGGTCCCTGTCAAACAAATATAGCGGACATTACCAAGTACATCAGGGTCAAACCAGGGGAGATTTGGCTTATAAATATGAGCACAAGTATATATCTAGATGTAAACACCCACACTTCGGCATAGATCTATAGTGTCGAGGTGAATTGGGTTGAAGGTGTATGCCTTCTTTATGGGTCATGGCATCAGAAAATGTACAACCAGCATATTCAGTAAATTCCTCTAAATCATAAATGAGGCTGAAGAATGATAAATATTTAGTATATTTGGGTATATTTGTCATTGTATTGATTCACAAAATCTGTTTGGCTTATTTTGAACTTTATTTTGAACTTTATTTTGAACCTCATTTTGTCTTAGATTTGGCTTAATTAGAGAGGCGAATTGTACATTTGCAGACGACTTCATCCTTAAATTTATTACAAATGTGAAGGAACTAAAGTCTCAAAATATCTTGGAAGTAGAAACTTTAAGTACGTCATATATTTGATTTCCCCAATATGAACTAGGCCTACGCCTACTATTAAATTCTTTTGTTGTTTCAGTCCAAATACTTGCAAGAGGTTTGTGCAAATCAATAACGAACTGGAAATGACTGATTGTATGTGTCTCGACTCTAACTCATGTATTCGAATATTATATTTATTGCAAGGCAACACACGATAACAACCTCTGAGAGATATGCGCATTTTTCGTTCGTGTGTTGAGGCCGTATAATTGTATAATAAAAAGAGCTATATTGGCAGAAGTAGTGAATTTAGAGAGCAGGAGGAGAGGAGTTGTTGTTGAATGAAAATTAGAATATGATTCAATATAGTTGTATAAATATATTATATTTGATAAGAATTTAACACTTTTTTAATGACATGAATATGCGTTTTGTTACTGTCAGTCCTTTTATGTTTAGGCCGGCTTTTATTTTTTATTTTTTTGTTTGTTTTTGCAAATCCTTTTATCACTCATATCCTGCCCTCTTGGCTCATACAATACTATTACGCTTTTATTAACAATTTTGGTCAACAAATCACAACAAAAAGGTTAGCGCATGGTCAAAAATCTTTTGAGGTGGGGTACGTTTTTCTATGTGTGTGTGAGGGGGGGGGGGAAGGGTAAATCGAAAAAAAACGCCTATTGTTTTGGCCCTAGGAGAAAAGGAGTGCATGTGCCCCTAGGGGGGGGGGGGAGTTTCATACCCTGGCATATCATCAGGTGAGCGACTAGGCGTTTACCGTCTGATCTTTCCCCTTAATTTTGTTGCTGTCAACATGCCCCTGAGGATTGGTGTTAGAGAGATGGCTATAAAAGGGTTGACGTTATCAAATTTGCAGCGCTACCAATACGATATATGCCCTGGGAGACAAATACTATAATGCAATGCACCAAGTCAGTGCATGTGGATGTTCAGTAAATACCAATGTTAGTTTTGCGTTTTTTCTTGCGAACTAGGAATATCCCTGTCATTCATTTTTCAATTCCAACACTTTCTTTCCTGTAGTATTTACTACAAAGCACACTTACTCAGCGGTAGATACGAACGCCAAGAAGATATATTGTTCCATACACATTCCTTTCAGTAGCAGCAGGTACATACCAACACATGTATGCTAAACTACGGCGCTTCTCAGAGAAGAACCTTCTAATTCTTTTACTGCCAAGATACAGATGATTTGTATTGATTTCGTCCTCTTTAAATATGCTAAATAAGCGATTATGCCATTCTCCTTAAATATTTGACATTGCGGTCATACCAACTCTACAAAGTACACAAACTGAAGACTAATCTAATCATTATTTAGAATATGTACGTTATGACCATTTTGGATCCCCTAGGCCACTTGCATGTTTATTTGTTTATTTTCTACTAACTCACCAGGCACTAAACGGTGAGGGTAGGGGGCAAATTTACGACCGACCTAGCTGAAGCAGCAGAAGTATCGGTTTATATTCATCAATGCTAAACAAATGTCAATCACAACATATCAAATCCACTCATAAACCAGAAGTCTGTCAAAAAGAAGCCTTTATGTATTCGGTGAGCTATGGTTTGTTTTCTTACCACCTTTACCAGCAGCCAATCAGAAACGTCTTTCCTTGACACTACCAGTGCGTCATGCTTAGAAATATTTGTAATTTGACAGAAACGCTGGAGCAAGGAGACCCAAATGGCAGACATTTCCATCAATTCAAATTTTCAAGGACCAATTTAAGTACATTATTGAATTAATGCACGCACAGTAAAGGTACCGTTACTACGATTATAACTGTAGACAACCAAAATATCTTCTAAACGGATTAGAAGCCTCCGTTTCATCTTCTTCCGTTTCCTAAGGCCCTAGAACACTGTTGTGATTATCCTACCATGGCTGTGGTCGGCATAATCACAACAATGGTCCGGATAGGAAACGTCGCCATCCTGTCGGTCCTATATCAACTAGCCAATAACAATCATTGATTTCAGTTCTTTGAGTTCTTTTAACAATCTATGCCTCATGAGGTCTGTAACTATGTATTCTGACAGTATTGCTCTACATGTTTTATGATATAAAAAAATCCCCAAACCAATTAGAACAAAATTACAGGACTCGTTGTTAGTTCTAGATCTACATGTCTAAATAGGGTACTAGGTAATATGGAGGAAGATAGGAAGGTAATAGAGTAAATAGGACAGGAAGGTTATAAATAATTAAGATAGGATGGTAATATGGTAAATAGGATAGGAAGGTAATAAATGAGATAGGAAGGTAACAGGACAAATATGACCGTTTACAGCAGATTTACTTTGTACATGTACTTTGCATTTTGAAAAAGGTCTTATGTAAGATTTTATTTTGACTATTTTTGCATGATTTATAACGGTGTTTTATGATTATAAGTCGTCTGTAAAAAGAATATTAAAAATTACATAAGAGTCAGAGAAAAGAATCTTTTCTTCTTTTTTTTTTGAAATGAGAAAAGAATCTTTATTTCATCTCTTCATTATGCTTAAAGAATTCGTATGAATCATTGAATAAACTCCCGAACTATTTTCGTAAAAATAGCCAACCCCCAACCCCTTACAAAAGATAATGACAGGTTCACTATCTTTGCGTGCACTTAGTATTTCGTCCAATAACCTTCCATATAGTCTTATAAAATAAAATACCGTCATCAGCTAGCAAGAGAACACCAAACAACTAGATATAGGATACGGTATAGAAGGATGTTCCATGGTTATGTTATGCTATATAGGTATTCAAACATTTCTAATATGCGTCACCGGTTCCGGTTCCATGTAGGAAGGCGCATTCTCTGCATCTGCCTCCTCCGCGATCGAAACTCTGTACTAATAGTTTTTAGTACTACTTACAACAGCATATTATAGTGTATTTAGGGGTATCCTATATCGATTACTTTGGGCCCTGCTTGCAATGACATCATCATTTCAGATGGATCCACTTTGAAGGCGAAAGAGGAAGAACTCCTGAATGAAATCTGGGGAAGTAAAAATTTGAAAAATAAGATTTTGGTTCCTTTTTCACAAGCCAGAATCTGGGGTTGTATGACGTGCCCTCGCCTGCGCAGATATTCAACGCATTATGATATCTTCAGGAACCTAAAGCTTTAACCTGTCTTTGATTGCTCTTGTTCTATCGCGTTTCTGCCGTGATGTAGAGTTGCCTTTGATTGTTGTGTGATATGTGTTCCAGACCGGTTCCAGATAGGCCTATATTTATATGTAGTTGGCGCCACCTGCTCTCCCAATACTTAGCCAGGCCTCACACTCACTCTCCTCCTCACAATCGGCCATTTGATATTTTGTTCAACAATTCTTGCTGTAAACTTTGTAAAAAAAAACCCACATTGGATACTCACAAGTGACTCAGAAGTAAGCATTGTGCATAGCTCACTCTGGACGTTGTTCTCAGTGCAATGCGTATACATAATTATAATTAATCGCATTGTTATATTTATCATAGTTTGCTCTCATAATTTCTTTCAATTTTGTACAAGGAATATAATCACCTGAGGTAGAGACTAAAATTATTAATAACCTCCATTTCTAGCCTGTATGCCTCGGCTTCTCCCCGGGATTATACATACACCACCAGTGCACTAACAGGCCAGAGCATTAATCCTTACGTACATAGATCTACATACACTCCCTTTGTCATGCAGTTTTCATGTGTATAATCACTCTAAACTAATCGTTGATGAACTTGGTTCCAATCCTTGTTCACTTCCCCCACAAAAGTACCGAAGACATTATAATTATGGATTTACGCGACACATCATTTAATACTCAATCAAGTAGTAACAATTTATTATAAGACATCCACGGTATAGCCATTATTTAGGGAGAGGACATTATATTGATGACTGCAAACCAAGGGAAAGTCACATGCATCCATTCCGACTGTCATAATTATATATGTGTATCACGCATATCAAGTCTGGCCATGGGGTGGCTGTAACATCCTTCATCGACCAAAAGATCAAAACATACCATAATGTTAAAGCTGCATTGTCAGTAAACGGATCAAAACTAAAGATTTCTACTTTTTGTTCTATTTTCCCGGCCATTTGATAGTCATTTGACCATAATTTTGGAGAATTTCGCTCCGATGTTTCTGCTACAGGACATACATTATATATGACATCTATATTCATGGTCGCCGAAATCATTTGCTGCCGGTCGAAATCTTAGGCCCCTATAGTCGATTCGACTTCAAAACATCGTATAAACATATATACCTGCAGCAAAATACTGTTACCTTTAGTCCTATCGGTCAAAAAGTGAGTAAATTTGGTAAGTTGAGAATGCAGCTTAGTAGGTTTAAATCCTAGGGAACCGATAATATCGGAACCAGCTATATTTCACGTTCCTCATTGATATACAATTTTGGTCAAGGCGAGAATTAAAACTGTTGCGTGCATATAATTTGATTTTAAAACGTCTCGATCTGGATGATTAATTGAGCATGCAAGGCGCGCCATACATGTACCATGATTGCTAATTTGTCCCAAACTGTTTCACTTTCAGCTTTGTGCAATTCATAGAATAAACGCACATATGCGGGATGACTGCATGGATTCACTGAACAATATATTCTGCTGCGCATATTCGGGTATGATAATAATTATGTTTCAGAACACGTCGCACATGATAAAGGTAACGGCTGGAAGAGCTGGGACCCTCTCAGAAGCCTGTCGACCTCTTTGTCATATAAAAGATTATTCTATTTTATTCTAAGTGTAAATATCAATATAATATTGTAGCATTCTCTCCTTAGCTTTTAGAACTAGACATTTTATATCTGCATTGCATCCGCCCTATAATTTACACTCACAGTCGATACAACAGGCGATTTGAACGGTTAATAGTGCTGACTGGTAAAAAAATAAAAACATACTGGCATATTGTATTGTCAGCATTCACCTGTTTGGAATATGTGAGTTTAAAGTGGCATTAACAGGTGTAGCACATGCTGGTATGATCTGGATCGTAGTAATCTTTTGTTGGAATCTCATATTGACGAATCATAATATGGCTGGTTTTTCACTTCATGTTTCGGAAGCTATGATTCATAGAGAGAGTATGTTCAGTATTATAATTCATGGCAATACCTTTCACGTATGAACGGTTCTTATCGATTCTAAACGCATAAATATGTATACAGATATACAATATGTTCGATGTTTTCGGATTCTTAATAATCTAAGCGTTGTAACAATTAGTGGGAAAAAAAGAAGAGTAAGTGTTATATGAATTGTGAAAAGTTGAACATATTGAACATTGAACATATTTAACATGATATAAATTAATTCGATTGTGGTAAATCACAACAACGTACGGTATATTATCGAATGTGATTGGAGGAAAAGGCATCTGTAAAGATGTAAACATATTAATTGGTTACAAGTATTTCTAAAGCCAAGGACATGCAACATGATAATTATGTAATTAATGTTGTCTTGAAAACCTTTTAGTTATTGGTACACACTTAATATTGTTAGGGTAACTGCAGGGAGAACTGCAATTTTGCAGATGCGTTTTATTCCCCAAGTTTCTATGTCAAAATGATAAAAAACAAATATCAGTCAATCAACCAAATTAACATCCCCTTGGCTCTATCATACTTAATAAACAAACAAGAAAGGAGTTCAAAATTATCATAATTTTATTGTCGGTAGAGGAAACAGGACACTTTTCACAAGGATCTCTGGTAAACAATATTTGATTATCATAATCAAAAGAATACATACCATTTACCTATACCTGTACTAGAAATACACCTGCAGATATTCTCTCTGATAATATGTACAAACCGAAGGTGGCATTAATTTTAGAATTGGTATTAGTAAAATAAACCTTCAAGAAAGTCTGCACCAAGTAGAAGATATTTAGATATTACAATATTTCATAAAATTATCTTGAAAACATTAATGTCTCTTTAATGCAGTATAGAGTTCCAATGTTATATAAAATTTTGATCGTATTGTATTTTCCGAGAACAGAATTACTACACGAATTAGACAAACCCACCACTGGATGTGGGTGACTCATATATATGTGGTTAAAAGATGTTATTTATAACGGCGCTGATCCTTACTTTCACGTGAAGTCCGAAGCACAAGACTTTCACCACTAGGAATCAAGATCCAGATGCACATTCACAAAAAGGCTAATGCACCGTTTAAGGTAAAGCCCATGCAAGCTGAGTGTTGGAATAAATGGAGCACACAAATGTATATTTGTGCCGAGGAGAAGATGTTGAATTGTTAGCTCTTTGCATATGACATCAGTGATCGTGTCAATTGTTGGAGTACCTAATACATACTACAATGACGAAATATTATTTCCGAATATTAAGTAAGGGTCAACGTGTGTACAACAAGTTGAAGTATATTATACATTGAAGCGCGAATATATATCCCCACAAGATGACGACTGAAGATTGGCTCTCAATGATACTAATAGGTCTTCAAATTTATTAAATATGCAATTTAATGATAGACCCGTGGATCACCTAATTGTTTTTTTAATCATTTACCGAAGTATGAATCTACAAAAACTCTGATAAAATGAAAGAAAATCTTAGATAATTTTCAATATTTTTCATTGATACAAAAGATCTTTGTTGATAATCATGTATGAATTTTACATAAACCTGTCAAAGTGCTTGCAACACAACAAGCTACTAACAATACACATTGCTATTAGACTAAACTCTAACTGTAGGACTAGTGTACAGGGTGGGATAGATCAAAATACATTTTGGCAAAGTTCAAGGGACAGGTTACATGTATGGGACATGCATGCATATCTCTGCCTGGCAGAGGGCTTTGCAATTGTATACACATTTATTATACGGACCGTAAACTGTAATCAATTTTCATATGTTGTCCGACAAAATACCTTTCTATTTACTAGTATAATATTGTCAATCATGCCGTCTATACCGCACTCGTTAGGTTAACACAAACGTCATCCCCAGCAATCAGGATGTATGAATATTCATTTAGCTTATTCATTTACGAAACCGAGTCCAATATGAGCAACAACTCACGTTTGCCCATGACTTCAGCGGATGATTCGATGCATTACAACAATACCAACATATGTATATACCTGAACCACAAGAAGAAGAGACTATTTTCAAATGGTATTTGGTCCATGGAAGGATTATGTGTCTTTTTACAACATGGACGCAGTAATCAGGTATTCAATTTATAATTTAATGTAATCGAACCAATGGGTTAGTTACCATGCTAAGAATATTTGAACTGCACAATTATGCAATAGCCTGGTTAATAATGACAACATTTGATTTGATGTGCTTAAACTTGGAATGAGATTAATCAATACTTCTTATCACAAAATACACACATCCATGTAGCAACAAGAACAGCTGTGTTTGGTTAACTTTGAAAAGCTTCCCTCTCGGAGCTCTAGAGTCATTTTTCTTATTTGTTCATACAGCATCACAGTATTGGATAACGGCTAGGTTTTGATATGAAATAAAGAAAATCGATTATGGTCGAAGTTCGATCAGTTTCCTTCGCAGATGATGGACGTGAAACCCATATCATCCGCTTACGAACACGTCCCGTGCTTTCTCTACAACAATCCACGTTTTTAAATGATCACCAAACTTTTTCATTTATTATAATAATGTCCCATTCCACTTCAGGGCTAAGTAACGTACCCTGTCAAAGTTCCCGGGGAAACCCATCACCAGTGGGGCGAAAATAACACTAATTACAAATAAATTGTCCAATCCACATCCCATAAAGCACGAATATATTTGCAACTCATTTTTATAAATTTATTCGATGACGCTCTATATTCGCAGACAATGAAGTCGATGGGCTCATCTCTTCCTTACATTGTCCGTTACAGATTACCCCCAAACAAACACCATGGAGAAATATTAATGATGCGTTTTTGTTGCGTGAGCTTTCCCTGATTTGATGACGTGGTGCGCAATGCCTCTCCTGAGTCGCTGTAGACGGGTAATGTCACGGCTGATATCCTTAAGCATTTGGGAACTTTCCTTGATGCCAATGTGGCCGGCCCTCTTGGATCTATGACCTTTGGACATTTTGCTACGCTTTGAATGATGCTTTGACCTTTTGAACTTTGCCATGGCTTTCTTGACTATGTCATCTAGATGCCCTTTTTGATGTATGTCAATTGGAAATTCCTTTGTGAGAGATTCGTGGCGTTTTACTAACGGGCGCACTTGGGATTTCTTGGTATGTTTTTTCATTTCTTGCACTGCTTTGACCTTGTTTGAATCCTCGCGTTTGCTGCGTTTAAGCTCTTTGCTTTCTCCTGTAGCCGTTCTGTCTGCTTTCTTTCCCGATCTCTTTATCCTATTTGAGCCCACGCGATGGCCTTTTACTTTCAGATCCCTTTTGAATCTTTTCTGTCTCGATAACGCAGGTTCATCGTTTGCTGCATTTCCAAGCAGCTCCTCTCGTTTAAACCGATGCAGCTCCGCATTTGAATCCCTTTTATTCCTCTTAACTCTTTGCAGTTCATCTCCCTCAGAGGCAAAGGTATCAATATTTCTGATCGTATTGGGAGCATCCCTCTTAAACCTTTTCGTTCGCTGCAATTCAGGCCCCTCCTCGTCTGCCTCCACTGCCTGGCGTTTGAATCGCTTTACTCGTGTCAAATCCCGGTCGGTTTGGTCCGATTTCTTCACCACCCTGACGTCAGATCCCTGGACGTAGAGGTCTATCGGCGTCTCCACACTCCGTTTCTTCAATCTGCGTATCTACAAAGGCAATATTAATACATTTTAGAATTTCGAAAGGCTTTCCTGATAAGCAGTGAATTGGGGAAAATTGTAATTTTTTGGGGTTGGAGGTAGGGTATTTGAAAATAAGGGTAAGATTTTCAGAAAATGTACAATTCAACTTGGCCAATCTTCTCAAGTAACGCAAATTTCAGACGAAAATAAATGTCAGAATACAGTTCCACCTAACCAAACAGATTTCTAGAATCAATGCAATGCCGAATATACTCGAATTTACCTAGTATTGACCAATTGCCTAATTTAGCTGAATTTACTAAATGTATACCCTACAGCTGCCAATTGTACATTTTCTGAAAATCTGACCACAGGCTATATTTTCGATGTTTTCAAAATACTGAATATAATATGTAAGAAATGTGTCCAGTGCTCGGTGTATTTTTTCAGTAGATTCGACCACAGCGTCACACTACTATCTTATGATTGTTCAAGTTGTATTCGAGTTGCACCAAAATATTGAATATCAGTTAGAAACTTAACATTAGGACTATAATTATTGTATTGTGTCAGGAAGCTTATGTTGAGCTTAGCCATGCAAATTAAAATCATTGTCCGTTTACGGCGTCAAATGCTGAGCAAACTACTTGAGAAAAAATGTATTGGATAAAGAGGGCATCACATCTTTTTACACAAAAAAAATGTTTTTGTTAACAAAAACAATAATGATAATCCTTGAAATGAGAATAGACTATAAACCAGAAGTGGCAATGGATATTTAGCTTAAATATAGATCCATTGATACGTCAGACTGCGTCTCCTAGCTCTCTTTCGCCGCTGAATTATGTCTGGTTAGTTAGCTGAGGCTCAAATCGCTGGACGTGACGCTCATAAATAGTGGACCACCTGAGACCAAATTCCCATTCCCCGACAGAAGTATGCACTTAGGCTGCCCTCATCAATGCCCTGAGAATTCGGAATAATCTCTTGTATGTCTGTGGCTCGCCTCAGTAATCGGAATTTGCCATTGATGTGGATTTCTCTCACGAATAACTAGCGTATAAGTAGGCTGTTGGGTAAAATAGGGGATTGTCAAAGTATATATTGTATTAGTTTCTAATACATTTTTCACCCAAGGGGAACCAATACAGTTCTATAAAGACATAATGTCATATTCCTCTAATACAAACTTGAGGTCCCTGAGCGTGTTGGACATTAATTGCCACAAACACAATTCTCTTTCTGGAGAGGACAGTTTCGTGCAGTCAATATTCCACTCTCGATTGCCTTTCACCGAAGTCTTTAATCCGCGGAGTTGACACAATCGATTTTCAAATAAATTACCAAAACTATTCCTAACATGATATATATTCCCAACATCAAGTTATTTATCTGGGTGGATACGATGGAACTACTCTTGGTAAAGTACGTATTAATGTAGTAACGATGGATTTTAGGGTTGCCTCATTGTTGTTTTCGCTTGATTTCCTGCTGTGAGTGGCTAACGACCAGGGAAGGCAAACGGGGCGCTTTGTATCAACAGATAGCAAAGCAATGAATGGCTATTGACTCCATTATTTTGCTGCTGAGTACGTCATACTTACCGCTCCTTGTGATTGATCTGTTTCCCCGTGTTGGGTAGGTTACATCGGTTCTTTATTGATTACTTTACGGAAGGATATCCTACCTGGATATTAAACTAGGGTGTATAATAGGCTACAATCTCCTTCCTGGTTATGCCTGGGTGTGATTCCTCATATATATAAAGAGTTGCTTTCAGCTTATCATATAGTTACTTATCTTCAGAGTATCTAGACAGGCATATTCTGGCATGATATGCATTTTATCTGTTGCCTTGCATTTCCATAAAATTTTATGTCGTGAATCTAGGAATCTTTAACAAGTTTTGGTACATAATAATGAATACTTCATAAATATTTGTATATAATTAAATGAGTACCTAGGTATTTATATATGCTTGAATGTATACTGAATATCTAAATAACGAAAGTAGACTTTATCTTTTGAGATACTTTCTGTAGAAAGTAGACTTTATCTTTTGAGATAATTTCTGTAGAAAGTAATCTCTATCTTTCGAGATTGAATTGAATGATACTTTATTTTGCTCATTAAGTTTTACATATAAGTAGTAGATACCTTCTGTTGGTGCATCTAAGGCAATACCACAGAAGCATTGTTCCTAGACTCATCTCCCACGTGTAACCCCAGGGATATAACTGCACCGCCAGGCCGAATTAATGATTAAAGATTCTTTCACACAATGTGAAAGAAAAGGTCAAATCAGCCGCTTCAGCGCTCTGGGTATCCCAATACTAAGTACATTATACTGTGATACTGATCGCCCTATCATGTAGGTCCTTTATGCTTGAGTACAGCATCCAACAGATAATACATACTCCAATTTGTTCTGAGAAACAACCCTGAATCGAAATTCAGGGTAATTACATGCCTGTGTGTATTTTCAATGCAATATATGAGGGTAAACCTGACTGTAAAAGACAACAAAATTAATTGTTTTTTTGTTTTTTTAAAGAAAAAAGATATTGACTTAGTGAACAAATATGAAGCAACATAATTATATCAATATATTTACTAATAGCATGCAGTCATGTTTTGGTTTCCATAGCAATTCTTTTTACAATTCATTTCAATGTATCTATATGGATAACCAAGGTGTTTTTATTAGAACTTTGGTATATCAATTATAGACTGGTCAGGCTTTGATCCCTCCTGGTCTATCTATATCCACTTTGGCACTTGAGTGGCCTGGAATTTGCCAAACCCCTAGAGCGCACTATGCTGGAGTATGTATTGAGCACAAACCCAACAAATAAATATATTTACTTGGATACACTAAACATCAGTGTTGGAGTAGTTCAACTAGCAACTAGGTATTGGTTACATATCGTATGATATCATATGTGTATGTTATATGAGTCTTTGGGATATTGTATTAAATATTATAGAAACTATTGTAGAGGAAAAGATCGAGCCTGACTAGAGAGCCCCCGGCCTAGCTCCATCTGCATATATATTAGGTATCGCAATGAATTAATACAAGAGGTAATTAATAATAATGATAATGTGGTTACTCATTGTTACGTAATAGTTGCATAACATGATATAACACACGTCAAAACTCCATATCTAACCAAACTAATGCACATAAATCTCAATGGTTAATTATTTTGTATATGAATAAAAGTATACGTGAAGAATGAAATCAAAAGAATCAGACTAATCTGATATTGAGTATGGTATGCGTGACAGTCGTTAACTGATCATTATTGCCCTCATACTGAGGGTGAATGTACTGAGGGTCAAGAGATCTAGTATTTGTCCTAAACAAACCCACTTTTAGTTCTGTTGACCCGACAATTAACCTAAATATATGGTTGCTAGCAGTAGCGTACCACTATTGGGGAGTAGGGCACAGGGAAGCTTGAGTAAATTTAGAAGTATCTTGAAAGTGGGTGTAGATGGTGATTGTTTGATATTGCTATCGATATCTATAAGATATTGATCGTTGTCCTGATTTAATTGTCACCATAAAATACTAGGTCCGCCGTGAAGAACTTGTTAAGAGAAGGGAATACTGGAGAAATTGCAACATACCGAATATTTTCAAAGAGAGAACCTGGTTGTATAAGGATTAACGCGGAAGGCAGTGAACGCTGAATATTGAACAAACGTCGTTCCCCCTTGCGATTTTTATTCAACCAGATGGCTCAGGGACAATTTAATATTGCACCATCCAGATAGCACAGAGTTCCTTATAATGATTCGAAACCCATCCATAATCGGATTTCGCTCCTGATTTGCCGGCCTCCCGGGGGTCTAGAGAGCCCTTCCTGGAACCAATCAAGCAAAGTGTGGTTGCCTTAAAAAGGCTGAATGACATGAGAGGCCATTTCAACTGGGAATTGGTTTGGGTGACGGCGAAAACACCTGGGAAAAGCATATGAGGCATTACTATAGATAATCTACTTATATATAATAGGAGATATTAACATTCGTACCGGCGTCCAATACATATTCGTGGACGTTTCTGTTGTCCTGAAATGAATTTCTTTCTTGATTTTTCCATAATTTCCATCTGTCTACCGTTACATGGCTGTGCACGAGCTAGACTTTAGTGGCGGCTGCCTTTCACGGCAAGCCAAGAGTAGGCAATATAAGCACCATCATCACCACTGCCATCCCCACTTGTTCCGTTTTATGAGACCATGCAGCAGAGCCGAAGACAGACTCTTTGGTGGTGAATACAGCAAAAATAGCTGAATATGAGTCCACCCACGACACAGGTCGGCTAATAGAGAATGCTATATTCATAATGATATTGCATTTTATTCCTAAAGGATCAATAAGCGGCTATGTATAAGAATCCCCCACCCTCTCGCCTCTAGCATGATCATCCTGTATGCCTGACCTTCTGTCTCACCCTTCCATCGCTTCTTATCTCTGAATAATACATTTATTATAGGAAATATTCATCGTGATAGGTCCATATGTAAAATATCCAAGAGCGATACAAAATAAATATGAATCAAGGTTGTGGGCAGGATATAGCTCAACACATTTAGTTTCCAGATAAGGATCGACGAAGAAAACAATTGTGGAACCAAAATAAAATTGATACACCCTGTTATTAATAATTGTGTACCCTCATCTGCGCATACAGCTACACATACAGATAAACGAGACTAAAAGAGGTCATCCGATGCTGGTGTGGTATACAGGCTAGACTTGCTGGTACCATCAATTCAAAACAAATAATGGGAAACAACACATTGACAACAGAAATTACATGTAAATAAGTGTTGCAGCAGGCGCTATACCACCTGAACTAACTGCGTGCTGCAAAATCAATGGCTGTGTTCGTGTTTATATATATTTCACAAATTATGGCAGATGGATCCACCCTTCCTTTCTTATAATTAACACCAAACCTTAATTACATGAAGTGTTTATAGATAACTCCGTAATTCGCAGTCAAATTACCAAATCTGCAAATAATTGCCACCTGGGAGAAAAGATTAAACCGGTTCCATTGAAATCGAACTTCTTGTCAATATTAACAATATTTCTTAGACTTTTGCTAATTGATAAGACAACAGACTTACAGTATTGACTCTGCTGACTTTATATATACGATATAGAATGAATATCATAATTCAAATTAATTTAAATGGTTATATTTACTCGTATTTTCTGTTTCTAAAGATATTAAATTCACCAGAGACAGATGATATACCGTACTTCGTACAGACAATATATTTTCTAAACACGACGGATTTGCGCATGCATCATCAATACAAAATGTACCAAACTGAAATGCTGAGAACAGTTCCACATCAACACTAACCTTCGCATGTTCCCCAGCGACGGTAGCTACCATCAGCAACCCCACGACCAGAGCGATACAGGGCCCTAACCTCACCATCCCTGCCGCCATGCTGCTTCTAAATAATCTCCACAATTATGCGATAGATAATATTCCCACTCGGTGTCAATGTATCCCTGAATGTTCCCCGAGGAGAAATGATACGTCAGGGCAATGTTATGCTATACGCTGGCTCGTACATGCCATGCACGAGGAATAAGGAAGTGATTATGGCGGGAAACAGTCACAGAGTAGTCTGCGATCGAAGCTTGGAACGCAGCACTTCGTAAAAGCATCGATTTAGCCAGTGCGCATGCGTTGACAGCTTCCTCTGCCGCAGCCCTGATGGCGTGGAACTATATGTGCAGCAGTTCCCTCATAACTATTAGACACTGAATGCCTATAATACTATAACTGCTAAAATGCACCCATCTCACTCGATCAAATCTCAAGTATGGTGTTTTATTAAGTATGGTATCGTTTTTTTAAAGGTCTATAATTATTATTATTCTCACACATCTAAGATCTAGAGTATGTGTTTATTCGTTGACAAAATCGTTTCGTATATTGATGCGCATGCAATAAGAACTACGTTGGGGAACTTTCATTATTACATAATGATCATAAACAAATGAGAAAACATTATCTAGGCGAATCTCCATATGCATGCAGAATATGGGAGTATTTCGCCAAATCCTTAGAGGTGTGAGGTATAAATGGGCTGAAATGGACCTGCAGCAGTTGTATATTTCATAACTAAGAGAAGTTTGTACCTCCACCCCAATTCAATTAACGTTGAAAGCAGAAATAGTGAAAGTTGTGATTTAAAGGTAGTTTGAATTACACATAGAATGGATTATATATAGCTTCTAGCTTCCAGGGCAGCACCTTCCTTGAAGGCCATGACACCGTTCTCCTCGAAAAAGACCTTCTACGTTACACTTTCATGGCACTACATGCATGTACATTATTATAGCACTGTCATTTCTCTCGCGTGTACGGTATCTTAATTTAACCCTTCTTGTTCAGAAACTTATATGGTACCAGCTGACCAAGGGAGACACTGCAACAGAAGAAGTAAAAAGCAATATAGCGCTTTGATATAAGCTCCCTGATTTAGTGCGGCAAGATCAATCGATCTGTTCCCCTTATCCGAGGTAATTGGAGAAAATCAGGTCTGACTATTGGGAAAAGAGTTACTCTATTTGAAGGAATTAGCCCGACTGCACGCACCAACTGTCTGTCCCTAGGTAAAGGTGTACCCAAAAGGTATGGCCATTATCTTGAACATGTACTTATTCTATGAACATCAGTGTTAATTTTTTTTCTTGGAGAATAATGTCTTTTAAAATATTATTTTCATGTAACTTCGTACTAGATCGGATCATCATGTTGTAGAGTGTGTTCTGGGATATGTAACTCCTTTGTAAACTGATGTTATGGTTTTAATATTAAAGTCTTGTCAAACTTAAAATAAATAAATAAAAAAAGTGCCAGGGTTGCATTGGTCAACACAGCTTGCACATTTATGGAGGACCTTTGTTTTACCTGTATACTGTAGCTCTAGAAGATAGTGAAGTGAAGGCTATATAGATAGGCCCTACATAAGGTTGCATATATAAGATTACACTAACAATGTTGGTTAAGCTGCATGGTATAAGTAAATTTGAGATAATTGGCCCTACGCTCTAAGAAAAAAGGGTTCTTTAAGGTTCTTCAACATCTAAAATGGTTCTTCAGGATCATCAGGGCTTCAGGATCATCAGGGGCTCCTCCAATTTTAGGGTTCTGCTTAAACTTAAAGGGTTCTTTAGCTCATGGAGGTTCTCCAAAGAACCTTATTTTTTTCCTTAGGAAATTCCTTTATATTGAAAACACTAGTAAAGCAAATATATGATATTTATGCACTATATATGTTAATTATTCTGTAATTAAGAACATTTTGGATATCATTATCGTATATTCTAATTGAGTATTTTATGTATGTGATATTCTAGAGAGGGTGTAATAACAATACCCCTCCATCATGCACATCCATATTGTATAGTATCCTAAGTGGACTCAGGTTTCATCATCTACTTCCATCATTGCAAGGTGAGAGCTGGTAAGGTCTGTAGCATGCAGGGCCAGTGCTGATGATAAAATTTAATGATGAATTAAAGGATGCAGCTATGCTACTGTACCTTTAAAACCTATCTGGGCTGTAGATGTTCAATCTAACCATATTCATGGGTTGCAACTAGAACCATGAGGTTCTACAAAGAACCATTGACAAATCAATCTATGGTTCTTGAAAGAACCTAAACTCTGAGTAAAGAACACCATCAAGGGGCTTCATCTAGAACCCTATGGTTCTTTGAAGAACCCTTGATTGGTAAAAAGCAGGGGTTCCTCACAGAACCTCCCCAAAAGAGTTCTTCAAAGAACCCTTAGGGGTTCGCCCCAGTGGACAGCCTGAAGAACCCATAAGGGTTCTTGAAAGAACCATTTCTTCTTGGAGTGTAATAGTTGTAAGGCAATGTGGCAATGAAGGTAAAGAGAATAGAGTATGCAGGACGGGTGTGACATAGCCTCATAGGTCCTCACCCCCTGGTTACTGCTAAACCGACTGGTTCAACGTATGGTAGCTCCGGCAGTTTATGCAAATGATGCTGGTCCCCCCCCCCCCTGCGTTAATGAGCCCTCAATCTATGGCAGGAAAGGTATACTGTACTGTAAGACGGAGCGTTCATATATTTTAGACATATACAAATGCAGGTGTTATATATATATATATGCGCCTGTGTTATATATATTATATGCGCCTGACATGTTAGCAATTCAGTCCAATCTCATATAGGTTAAATAACCCCCAAATCGTTTAGTATGTATAGTACCATATTCACAATAATAACCCGCCCTTACAAGAAATAGGAAACATGGGAATTATCCAACACTTTATTACATTCGAGCAAATTCTACCAATTCCAATTAGCTTCACCAGTAGACCTTTCTAGAATATAGCTAGAATCATAAACTATTTTTTCTTTCATTTTGACTAACTATACACTGGCCGAAATATTGTTTTTCTCTAGATTTCTGGAAGCGATATGTCTGCATGCATGAGATACTTATCATGTCCTATTTACGAGCTTTCTCATTCTTTGTGGAAATTACTAAACTTTCTAAATGAATCTTGAGGACGATATCCCGATATTGACTAGAATATCATACGCACAGAGATAGCTGCAGATTAGAAAGGCAGTTACGGAGGCGTGTGTGGAAGGAGGGGATGAGAAGTAGACTGAGATGGGTCTCTGACATCAGGCGCCGGGATGGGGTAGGCCTACATTTAGAGACGTTGGGCTGAGGAGGAATAGGTTAACTATTTGGTGGAAGCGCGTGTGTGGATGTGCGGGGTGTGGGGAGAGGGGTTGGGTTGGGGGCGGTTGATCGACAGGTGAGGGCAATAGGAAACACAATAGTTGGCTATGAGTGCTCAAAAGTAAGGAATGAGAGGAGGGTCTTCAAACAGATTTTGTGCACGTCAATATACAGATTTGGGCCCAACTAACAATAATATATATTCTGCATCATGCGTGTAGGGTTAAGGGTGGATAGCAGAATGTAGCATCTGTTTTCAGAGCATACACATTTAACAAAACACATCTACACATATCTCTATAATATATTAATCTAAAGCTGGATATGATATATTTATATACATGACGTCCTTGTAAATTTGGTAGGAAAAGTCTCCTGTGAAACCGCGTATGTATGTACATGCACGATGGTACACCGTCTTAATAAAGGCATCAATCAAAATTAAACCCCGCCTCCAAGGGCGGTTTCCTCCTCTCGTTTTAGCACTACCCCTTTTCCACGCAACATTTGGGGATATAAAATGAGATTTTAACATTACGTTTCGTCACTCTTCTTTTCTCAACATCTTCAATCACAGACACCTTCCATTATTTCTCACACTGTTCTTTTATATCGTCACCGTCTGGGGTATCACTCAAAGGTCAGTAATATTTTGATAATAGGTTAGAAAATATTCACTTTAAAACTATATTTTATATATTTTGTTCTCTCCACCAGTGTACATGTTATAGATAACTTGAAGGAAGTGTTTCAGTTCATTTTGTTTTCCAACTTTACTTATATCAAATAATTAAAAGCGTGATGTGAGGGTTTGAAGCATTATACCGCAGAAAGGATTTGGATTATCGAATGTTATGTAACAATGGTCATGTTCTTTATAATCATGAAATAATGTAAGTCAAGCATGGCATGAACATAGTTACATATCACGAATTCTGATATAATATTTAATTGTGTTAGATAAAACATTTAATTCGGTGAGTCAAAGTCTGTGAAACTGAGAACAGCATTCGCTTGGAGGTGATGTTTATGCAGAATAAAAGTTTAAAGCCCTGCACACACACACAGCCGATTTGCCTCCCGATTGCCCCCCGATTTCGGTCTTCCGATGAGTCCTGGGACTTCGTTTGTAATCCTGGTTTATGTTATTTCAAAAACATAAACCAGGATTTGAAATGAAATCATAGGATTCACCAGAAGACCAAAATCGGGGGGCAATCGGGAGCCAAATCGGCTGTGTGTGTGTGCAGGGCTTTAGACAAACAAAACAAACGAGAGAATATTATCTTAATCGCCAAATATTTCTCGAATAGTTATACCTATATAATATAAATATCCCCCATAAATCATTAGTTGGTGTTTTGTAGTAGACGAAACTGGAAAACTTAATTAGGTAATTTTCACATTCACCGGTGGTTTTATCGCGGTCATTAAAATCATTGTTGTGTAAAAATAGGTAGGCAACTTTTGGGAACCAATCCCGTTCCAATTGCAGAAATGGACTAACATTTCCAACATTTCCCTCCAATTAACTGCGAATTAGGACCGTTTTTCTCCAATAATTTTGACACAGGCCGAGGGAGCGGCCGACGATTTTCAATGTATACAGCAAGTGATACTATGGGTTTTCTCCAACGTTTACAATAGCAAATAATAACATGCATTTTATACCATGGGGCCAATGCATATTATTTTGTAAGAAATTCTTATCATTCTTAAATACGTATAAACTCATCTTAATTGTGTCTTACAACTACCGAATCGTAATATTGTAATGCGCATAATGGTTATGAATTCTTATCTTGTTCATGCTGTATGAGAGGTGCAACAAAGTGGGACATTAAAATATGTGTTCTACACGCAAACTCGTCCAATGAATATTCAATTACTAGCATTACGTTCTCTATTTATTTGTAACGTAATTGTAGAATTCTTTTCTTTTAATTGCGGCCAACTTTAAACCATATTAATCCAATTATAAAAGAAATAAAACATACATTAACATGATATTGACATGAAAATTCATACGTATTATTACATAAAACGTAAAGTAAAAATAGACAACCCTCCGTATAGCACGAATACCAAAAAGGAAGTAAAGAGGAGATTTGCCTTTACAGTATGAAACATCTTCATCATTTACAAGTCTATTTCAATAGTTATTCCTGATTTTTCTAAATCTGGTTATACTTAATCAAGATGATCAACTTTAGGTTCTATTGGGTTTACAAGTCATATTGGGGAATGGGAGTGATTTTTTCCATTTGAATATTATACATTTGCATGTCTGCAGATAGAAACACACGCAGTGCGAAGTTCTAAACCCTAAAACAAGTTAGACTTTTCGAGATTAAGAGATTATGGTATTTTCTTCGTAATCCTTTTAGCTTACTCAGGATTTGTTTTACGATGTTAGAAATTATCCCTTAATTAATATGTGTATGCAGGCGGAGGAAAAAGTTAATTTCACTCACTGGCTTATTAGATTAAGCCAACATGTGTTATGCGTATAGGGATGACGTTGGTCCCTTGTGGGGTGGTGCCAACATTTGTAATTACCCCTGCAGAGGTGGCGGCGCACATAGAACTTCTGATTCCTTCTATTCCTTTTTCTCTAAGCTGAAATGAGACAAAACAGCATAAAATTGCACATCTTCAGTAGGTGACATGTTATATCATCATTTGAAAGGATACATTTACTTGTGTTTTATAATCAGCATAATGACATGCTTGAAATACATGTTAAACTGACTTCTTCCGAGTTTTAGACAAATATTAGTTGCCAAGTTGTGTAATTAAGAATTGTTATTCTATAAAGAGTTTTTCACTGCAATGTTGAATATTAGGATTAGGGCAGCGGTATTGGAAGATTAATGAATTCTAATCATTTAAATACAAATTCTATTATATGCCAGTAACAACTCACTGTGGTGAACACGTGGACGGAATTCTGCTGCTCTTGCGACATATATAGAGTGATGTTTCTCCCTTGAAGTATTGAGCCAGAGTGAGGGAGAAGAAAGGTCCCCTGGACCAGACATTCCTCCTCGTGGTCAGTGAGTCCATGTGTCAGAATGGGAAAGTAAACTTGCCTGGGGCTCAAAGGGAGCATGTTACTTATATTGGCCTTATCCCTTTTCCCCTGCCTTTGTTGGCATTATGATAGTCCTCACTAGCACTAAAATGGGTGGCTATTTTACTATAATCGTTAGCATTTGTATGTAGTATAGTATGTATAAATTTATTATAATTGTTTTTGACCCTAGCTGCAATCTCCATTATAAGATGAATGTATAGGCCCAGGTGTAGTCAGGACTATCACACTGCTCTATAAGATGTAAACTATTACCTTATATATGTCCAGTTGTTTCTGATGGATGGGTTGTGGCTCATTGTAGAATGTACATGTGTATCACCACACCATCCTCCCTATGACAGTGACTGGATGCATACTGACTAAGAAACTGAGAAAGCAGGAAGTCCCAGTCCCAAGGGAGGCTAAGGGACGCTGTGCAGTTATGGAAATAGGCGGGAACCCTAAATATCTACAATATCCATCTACAAGCTATGCTTTTCTCCAGCAGCTTGTGTGAGACCACCAAGATGGCCATATAAACAACCAAGAAGTAATAGGGGCCCATCACACAGGGAATTAGTGCAAGTCTAGAGCTGTGCCTGCACTCATATGGCCAGACAATTCCCGCCTTCCACTGACCACAGGAATTCAGGAATGCAAGCATGCAGAGCTGCATGTATACAGTACACTGAGTGAGGTCAACTCAACGTTGGCTAGAAATAGGTATCATTGAAGCCTAATAAACATGTTTCAATCAATTCTAGTCACAATTTTAGAACTATGTTACTTTTCCTAGTTGCCCTCGAATTATGCAGATATTTTGCAGTTATTTTCCCTTCAGAAGAAACCAGGACAGTGTGTTAAAGGTGCAAAAGATTCGCAAATTATTTTGCAGTATTTACTTCTCAGTTTGATGTAATGGTGTCTATCATATGGGGCAAGGGATCAGCAAAGATCATTGCGCAAATCTTGCGCTCAAAATATACAGATATTTTGCAGTATTGTGTGTGAAGCACTGATACAAGCAGGCCGAATATTGATTTTTATATCAACCAAAAGGAACTAAAGAGTATGCATCATATATCTATCTTTCAGTTATTTCTTTCTCAAGAAATAAAACAAGTGCAAAAGTTTTTGCGAATAACTTTGCAGTCATTTTTTCCCATGTCTGCAATGGATCCGCAATACATGTGCAACAGATTTTGCATTGCAGTCCATTGCGGTTATATTGCTGATATGTTGCACACAGCATTGCACATAATGCCCATCGGGTAGAGTGCAATCATCTTTTCTCCCGAATTATTCTATCCTGGTCTTTGTCCTCTTGTTCGTCGCGGCTAATCAAGTCAATTCTGGGCAGTTCAAAAGAGTGACAAATTATCAAACATTCTCCTGAAACCCAAACATATTTAGTAATAGAACATGACCAAAATGTTAGCAGAGTTATTAATTACATCGATAGCAATGTAAATCTTCTTTTTTTTAAATTATAACGATGATGATATAATTATTCCATATAGTTGATCTAACCTGTCTAGTCTGTCTAGCCTGTCATTGACCAAAATCGAGTTTGCGAAATTTTGCCTATAATAAAATGATGTTGATCTGAGATTCTGTCTGGTTTATAGATAGAGCCTTGCATATACTATTCTCGGCGAGCATAGCTATATACTTCCTTTTACGTGACCAGTATCATCATTTTCGTCGTAGAAAATTATATCTGATTTCTTATCTGATCAGCCTGTTTGTTATCATTCCCTCCGGGAAGATTCCCATACATGTCTCATTGGGTGGATACCATAATTGTAATTATTTTCTATCTCCTCCCTTTCAAAAATATCTCGCGTGATGGTGGGTCACATATATACTGCCACTTTAGAGTAAAAAAGACAGGAGCTATCTGAGACTCACGCTACGAAGACCAAGTTCTTCGTCGGGTCGTGACGAAAGGGATCTTCTGAATAGCTGAAAGTCGGAACAAAACAAAATGATTTACTGCATAAGCGGTGATAAGGAAAAGGGCAAGGTCCCAGGCCTCTGGGGTCTGGCGAAAGACAATCAATCACTGATATCTGCGATCCGTCACACCTTTACCTTAGGGGTGTGACAAATATGACACATAATTATAGAAGGTAGTTACTTAGGGTCTGAAAAGTAATACATATTCAAATAAAAAGATGAACAAGGGCGGAATACCAAAAACCTTTCCGGAGGTTATAACAAAGGAGGAACATGTTGAAACCAATTATGCCAACATTAGAGAAAAGCGTCAGAAGTTATGCGCAGGCATATAAGGAGCTTTAGAAACATGATATCAAGTTAATACTTATAATATAAAATTACTTTTATTTAATATTCCAAAGTTATTGTTAAATCTGTTCATTGCTTCAAGTTGCGTGAAGGAACGATCCTCTCAGACAGGTAGTGTGGGAAATATCTACTACCAAATTAATGTATAATTACTCAGTGGTATTTATTTTGTAGTTTCACCTTACAATGTAGCCAATGTCTGTGGGAACAAAAATAAAACAGAACCATATTATTACATAATTATTAAAGTATTGTCTTCTTAAATTAAGTATAAATTCCTCCCTAACGCCTTTCGTGAGAAAGGAATTATGTGACTTATCGTTTCTACCTGTTATGTGATTCGTTATGTATACCAGTCTTTATCGTCTTCCATAGTTTTAAGCTACTTTCCATGGTTCGATGATCAGTATCCTTAGGCAACGAAAGTTGGAGACTAGAAACAATAACGTCATTATGCTTAAATCTCTGACACCCTAAAGCAATGGGCCGCCAGGTCAGGTTTATCTAGTTGTGTCAATTGTAAGAAATACAGGTTTGTTACCACATATTTCAAACAAAGTTGATTATGAAACCTAATAAATACTGGCTTGCTAGTTTCGAATACAGGACATCCGCTGTTTTTGTCAAACATAATCCCAAGATACATTTCTGTTATGATTTCATTTTCAGTCCTGTTACTGCGATTTATTTTCTACAATCCTGATCATAATCCATGACAATCCATAATCCTTTCTGTTGTATACATGTACATGTAGTTCATTTTCTTGTTCAAATCATTGTATGAATATAGTAATATCATGTAATGAATGTGATGGCCATGATTTATTCTTGGTCCTTAGAAATGATTTTACGGAGAATATGTTTTACCCAGATCACAATTGACATGGCTATATCTGTTTTTTAAACACCACACCATAACTTTATAATAATTCTCCCACACCTTATAGGCGTGGCACCATGTATCGCTGGTTGCTGCGCGTCGTTACCCTTCTGGTCATCACGTGTGTTCATTGGACACGTGGTCAAACCAGCCCTCCCTATTCGTCACCCGGTGTAGCCACGCCCCTTTCTGGATGTCCTAATGGTAGGTAGAACTTTATAAAAGGGGCCAATAAATATTAAAGAAGTATACTTTGTTTCAATCCCACTGATCGTTACTTCAATAACAGGTTTCTTTTAAAAAGTAAACTATTAATATAGCGGGCCATTTCATGGTAAAGTCAAATAAAATAAGGGTAATAATATTATTCTTAACTAAGCCAGCATGCAAATTAAACGATGGTACATTAAATTAGCTCTGCAAAAAATGGCATTTGTAATTATAACTATCACTGGGTGGATTCACAGTCGCCCATATGCAAGGATTAAACATGCATAGGGATTAATATCCCCTAGGTAAAGCTAATCGCCTTGCCCCTATATGTACATAAACAACATTTTGTTCCAATATAAATTTCATTTATATTTTATTATTATATTCGCAAAGTTATTCAATAATTAAACATGATTTATCACATTTCTAATCGACCAGAACAAGATTTATGATTAAATCTGCTTTTTTTGGTTTCAGACATATTTTTTCAGCCTAGTGCAACTATACTTTCGGAGAACACAGATTTATTTGGGGAACTTTGCTCAGGTCAGTTAATGCTAAGCTCCACCGTATCACCATCCTCCGTACCGATTTGCGGAGCATGGGAAAAGTATGGAGCAGAGATAGCATGCTGGCAATTTGGAATCAACATGGATGGCCAACGAAGAGCCAGGTTGTATAAGTAAGTGTTCATGTACACTCTCGATAGGCAATTCTTTCGTTATATAATAATAGTATGATTATGATTATTAAAAAATGAATGCTTAGCGACTTTTGATAGGAGGGATATAGCGTTTACGTGCCTAATAAAAGGCAACGGGACTGCGCGCATTAAGTTTCAGATAAATTCAATATGAGGTGAGACAATAAAGCCCCCCACCCGCTACTCCCCCAAAACACACACATCCACCCTTCGGGCCCTAACTACATGTATGTGATTTTATCAATAATTAATTGCAACCAATTAGTGGCAACCACCGCCCGCCCGCTTAAGCAATTCGTGGATCCGTCACTGTTCCCACACAGAATAGACGGAAACTGATTTCACGGTCCTGCCCCCAAACGCAAAAAAATATTTGTACGACAAAGATCACGGAGCAGGTGACTTCTTCTGGCACGAAAGTTTCACAATTAAGATAAAAACTCTCCATGACCTCCTACACAACACCCGTCTCTCTTTGGAAACAACCTTTTTGATCGTCATAATTATAGACCCAGGGGGAAGAACAGTGGCCGGGCATCTCGTGTTCGAAACAAACAATTAAAGAACGGTGAAAATTTACAGTCGGTATTTTCTCTCAAGCCAGGACTTATGGAATCTGACATTCATCCCCTTTTAAGAAAGAACATGTTTCCAATTTCTTAAAAGAAAAAGGAGAGGGATGGGTGTGAGGGTGATTGTATTATTGTAGCCATAGTCATTGTCATAATGTGAGAGATTCGTTCACCCGTCAGAAAAATGGGCGGGAACAAAAATACTAACACCTATAGATATATCTTTGGCGGGAATATACAAAGCTTCGTATCATGTCTATCTCAATGCATGTACAGGGTATAATATGTAGGCTATTTTCCAAAACATGCAGCAACTTTGTTAGAGACTTGAAAGAATAAATTACTAAAACAACAAGTCAATCAGAAACCAGTGATGTGTCAAGCTTTTTTTGCTCTCTTAGCTCTCCATAGATATAGCACAAAGGAGCCCGAGCAAACCACTAATTAATGCTTTACTAAAAAAAAAACGGGCCAACCCTATTCACTCATGTAATTTTAAAACTATGCATAATGAGCACCAGCCGATATAATAATAATAATAACCAAACAATAGCTCCACAGTACCCACAAAATGTATCTTGAGTTCTTGCATTTTAAGACACTGATGATATAATGAAGTTGTAGATGGGTTAGGTGAGTGAGTGAGATTGGTTGCTTTACGCCCTTATCAACACTTTGAAGTGTTATATCAAGGGCGGGAGAGCTGATAGGAAGGCAGTTTATGATCATACCCAGGAAATAGAGATAGAGAAGAGGCAGAGAGAGACAAGAGAAAAGAGAGAGAAAGGCACTTTAAGGTCTTACCCAGGACCATGTGTAGATGGGTTAGTCTTATAATATAGTTAGTATGATAGACAATGATGTAAAGACGTCCTTCTGGTATATAATTCCTGTCTCTACTGGATATTCATCAATGGCTCATACATGAGTGCAGATCCTATTGGCTGAGAGGGCTGGGGCTACACCTCTCAAAGGGTAACGTGCTGACATATAACACTGATATCGCATCCTTATTCATGTTTTCTCCTTAATTTCAGTTGCGACGCTTACAAAGGCAAGTATGCAGATGACGTAGTTAATGGTGCTGCTGAATTCTATAACGATATTGGAACCGAAGTTACAGATACTGGCAAATTCGGATGTGGGAATACAGAGTGCATGGACGATTGTTGGACAGTGGATGATGCTACAAATACAGCGGCCAGTTTAGATGCAACAGGTGCAGACTGCGGAGGAAACACAAAAGTTCTATCAATTGTTTGTTCAGGTAGGGTTGTGTGTGCATTGAAACAAAACTCCCTGTGTGGCTACAAATTGGGGTTATTATAACGTTTAAAGAGGTTTATTTTAAACCTGAGCATATATACATAGATCAAAAGTTTGAGGATGATTTGTAGGAATACACTAGTGCACGCGACAGTAAATGTCTTTCATGTTACCCAAATTCCTCCTATAATATTATATTGAATTTTTAAAATTTTATTTAAACTGGGTTGATCAAGTCCCCTTGTCGGTTTTTTACTTGCCCCAGTGTGAAAGTATATAATATTATGTTTATAAGCTCAAGTGTCATGATGATATAATTATAATTTAATACATTACATTCAGATATAAAGTACATTCCTCTTATGTCAAATATAATGAGATATATACAAAAGATAATGCTATAGCCCGAGCCACTAAATAAGGCCCATAAACATTATGTTTTCAGACATCCCTCCAATTGAACCCTGATATTTTTTTTAGTTTTTTATACGAGTTCTGAAAAAGTATACATATTATCAGAGCTTACAATGTGGGGAACAGTTTGGCACAACTGTCACTTCTTAGAAATTATGTTCGATTGTCAAGTTGCCATGGCAACCGTTTCTGACAAATTTTGAAAATGTAAAAAAATAAGGACCTTGCGGCAATCAAATCTCTCCCATTTCAGAAAAATTGATGAAAACTATTTTTTATCTCAGCAAGTTGTGTTAAACAAATTTCCACATCTGTTGATATATCACATGTGTGATTCCAATATTGTCACAAGGAATAAAAAGAGTATGAGTTGAGAGTCGAAATGGTAAAAAAAGGACCAATTTCGGCATGGTTTTGGGAGACATCGAGGATGAGCAAACATCTTGTGTGTAATCACAATGATAGACCACCCAAACTATTTTCTAAGGCTGATGTCCAAATTTGATTGATGACATGACATATTGTAGATATTGAATTCTCAAATAATTGCCTCTAGGGAGAAATTAAACTAATGTAAATGCAATTTGAATACTAGTTAAATGGGTAATATAGCCCAAAATATGGTCAGTGATAGCATAAACAAATAATGATGAATAGTTATGCTTAGTTGGTTGCCATGGTTACAACAGTGATTTAAATTTTCTGAAAAACAAATTAAATTTTAAGTTTGGCTCTAAGATTATAAGTATACCAAATTATAACTAACACATTCCAGATAAACTGGTAGAATTTTATATTTCTATAAGTGTACACCTCATGGGCCTTATTTAGTGCAATTACCTATAGTATTATACTACACTGTACCACTTGCCACTCAGATAATGATAATGCTCCACATTATGGAGTGTTGGCGGGTTCTTTTCTTAACGGTCATGTAACATCATATGTAACGGTCATGTATGGATAATATGTGTATAGAACAGTAGATTAAGGTGGTGTACATACATAAATAAATAAATATAAATATAATTTCAGTTTAAACTGATTTATTGGAGATTATTCCAAAGGGGGAGATACGTTTGCCGATGAACTATGGACGTCTGACTTGACAAAATCGGGCTAAATTGTGAGATATCTCCCTCGTGGGTTCGTCTAAGTTTCATTACTGACATACAGTGCCACTTCCACACACCATTTCTATTGCAGATATCAACGAGTGTCTCATAGGAGCAGTGACCAGTTGTACAGGGCCTCACTTCGAGCATTGTGAGGTGGTACCCGCCTGTGGTTTCAATACTAAATGTCTCAATCTGAACGGTGGATGGACATGTGAATGTCTCCCTGGTTATACCGACGAAGGCGACGATTATGATGCGTATGACTGGACAACGGGATGCATAGGTATGCGCGTGACTTTAGAATTATTCTTTTTTAGTATTATTAAAGTAAACCTCATAATCATCTTAAATTCTAATCGCTTCATAAATGCAAAAATCGAACTAATGTTGAACTATCCAATTCCATTTCACCATGATGCTAGGGTATAAAATAAATAGATAAGTTATTATAGATAATATATCTGTGTATAAGGATGACTGCATGGTATTAACTTATTTCCAAGGTCTGATTTTCCTTTGGCAGACATAAACGAGTGTCAAGAAACGGCAGACATTTGTGGTGAAGACACGTGTCAAAACAACGAGGGAGGATATGTGTGTGTATGTGGCAGTGTGACCCTTTGGGAGCATTCATCTGAAGATACATGTTTAACGACAGGTAGGAACGAAAGATTAGACAAACGTATTGGTTTAAAAATAATATAATCCTGTGTAATAAGAGTGGAAACGCAATTGGTAATTACGGTCGCTTTTTTATGTCTTGATGTACATGTACTGTCATAACCTATGTGCGTGTGCTTACAGGTGGGTTATCATGCCCAGCTCCTGCCATTGACAACGCCATACAAAACTCTAACGATGGAACTGATGCCATGTTTACCTGCAATGATGGATATCTGGCGTCTCCACCAAGCCCTAGCGATGATAAAATACTTGACCTGTTCTGTAGGGAGAAGGAATGGAGAAGTAGAATCAACCCCACGTGTGAACGTAAGTGAAGAAAGAGACCATGTTAATTATCATCATCTTAGATGGACCCTAGTACTGGACCCAATTTTAATCTAATCTTATAACAGATTCAACGTACACGGTCAACGCCGGGCATCATATTGCGCTCGGAACGCAATGGAAGAAGCGCGTGGAGCGCAGGAGCGCATTGGCGTAAACACAATGCTCGCACGCTCTCTATATTACCCAGTTGTGTCACTTAACTAAATACTAGGTATATTATAGTACTAGTCTAGTACTATAATATACCATTATATTGGAGCGGAACTTCGTGTCCGACTTGCAGGTGATCTCTTGAATACAAATATTACCTATAACCGATAGTCTGTGTATAAAACCATGAACAGATTGTCTTACAATTATTATTATCATTATGCAACTTTTATTCAGCGAAACATGTACATTAATAGAACTCAAGAAGAGGACAATTAAGTCCGTCTCCACTGGAGGTCTTCCGAGTAGCCCTTTAAATTAAACATCGGTTATAAAATCTGTAAATAAATGTCCAGTAGTAATTAAGAAATAATGTTAATTTTTCACCTCTAATCGCTTCACACAATTAAGTATTCTAATTGAAGGCGCCCCCTGTGGATGCCCACCCGGTGACGTCAATGCCCACCATACTGCAAGCCTTGGTGTGTTTGAAGACGAAGTGATTTACACATGCAAAACAGGCACTAAGGTCGGTAATGAGGATTCCTATACAAGACAATGTCAAGCTAACGGAAAATGGGAAGATGCAGGACCTTGTGAGAGTAAGCATGTGTTATTTTCATTATACGATAGTTGGGCTATATGGCTGATATAATTAAATAGCTGACCAACCAGAGTGTCACTGTGCATACCTCCTCTATATTGTTTGAGTACAGTTCGATGTAATATTACTTTAATTCCATTTTGGTCAAAGAATGTATTGCATTAATAAAGACGCAATAATTATGACCAACAAAACATATGAATGTCTTTCGGGTCACGATCAATATGATATAATTACATTTTAATGACGGTGTACCTAATGACGGTGGAATTCTCTTGTATATTTTGCCTATAGTATTGATCATATATATCGGCGCATAGCCTTACATTCAATAGTGAAAATCGCTCATACGAAATATATTTTTAATCTTGATCCTTCTAGATATCAATGAGTGTGAAGCATCTACTTCTCCTTGTCCAGAACATTCAGTCTGTTATGACACACCCGGGTCCTATATATGTGTTTGTAAAGTTGGATTTGAGGGGCCAGATTGTGAAGGTATCTTACATCGTCTTGATTTATCTAGAGCTTATTTTCGATCATCCGTTTTTATCTTTGATAAATGTATGTAAAACAGACGTTGAGATTTGAATAAATGAATGAACACTTCAACAATAATAAACCTAACCATTCATCTCCACTAGCAATCGACTGTGGCCAGCTCCCTGCTTTGCCAAACGCTGTTAGGAGCTCAGGAAGTCAGCTCCATTCCTGGGAGCACGAAGGAGGAATCTATACTTGCGCAGAAGGACACCTGGTGGACGGCGAATACGACGAATTCAAACTCTATTGCGATATCAATGGAAAATGGAGCCCTAAACCATATCCACAATGCAAACGTATATAAGTTTGACTTAACCCCTTTTCTATTTATTTAAAATGACATACTATTGACGAAAGTGATATTGACTACTACTACAACACCTGTAAACGCAAAAGAAGGCTTTAAAACCTCACATCATGCAGCTGGAGAATTAATCGCCTACTTATAGAAATCCTTAATTGAATCATATGTTTTCAAATTCAAATGGGGACAATACCATCCCATGAGGGGACTGACTACTAGAACTACATTAGGCTAGTTATGGTATCTTCAGTGAGTGTTATAGGTTCCCTTCTTAAATTTACGCTTTTACATCAAACTATTTAACATACAAAACAACATAATTATATAAGTATAAAAACTAAGACTATATGAGGGATAGATTTATTTGATTTGATTTGACGACATTTTATTTCAATTAAAAATTACTTGTATGTGTTTAAGATTTTTATTCAGTCAAGACATTATGCAATTACATTATTCTCAGTCAGTAGCTGGAGCCATTTAAGTTACAGAAAAGTAATTATAGAAAAGCATATATCCTCAAGTAGATACTATACATAAAGGAAATGAGTCATTAAAATCATGATTTGGGTTGAGACACATCATCTGGCGCACTGTGTTACAATCATGACAGTCGTATAGATAGGTGTGGTACATATCCAAGTCAAGAAAAAAGAAGTTCATCAATAATCAAAATCAAACAATCGAAAGTTCAAGGATTCCATCTCGATTACAAGGGGTTCTGGAAGTTTCCATGTTTCCCCACTATCGCCAACAGATTTAATGAACTTTTAATACATTTTCCGAATACTGTGAGAGAAATACTTCTTTTCCTTGATTGCTCTAATATCCTGAGGTAATCTATTTTCAGCTGTTTCTTGTGGCGACCCTGGCACTGTGGACAATGCCGAACGTTCTCCCTCAAGTTTCATGTATGGGTCAGTAGTAACTTTCACGTGTAGTCCAGGCTATGAGCCCCAGATACTGACAGTGAGTGAAGGATTTGGAAACACTAATAGTGATAGATTTAGTACGACATGTCTCAGAACTGGCCAGTGGTCAACAAGAGGAAGATGTGCTGGTATGTAAGAGTGTCACTAACATTTTAATTGAAAAGATAGTTTGATGGACATCAACCCATCTTAACATTTTGTTATACCTTATGGTTACATAAGGCACAATTGTTGATTTTTGTATTTCCTTTTTTCTCCGACCACTTTCCGGACGCAATGCCCGGTCAAATCAATTATAGACATAGGATTACATTCACGGGCAGTTACATGTAGTTAGTAGGTATACTGCCCATCAAGTCAGGATGTATAGTTGCATGAGTGATGTCCGCGGAGTATATATAGGACTGTTTTTGTTAGGATGTATGTCTCTGTGTTCACACGAGTGGGGAGCATTTTTTTTACTTAGTTGGCATTTCTATGAAGAAGAAAGTGATTAAAATGTGAAGGTATTTATTATAGAAAATAATAATCTATAAATTGGAATTCAATAGATAGTTTGTTGGTCTTTTGGGGTCTTGAGAATAAAATCACTATAGTCTTAATTATACCTGGAACAAACGGGAACATGCGAATTAGTAATTTCAGTCAAATAAACGGTGCTATACTTTTTAAGCATTCTGATTTCATGTGTTCTGAACAGACATAGACGAGTGTCAAGACGACGACATATGCGGAGACGACCATCGATGTGTTAATTCCTATGGTGGCTACTCATGTTCGTGTGCCCCCGGATACTATCTGCATGAAAATGGCAAGAGATGCAAGGCCTACTCCGGAGACATTAATGGTGGTGACGTCTGTAAGTAAAATATATATGACATATAGTTTCTTATATGTTTTTCTAAATAAATTGATATAGTCAAATAGGCCAACTTCGTCCAATATATAGGTATCTATAGGCCTAATTGTTATTGTCTTTGCTATTATTAAAACAATTAAAATTATGACCATGAATGATAGTTTCTCATGAAACAGGATCTATGTATTCGCTGCTGCGACTGCAGAGAATCGGATAAGGAAGATTTATCTCATATATTATATGCGAGGTAATGTTCTTTGAAAAGATCATTAATGTGTAGGGATGGGATGCTTATAGGAGAGATTACACGTATTATAATCAACATCATACCATTCGCCTTTTCCAGACCAGGGGACTCCATGCAGTGGTATATATTCCCTTTGCCAACACGGAGTTTGCACCGTCAACACTGACAATACACCTTATTGCAGGTGAGGAGATTCCGAGTTGCGCCTCCTCTTTAGCAGGAAATTGTTATGAACGTTATCTCGATCGTTTGACCCATAGGCCTATATTGACTCCAATTTTGTTGTATCATCCCGGTCGTAGACAAATGAGGAAATCTGTTGTACTCTGGATCTAAGAACTGCAATTATTCAGCGCGAAAATAAAATATATTGGTAATACATGTATTGATTTCAGAAACGCCGATTCATGTTTTTTTTTACAAACATCGATTGACCTTGTTCAACTCATTTCAAAATATCGGACCCCCCATGAACAAATCAAACCTACAACCAGTGATATATAGTTGGATGTATAGCCCTGCTACAATTAACTTACAACCCGGGCCAGCCCATGTCGTTTTTATTTTGGGTCAATTCATCTTCTTGAGATTGATTTACCTTATTCAATGTCCTAGGTGTGAGGCTGGATACCATGGTGCTATGTGTGACCGGTCAGCCATGGACACTAGTCTGATTTTGGCGAGTATTTCCCTCGCCTTGGCCGTCCTTCTCTGCTTCTTCTTTGTGTGCTTCTGCTGTTTGTCACTGCCAGCACGGGCTGCCTCCAACTGCGATGTTCCAGGCCCTCCAGGCCCTCCCGGCCTTCGTTGGGGAGGATTCGATAGGATCGTAAGAGTTGCGTAAGTTTTTTTGTATTATTCACATATTATACCGTCAATCTACGTGTTCGTAAGACAAGAAAATTATTCAATCTCATGAACAATAGAGTCTAAACGTTCCAAATAAGAGTACATTCATATAAATAACATGTACTCAAAATCTAAAATATTAGAACAACGTATGTCACCGAATTGTCTCTAAACTTCGGTTTGCAGGCGTCTTCTAGGGTGTTAATCCACGAATCACCTTCTCTTCGGTATAATAATTGCTGTAAACCTGTTCCATATATTATTTGGAAAGAATTTTCTTAACCTAATAAGCATTTACCAAGATAACAAACAAATTATACAACATGCAATGGTCTTATATTCCATATCATAATTTGTAACGCTCACTATATTTACCGCTCATTTATCTTTCATGAAAGTTCGTACAACTAATTGCCTGTAACGTGGTCATTGGTGGTCCATATTTTCAGACGCCGTGGCAATTTCGATGATGGATACTACTGCCCACCCAGACCGAAGTTTTGAAGCCCACATCACCGACCTAGAATGTGCCTTATATATTGACACACGTGTTGTTTGTCAAATATGTTAATCGTTAAATGAGGCTGGAATTAACTCCCACACTTGCAGTCCAGTTATTCGCCATTTGTGACAAAGCATAAATTTGTGTTTTCTTTAACTTAAGTTCGAAATTCCAACGAAAAACATGAACGCGAATTTCTTTTGACCATGAATTTCTGTTATTACGTAGGCCTAAAGGTTTATGAGATAGTTAAGTATGATCGCCCTTGTTTATTCTCAACAGCTTGCAATTAACAAAATTCCATTTATAAATGTTGACCATATTGTAGGCCCTATGCTAAAATTACCGAAGTGCATGAACCAAAATAGCAGGCCACAATTAAAGTGTAATTTATCATCATAACTTTGCTATCATATATTCTAGAGGAGTGTAATTCCATTAAGCATACAATGACGTATCTTGATGATCGTATTATTCAAATAACAAATATCTGATATCTCCCGTCATTATTAGGTAAACATTTGAAAGCATTATTTCGTAGGATGGAAAACATGTAGTTTGTAGTTATAAACGCATAGACAGACAAACCGATGCTATAGGCTACTTAGCAATTTCGATGAAAATATTGTAAAGAAGTAGAAGTTCGTTCAACTATTTTGTGTGATCTATATTGTGAGACTTGGAATTTTGTTGTTTGAATGCACAGGACAAAGAATGGTTATGTATGCAACATGTTATCCTAGGTAGCTGTTTCAATAAAACAAAATTATTGAAGACTGATTTCTGTTTTACTCCATTTTCTTATTACGATTCCAAGTCTTAGTTTGGGTCATCGGGGTCCCTAAAATGACAGTAAAATGAATACCATTTTGTAATTCTTTTCTCCATTGAGTCTCTGGATGAGAGCTAATGCTTTTTTGCGTAAGTCTGGTCCAAGGGTCTCAAATTTGGATAAAAAATTTGAAATGAATACCGTGCAATGAAATGATTTAATTGCAATCTAAATGCAAGTTTATTCATTCTGCCCGCAACACCCACTTTCTTGGAGGCGGTTATCGCTTTTACTACGGCCAGGCGTGCGGTGCATTAGTTGTCAAGCTGTAAATAAGGCGAAAAAAAGGGAGAATTTGGGGTATCAAGTCAAGGCGAGTCAAGAAACATTTCTTCTCTCGCCTATATGGCCTATATGGCTGCATTCGAATTGGTCTTTTCATTGACCAATCATTATTTGTTTATGATAAATAGGCCTACTGGATTAATCAAGGAATATAGGCCTACATAATTGTAGTTGAGTTCTTTACGGTGTTTTTTGGTCAATAAAAATTAGTGGAACGTAGGCTTACCCTTCTGATCGGAGCTGCTAATTAACTCATGTCTTGCAGTGTATCTGTATGCCATACGATTGTAGGCCTAAAAATTGAACTAAATACAATAAGTAGAATGCAAATAGTGAAATAAACCGTGTCATGGTTGCGTTTCGCGATAATTTCATGTGGGAATTCAGTTGATGGCAATATTAGGATGGGGAGGAGAGCCGAGGAGAGGAACTTGGGTGGAAAATATACATTCAGTTAGAAGCATATTATTCCCTAGTCAGGCGTATGAGCTGACCCAACAATAGTGCTATCGCTACTGTTTTAGCAGTAGGCCTACTGTAGAGATAGGCAGACTATCTAATTATTCCCTTGACCACAATAAATTAGTCAGTCGAACCTTAGTTAGTCTAACCTATAGCTAACTCAGCTCGTCTCCCATACTAGAGTTAGACTTGCGCTAACTAGTTGAACCTGAGTTTATAGACTATAGATACAACTTTGCACTAACTAAACACCGGCAAAATTCACCACTCTTCCCTGCGTCTGAGATGTTCTTGGTGCATGGATAACCAACTCGTCTTGCGCGCGAACATATGACGACAGCCCTGACACCTATGGAAGATGGGACGAAGTTGATCTACAGCCTCAGCGGTTCCGTACAAAATTCACATTTGAAACCTTTTTTTAATTGAACTCTTTTAAATATTATCAGCAGATTAAAAAGAATTATATTAAAGTAAATAGTTTATCGTAGAAAAATATTGGACATAAAGTAAATACGTATTCTAGGTAGGAGTACGAAAATAATTGTGACCTCGACCTTGAAGGTCAAATAAACATGGCGGCTTGCATGAGGCATGTTCGCCTTCCAGGGCTAACGTTGATACGTCAATGTCGAACCCCTGTGGTAAGTCCCATTGGTCTTTCCGTTAATCAATTACCGAAATTAGATACTCCGTCTGTTCACATGCTTCTTTAGGATTAACCCGGATCGCATCCTTCTATATTCATTTTTTTCTCCAACCACTTTCCAATGCCGGTCAAATGAATGTTAGTACTGTGACTGTGTTAGACAGCCTACCGACGTAGCCGTATGCCTAGCCCTAGGCTCTACGCCCGGGCTCTACGACGGTAGGCCTACTACATGTAGTAGGCCTACATGTACATGCAGACTCCCAGGCAGCTACATGCAGTTACTATTCAACTCAGGGTTTAGTACTAGTAGAGCTAGGCCCGCTGAGTTGGCCCTACCTTGCTTTGTTTGAATATAATAGTATTAATACGGTCTTGACTTTACTTGAGGCTGAGCCGAGCCCGAGCCGAGTCGGTCCGAGGGCTTGAAGTTGAGCCTTGACTTGTGCCAGTTGTGGATTCCTGTTCAGTCTTTTGTTGTTTGGGCCATTTAAAATGGCATTTAAAATCCTTGTCCTGGTTTGTCATCGGAAACCCAACATTAACAATAACATTAAATTTACAATTACATTTACAAAATCACATACATTTCCCAACAAGACAAAACAAAAGGTAATACTAGGGCCTACAGGCCTAACAGGGTTACCACAGGAAAGGCTAACAAGGAATTTGAAAATTTTGAGAATATCAGGGAAAGATAAGGGAATTTGTTGAAAATTCAACAGAATTTTGTTCTGTGTAATTCAGATTTGTAAATAAAAAATGGAAAATCGGGAAAAATATGCCACACGGCATCGCCTGGTTAATTAATTAAAAAAAAATCGGAAAATTAATTTCCTTAGCACTCACTACAGACCTGGCACCCTTTATATTTGTTCAGAATCAGGGAAAAATACAAACACATTAGGCAAAAATCATGGAAACACCAGGGGATTTTAGTTTTCTGTGGTAACCCTGGTAAAAGTTGTGATGCGACCAGTGATTATAAAGATTAATGACAAAAAATATACGATAATTAAATCAAAGCTATTAATTAAATAGCTCTGATTAAATTTTTAAGAAAAGAAAAAAGACAATCCACTATGAAATAATTTGGCAGCTTAGCACTAGATTTACTGCATCTATCAACTCTTTGTTTTATCAGTGATTTTTTTATATATATATATATATATTGTTGTCGCCATCGATATTGTCGGAGCTTCGGTTGAATAAATGTGAAGAGAACATAGTGTTTGCTGTTGTATGTAGTAGCTCGTCTCGTCTCCGGTCTCGTCTCGTCTCGTCTCTGGTTCGTGACTTATTAATGTTAAGTTATATTATTCTGAAATTACTGTGGGGAGAGGGATGATAGCAGAGGTTATATCCTCCCAGAGTGGGGATCGCACCACCTGGGACCTCTGAAGTGTTAATTAAATGAGTTGGTGAGGGGACCTTGCCCGGCAGGGCTGTTGAGTGTTTATCGCCGCAAGAAGATAACTCCAAGTCCAAATACAGGTGACGATCTTTCTGTTTATTTCTTTGAAGTGTTTCTGGGGAGCTCTGCTCGTATCCCTGCCCGGGCGCCAACTGCCCTTACCCCCTTTTCCCTCCCCTATTTATAGTCCCTCCCCCCATGGTCCCGTGCTCACTCACAGTGTGAGACCCTCAGTGCCCCCAGGCGGGAGACGAATGTACCCCAATACATCACTCGTCCCCCGCCTCCCAACCCCGACTACAACAATATTTAACATTTATACAGCCATTAGTGATAAGGATATACAAGGCTCACGGGGGCTATTATTTAGCATAGCCCATGATTTTCTGCCAGGGGCTGTTAGGTGCAGTCCTACTACTATAGAAGGGAAGGAGTGGTGCACAAGTAAAGGTAATTAGTAATTAGTGTAGAAGGAAAGATGATAGTTGTTAACCTACATGATGGGATCAGTTATTATGTCCGTCCGTAGCAGTGTGTTTTAATCGTCTGTCAATTTGTTTTCAGACACCCGTCTCCACCAAAGGCCTACACACACGTTCCTTCAGGGTTGCCACACATGAGCCTCTGAAAGTTGCCCACTTGGGTGGAAAGCTCAACTCGGGGCTTCTGCGACATCCTGTTCTAGTCTGTAGTGGGATTCCATCAAGATGGAACAGCAGTCAGTCTGCCGATGGCCTATCAATGCCCCCTGGACCTCTGGAGGTAATTTATCTTGGACTCCTACAAGTCATATCGGTTTTTTTTAACGCTCTGTCCTTATTTTCGTTATTTACGTTTGCACACCGTTTCTGGTGACCAGATTTTCGACACCCACTCTAATTATCAGTTGCTTACCTCAAAATTGAAAGCATATAAATAATAGCACCATAGGCTATTAGCACACCTTCTGTTATACATTGGCTTATAATGTTTCAGATAAATTACTTCAGATTGAGATAAATAAAAATATTATTAACCATTTATCTTCCATCAATAGTTGCATGTGGCAAACAATTTACCACTTTTTTTTTTTTATTTCATTTAAGGCCTATCATAATTATTTAAAGCTACAAGTATAAGCACTGAGAGAAAAATTAAATATGTTACTATTCATGTGACATCAGTTTTTCCTGTCTTCATATGAATTCTCGTCTTTGTCTTTTAGTCTTTACCGGAAGGCTACATTCCAGAGCCTCCACCGATTCCTTTACCAGAAGTACCAGTCGATTTACCCTTGAATGCTCTTGGAGAGCCAACATTTCAAGCTCTGGGTCTTGCTCATTGGACGCCGCCAGGGATGGTACAATGGGCTCTCGAGAATATGCACGTTGGCATGGATCTCCCGTGGTGGGGTGCCATTATGGCAGGTAGGTTTATGCTCATGGCTAATGCTTTTAAACAAATATCTTTTTTAGGAAAGTATTTTGACATGATTAATTTATACTAGTATTCGGTAAATCTTTCTATACCACCATGAGAACAGGGACGTTTTGTGAGTACTGATGTATGCCTACTTAGTTAGTATTTTAAAAAGTTACTTGTTGATCAATTAGGGTATTGTCGAAATTCTCTTATGTGTCGAGAGTCTGATTATAACAAGTGATGACTTCTTTTCATCGTTTGTTTACCCTTTTTTACGCTTCCAGCAATGTGTAAAAATTTGTACTATTTGAAGACATGCTGTAATATTTCTTCTGTCCCTTTCATTGAAACTGTTTGAACGTTCCAGGAACGGTGGCCATCCGTCTATGTATCTTCCCTCTTGTAATCCTGGCTCAACGTAATGCCGCTAATATGCACAACCACATGCCCACAGTGCAGCGTCTCCAGGAGAAATTCACCAAAACCAGACAAACAGGCAATGTTGTTGAAGGTATGGCAAGTCAGTTTCATGGTGCTAGTTTATGGTGCTACCATTTCTCTCGAAAATAAGGCTCAAATAAGATAGACAAACCTAACGTTTAATTGATCTTGAGTCCTATGAAGAGCTGTCATTCATATGGTACCGAACGTGTTATGCTATTTATGTTCCATTGATAGTTTCTTATCTATTTTAACGTTGCTTTTAGCTGCCCGGGTTGCAAATGAGCTGCAAGACTACATGAAGAGGAATGAAGTTCGACCTGGGCGTAGCATGTTGGTGCCACTGGCTCAGGTTTGTTCAACTATTCTATTCATTATAATATATCCAAGTCTTACTTTTCAATAATATGGCAGTAAGGTATTCTTAAATTTTTCTCGTGCTTTATATCTAAGCAATAAATATTTTATACTTACTTTTTGATACTATCACATCAAAGCACTCTTGGTATGTAGTTATGTCTTAAAGGAATTCGCTCGTGCTTTCTTCCAGATGCCTATTTTCATATCTGTTTTCGTTGGCCTCCGCGCAATGGCAAACCTGCCCGTAGACTCCATGAGAACTGGTGGATTATTGTGGTTCACAGACCTGACGATTCCCGATCCTATGTACATTTTACCTTTTATAACCATGGGGACGTTCCTCCTGACTATTGAGGTGAGGCTATCCGGTTCATTCATGTTGATTTTTGATTGAAAAGTTTTTATTCTGCATAATCACATTACATTATCACGATATTCTCAGTGTTGGTAACAGACTGTAAAGTTATTGCATGAATAGTAAAGTATTGACAAGACTATTAATATTAATCTAAATGTTATAAAAATCGAGTGGCAGGAATAAGAAAAAGGGTATTGCATTATCCGATACCGAAGATGGCTAAATCAATCATGTGAACAAGTTTATAAGATAGTTTTCAATGGAATGGGGAATTTCGCCCTGGGCTCCCATTCTTAACGTTGGGTTATTTGTATATTTAAGCTTGGAGTCGATGGAGTACGAGCCCAGAGTATGTCTCACGCCATCAAGTGGATCATGAGGGCCATGCCAATCATCATGTTCCCACTAATCATTAACTTCCCATCTGTGAGTATTTCTTTCTCCTTTAAAAAAAGTTCATTGCCGGCATTCAGCAATTTGGAGAGTGCGTTGTTATTATTTTGTTTAATTCAAACCGATTGAGATGTACACCGGGTTTATGCTTATAACATTGTTATTGGAAATAGATTATATTTTTTTGTTTTGGTTAATCATATATCGACGGGAATAAGGCCAGATTCATAGTTCTGTATCAATGAATAAGAAGTTGTTAAAATTTTACTATTTGATGTTTCATCTGTAATTTTCTTATTCCTTCGCCGAACAATTTATGTTTCGCCCAAGAAACTAATAATGTATGTCTCTCGAAGTCAAACTCTTTCATATTTCCATGCACATATTCCTGTTTCAGGCTATGCTGTGTTATTGGATGACAACTAACTTCTTCTCCCTTCTCCAAGTTTTATTCCTGAAAATTCCGAATGTTAGAGAATTCTTTAAAATTCCACCGACTGTAAAGCATCCTGAGACAGCGAAAAAGGCACAAAAGAAAGGATTTGTTGAAGGTTTCCGGGAAAGTAAGTCTAAATGTTGTTCTTCTATCAGAATAAAATATGTAAGGGACTTTACTTATTCCATAAAACATAATTTCTTGCTTGCGGATCACTGTCCATAGTTTTCTAATATCTAATCCTGATATAAATGAGGGTAACAATGTTCTTTCCGGTGTCAACCTCAGACACGAAACGCATCAACACGAACAGAGCTATATTACACTATAGCTCCAATATGGATAAGTGTCAATTTTACTCAGAAAAGGAAGTTTGTTTGAATGTAAAAAGAGTTGAGCAGGGACTGAGTGAGTTCTCCTACGTGCACTCTCTTGAAGGAGACACCCACCTTTTTTTTTCTTTTTTTTAAAAAATCCCAATATTTAATTTTATGCGTTTTATTTCAGCCTGGACCAACTCTAAACTGGTCGCTGAGGTCGAGGACAGGCAGCGAATGGAGGCTGTGAAATGGAAGGAGGCGGGAGACGGCCCTCTCACTAAAACATACAAATATGATCCCACTAAGCAAGTACGCAAACAGATCAAACAATAATGGTAGCTGGAAATTAGAGATATACATGTAGCATATTGTAGATACCTTTATTGATACAGGAGGATGAAATAGATCTATCGAAATCATTCATATTCACATGAAAAAGTCATTTCTAGCTCTAGTTACAGAACTGAAAAGCTAGAGTTTGACACGATAGAAAACGTTGGTAAATGTCACATCTGTTCGGTAATTTAGATTCCGATATTGCGTTATTAATATGATTTTAGAAAGATGTTGCTTTGCAAAGTATTGGCCTGACCTTGGGCCTTACTTCTTCCTTTGACTGAGAAGAAATAAGTGAAAGAATGTCGATAGATAAATGTGTTGGTTGAATGGTTGCCTCTTGACAAAATATATCTTCTCGGGAGTATTCTTATTCTACCATAGGTAGGCAAATAAGTTATGGTTTGTGTGACGAGAACAAAAGTTATTTGTATATTATTTTAAACAGAACGTGTCTTGTAAATAAATTCTATCTATCAGAATGTTGTGAGGCTTTAAGACTAAAGCTGAGTAACTGTGTACTACTTTGTTTAAATATTTAATAAAAGCCGCCATGTAATGTTTTTCTATACTATCATGGCCTATGAATCCGGAGTTGAGCTTTTTTATCACACAGAATGCATATCTGATGCAAGAGGCTATTATAATAATCACAAACGCCTATCCTAAATAGAATGCCGTGGAAGCACTTTTTCTTTTATTCCATTCAAAGTAGATTGGTGTTTTGCATTTCCCAAGTTCTTCCAATAATATTCGGTTATATTCGTTATTTGAGGTCGGGATTCTCCCAATAGTTGAAATAATTATAATAGCACACGAAGGGTTTCGACCACCCAGTCCAAAAAAATGACTAAATCTTATTTAGTCACTGGTCAAGAGTTTACCTGCGTTGTAAATCGCTGTCTGGTAAAATAACCTTCAAACGTAATATTAGAAATAGAGATATGTATCAATCGTCTTCATATGGTTAGATCATTAAATCTTGATGTAAAATACTATACTTTAACCAGAGTGGACAGTAACGTTAACATAGATATGTGCAAGTGTCAGAAAAAGGCCTATTAGCTCTCAGTTAAGAGACCACCCCCTCTTCCCCGTTTAGGGTTCTGAAAGTTGAATTTACAGGGCACACGAAGTCTAAGTTGAAAGTGCATACGGGATTGAATATCTTACCCTTGAGAGGTAAGTCCTACACTCTCATTGTATTACTTTTGATTTATGCTCATATGAAATGTGCGTATCGAAATTCGAAACTTGAAACCTCCACCCCACGCCTGCAGGGTGTGTCAATTACCGTTGTAACGCAAGGAAATAGTTTTAATAGATATCCCTTATTACAACCATGCAATAGTACGGGGTGGCAGAGTGGTCTAAAGCGTTGGCTTTTGACCTAAAGACACGAGAGTGTTGTAGGTTCGATTCCTGGTGCGGCTGCAATTTACACCACCCCACCAACGACACAATAGAGCTGTATACAGCTGATCTAATCCTGGTAAAAACATTTTTAGAAAACAGCAAAAAGGTGATCGATTACTCGGTCCTTGCTAACAGATAAGCGCTTCCTAAAGCGCTACTGTGATCTGTTCATGAATATAATATATTGTAAAAGTTAAGAGTTAGTTTAGTTCTACACTTGGTCATTTTAAACAGATCACGCGAAAAAAGGCAGCATGCCATCCATACTTTGGCCAGTGCTGAATTTCCTAGCTCTCCTTTCCCAGTCCCTCTCTACTCCTGCACGTCCAAATGAATGTTCTGATATTGAAGGCAGTTTCATTAAGCTTGTATTATTGAGTGAATTTCTCGTGGACGACCATCTGGATGATTTCCTTGACCGAGATCTCGAGGAGAACGCATCTCCTGAGAGGAGTGAACATTTAGCCAGCTCGGGGGCCACGATAGCTGTGGCTGTGTAATCCATGTTTGGGAAAGCTATTTTCTGCATCTCTTGTCCAACTTTCCTTCTGGCAAACTCCATGCAAGCTCGGCAAGTCTCTGGACCAAGAACATCACAGAATTGCTTCCCAGTGCACTCACTGTTTTGACAGGCATCTGCCCGAAGCAGTCGGGGCAATATCTTCAGATGACCTGGGATGCGAGTGACCTTTTCTACCTCTGGTTCTTTCGGTGGTCGTGGCATAGGAATAGAATCTTTGCTCGTTTCACGGACGTATTTGTATCTTGGTGAGCCATAGGAGAAGTTGTTATCGCGTTTGGTTGGAACGTTATATGAGTTGAAAGTCTGTGCCCAGAACCGAAATACATCGTCCATTTCTGGTGATCTGATCTTGTTACGCGTTTCCAGAATGTAGCTTCGCTCTCGGGTGAAAGATGGGTCTTTGGGAGGCGGTGGAGGTTGAGCTAGGACGGGCAATTCTTGAGTATAGTTGATCTCTGCTGTTGGCAAAGCCTCTGATTCGGCTATACTGTCTTCGTCATCCTCATATTCATCTATCCTGGAATCCTTGTCCGCATACGATTGCCTCGCACTGTAAATGTTCCTGTTACGAGAAGAAAAGAATAGTGGAACGCGAGGACGATATATTCGGTTTACTTCCTTATTATTAAAACGAATCTCATGTTATTAAATGACCCGCCAAGTATATCTCTGATTTTGAAATTATGATTATTAACACTGTATACGTTAGATCTAATTGAGTAGAATATAAGGTAATGAATTCAGGCCAAACATGTGATGTTAGATTATACGAACACTCTTAAATTATTGGCGCTAACATTAGTAAGGCGATCTCCTACAGATTGATTGGAGACCTTCTCTATTTCAAGACTACCTCCGATTACCTGCTATATAACTACCCTTAATGAGCGTACAGGGTGTTTTTGACATTGTGGTGCCCCGTAAAAATCAGAATTTCACATCACCCAAGCCTTGTATAATTTCTAGCTGTTCGTATCTCAAAAACGGTGACATAAAGCAAGGGTAATATTGCCTCACCTGGTGTCGATCGTGTTCTTCTTCCAGGCATTAAGGTCGGGCGTCTCCACCTGCCATTTTCGCGAGTACGGTCTCGGTGGTTCCAAGTCTGAATCTTCCCGCAAGGTCATTTTAAGCAGTTCTTCATATTCCTGTTTTTCTTTAAACTTGACATAGGCGTTGTAGATGGTACTGTCCTGGTAAAATGAAATGCGTCAGTATGAAATGGAGCGGAAATTAGCAATGTCTCTCCCATTCACATAAAGTTCCATTTGTCAGTTTCTTTATATTCACAAGATATTTACTTAATTCGTATGAAGTGGTATGCACACATATTGAATAAAGCCTACATTATTAGGTATGTAGGGCTGTTTTAAATTCATGCAAAAACCTTAGATTATTCAATGGGCTGGTCTGGATTTTGAAATTTAGGTTTACCTTGGTAGTTACAGATCTGGGCTATTAACATTTACATAGAAAACATATTGGACGCAGTAGTGCGCAATTCAATTTATTGAGTTTCTCATTGTTTGCCAAAGTCATTTTTCATTAGCCCTGCTTAGTTCTGAGACCATCAAATTGCAGTTAACTCACTCGTAGGTAAATAGGTTTCACATGATCCTCAACCTCCTCCAAGTCAATGAATTCTGGCTCACTCTTGCTAGGAATCGGCTTGGGAACACCTGAAGTCTTGCGTCGCATGGATCGCGGCCCGACTGGGTATTGCCGGAAGCGGTCATTGGTTAAGTCATTACTGATATCCATCTCCGCCAATTGTTCCAGCTTACTCCCTTGTGTAGCCACACTCTAGAGGTAGACAGGTAAATCAGTATTTTTGAAAACTCATGAACATTGCTGAATTTCCTCCAAATCCCCGTTATTTTTAACCGAAGTGAAACAGGTAAAACGTCCTTAAAATACAGATATTAAAAGTATTGTTTATTCATCGAAAATTTACCTGAATGCACCATTTAAAGAGTGTTTTAAAACATGGTAATTAAGGGGGTATTTTCTATGGTAGCTGTTATCCTTGCCATGATCCCACTTTCATCCCTGACATGCATTGGTGTATTTCTTTATTTGTGACTTGAATAGAATCGGCATCGTTTGTTATATTGTATGGGACTTTGAATAGTAATATATTATAAATTATATAAGCTGGACGGCATACTTAATATTAATAGGTTAGTGACACGAGTGTCTCCTTTTAGTAAATCTGTGTTAGGAAGTAACAAGACCCATAAAAGAGCTTCAATCTTTTCACAGTTTGACTTCTAAAACTAGGAATGAATATAATTATATCGATTTTGCTTGGAAGCAGAGTGTAGGCTGCTATGCTATATATGTTGCGTCCTCAGATACAAAATTAAAGATTAAGAAGAGAAAAAATAAACCCGATATACCTGTATTTAGAGATAATCCATTTGCTCAGCTGGTAAAAATTCTCCTACGGATATCTTTTTTTTACTCGCCATGTTTGTGTTTTATCGCCAAGAAAAACTAAACCAGGAGGAGTTATATAGCGTCACTCCGATAGAAGTTCTGCCATGACGAGAAAAGGAAGACTTCCCAACATCCTCCTCCACACGAACGCATGTATATACATACATACACACACTAGATGTATTCATGCCATGACATTTCATAAATGTAAGAAGATTAAGTTAGGGATTGGTTTCTAGCGGTAGAATGCTTCAAGAATCCAGATTACAACATACATGCTCCGAGCTAAATCCACACCTGTTAACTGGATCATGATTTAAGTTACCATAATCCCAAATTACATGAGCCTGGATTAAGCATGTTAGACCCTGATCGAGAGGCGTCAACGGCTGTTAGAATTACAGAGAATACTCGTTATGTTGTAACCGTCTTTAGTTTGTTCTCAAGTGCTTATATATAAGCACTTGATATATCATATATCGTTCTGTTGATTGAAACTTAATTATATTTTCATATGTACAGTATGGCAAATGCTATTTAATTGGGCATTTTAAGTCGATTTGCTTGAACCCCTGTTGCCTAATGTTTGAGAGGTATTTATTATTTATCTCAGGTTTTAGCCCAAATTACATTAATGTTGACATTTTTCTGAGAAAATGGTAAGGTAGTGATACCAAGGTCAAGAAGGGTCAACATCGAGGTTGTTTATGAATGAACGAACAACCATATACGTTAGTCTTTCTGTCAATGGTACCCATTACATATTAATGATGTATTATGTGGTTAATGATCTTTCAAAAATCTCAATATACTCCTTTCAAGACTCCCCATGGTGGTCCACCATTAGCGATAATACTAAGGAGGAGGTCTAAGTATATAAAATTCGACGTGATTAATTTCCTACGGTATTTTCATCTTAACTGTACAGCACAAATTATAAAAGCAAGACTTTTGAAATTGATTAGACTCAAGTTTATGATTATAAGAGAGTATAGCACCAGTTTTATTATTGGGTCTTATTCTACTCCATAAATTATCACACTGGTGTAATAACAAGAGAGGAATGAGGCTGATGGAGTGTTGGATTTTTTACCAACACAGCGTTAGCTAATAGGTGGGGTGTTTATATATTGGTAAAGAGGGATGTTTTCAATTTAGGCCAAAAAAAGGCAGGGAGGGGAATGTTTTTCTATGTAGGGGGTTGGTGGTGGGGGTAATCGGAAACACACCTATTTTTGGTGGCCGTATTGATTTGACCAGTGAAAATTAAATATTATTCTATTACTTGGACATGAAACTAAGTACAATTACATTAAGTTATATTTCGATTTCATTCATGATATATCCTAAGTATTATTCTATTACTTGGTCAAGAAACTAAGTACAATCACATTAAGTTATATTTGATTTCATTCATGATATATCCTTGTGGCCTTTTAAATGGGGGCATATATAGAATAGTCAATCAGAAAGTCAATCAAAAAGTCAGAAATGTCATTCGTTAAGTCAGAATAGTCAATCAAAGTCAATCAGAAAGTTAGAAAAGTCAATCAGAAAGTCAGAAAAGTCAATCAGAAAGTCGAAATAGTCAATCAAAAAGTCAGAAAAGTCAAAAGTCAATCAGAAAAGTCAATAAAAATGTAAATCGAAAGTCAGAATAGTCAATTGAAAAGTCAAAATAGTCAATCGAAAAGTCAAAAATAGTCAATCAAAAAGTCATTTTAATTCGAAATAGTCAAACAAAAAGTCAGAAATAGTGAATTGAAAAGTCAAAATAGGCGATCGAAAAGTCAAAATAGTCAATCGTAAAGTCAGAAAAGTCAATCATAAAGTCGAAATAGTCAATTAAAAAGTCAATCATTAAGTCAGAATAGTCAACCATTAAGTCAGAACAAACAGTCAATCAAAAAGTCGAAATAGTCAATCGAAAAGTCATGAAGTCAGAACAATCAATTGGAAAGTCGAAATAGTCAATCGAAAAATCAGAATTGTCAATCAAAAAGTCAATGGCATTTTGCGGTTAGGAGCAAGACCCTGACAGATGAAAAAAAAATGATAAAAAAAAAATTCCGTCCTAATGGGATTTTAATGACATTTGCGGTTAGGAGCATTTCAATGGCATTTTGCGGTTGGGAGCAAGACCCTAGACAATGTAGATGAAAAAAAAAATGAAAAAAAAAAAATTCCGTCCTAATGGGATTTTAATGACATTTGCGGTTTGGAGCATTTGAATGGCATTTTGCGGTTCGGAGCAAGAGCCTAGACAAGATAGATGAAAAAAAAAAGAAAAAAAAAATTCCGTCCTAATGGTATTTTAATGACATTTGCGGTGGAGGAGGAGGGATGGAAGAGGAGGAGGAGGAGGAGGAGGGATGGAGGAGGGATGGAAGAGGAGGGATGGAGGAGGAGGAGGAGGAGGAGGAGGAGGGATGGAGGAGGAGGAGGGAGAGGAGGAGGGATGGAGGAGGAGGAGGAGGAGGGATGGAAGAGGAGGAGGGATGGAGGAGGAGGAGGAGGAGGGGGATGGAAGAGGAGGGATGGAGGAGGAGGAGGAGGGATGGAGGAGGAGGGATGGAGGAGGAGGAGGGATGGAAGAGGAGGGATGGAGGAGGAGGGATGGAGGAGGAGGAGGGATGGAGGAGGAGGGATGGAGGAGGAGGAGGAGGGATGGAGGAGGAGGAGGAGGAGGAGGGATGGAGGAGGAGGAGGAGGAGGGATGGAGGAGGAGGGATGGAGGAGGAGGAGGGATGGAGGAGGAGGGATGGAGGAGGAGGAGGAGGAGGGATGGAAGAGGAGGAGGGATGGAGGAGGAGGAGGGGGATGGAAGAGGAGGGATGGAGGAGGAGGGATGGAGGAGGAGGAGGAGGAGGGATGGAGGAGGGAGAGGAGGAGGGATGGAAGAGGAGGAGGGATGGAGGAGGAGGGATGGAGGAGGAGGAGGAGGGATGGAAGAGGAGGAGGAGGGATGGAAGAGGAGGAGGAGGGATGGAGGAGGAGGAGGGATGGAGGAGGAGGGATGGAGGAGGAGGGATGGAGGAGGAGGAGGGATGGAAGAGGAGGAGGGATGGAGGAGGAGGGGGGATGGAGGAGGAGGGATTGAGGAGGAGGGATGGAGGAGGAGGGATTGAGGAGGAGGGATGGAGGAGGAGGAGGGATGGAGGAGGGAGAGGAGGAGGGAGAGGAGGAGGGATGGAAGAGGAGGAGGGATGGAGGAGGAGGGATGGAGGAGGAGGAGGAGGAGGGGGGATGGAGGGTGCAAGGTCAGATGAGTGCAATGACCTTGCACTCATCTGACCTGGCACCTTCCAACCCTGGTTGATTTCTGGCCACCAGAAACTATATATAAATGTATTTTCAGTTCTAAACATCACACAGTTATGAAAGAAAGACGAAAAGTATTGTTATGATCATTAGAATACTTCTGCACCAGAATTATTTTTGTACATCCTTAAATTAAAAAAGTTGATAGAACAACTCTGTGTGGACACCTGACTTTTATAACCCTGTGGTCACACTTTTATTACACTGACTGGGGTGCTAGCACTGGGGTAGAGCTGGCTGTCTGGGGCTGTCTCATCTGATAACAGATTCATTCTAGGCCCAGCTTTTGATAAGGGCTAAAGTCTTAGTCAGGGTGATCACGATCGTGATCACTTTCTTTGGTGTGAGTCCTTGTGCCGAAAACACAAAATGAAAATAGTCCTCAGTTACAAACTAAAATGTTATGCCAATAGATAAACGTCCGAAACTTTTCTCTAGGTTAAGGAATAGAATAGGAACAGCAGGAAAAGGGAGAAGGGGGCGAAAAAGTGGCCCAAACAGTCGGGGGCCACGTTTGTCAGTATATCTATGTCTTCTCCTCTTAAATCCAGAGTAAAACGCTAACGCGAATAAAGCACATCCGAGACTTTGAAATAGTTCGCATAAATGTGAACTTACACAGCGACTAAAATTAAATGGTTTTCGTCAAATATTACGTCAAAGGACAAAATTGAGGTCCAACAGAGAGTAGCAAAAATCGCCATGATTTATTTAAACAAGGGAAATACAATCCTGCATGCACAAACACACACTTGTTCACGTAATAATTCGACCATAATATCATGACATGTGCATCTACAGTATTTGTGATTTATATATCATCTTCTAGCAAGTATGAAATTAGTTAACAAACAAATGTATACCACTATACGGCAAACCACTCCCATACTGAGCGATATAAATACACCCGTAACGAGGATCCGAGATGGTTTGCCCCAAAAAATATCCACATAACAACAATACATCGCATTTCATTCATACAGTTCGTTTTGTTCAAGGGTGCGAGGCAGATATAAAAAGGCAATACACATGTTAAAAAATGCAAATATGTTCATGAAAGCGGTACAGAAATATGCAGCATAACTCGCTTGAATTTGTGTTTGTTGAAAGAAATGATAAATTATTAGAGTGATATTCTGCAAAAGATTCAGCTTCCAGAAGAAAAACAATCGCTTCCCCATTTCAAGTTTTAACATCTTAGACCCCAGCCACTAGTTAGGTACACTACCGGTAGGTGACCTTTTCTTATTCTATCATATCTAAGAACACAACTTATATCATCTGTATCGCATAAATGCAATAAAAGGCTACCGTTTTGATGCTAAATTTCAACAGATTATTATTTAAACCTCCAACATGTGCCATCTAATACGGTCAACGTTTAATCTGCCCAAACCAAAGGAAAACATCCAAGGGTTCATAGCATCAGCGGATATCGCATATATGAACCAGTCCTAATTTGATTACCATTCAGCTTTTAACAAATGAATATCGGTTAGGTTAACATAAACCTGACCATGAAAAGTAAAAAAAATACATATTTACAGATACAAATAATTGTTTGGGTCACATACAAAATATACTTTTAGTCGTTGTGTATATCGGGCGATTGATAACCAATATCCTGCATAGCTGGTCTCCCGTCTCTTAACTCAGTAAGGGGATGAATATATTGTCTACATAATCAAGTACTCTTCAGGCTATATTGTTTATCAGTCATAATAAAATAGATAAATCATTACATTCAAGGACCAGTTCCGATGATGCAAATATCAGCTCGTGAACATAAATCATTCACTTACCCAGACTACACTCAGACTTAACAGGCAACAACACTCACTTACGTGGCGATCAACTGCTTTGATATGCTGTTCTCTCAGATGAGAACTTTGAGCTTGTTCATAGTACTTCAGTTACATGGATGTCATCTTTTTATATCCCATTTTACAAATGACCCACTAGATTTTGTTTTCACAAACTGATGCATTTTTAAGGAAGAATAACAATTGCCGATGTATTATATGCTGGCAAAAATATTGGCGAGGACACCCCTGATATTTCCCTTAACAGAAAGAAAGAAAAACATTGTTCATATATTACACTAGAAACAGAATAATTGTTTCTATTGAACCCCACAAAATAAGCGATTTTGGTCATTTTATTTATCTAAAGTATCAACAATATTTGGTGTATCAAAATGTTTGGGGAAAATTGGGTTAATAATATGGAATTTGACAATTTTTATCATTTTCAAAAATACTGATTTCAGTAGAAATACGGAGGACTTTCATCCCTGATGTCAACTGTATCGATGGTATAAATTGTGGTCCTAATCGTTTCAATAGTGATGAGGCTGTCAAACGAGAAACCATGGAATTTTGATTTCAGTTTTCATTTCATGACCTCTAGACTATACAAATCTTAGCATATGAAAAAGGATTTCCTTAGCTTAATTAGTAGTCTGATCTGCCTAAGATATTTATAGGTCGTAAACGAGGATAAGCAGTACAAGAAAACATACTTTAGGATGTCATCAGTCTTCTTAAATAAATTGCATAAATGCTGATGATTTCGATGTTACTGACTTCACTCCACTTGTATACAGCTAAGAGCACCCAAAACATCACCATCTGAGAATGTACTAAAAGTAAATTGAATAATTTTTGATAACATTTTGATTCGAGGGGGTCACAATTCATCTTTGTTGGCTTTTTGATATTTGCGTCCATACTTTCGTTCCCAAGCAGTTATGAATGCAGGATGGTTTTGCACATGGTCTACTGCCTTTTTTACCATTCTCATGAACTCATTTACATCGAACTCATAGTTGGTGAACTTTGCATGAGCTCCCAGCGAAGGATGGTGACCCTGTGAAAATAACAAGTTAGAATTAGACAAGAGACTACTTGTATAGCTAGCGTTTAGTAGTTCGGCTATTCATAGTTAGGGTTAGAATAGTTAATCTAAAATTGCGATACTAATATAAGAATTCCTACGAGGTAATACCAATAATACCCTTCAGAGATCTTACTGAAATGAATTCCAGTGCGAAAAAGAGGGCAGCTGAAAAGGATATAGACTACATCTGTCGAGTATAAACAGTAATCGTCATTTAAAACTCCATACAATAGGAAAACCCGGACTAGGAATTGCGGTACAATCGGAATAATATATCAATTAAAAGTTCAATTGATGTGGAAAAGAGCCTTTTCGCAGACATTAGGTTCTCATTACATGGAAATAAATCCATTTGAATGACTTTTATTATTTAAAATTGGTAGGAAGAATTATTTGCTTTCCTCGGTGGAATTAACATAGGGTGCCCTAGCATTCAAACACTAGCGATGATCTATCCGTTATTATAAAGGGGTCGGTCTGAAAACAATATCTTGAAGGCCATCAAGGCCTCTTCCACACACTAGACATTCGCTTTAATAAACACTATCATGCGTGTAAGATATTTTGAGTGCATCGGATCGCAAGCTAAATTAAAAGTGGCATATAGATTGGACTAATGAAAATACAATAATGAAATTAACAACATAAAACAGTAGCTTTTCTCTCTCGGCAGCTGAAGTATAAATAAATGGACAACACAAAAAGCAGGATGAGCTGTGCTGTTGACTAAAAGGAAATTCATTCCACCAAGATATGCCAGTAAAAGTTGGAAACACACGACTCTTAGAAAGAAAGAGTGGTGACCCGATGCCCTATCATGATATCATGTACAGGAAAGGCCGAGGCCATTGATTACATAAAGTGGTGTTTCACGTCCTACATGGGATGGGATAAACTCCTCCATTCAAGAAAACCATGCTCTACCATTACTTACAACTACTTTCATTTCTCCTGTATCCTGTATAATTGGCATAGGTGAAATGTCAAATATATACACATAAAATCTATAGAACTTGCCAAAGCACAAGACATAATTGCACTGTGAGTAAAAAATAATAACTCTGTAATAACGAGAAACTATATGTAGTTACAAACTATAAGTACAACACGGTTGAACATGAACTCATTCCAAATAAGGTATAGATCAGTCTTTCTCTGAGGTAACGAATGTGATATAAAATTCATGACAAAAATACCTCGCGTCCTATCTAAAACTCAGCGCAGTACTTACCTCGTCTTCTTGTTTTAAATACTTCATATTTTCCCATGTTAGGTATTTTGTCCCTCGCAAGCGAGCCAAATCATTATAGCAGCCTTTGTCTTCACAATTATATCTACAAAGAAAGAAGACAAATTTTATATTGACAGGCGAATAAAGTTATAGTATTGGGCTGTTAATATCTTATTTTCAAGGGAAGAACTACTAGGAACAAATCTTACATCTCAAATGTTGATCCCCAATCAGGTTGAAACAGGAGATGTGTTAGACCAGCTCCATGCATTCCCATAAAAACATCACTGTTGTATGTAATCCTCACTTGCTCCAGAAAACTGAACTCCCTGTGATAAGAAATAGATACATTGATAGTAAATTACAATTTAATTAATCCAATTAAGATTAATTAATTAATCCGAGGCTCTTCAACAGAACCATGATTTCTCTATTTTCATTATAAAAGACACATTATGATTAGGTTCGAGTATCAAAGACCACTGAATTGGTTAAGTCATGTGACGGAAAATGACGATGACAAAGGTCTTTAATTGCCTTACTGTATCCTACTCACTTATAATCAACAACTTTTACTTCATAGAGTCCCACAGTTTTTAAAGCGTTGAAGATCTGAAAAGAATTTAACACAAGTCATTATTTCCATTGCAATGGCTAGGAAACGAATAGACATGAAAGGGAAATGGAAATTTCACTATCAGGGCTGGGAAACATTACCTCTTTTTCATTGAGAATTCTTCTGTACTTCGTTCCTCTGCTCAACAGTGTTATGCGAACTTTATTCCTCTGTAACCGAGAGATACATGTAAGAGTAACAGAAATAGGGCATTGTTCTAGAAATGGTCCAGGGCGTTTGATCGACACCTACCAACTGACACACGGGATAGACATTTTAAGCACAGATGAAACGAATAGATTAACCAAAAGTAATATGGTAAATGTTCATCTAGACTGTTAACAACAATTGTGCAATCTGTATAATCAAAATATCTTGGGAAATAACGCAAACAATATCTCACCAATGGACCCTCTTGTTTAATATGAAGCCGGTGGAGTATGTGCTGAGAAAAAGCTCTGAATAAACTTGATCCATAACAGCCTGGTACCTAATGAAGTAAGAAATACAGAATGAGAATTACAAGTAAAATGTCTTTGATGTGTTAAGATGACATTTATAAAATGCCATTCAAATGAAAACGGATAACTAATGAAATGTAATATTACTGCCCTAAATTTAGCATCAGTATCAACAGAATTTGAAGGAATCTATTCCAAAAGAATCACTGAATATATTTTCCAAATTATTTGTTATGGATTGAGTTAGTAGTAAAACTTACAATTGGAGTATTGTAAAATAGACCAAGTCGTTGACGGGCGAGTAATGGTAGCAAGGCGTCCTTGAAACAAATCTGAAAAGGAAATGATTAACATCATACCATACTCTATATTTGGGGATATTCAGGTTAAATTCTACGAAAATATAACTCTTAAAACTAGTGAATAATCAGTTTCTAACAATCAAAAAAGCTAGGGTGCATTAGATTATAAATTAATAATTATTGTAAGTGAAAACAATGAATTGCCATGTTGTATACGTCAGACTCCCTATAAAGTCTTACCTTTTTTCCATCATATTTATTCAACATGAGGATAGGGTTTTTGGTAAAGGCATGCCATGTCTCAGCAAAGAAATCCCCATATTGACCATACCCATTCTATAAAGAGAGAAACATCATAACTACAATAAATAAATTGTCTCGGGTAAATGTATAGCTTTTTTCATGTTACAATCCATGAGAAGGATTTACACGCTCCAGAGTGTTGAGACCGAACTACCAGGGAAATATCAACCATTATCTCAAATATTTTTTTCATATAAATTCCAAAATGAGTACCTTCCAACACTATTAAAAAAAATTGGCTTACCGTATCCCAATTAATAATATGGATATCACGGTTGAATGAATTATTCATATGTTGAGACATGTAGAGATTTACGAAATCACAAAAATGGTGATACATATTTATTCCTGAAAGAAAGAAAAGTTAGTTTAGAAGAGCATTAAAAAATAACTAATACAAAACTCATCATTATGTGAACAGTGGATAGAAAACATTTTTTTTGTATGAATATTTTTAGGATATTAGATAACTATTGAGATACTTACCTGCGTCAAGTTTGAAAAGAACAGTAGGCTTCTCGAACACAATGTCACACTTCTTATCTTTGATGGGGTGAAAGTCTAATTCGGTAAAATGCTCAAGTTCACCACCCCACGATTGTAGCGAACTTTTATGGTCCCCACGCTCCTGAAGAAGTTTCTTGTTTAATTTACACTTGCCTCCTATCAATCCTTTCTCGGGGAATAGATCTATGCGGTATCTCCTTCAAAAAAGACAAAGATCATTAAGTTGAGTAGCATTAATCATTTTGCTAACCTGAGAATACTCCAAAGCGTCAGTTTTATTACTTGAACTTGGGATGATACAGATATACCATAGGTAATACTCACGAACTATCTCCTCTAACTTTAGCTTGGGCCAAATCTATGTAAATGTTCTTGGCGTAGCAATAGCGAGTGTTGTCTGAGCAGGCTAAGAATGAGTCACCCTAGTAAAAAGTACATAGAATATGCAAATAAATAGTAATGATAAATTGTGAAAATGATGACGAGTTATTGCGAATTTAAATTGATAATGGTGATACAAAAAGAGAAAAACCGACTATAAATAATGGTACAGACACTTAAAATTATTGAAAGTCAGGGCAAATATTTATCGTCAACACAATTTATGGAAGGACTTGTTTTACATTCTCAAAGAAACGCAGGAGACATACCGGTTCTTGAGATTCACATAATGTCTTCATTGAGCTCAAACGTAAACCAACATGGCCAAAATCCCCTTGTTCCCAAAACATATTGTCTTGCTTCTCCTTTGATTTCACCCTGAAATTAAAAGAATAGGTAAGATAGGGAAAATGAGTATGACAATCACATGTATCTTTGTTTTTATTGCTTTGTATAAATTTGATGTGCACTCAATTGTCGGCATGGCGATATTTTCGCGAGATACAAAGTCTAAATCATTTACCTAAGAATCATTTAAATCATATACTACTATAGATCTACAAATGAGAAATTATTAAGTTACTCCACAATCATCTATATATCCGTTATATACAATATCCCCACCCCAACCCCACCCACAATCAAGTGAATACATTCAACAAGGTTACTCATAGTATTACTTAGTCTTTTGTAAATTATATAACAATTTGGTAAGTCAGGTACTTTTTATGATTTTATGAATTCAGTGTGGGACTTGTGAAACTTAATATGAAACACTTGATTGCAATAAGGAAAATGATATCACCGACTTACCACCCAAGGGAATCATCCGGACAATGAGCACTCCGCATTCTCTCCTCCTGTTTACAAGGCTTGCTTTCATACCCCCAGCACCGAGTTGTATTAAGATGATGCTGTAAAACAAACCATGGATAACAAGGCGTTCAGCATATGTATGTGAGAGATCTGATCTGACATAAATGAGGTGAAATGTTTTTTTTTAGCAAATTCATTTAGAATCAGTTTCCCCAATGCCAATTTACCTTTGTTAGATCTCAATTCATAATTCACATAATTATATTGAATCCTAAAGGCTGGACTGGAATGTGATATGGTTTTAATAAGATATAATTATATAAAAAAAAATTAACCAGTCCCCAAACTAATTTCTGTAGATGTTTTTCACTTTGATTTTTTTCATGGTTCTTATATGATTATATAGGCCTATATCTGTGTTAATTTCTTTCTTAGACTTCGGGATGTGCTTATGTATTTAAACTAATCACACACCTGGTACGGGCATTGACTATCTTGGGCACACTCCTCTTTGAGGGTGGGATTGTTGTAGAAGTAGTAAGGAATGTGTTCATCGGGTAAGTCCAATGATGACCATCGCCTTGTAGAGTCTACATGTAATACTGCTACTGAGATCAAAATTCCAAATGATGCCAGCAGCCTTCCCTGGGCTGGTGGTAAGATAGCCATATCGAGCTGTAGTAAAATAGAGAGATATATAGAGCAGATGAAATTAGAAAAACATATGATATTGTAGACAGGGACTCGCAGGAGTGTTCTTGCATGTTAGTTGTTACATCATATAAGTTAACCATTTTTTATATTGAACTTTAACATTACTGAGCAGTAATTGTCTTCAAGATTATCCCCGTGATTATTAATGGTGTGTAGAAGTTCGTGTACGGTACCAAGACTTGATTAGTTGATAACTTCTAACGATTATCATTATGAATATGAAAAATGTATCATCAGTAGATTTGGATCGAGCTATTATAGGCTACAAACGAAAATCTGTTAAAACAGGGACGTGCACTTTTACAATCTCAATAAACGTCCAACCAAACAAACATAACAGATAGAATAAGTAGATCAAACGCCCGATCAAACGATCGCGGACCATCGAGCCCTCATGCAGGCTCAGCCTCAGGTCAGGGTGTATACCTCCCTAGCTCTCCCTGCATTGACTAGTATTAGTATCAACTATAATCATAAGCGCAAGCCAAAACCGTACAGATGCAGGATGTATTTTTCATGATCGCTTCATAGTAAAAATACCACAGTTTCTTTATGCCAGTGGTTATCAAACGGATAATTCGTATTTACATTGACTTGGAATCTGTCAGATGAATTTAAGTACCGTAACGTTATTTCAATCATTTATGGATGGCCACACATAAATAGCCAGTAGGTGGTCTAGGTTGTCCGCGGCGTGGGGTTAGGCACAGGGCACAGCGTCAAACAGAAGAAACTATAGGAGATTCGCCCACTGAAACCTAGACATGTTAATTAATAATTGTTTGTCGAAACACTACTTACGTGGACTGATGAGGTAAATGGAGCAGAACCCAGCCCACCACCAACCTTCCACGGACGTGTTTACCTCAGCCACATGTAGAGCTTACGGAGCAAAGACCGATCTTTACTCTCATTGGTCGATATTACACGCTCCCTTTAGTTATAACCTTTTTCACTAGGGGATGATTTGGCGTCACTGGACTGCCGCCCATCCGAACATCACAGGTTGATCACAGAGCCAGGAGAATTTATAGTCCAGTCAATCTATGAAAAATGTCAAAAAAACTAGAACAGAAATGCGGTTTTCACCATCCTTTCCCACAAGGGCCCTGTATTAACATACTAAAAATGTAGAAAAATTTATCGTTGGGAAATAGGGGAAAATAGCCATTTTCCAAAATGGCTGCCATTGGGAAAGTGCCAAGCAAAAAATCAATGTAACTTTTGATAGAAACATAGCAAATAGATGAATTTGGTGTCTATGATGGGGTTTTCAGATATGCCCAACACAGTGGTGATATTTAAAATCATTTTAGACATTGCCTAATAACAGATATCCAAGATGGCCGCAATTAGAAATCTAACAATTTTGGAAAAGTTCATAACTTTTGATTGAAACATGGTATAAGGCCAATTTTGGGGCCTATTATGGGGTTTTCAGGTATGCCCAATGCTGTGAAAACATTTAAAAACATGTTAGCCATTGCCAGACAACTCATATCCAAGATGGCCGCCATAGAAAATCTGACACTATTGGAAAAGTTCAAAACTTTTGATAGAAATATGGTATAAGGCCCAATTTTGTTGACTATTGTGGGGTTTTCAGGTATGCCCAACACAGTGAGAACATTTAAAACCATGTTATTCATTGCCTAACCCATATCTAAGATGGCTACCACTGAAATTTTGACAATTTTAGAAAAGTTCAAAACCTTTGAAAAAAACATAGTATAGGACCAACTATGGTGTCTAATATGGGGTTTTCATGTATGGTGGATGGCAGTAATGCTGTAGGACACATGCTCAGTGGCAAAGCAATGCCCAGAGCTCATAGACACTATTTTCTTGCACTGATAAACCTTCTACTGCTCAGAGATGCCAGTGCTTCCATTGCCAAACATTTCTCAACCTAAAGATTTACACGAGAAACCCCCTGAAAAAGCACCAAATTAGCACCAAATTAGCACCAAATTCTCTGCTGATACAACATATTATATTCATTCCCCAACTAATCTCCATCCATTCATCATGTTGTTGTTATACTTTTATTAGCAAATGCCCTGTCAGCGATCTAATTCTCCCCAGTAGTGGGAGGTTTTCAGACCCTGCTGGACACAGTGGTGGTTTGAACATAGAAATAAGGAAAACAATCTACCATCAAGTCAACGCCTTGATGGCAGTCCATATTTTACTGATGGTTAAAATTCATTTACTGAAAGAATACAATATGGCAAGTGATAGGAATAAATTCTGTGTGTAATTAAATAATTCTGTTTATGATCATATTATGTACATAGACAACTATCTCATATGTTTATATGCAGGAAATATATCCCATCAATCCGTAGATAGACAGTCAAATACATGACTGACTATATAAATTCTTTCTCAATAGAGGAAGTTCCCCTCTAGCCATATACAATTTTCTCTGGTTTGGGATGCAATGTTCATTAGTGATTTTTAACCGTGCCAAATGTAGGCAGTGGGAAGACCTTTACCTTATTTTCCTGCTTAAATTTTTTCAAAAAATAAAAAGAATAGATCAACAGCAGATCAAGTGACTGAAACATCTTTTGAAGAAGCAAAGACAAAAGTTGGCTAGAGAGTCTCTCTGAACCAGGAGAAAGTTCCACTGAGAACTGTCCTGGTGATACAAGTTGCATCACCTACATCTGGCTGCAGTATTATGAAGATGGTACCTTCAAGGGCTTTCTGAGAGCAGAAAAAACAGGCAATTGTAAACGCCACCTTGCATCAATCCAAGAAAGGTTCTCCTACCGTTGCTGCTCCGGAGCACAACATGTATAATAAAACAATACATTCCTATTTACAGAACATGGCCAGACTAGAAGATCACCCTGATATCCATGACATATACTTGGATGGCCTACAGATTTTGGGGTGGTCTTTCCACTGTCCTGGATATTGAACAGGTATTGATATGCATCATCTAAATTGGTTGCCTCACTAGTGGGGGGAGTATGTAAGAGTTGCCAAGTATGGTGCATTATTGTGTTTAATGGGTACTGGGATGGCTCACCAGTAAAAGACACTTGAGATGAGGATCAAAAGTGCCTCTGACAGTGAAGAAGGAAGTCATCCTGGGAAATACATGAAACAAAAAGTGATTCCTCAACTTATTGAGTGACATCTTGGTACAAGCTGACCTTGTCATTGTCCAAACTCCTATGATTGCTGCTGCTGCTGACAAAGAACAATTGTTGTTGCATACTTATTATCTTATGCTGCCAGGGCAACAGTAACAACAGAGGATATTTCTTAAGCCAGAGTAAAGATGAATCAACAAAGATCCACGTCTGATTCTGGGAGGCCAAAACAATCCCCTTGTTGTTGTTGTAACTTTTTTTTATTGATCTCATAGGTACATCTCAATGTGGCCATCGATTTTCGTTTGTATCGTGGGTGAATCTTAACTAATGATGCTTTTTCGTTACATAGCAAAGGATTTGTACAAGTTACTATTTATACAAGATATAGTAGTGTTAGATATTAACAAACTTTGTTACCACCAGTTTCATCAGAGAGTTATGAGAAGGACAGCATACATGTGTGCAGACTAAAATTCTACCTCAACTTCCACAATAGCCAAATTCCACATCTCCACCATCACACTTCATCTGACCACCACCACATCATCGAATAATGGCAACCACTGATATTTTGAAACCTCAATCTAATTCTCATTTCTCTCTGCTTGTTCAAAAGGACTGATTATTAAATTCTGGAGACAGCAGGAGACCAGGTTTACCCGAGCTGTCCTGACTTATGCCAGACCAAATACCTGAATACATTTTTTTTAAAAAAGATTTTCTAGGATAGCCATCTTCGATATATGTCAGGCAGTGTTTAAAATGGTTTTAAATGTCATCACTGTGTTGAAGCATACCCAAGAATCTGATAATAGCCAACAAAATTGGTCCTTTTACCATGTTTCTATCAAAAGTTTTGAGCTTTTCCAATATTGTCAGATTTTCAATGGCAGCCATCTTGGATATGAGTTGTCAGGCAATGTCTTACATGTTTTTAAATGTTATCACAGCGTTGGGCATACCTGAAAACCCTATAGTAGGCACCAAAATTGGCCTTATACCATGTTTCAATCAAAAGTTATGAACTTTTCCAAAAATGTCAGATTTTCGGTGGCAGCCATCTTGGCTATCTGTTATAAGGAAATGTCTAACATGGTTTTAGATATCACCAGTGTGTTGGGCATACCTGAAAACCCCATTATCGACACCAAATACATCCATTTGCTATGTTTTGATCAAAAGTTACATTGATTTTTAGCTGGGCACTTACCCCATGGTAGCCATTTTGGAAAATGGCTATTTTCTCCTATTTCCCAACGACAAATTTTTCTACATTTTTAGTATGTTGATACAGGGCCCTTGTGGAAAAGGATGGTGAAAACCGCATTTCTGTTCTAGTTTTTTTGACATTTTGGGTTGTTTGAGCTAGATTGCCTGGACTATTAGATTGAGTTGAATTGATTTGATTTGAATACGTTTATATTTATGCTTTTCATACATGTACATCTCCTGGATTTCTCCATGTTTCGATCAGTATCCTGTGACACTACCTATTTTGTACATTTTTTTGTTTTTTTTTGTTTTTTTTGTGTTAATATAGGCCTATAGTACTTTTGGCAAAATAAAGTATTATTCTGTAGTAGGCTATTACTACTGACTATCATTAGCATCATCATTTTGTCATGGCTATTCATAACTTATTTTTATCATTGTTAACAATCTGTGTATTCTTGAAGTGATTTAAAATGCATTAGAATAACATAACATTAAGACAAAACATAATGAAAAAGAAATTATGAATTTCTGATTCATCAATAATGTATAAATCTGTATAAATGTAGTCTACCCTAGAACCGATCGAAAAGGACTAGGCCTAGATACTGTATTATGATGTATTTTACATGTGTAGGAGAATGACAAAATTGGTAGACTGGTCAATCATAAAAGGATTTTTAACAACGCTGCATAATTTCATGGCTGCAATATTTCATGCGCTACAGCATGCTCTTATGCAGCACATGATATTATGCAGCACATCTCTATCTATAACTGTAATCCATAAGCTGCTTAATGTCATGCTAAAACGCATGAAAGATTGTAGCCATGCAATGAAGCAGCTTGTGGGTACAGCTTTAGGCCTAAGTAGGGATGTGTTGTATAATATCATTTGCTGCATAATCATGCTTAAACACATGAAATATTGCAGTCGTGACATCATGTAGCTTATGGATATAGCTATAATTATGCATGTGCTGCATAATATCATGTGCTGCATGAGTTCATGTTATTAGGCATGAAATATTGCAGCTATGGAATTAAGCAGCGTTTGTTTACAATCATTGGGAACAATGTGCTGCATAATTACATGTGAAAATAGCATGAAATATTGCAGCCATGAAATTAAGCAGAATATGTGCTGCATTATTTCATGGGCTGCATACTTTCGCATAATTTCGTGCTTTCTTCGCCGGAAATTATGCAGCGCAATTTGGCTGCATAATTTCACAGGCTGCATATTTTTTCTGGCAAACATTGATAATCTCAATGCAAAACAATGAAAAAAGGTCCCTTATATATATACAGTATCCCCCAAAAATTCAAAGTATAATGTTAAAAGGGATTTCCGATTGTGTTCCTGACAGAATTTAGATACAAATATAAATTTTCCCAGTAAATTCTCAGAAATTATGTTGAATTAAATTGTACGCCTATGTTATATCCTTTTGGGGAACATTTAAGATTAGAGTAAAATATTATAATTCCCCTAATTGCTGTATGAAGTTATGAGTTATCACTATATCAATTTATTTTCCATCAACTGATTTATTTAGTACCGGTACAATATAAAAGTCATGAGACTTCACCTGAAGTGTTATTTTCTTCCCCTCAGAGATATCCCCCTGTTTTTATTCTTCGGAAACCCTCTATTGTGGTATTTAATATAATCAACGAGTTTGGAAGGAGTGAGTATAAACTCGTTTATATAATCATTGAACACTGGTAATATGTCGAGGGTAACTGAAAATAGTTTGATATTATGTATCCTAACCTTTGAAGCTTAAGAGATTGTCCTGATGGGATATGAAGACCACCAGCAGAAAGCATTGAAACAACACTCAATACACTAAAAAATATTTCCTGAGGGATCATACCCTCCGAGGGCCCCTAGATGGTAGCTTGGACACACTACACTCTGATATATTTCTGAAGAGAATCCTGAATGGAGATCCTTTTGCCTCTTTGTAAATTAAGGGCAGTTCAAGGCAGCTTTCCCGCGGTCAGTAAAAGTCAGTTATTATGATTGTGGCACTCATTTTCTAAACACTTTTCGAGCATGCCACCGGACCCCTCTGTATGGTGTCTATGTCACACAAGGGGTTTGATATTATTCAAAACTAATTAAGGTATGTCTGACCAAAGTAATAGTTTTTTTACCAGCTTTTCTTAATTTTTGTTATAACCAGCGACATACATCTCACTCAGGCAACTATTTAATTTTAACAAGCCACATTTTGCCAGAATGAAGAGCTCAAGCTTATGTATTTTAAAGACATTTTTTTTATTACCTACTAACGCCTTTATTTTATTTTAAAAGGTCAGCAAATATTATATATAATTATATATAATTATGAAGGCGTTTTGGGCGCAGAGGAGCACCGACACAATAAGAATAAAATGACTTAATTACTTTACCTACATTGATGATATATAATTGCGATGATTTCACACCAGTAAGGTCTTTTTATAAAGCCTTAAGGTCTTATTGGGCCTTTAGTCAATATATAGCAATATAGCAACCTCTACAAGGGAACACGCAACATACTCATATAAATGTTATGTAATATAGGTGGGTATAACGTTACACGTACGTAATGTACTGATCAATAATTAATCATAATCATTTTCTTTGAAATTCTATTTTTCATGATTGTCCCGTCATATAAAAACCTCTATAAATTTTCCATACATTCCTATGGTAGGCTAGCAAGAGCAACAATGATTCGTACTTAAATGAACCAGGTGCGTTTGAAATTATACTTGTCGATATTAATGTACCAAGAATTAGGCAGGGTTGGACACGGCTATTAGTGTTGGGTGGGGTTGCCTATGTATTGCGCCAATCGACTGTGTACAGGTCAATAGGCGTCAAGTCTAATCGGGGTGTGCATGGGAATTCCAGCTTTATTTCTACTTTGCCATTTATCATTTTGCTAAATGATCGTTAATTACAAGTAAGGCTGCAATGAAAGGAATACTTATCATACTTGCCATACCCCTTAATGGGAATGTATTGGCGCACATGGCCAAACCGAAACAATTAGCCTAATGCCACGCATGGCATTGGGTAGGTTCATTTCAAACTGGTGTTTTTTTTTGTACATAACTTGAATAAAAGAAACCATCAGGAAATTCGCGAACAGCTATACATGTACATGTATAGTGTTTTGATGAAAAGAAGCTTTCCCTGCAGATGTGACATCACTAATTCCATCCTAGTATACGTAATACCTTATACATGTATATACTTACTGATATTACGTACATAGATGTATTATGACCATGCATCGATGTTAAACGAGGCTATTTTCCTTGGCAAATAAGGGCAACGAAGAGCGCAATTACTGCCACACGTTCTGTCATTTAAAAAGCCATTTGCGAAAGGACTTTTACTTCTAGGCCCATCTATTAAACAGCAAAAAAACGATTGCCTCTAGATATGGATCGATTTGCCTATGATAAGCTTCCATTAGAACACGTCCCCCGAAAACCAAGTAGGACACGTGAAGGCCACAACCATTAACTTTTTTTTCCAAATGTCACTGGTATTTTTCCTAATTTCGCATTTTAGCGCCCCGGTGGGCTTATATCCGCTTTTCTGGCCCACCACCATTCAGCAAGTATATGCCGCCGCATCCGCCACTGCCAATTTCCCGGGATTCCTCTGAAAGGTGTCCGAGTATGCGCGAGTTTACCAGCTCATTCAACATGATCGGCGGTGCGTCAGTAACCAAGGCAACAGTTCATAGGGTGTAATTTACTGCCTTCTGGGTGCGGCACTCAGATCAGTGTAATCGCCATCGTAGATGACAAACAAGGGATATTTATATCGCTACTTGTTGGCTATTCCTGTGTCGATTTGGTGAGGGTCCGGCCATATGGGGCTGTACAAATGATCGAGAGTTATAGTTGTTGTATTAGGAATAAGCACTGGCCCTTGGACTAATGCTCATACATAGAAGCTTTCATAGCCAACACCTTTCACAGATTTCCCCTTTTACTCTAAAAATAGTCACTTAGGTGAGATATCATGGAAAGAATGCACTCCAACGAGGTTCAAAGTTGTCTATGAGGATCGGGCCATTTGGGTACTTGATTTCGCGATGAGCTCTAACTCTACTACAATACCGAGGAGGAGTTTGCACCAAGGTGCTCCTATTCACCCATTCAAGAAGTAGTATATCGACCGTAGACATATGGCATTGACTATTCAGAAAGCGGAAAGCAGAAAAAAAGGTTGTTACTGGTGTCTCCGCGTATTTCCCTGTCTGGCACAATTCGCATATGGCCAGTTGCACCTTTTGTGCAGTGCCAACCCGCCCTTACTCCTTTCCCTACACCGGTTGTAGATGGCGGTCGCGTGTTAGAACCTTTCGTCAGGGACAGATACAATGAACCATCTTTTAATGCATGAAACATGTCACAACGGAAATTGAATCCCCGAGATAGTAAAGGAGCTGGGGGCGGCTCTTTATTAGGAGCTTATCAGAACCAGCATTCTCCTGTTCCCAGGGCATGTTTTCGATTACAAGCTCCCTATTTCCCCATAGTAATGCATGTTTAATCAAGTTAATTTTTTCTTATTCTACCAAACAAAGATATATATACTACACCTTGTTCTGAAAGATACCTGCATATAATGCAACTCCCAAAACGGTAGAATATGTATATGGTATAATACCTACACGCTAACCGGCGATTTCGTAATTTTATGAGTGAACAGTGGAAGTAGTTCTTCAAAAAGGCCTAATCTACCAGTTTCCGTTATTTCTAACATCCTAAATCATATCCTGAGAAAGCTAAAGGATTAGGAGAAGTTTCCTAATCCCTATAAGACCCCTATTCCAGGCCGCGGGCCAGTGCCAGACAACCTGGCGCGACCATTAGTGCATGACAGCCACTAGTCCAGAACCACTGATGCCAAAGCAGAGAAAAAAACTTGCCCATGCTTGGGTTCGATCTAAGAACCTTGGGGTTCACAAGCGAGCATCCTAACCACTATACACCACAGAACCAGCTATGAATAAGGGCTCAAGATCCAACGCACTAATTGTTGGTCGTAGAATCAATATTATGAAATGTGCATAAATCGCTACGCAATTTTGTCTTGTTTCTAGGAAGATTTCTTATACCTTGCCTTTGTAATCAAGCGGGCCACTCTGGATACACTTATAGGGCCTACTTTAAAGGAAGAAATATCCGATATTTTCAATATAGATAATTAATGGCGTGGACAAAATATTATATTTCACAGTCAGGTCCTAATCGAGTAGCCTTAAATAGTCGAGGTATAAATTTTCAGGGATCACTTTGTTCTATAGCATTTTGCAACACGAAACGCTCTCGGTGCAAACTCATAATTTATAAGTAATGATTCCTAAACTACATAAGAGCCGTTAGCGAGGGAATCTCCTTACGGAATTCGGTTAATTGGTAGGCCATAAGCTCGATCTACAAATTAAGAACAACAGATAATTAATATTTAAATCACTATATCACTAGGCCTATATCAACACTACTGATGCAACAAACATAAAACATACTCCCTACTGGTTGTTTCCTGTGGTAAGATAATTATCTACATCTTCGACACATTGCCCTTGATTGAACAGCACACCATGGTAACGACTGTGTTGTTGATCATTAGTTTGTGAGGTTCATGACCAAAGCTTCTGAAGACATGTACAGACGAGTAAAGATGTATATTGCTTTTCAATAGATCTAGCCACTCTACGCACTAAAGTGATAATTATTTTAACACCCAATGCAACTTTTTATTTCCAGATGTCGTTTAATATGACCAGAAAATGCATCGAGTGTACTCATTATTTGACCTATAGGACTGAAGTTATAAATAGTTTGCTGCTGTTATAACGCGTTATAGATACAATAATTTGATCTGTCCAAAGAAAATAAGCGAAACCACTGCAGCAGAGGATTTCGGCGGGTCGCCGAAATATAAATACTGACTTTTACGAAGACCTGTAGCAAAAGCAACAGGCTAAGTTCCTCCTAAATTTTGCTCAAAAGATTTTCAGATGGGTAGGAAAACAGAACAAAAAGTAGAACATCTTTAGTTTTGATCAATGTTAACAGAGACTGCAGCTTTACATATATGCTTTGCTATTAAGGTGAAGGTAACATAAAACCAATAAAATGACAACATAAGGACCCAATTACTTATGGACCACTCAATACATTCTCTCCAATTCCTTACAACATACATGGAGTTGGTAACGTTGGTTAGAGTCACGAAACGTATTACTCTCATTAGAAACAACTTGTGGTTAGAATATGTATGAATAATATACTCAGCGGCTTCTAGCACTCACCCTGAAAATCAAACAGACGCGAACATGATTGGAAAAGAGCGGACGGAATTGACTACTTGCGGGTGGTAGAAGATGCAGTTTTCGGGATTTGATTGCCTTCCCTATGCTGCTCCTATTAATCATGAATTTGACCTTTAGAAATAAATTGCGCGACTGTTACTGCATTGCATCGGCATGATCTTTAAAGAAAGATGGGTGCATTTGTTTCGCACCTCCTAAAGCTTTTTATTTCCAGATGTCTCATTCCACTTTGCTCGTATTGAAAATAATTTTTTAAAAAACAAACAATGTTTTCATCAGCTCGACAGTTATTCCAAGACGGTATTTCTTACACTAACAAATACACAGAGGATACATATGAGATGTATTATATGTACACATTGAGATTGATAGAAAAATGAAGAGATATGTTGTGTGGCGTCTCTCGGAAATATGCAAAGACATGTCGAGTCCTCCGCATGCGTTCCTAAGAGATGCTATATTTATTTCTTAATGTACTCACTTCATGATCGTGAAGTGCCTGAGGTGAACGGTAAGCTTTCAGAGAATGAGCTGGTGGCAAAGAGATAACAGAGCCACGAGGGTAACTCTTAGATTACATAGGATCAGTTCATTGGACGTCTAACCCGAATCACACTTCCAGTCCCACCGTCTCCAGAGCTTGCAAGCAATTCCCTCCATCAACAAGCAAAGTAAAGTGAGAAAAACCTGTGTGCTATACACTAACACCTTCAGTCTTGTGAAAAGGATAAGAGTGTAGAATGTGGTCCATGTATAATATAGATGACATGGGCTAAGTAGAGCGAATGTTATCAGTATATGTACCCTGCCTCTGTAAGCTGTTGATAAGACCATATCCACATTTCTCTTGGCATATATATTTGATGCAATGGGGACCATTCCTCGGTCTGAGGAAGGACGTGTATATATTAGTTCAGGCAGCAGTCAGACTTTATCTGTACATTACCGTGATTAAATCGGGTCCTCAAAGGAATGGAAACACTATGGGGCACAGGAGACTATGGCTATCTTCCCATTCAGTACAGAATCCCTTGACAATCTCATAACGTGGTTAGGATATGCCTCATCCTTGTTCTCATACATCTCAAGATACGCTGCAAAGAATACACAGAGATTATGTTAGACCATTATTTTGCCAGAGTGTATGTATACAGTGACCCTATGTATACGGTTAACTGATGTTCCTCATTCCCAAAGGTATACAATAGAAACTTTTTTTGTAGAAATATGTTTATTTTTCTCATTTATCACCAGGAAAAATCTATTTGAATAGGGTTCTGCGACCACTCAGATCTTTATCAATAACCAGTGATTTATACGGAAATTTATCATTAAAGATACTTGTTAAAATATAAGCAAAATTGTTGTGAAAAGATTTTTAATGTACTCTACACCTACAAGCTGTTCCAGCTTCCTGTCCATTCACGACCAGTTTTTGACCTGACGTACCAGGATATGTCTAAAACTGATGCACGTGTGCCAAATATAAACCAACAGTCAAACTGTGCTTTGCGCTGGTCTACAAGCAGAAGACTAACTTGCATGAAAGCAATTGGAGTTGCTGTAGAATCCTATATCCGGGCCACCCGGATTTAACCCGACAGGTATGCTAGCTAGTTGTATATTGGGGCCATCGGCACATGACATATAATACCCAATTCAACCTTTATTTGAGATGGATATTTGAATAAGTGCACACTACTTTACTTCTGAAACAGTTTAGAATTACCGTATTACAAACACAAAGGGATTGCCAAAGCGTTTCATACACTGGAGCACAACCCCGCCACCTGAACCGCCGGAGAATATAAGCGTAAGAGATTTTGCATACTATATAACAAATCAGATGGGCTCAGTTGTTTAGAATATTGCGCTGCTTGCTGCGCAACTCGTGCAATATTCACACTCTTTCACCCAACTCGTTAGTTAACCTGTATGTATTTTAGAGCTTTTGGGTAACATCCATCCATTTCAAAATGTGTAATGGTCCTCGTCTCCGAAGTGATATTGAATTTACTTGGGTATTTAGAAAACAATTCAGATGTGTAGGACACTTTAGCAATAATTATGTTAATTGCCTTATTCCCAAATGCCCACAGGGCGCTTGGGAATACTATATTTATATATCATATATCTCAACTAAATATTTTCATGAGGTGGATTTTACCTCCCTTGATTCTTTTAGTTACACACTGAAAAACCTTTGCGGTAGATTAGGTGATTAGCAAATGTTATATGTGCCTTCCTCCTTACATTGACAGATCCGAGCAAAAAAGAGTATGTTGACTTACACATCTTTCGGCTCCAATCATATGCACCCTAGTGGTACGTGGAGGTAGATTTCATGATGAAGAGGTACATTGTACATGTTTGCACAGTTGGGGTCCTTTTCGTCATAACTCATGAGCATCTAATTGGCGCCAAGCTACTTCTATGAACACATTGATAGGGAGGATCTGGACTGCTTCTAAGGATTCTAACCAAGGTACACTTATCTAAGGAAACGCCTCAAAGTTTATGAACGGGTTAATGAGTGGCAGCTTTAAGGTTTCTTCATCCTTGAGTGGTATACATAATGCCATTATGCGTGTAGAACACTGCCTCCCACATTGATACGGCCTTCAGCATGTCACGAGGTTAATACTCTTCAGAAAAGAAAGGCCAGAATCTTTGTACAGACGCCTCTAAAGCCAGTCTTAGAGGGGTTCGACCACTGGGAGACATAAAGGAGCCATTTTGACTGGCGATGATTTACGATGTAGACGTCCAAGAGCCCCCCTCCAGCTCCAGAACGCACCAAAGCTTTAGGGTCAGACCAAATATTGCTTCTCCTTTATACATCCCATGATCGCTCAGATTATAAGAGATATAACAAGATGTTAATGCATGTAAATATCATATTTGATAGCTTGTTTTGATAGCGCGTCTGTCATGTTGGGCCGGCTTTTGGATAGTGGTCAGTTCTCCGCTGAAGCCTGACACCTTATGTTCACTGAACACCTTTCCATGAAAGCCACCAGATCTACTAGATCTTAAATTGCTTCACTGCTTCCTTCAATACCTTAAGCTCTGCTACACTGGCTTAAGTGTCTTACTTGGAATGAAATTTGCATGCACCTTAATTCTAGTTGATATTTGATGTAAGATGTGTTTAGGAGAGAGTGAAGGCTGGCCAGTCGGCAGGGAAAGTAGCATTAAAGGTAGAATTAAGAGGGGAGACATGTCGTAAGTAGCTAGGCTGGTCAGGGCTTTGAGCATCGCCGTTGTGAGAGATTGGTCTGCCGGAGCCGACGTCCCACGAACCTCTGGCTTTTGAAGCTCGGTCAAATGTCTGTGAATGAAAGGAATTCAGAAAAAAACTCCTTTCTATGGAGAGGTCAAAAATAAAAGACAATATTAACACAAATCAACAAGGGTACACGTGCGGGCTGTTCATCTTGAAATAAATAGAGCTGGCAATATCGGATGCCAATTGGTTGGAGGCATGGAACACTCATTACCGAACAACAATGTTTCCTTATATAGCCGACTATAACTTGATATAAGATGGTAATGCTCGAATAACAGCCGTATTAGCGATCCAGAGTTTGTTATTGGATACCTAATTTGACATCAGATAGCAATGATTGGTTTCGTAAAATGGTTGTCTGCAAATAGGCTAAATGAAAACTTCTTTTTCTAAACCGTACTGATGCAGAATATTGATAAATGTGATTTTGATTGAAAAAAAGCAAATATAACACAAGTCGACGTAAAATGATTTATGTGATTATCGTGGATAGAGTGAAATCCTGAGACACCCCGTTTTTTATATGTAACTTTCGTGATGGAGAAATTGAAGCGTACATACTGACTCCTCAACCAAGATGATGTGGTGCGGGCCTGGCATAGAGCAAATGCCAGGCCCGCTGATCGCGTCTCGTGCTGTGAACCTATATAGAAGCAAACATTTATGTCCAAGATATCAAAGTAACGTAGAAGGTCGGGAGTCGATAGCGGAAAGAAATCCAGCAGCTAGAGGGTGTCGGCAACTAAAAATGACTTCAGCAACCGCTTCAATCGATCAAAAGACATATAAGGTTTCAGAATTTTCCTCGAATACAATAAACCCATTTGTCAGAACGTACGTTGTGCAGAGCAACAGTATTTTAGTAGCTGCACTCACATTAAGTGTATGAAAAATGACCAGCTTGAGAGTGACATAAAAATGGTAGGGACGATATTAAATCATTCTAATATAGGCTTACACAGGCACAACATCGTATATCTGAGGCCATATGGCAGAACTAAGGACTTTGTCTGGTTCTGCGTTCTTATTATTGCTTCAAATTAAACCGAGAAAGCTTAATAAACACGCATGCCTGGGCGACAGTGACGAATATTATTAGTATGGGTGGAATAATGAAAGTAAGAGGATTATGGATGGCTTAATAATTCAGCGTCCATCATTTTCGTTATTCATCAATTAGCTAGCCCTCTTCATGGACGCGACGTCTGAATATTTTAATGGAAATGATCCAATCTATACAGCAGGTGATTTTGTGCTTCAGAAAGATCCACCGAATTCAAAAGTAACAATGCTGAGTAAAATAATGATCAACAGAGCAAGGCAAATTCTGCATTGAGATAAAACTCAAGAGACGAATACATATTCACGTTTCTGGGAGAGAAATGGAATTAAGTCCTGTAAAAGATAGACGGGCCCGCACATCAGTCGTAATGGTATATATCAAGGCTTGCCATTCCGCCTCATCAAACAGTTGTTAGTGTAGGTCGTTTGGACAAAAATTCTAGAACATTCCAAAAGCCCTTACCCTGTCTATGTGGAAGACAAACATCCCAGTCGCAACCCACGTTAATTTTTTAGAAAAAGTAGTTCCTTGGAAATGGGATGCTGGTTGAAGCTGAACTTATGGATTGTAAAGAATCCCAGAAGATGAACCCTCAGTTTCACGCAGATACCCGTTGAGAACCTTTACTTTCCTGAGTGTATTTCAACTACCGTGTATATATTCGGGATACTTTGATATTTCTCCCCATAAGTTCCTCATAATAACCCCACTCTAAGTACGCGATCATTTCCAAAGATGGCTCTCGCTCTCTGCCAAGATAAAAACATAAAAGATTGTAGGTCGACAATAAAAGATCCGAACTTCGTGTGTTATCAAATTCAGAAACAAGCCAAATAAAATCTATACTGGCTTTCAATGTTTCAATGGTGATTTTTCCTCGAATGACACCTCGATGTCCTCAATAGCTAGACAAACTGCTCCAAGGCAAAAAATGATGTCGTGATTATACCGCCATAATAACTGATAAAATTACCTGTCATAGGTTGAGGCTTGAGAGAGAAAGCCTCTATGATGCATGGACTGCAATGAAAGAGGTCGGCACAGGAGATGAAACCAACCAACACAAACATTTGTTTGATATATTGGATGGCTTCCAGTCTGTGATTCCTTGATAACAGCGCTGGCTTCTCCGAGAAGGACTCTCTTACTATCTATTTCCATAACATCCAAAGCCAGCAGTTTAAAAAGGCTGACATTCATTTAACATCAATATTATGTAAGGATTATCGTGAGCTATCGTGGTTCCGACGTTATCCCAGGATTTCCCCCACCCCCATCGAAAGATTCAACTGCATAAAATATAAATGGCTGTGCATATGTTTGCTGGTTATATAGCGTATGCGCAGTTCGGATCTCCCTAGCTAGTTCAGAAGCTATTTTGGTCATGGACAATATTATAAAAATAGAATGAAATCGATGCATATTCATGCGATGTGAATCATAATTAACTTAAGAAAATGGAATTATGAAATAAAAGGTTGTTGTTTAAAATGAAAAGGACATCGCATGCATCTAACAAGAGATATGTATAGCACTGATCTGACGTAGTAATAATTCTGTAAAATGCCTACATTGACTATCCATTCAATGTAAGAGCTAATTTTAATACCCTTCGATCATTGAGTGGGACACGATCGACGTGCTTTGGGTTTTAATCCCCAAGAGTATGTATATTAATTAACTCCTAATATCTTGCAGATCTATACCCACCGACATTTTGTTCTAATACCCGGGGCCTGTGGCTAGAATAACACGAATATATGCTTTGACAAGGAAGTCGTGAAGCCTCCCCAGTACAGAGGCTTCAACGCAACAACCATCTGAGTGCAAGACTTTGGCAGAATGCAGTGGTAATGAAGAACATATGCAAGGTAGAGGGAAGGTATAATATAATGTATGCCGAACGTGTTGAAGGTGGTTGCATGCTGCATTGTGCAGGCAATGATACATTGGGCAATATACGCTGACAGGCAAGGGCTTCACTGCCTCCAGGCTTGTGGAATGGGTATAAGAACATAACTGACTGCCTCCCCACACTAAACTCTCAGTCCTGCTGTTGCCAACTATTAATACTATGCTGGATCTCATAGCAGCATGCCTTCCTCTCTCCACGCTCACCTCCTCACGAGTCTTATATTATGCCTTGGTGGTCTGAGTAGATTGACCTTTGCTACATACCCTCTGGATCTCGTTTAATTCTAAATCTTCAATCGTGATTTTATTGTATATAGTAGGTAAGGGAAATTCGAATAGAATAAAGAGTAGCTTTTCGCTGTGCAAAAGTTTACTGACCACTTAGAAGTACGTGTAGATAAAATCCAATAAACCTCATGTGTGATATAGGGAGTATAGATGAAATTTACAAATAAACTTAAATTTAGTATATTGAAATACTTTTAGTCAGTCGTCGACTGCTATTAAGGGGATTCTCCTGCAGATGGGAGGTTTTCAATCCCCTCAGTCGTTTAGTTACAGTTATTTCAGACAGAGGACAATCCCGCTTGCAACCATTGATCGACTGAAGTCGGGTCTCTGCTAGGTTTTCAGTAGATAATAATGCGCAGATAATTAACATGTATTAGCGATTTACAGTATTACTTAAACTCAGTGTACGTTGTACAATAGATTCATTAACTATTGACTTGTTTTGAAATAATTGTCATGCCAATTATAAACGGTTCTGGCGAGATTCTTAAAAACTTTTGGATCTATTGTTTGGTGGGCCCTGTCGGTAATCTATTCCATGCATATGGAATTGTATTCATTATGGATTTGTTTATTTGCTCAGGTTTAGGTGTAATTTGTTTGAGGTTTTTCCTTCCTTGTTCAAAATTTCGGGTATTAATTAGTCGAATATCCATATTTCTCGGGTCTTGATCTAAACGGTGGCCCGCCTGTAAGTCTTCTTCAACAGGTCAGATGTATTTATCATTTTGAGAATATCTCCATACAAAATGTTTTTCCATCTAGACAACGAGAGTAAATTCAAGATCAGGGTATCGTGTTGGTTTTTCTCAATAAATATTTCACGACGCGCATGTGTAGCCTATCTATTTCTATTGACCAATTTGGGATTAAATATGGGAATGTGGGTGCGTGCGTGTCACTGTCAGTTTCCTCTCTCTATGGCTGATGTGTCACGTTCTACAAGATTGTCCCTGCTAGGTCAGTTAGTTGTGCGATGTAAAACAAATCAGGAGATCTAAGGCAGGTATCAGAAATAAAGTCAGTTGCAAAAACAAAAAAAAGTGGCTGATGTCATCTGAAAAAAAATTTTAAAAATCAGGAGATCTAAAGACCTTTAAAGATGTATCACGTTTTCGCAAACAGGGCAACATACGTTGTCTCCAGTCCAGTTTCCTTTGTTCACCATTTTTAAAGGCAATACAATGTGTCTTTCTGCAAAGAAATATTTACAAATAAACATAAACTGCCATTAAGTACAAAATAATCGATCTCAAAGTCAAATAGATAGAATAAACTTTCGAACTGCAGTTATGAAGTCTCATATTTTCCACACAATGCCAAATGTATACTTATAATTATTGGCAGGGAAATTCAAGCATTGAACTTCGTCTAGACAGAACACGAAGCACCGGACATGTGCTGCTACATGGATAGCGGTGACTCAAAGAACCAAACTTAAACAACTCAGCCTCCCGCCACCTCGCCACCATGCACCTACCTAGAGCTCTACTCCTCCATCGGGCTTCCACCTCCTCCTGTAGCCCATAAGCCGATCTCCTAGTGGCAGTGCCCATCGCTCGGTACATCCCGCCACACGTGTATCCAGGTGAGGATCCCGGAGAAGGATGATCCGGGAGTAATTAATGCCCAGGAGGCACCGAGCGAGAGGTATTGACTGGATATACTGACCTTCTTAGCCTCCACAGGAGCGGGCAGAGATAATAATTTCTTTAATGGGCCGAGTATTGCTTTCTTGTTTTGGCGTCTTATTCATGAGGAGGTAACATAACATTTGTTTCTCCGGCGCTTCTCACATTTACGGCACCGAGAGGAGTTGTGGACAAGATACTACTAGCAAATGAGCTTGTGGATTCCTGCTGCGTTTTTTTTGTTTCACTGTCCTGTCCACGAGAGATCATTAAAGACGGACAGATCGTGTGCATTTTAGATTCGCGGTTTTCCAGAGAATGAATTACATGGATGGGGTTGCAATCGGCCAGCAGGCGCATTCAAGAAGCTACTTGCGGAGAAGACCGGAATGTTAGTTTCAATGGAAAGAGGAAATGTATAATATTGATCATCGCTTGTTGAAGTAGGACTATTTGTAAGAAAGGGGTTCGATTGCTGGAGGAGTACGAGAGGCTGTGAAGAAGCTCTGTACGTTGGAAGGGACTGTTCTATTGTGGTTTATTGTATTATTACAAATATACGCGCACGGAGCCCTGCTTGTATACACGCCCGCAAACATTCTGTATATGTCGAGTGGGAAAGGAATGATGCAGGCAAGAGTACCAAGGCTGTAATAAGCATCTCACTGGTTCTTGAGGTTTAAAAAGCAGCAGCAGCGTTCCACCAAGCTCTATGCAGCAGGATTCTAGAAAGAGCACATTTTGGGATCCATAGATCTACACATGTATACACATGTATCACTGGCCAGTAAGGACGATACGAACAATACATGTATACATACGTTATGGGAAGCTAGAGTAAAGGCAGGCCACTAGAGATAACCGAGGTAAGTCTAAAAATCCATCCGGAGATCAAAGGCTCTGTGCGAATTATCAGTTGATGGTGAAGGCCTTTCAGGAGATAGCATTATGCTATATGTATCATACATCATTTATTCATGCTTGATATACCATCTTCTACATCTAAAGGGATTTATGATTCATAGTAGGTCAAACACGAATAATGGCAACGAATATCTTAATGAATCTCTGGTTCAATGTGCTTAGTATTTCTCAGGGGGGCATGAGGTTCAAGCTGGTATCATTCTAATGTAATTCTAAAGACAAAAGCCTACTGAGACCATTGAGAAGACCACAAAGTGTGTGAGTGTCTGGAGACAGTGGTGTCGGTATCATGCTGATATTGTCAAGCAAGACCCATCCAAGAGAATAGGAACTCGTTTGCTTTATGACTATATAACAATAACTTTATTTCCGTTTTTATAATGATGTTGGTTACATGGAAAGCTTGGCGAGAACAACTTATGTATGGCATACAGATCTACCAGAAGTGCCATTTGAAAAAATAAAGAAAAACAAAAATACATTCTACGTATTGTCTATTATCACATTTAGAGAGTTGAGGTATCAGATCTTTGGAGATTACAATATATATATATAGCCAAATTTACACTTCTTTGACGGACTTCCCTTACCTACGACATTTCAATTTGTTTTTTGTCTCTCATTCTGATGCACCTCTACTTCCTTGGGAATATACTTCTTTCCCATTTCCATTCTACTTTAAAGAACAATGACGTGAAGTGATGAGATGGAATGTAATAAAGAAATACAGTCAGATCGAAAGTGGCTGTTAACATTGGTCTTCCCAAAGGTCTGGTGATCCAGGAAAATCATCCCCGACAGACGACCCTTGGTGCAATTCTGCTTCTCTGCTGTTCATTCCCCTAGGCTCTCTCCCTTGGCCTGGCCGAATTCCTTCTTCTACAGCATTTCGATTGTTAATGCGGAAACGGGAATTCCATTTGCGCTATACCGTACATTCGTACAACTAATCTGAAATAATTATCGATTTTCAATCAATTATCACAATACCACATTGTTGCATTTTTCCTCATATTTTGAAAGAGATTACACAGCATAATTATTGTATTTGTCTAGATGCTGTTCATTTGATATAAATTGTACTGTGAGTTATTGTGATGGATATAATTGGAGCCACAATTTCTCACTTGTATACAAATTTAAGTATTTATATAAGCTTACCCCAAATCGAATGATGGTGCCCATGACCTCATCGACCACCTATCAATTCTTGACCATTTGTTCGTTTGGAGCATATTATCGAAGGGATTGCTTGAGAGGAGACCAATTCCAGAAGTAAAGATTGTGTTCTTGTTTCATGCAAAGGTCAAACTAACTTGATTTCCTAGAACAAATAGTTCTATTTTAGCGACGGCTTTCAGGTATTCAATCACAGCACGTCCCGAACTATAACCATTTCAAAAAGTACCCCCAGGCAATAGCAGTAGGGAGTACCTTGCTCTTTTTAACACCGCCTAGGTTATAGCTGATTCATATCCATTGTTGATGCGAACAGGTGAATTACATTATTCACTTTATGTATATATTGCCATCGCAGGCGGGCCTCTACCTTACTGCCTGGCCATACTTTATACGAAAAAGATACACTGAATACTCCACGCATTATTTCTTAATGCATACAAAGTAATTCCAGCAGTTGTGCCTCTCGTAATGTAATTTTCCATATAATATGATTAACCTGTATATTTGTCCACACAGGAGGACATAGTAATGCATGGCAATTTTTTATAGATCAGTTTGTCATCATACAAAGAAGGAAACACGTTTCTGCCGTATCCATTGCTTGGTGTGTTGCCTCATCACGTCCATCACCAACACTCACTAACAATGTTAAGGCCTCAGGCGAGCTCCAACCTTCAATACTTAATCATGCAATTCTCTCTAAATTGTCATCGGCCAAACCTATCCTTCACCGTCGCTAGATATTTCCTATAAATGGCTCGGCACGGGCGGGGATAAATAGTACATATATGAAAGTGGAAAGTGAAAGAGACAGAAACAGAGAGAGTAAGTGTGTGAGTGTCTGTTCATTGGCATTGTGCCGAACTCTAACATGTCACTCTTTTATGTTGTTCAGTTTTTCCCTTTACTCATTGGTTGTGATGGTAATATTGTGCCAGAAACAATCACAATGAACTATATGAGACAATAATGAGGCAACGACTCCCATCATGATATTGTTGACAAATTATTCATAACACCTGACTGCTTTCTAAAAGGGTCATACACAAGTCTGGCTCGTGCTTGCTAAGAACTGATTAGAAGTAGAACTAGCTACATATGTACTGGCAATAGATGACTATAATGTAATCAAAATAATTGTGAATGAGTAATCATGCTGCACTGTATCCAAAATGCACTCTACGTGTAATTACCATGATCACGCTAATTAAAGTTTTGAGGCCCCTAATCAAAAGTTGAAAATTATTTGAGAAAAAGGATATATGAGCCGTGGGGACGGGGTTTTTGCCATCTCAGCGGTTGTTAACATTAAATATTATTCATATGAAATATATTGCGAATATTGCTAGTGGGTACGTGTAACAATAATTCAACGAGACTAATTGAATGTACGAGTTGTAGTATATTATACCACTGATATTCATCCATGGAGATATTTCGAACTCTTTCCATGTAAACTAGTCCTTTGGTGAAGGTGATCGGTAAAAAAGCGACAAATTGCCATAAGCGGAAAACTTATTCCACCAAAGGGACGAGCCGTACAATAGCCTTTTCTTGAGTAATAACAGACAGTATGGATGTTAAAAGCTGAGAAGAATCCTCTTCGTTGTACAAGAGCAATACCGCATCACAGATATCCTTTCCCTTATAATCTAAAGAAGGAGTTCCTATAAGCAATTGATTTAGAGGAGCAGAGACAGAAATTATTGCTCATAATAAGAAGGCGAGGGGGAGCTTTGCCATTGTTTACTACGGTTCTGGCTTGGGTAGAATCAATAAAGAAGAGGCATGAACTCAAACATACAGACAGAAAGTTGATAGGAAGAAGGTTCAGTTTACTTTCTTATCATGAAAACGGATCAATTGGTGGACAGGAGTGTATCGATAATAAACAAAAACCTAGACGATTTGGCGTCAAAAGTGGCCATATTTATGGCCTATATAGGTCATACCGCTTAAGATTTTAACCACGCCCCCTTTATTTCGAACTGCCAGCTTTATACTCGACTCTGCATCGATCGTGTGAAACTACTACTTCCCGGCATCCCATCGACCCAAACAATGTCTCCAGGCCTAGGGAAAATGTATAGACTTAGGTTGCCTCCAATACAACAAGGTCTTTCTGGTATAATACGTGAGAAATAACCGATTCCCTGACCCCTATGCTAAAGCATGAACAGATATTTTACCCTGCGTACGGCTGCATGGCATCTTCGGTAACACTCGGCATCGCATCTTCGGTATTCTCCGGGGAAAAAATCGACCAATCACAGGGCGCGTTACATCAAGCTTCAGCTAGGCTCTCAGCCAATGGGATCACCCCTTCCAAACGTTACTCGGCGTCCCATGTAGACGGCCATGGGGCCGGCAACATGGGTGATGTGCTGTGGTGGTGGGTGGCGGTCGGCGGTCGGCGAAGCCTTTTAAAATAGCCTAAACTTTCATTATCCGCCAAACAGTATCATATTCTAGTTAATTTCTTTGACTTTGTTGTTATCTGGTGCCACTAACCCTCTGGATAGAATTGCTGAGCCATGCACAGATATCAAAAGCAAGGAATCTCCTTCCAATGATGTCTGTTATAAGGCCTTCTTTTAAATGACCGAGAGACGATATATTCTATGTCAAAGGTTATTCGGAGGAACCATGCCTCTATTATGGTCAAATGATATTGAATTAAAAGAAAATCAAACATGCCACCTACTTAATAAATACATTATTCGCCCAATTTTGACATGCATGTCGACATCGATACTTTCCTTTGCTCTAGCAAGAGTCTAATCTGATAAGCAGCTGCCTTTACCTATATTGAGGCAATTAAAGCCTTTGCCTATACATTGAGATAAAGGTAAATTTTGGGGGCTTATGGCATGGGATTAATATGTTTAGGAGACTAACCTTACATGGGTCCTGTGGGCCTTATGACCCAGCATCTGCGGCACAAGAAAAGACATCAATTATGAACAGGTGAAGATATGGAACCCTGAGGGGGAGTGTTCAGATCAGGACAGGCCAGCTTAACGAGTCTATTCATTTAAACCTTTGTTGCATAAAGAGAGATATGTTGCTTGATTATACATGTCCATTACTGGCGGGGTAGTCTTACAAAATTTAACGGCAAGAATGAAGATCCCTCGAGATCGGAATCAAGTCTGATTTAGACACAGCGAAGGAAAGGCATTAGCCGGCTTGACCTTCTGCAGTCGGAGGGGGATGGGATCCTGCGGGCCTATGTGAACCCAAGGAGAACCAACACCTGTGGTTTTAATGCCTCCCCACTCGCCACGAGCGTGTCTGTTGCCAGTTGTTGAATACCTTTAGATTTATCACCCACTGTAATAGCAGAACTGCACTCAGCCAACAGTTAGGTTACAAGATCTTCCTCCTCCTCCTCGTTTTCCCCACCCCCACCATCTCCACCGCCTCCCCACCTTAATTCTGCCTCTCTATCCTCCTCGATGTAAATTAGATCTCGTAGAAGGAGTAGTGCTGTATAGTAAAAGAGTCTATGTTCCACTGTTTCGAGCATTCCCGGAGGACCATGCAAAGGGAATGAGTAGTGCTTGGTGAAAGAAGAGCGATGGTAAGAAACCACAATGTATGCATGTATGAGTTCATAGTGTTTACTCTGTATGTTCCGGGTCCTTGATATAAGTCAAACGAACACATGAGGAAAATAGAAGAAAAGGTTAGCTTCTGTTCTATTTTGTAACTAAAGTCGAGGGATATGTGCCCACGTCAACGCATCTTATCCAACATATTTCAACGCCTGCATATTCGGGACATTAAAGGGTACTGGAGCAATTGGAAAGTAGTACAGAATTCCTAATTAGGAGATGAATAAAATACAATTTCTGCGACACCTAATCCATTCAGGTGGGTCTCATTCAAGAAAAGGGACCAGATCATACGTTGGGAACAGAATAGATTTATGGAAGAGGTCGAACACTAGAGGATTGAAAATTAGCAGATATGAAATATGTATGTGTGAATGCTTCCTTGGAGTCTTAATCCTCCACTTGCTGTGGTGCCCCTATAAGTAGAACATAGCGTAATTTAGATACCGTACAAGACAGCATGAAAACGCCTATAAGTGTCGCTGCGAGTGGATTGACCTCATATGCTCAAATTCCCTCTTATGAAATCGTTTAAAATAGCTCCTTGTGCTGTACAGATATAACTTTAATACAATAATTCCCATTTTAGAAAATTACATCTATGCTGAAGTTACTATTGTTCAATGCTGTCTGATGTGGATACATGTATACGCCTTATTGTTGCAGCTCATTATAATTCCTGATAACATTTCAAATCAGATTATACATTTTGCTTTGCGGAAGATCTGCTTTGGCGTATCATTTCATCGTTTATAGCCTGCTGTAGGGGATATGTATGAATTATTCATTCAGAAAATCTAAGTATAGGATTTGAGGAGCGGGGAGAGAATCATAGCTCAGAATGAAATCGAGTCTTATGTATGACTTTTTATGATTTTATATTGTAACTTCGTGTGCATGGGGGAAGTACGGGTCATTATTGTCATCAAGCTGGGATTTTAGGCCATTATTTCTATGTATTAGATGAATCATATGCCTTAATTATCCGATCATGGCATCGTTATAATCAGATATGTAGACAGAACTATCGATTGGTTGATGCGCAACATCTCTTATATACCGATTATATATCATTTTCATCTATTCATTCAAAATTGTCGGACCAGAAATGATAAATACATATGTTACTCCAGGGAAAGATAAGTTCATGTCATACATTGCATACTGTCCCTAATCACCGTCACCTATTCTCAACTTGAACCCTCTTTTCTTACCTGTCTTGTGTGCGATCGACCCAGTTTCATCCATATGTCACCATATCTCGAACTCGGGCCAAGACCATGAACATTATATCCAGGGCAAAACGCGTACGTGGGTGTTGCAGGCAGTGCAATTAGGTCTCTGCTGGTAAATACAGTGACACGACTCCTAAAATTTAACTAATGTAAAGGTATTTTGTTAAAATATGGATTGGGCAAAGCTCAAACGTGAATGCAACTCCGTTAAAATAAATTAAAAACATCCCTCTTTTGCGTACGATAGTTGTCCATGGTCTTGACCCAGCTTCAAATTATATAATGTTAGGACCAGATAAACATTTCCCCAAAATTCTTTCTGCTTTACTAGCTATCCCACTAGCTATCAGCATTACTCGATCGCTCTCATTGAAATGCAATGTTGGCGACCATTAATTAACTTAGGCGATGGAACAAATGTGCTGTTGACTGACGAATCGCTCACCAAAGAGTCCATTGGAGCCCGTCATTAGCAGTTCTATTGTTTATCATCGACCAATACCATATAGCCAAAAAGCATATAGAATGGTCGACAAGACTTTAGTTTCGCATCGCCACTCTCTGCTGTACTGTTCGCATAGATCCCCCATCTAAATATAGGGAATCCAATTACGACGAGCAGATGACGCCTCTCTCAGCGTAATCCCCGAGCAACTCGTATGGGAGCCGGGCATTCATCAAATCGTCGCTGAGGCAACTCTTGGACCATTTATGGGGACTAAGTTGCCATCCCTCGGTATCCTAAACTTCAGTCAGATAAGAATTGGACGCCTGTCAGAGATTGGACGCCTACTGCGCTAATGGGTTTCCCGGCACTGGAGTAGGTGTCCTTTAATGGGATTCTAATGACATTTTGCGGTTTGGAGCGAGAGGCTTTCCATCAGTTTGGAGGGACTCCCTCAAATCTGAGCCGAGACTGGACTTAGAGGATTGAAAGTATATATAATAATAATACCATATATATAATTCACTTTTCATGTAGCATTGATGCAGTAGTTAATGTTATGGTCATATTGAACGCTTACATATCTTATTCAGGCTAACAAATGTCCCAAGGGCTTTTCTCAAGAGTCTCCGCCTATGCGACTCCTTTTTATGAAACCATGAAGTATAATATATTCAGTTTAAAATAGCATCTGTACTATATCGGTCTAGACGACGCAAATGATAATTGCACCTCCTTTTACCTACACTTTATCCTTACATTAATTTCTTCTAAGAATCATTCTTTTGCAAACTAAATATAATGGGTAACTCTTGATTTTATCTGAAGTTAGAATGGTTTATCCCTAAAGATCAAAGTATACAAACGGCTAGTACTTTATGATAGTGTTTCGGCTAGTACGGAGAAAAGGTTCACGAAGTACAAAAAAACACATGTGTTACAAAACGAAGGATTATGAGATTTATCAAATTCCACAGGTAAGCTATTGATAAATGTATGCATAAAGTGCAAGCACTCTCCCCTTTAACGCTTTAAAGAGTGGAGTATCATGCGATTGGATATTTAGCGAGCAGTTTACCTAATACTGTCCCGAAAATCTTGCATGTCAGTGTTGAGGAACATTGCTGAACTGAATTAGTTCGAGCCCGATCAAGACCCAGTTGCATCGAATATTATGTATTTACATGTATGCATTTCCCTGCATGATTACCATTATTTTTTACCATTAATATGCTATTTAGTGCTTGTATATATAAAGTGATAAAATTGTTTAGTCATGCATGACTATTATTGCTTGGTAATATGCGTTTGTCCTTTATGGGATCCTATATTTAACGAACCAATGTCCCTATTTGGATTTAGAATAAGAGACTCGTGTATACAATTATGCTGTATACACTTCCGCCTAACTCCCCTATTGCCGATTATATTTGGCATGATACGCTTTGCTAGAATATCTGAAGGTGGTCGATATTGCTTTCATTTCCCTTTTCTTTCCCGGGGGCACCATGAATTCTGATGAGAGATTTGGGATATAATCGATGTATACGCTAGCCACTGTGATTATCCTTACGGGGGAAAACGAGATCCCTTTTCTTCAGCCATGCATGTCAGGAATCTCTATTTGCATCTTACCACCCTGTCGGGTTGCTTTAAGGTAACTGTCGGTAGAAATGGAACAATCTAGTTTCATATAGACATGTCAACCTACTTTGTCACTTTTCTCTTATATATTTAATCACTCCTAAGACAAATAAAAGATTTTATTATCTTATCTTATCTTATCTTTATGGGCCGCGGAAATCTTGGTAGGAGAGGAAAACAACAACATGATCCCTATATAAATATTCGACGAAGATGCACTCTAAAGTCTTCATGGGAGCATGTTTTAAATCTTCACCCATTCCGGAAAGATTGAAATTCCTCATTAAGTCAAGGAATGCTCGGGTGAAACATCTGAGTCCCCCGAGCCATTGGTCTAAATACATTCAGAAATATTTCACATTCTCTGAATGAACGAGAATATCTGAGCATTCGCTTTATCAATTACCCATCTCTACGAGTGTTGCAGACCTGATCCCTTTTCAACGCAGTGGGGAAAAACATATTAAACTGTTTGAATTGAATTCGCTGGCAAGTGACCAGCGTTTTGCCTAATCTTGTTAACTGGCTACGTCAAAGCGAATGCTTCAGAATGAATGGATCGATAGCAGGCATATTGAAAATTGACATGTCCCAACAATGCGTTGCACGCCAAAGCGAGAATCAATACCTGGAAAGTCGCACTGGATATAATACATCGCGTTATGGATCTTTCATAATACCTGTCAAATGGTCTCCGACTTCTTATATAGAATATAATCTAGGATGTGTTACAGAAAATGAGTCATAAGTTGCAAAATTAATATTTTTCAAATTGTTTTATTCAGAAGAAATCTGTGTACGAATGATTTCATTTGTGGGGTGATTGGCCCTTTTATTTTAGTCGTTTTAATATGGGTACCATTATAGAAGAACTTTTTTAAAATTTCATTTAGAGGCCAAGTTATTATTACATTATAGTTCACATGGAAAAACGCAATATCCTTCGGGGACGTTTTCATATGTTGTCTGATAATAAACGAAATAGGAAAAAATAATTAATCTCATCTCAAGAAAAACTACATTATGCATCTCTTAGATAAAACATCAAGTACTCATCAAAATCTATACAAAGACAAATCGAATAATAAAGGTAATATGGCTAGCGTAAATGGTGATATAGCTATCAAATTGTTATTTTCAACCGGAAGGTAACAAGATCTACTTTAATGTAATTTGTTAAGATATTTAAACCTGTACATTACTTATTTGGAGATGAGACATGTCACTGCTGTGAAATTCTGCCAATATAATTGTTATTTTGGGGGGAAAAAAACAAATAATCTAGTAATTGTTCAAATTCAGACTGATTAAAACTGCTTTGCCACTCTGATCCTTATAAGTTTAACATCGTTGGAATCCGCCCGATATCATTCTTTTAGATATAGTGACATAATATTATGCCCTAGGTTAATTTACATCGACAACGATGATATCAATAATTGGTAGCATTAAACTCCGTCTTCATAGATACAAGCGTCCAATGGCTGCATGAGGGTCCAATTAAAAGGAATGCCTAAGGATATGTGTCGGGTTAAGGTATACAAATATCATAAGTTCAGTTTTTGAATCCTGTTTCCAGGAAGTGTTATAGAAAGCTGGGCCGAGGGGAATTCTTGGTGTCGAATAGCATATAAAATAAACCCATGTTCGTTGTTTATCTTCTTAAATACAGAGATGGATACCTGAGACTTTGTTTAGACTATGGTTACTATGGGAGCACTAGGTGTGTATAACTAAGGCCCCAATGTCAACCTAACCCCTTTAGCTATCTATCCATCAACTACACCCAAAGTCCACTGCCATAAGAAAATATGTATGATCCTAGGTCATGCCCGGTGTCTTGGGTCTATCAAGGCACTCGCTTACTTCAAACGAGGAATATTCATGTCTGAGATCATGTTTTTTTTCATGTATACAATGCTTGGATAATCCATCTCTGGCCGCTGCCAATAAGCATACAGAATACTCCTGGTAATTCCGAAGATTGTCATTAATTAACGACTCATAATATCGATGGAAGTCCTTCATATTTTATATGTGAAATCCTTTCTCTTACTCTAAGGTGAAATCGCCTTTGATATATCACCACTAAGAATAATGGAGGAAATCTGGTTGATGCCAGATTTATGTTGCAATTATATACATATAAACGCATTGTTAATGCAGAATACGCAAATAAATTCGATCCCCTGCAGTATGACGTGACGATATCGTTGCGTTCTCTTCACTAATTGATCTGCACTGTTACAATTTCCTTCTTCATTAAAGAAAGGCAATTCGTGGCAGGAACTAGTGATCACATGACATCCAATTGCACGCTATTGTCTTCGGTACGGAGACGCCTACAATCTCTGGAACAGAACAGATGAATTCGGTGCAATTGAACCAAGCTTAATGCCTTGATTAAATGATGTCACAGTAATTCGAATTTAAATTGTGGTTTGGAGCTTACTTTAAAATTGTCATTGCCATATTTATGTTTATCGTCATTCCATGATGTTTTGGAACGAAGGCAGAAGAAGAATTTAGGAGAATGTTATATGCTTTATCAACTCCTTCCCCTTATACTCCCACCTGGAACGTATTTCTATTGTTTACCGTTTTACCTTACGAAGATGGATTCAAGTGATAAAAACTTCCAGCATATTCTAGCCACCTACATCAAATACTAGCATCTTTTTCCACCTTTATGCTTGGTCTGCTGCTATTCTGTATCTAGAATTTTGTTATTCAACTCAGTGTATCAGCTATATACTTTGTTTATCGTGAAAATAGAGTGGCCTAGAGCTATATGGTTTTTGTTTGAATGAATATATCCAGGTAGTAAGGTTATTTTTTTATACCTTTCTGGACGGAGGGGGTTGGCCTCATTCCTAGAAGAGTTGAGGTCCTGCACCTGTTATCAAAACGTGTGCGGTTAGTGGCTAGGTGTAGTGTGGTGTGCACGGAAGGTGGGGCTCAGAGATAGCATGGTGGTAACGTTAGAGCAGGGGTGGTATAGAGATTGCAGGGTGGGACGATATCATCCTGCTGAGAGATCAGAAAGATGAGATGGCCACGTACTTTAGACACACAAAATAAAGATCTCGCCATTGGTTCTGCATTATTTATCACAATCTCTGTGTCTCAGATACGATTTCTTACCCCAACTGTCGGTGCGACGTGCAGTTTACATTTTTGAAATGTTTATACTGTCATAACCAATTCATCGTCTCAAGTTGATGGATATATGCTATGATAATTTGTCAATAAAAATATGACAGAGCAATATTTACGGGAATCACACGCGAGGAATCTTACAGACCATATACTTCCCCACACACTCCTACATTGATTTACTCCTCTATGAGATTATCTGTCTCCTTCGGGAGAAAAATACTTCAGATGGAAATGTATATCAAATCCAACCATTGATTATATTCACACGGTGGCTATAGAACGTGACACACAATTTTAGACTTTTATAATTGTTCACATTTCGTTATATTATATTTGTGGAATTCTTATATAATGCGCATGGCATCTTAGTATAGTATTTTGTATTCAATATGTTTTTATTCAGTCAAAAACATGATGTAACAAGTACATTATTCTCAGTGATTGCTGATCATCATTAGCTCAAATCGTACTTAAAAAAATAGAACTTCAGAAATGATATTATCCATCTAATGAAATATCGATCCATTAAAAACCATCACCGGCGCATTGTTCAAATTCAAGACAATCAAACTAAATTTAACAAATATATGTCATAAATCGTGTAATAGTCCAAATATTATTATGTACCCACACGAGCTGACTTCAGAAACACTTTCAATTGAAAAATAGTTTATTTCAGTTATACGACACACTTCATGAGGACATTTTTGATATAATTTTGAATGTCCCCAAAAATATATTGTGGTAAGCAATAATTCCCCAAATTTGTGTGTTTTATTGTATTGGTTGCTACCATGATGAATAATGCCCCGAAATAAATTTCAGGAAAGTGAAGACACGATCGAATGTAGACGAGTCATAGAGATAAATCAAATTGCGGGCCTCATATGTCCTTTCATGTCTCAGTATGTTAGTATCTACCTTTATGTATAACTAGCCCGTGGCACCATGGATTATTAAAGTAGCCGATTGCGTCAACATATAGAAAATATTACACATAACGGTAAAATCTAAACTTCTCCCAGTTCCCCAGATATTTCCCCGACCTCCAAGCACAGTTCGGTTACCTAGGCCATTGCCTTCCCATATTCTAAAATTGTCCTTTACTGACGGAAAGGTAGGCGCGCGCTATCCATGCAGGATGAACGCCCACAGACTTTGAGCTGTATCCAGGCAGTAGCCATGCAAGTAGCCATGTGTAGCCTTAATGGGAGAATATGGCAGTGAAACAGTTTACTGCCTAGGCGAGCCATAGTAATGTGAGAATCATGTAGCTGCTATAGCTTTAAATGGGGAATGAGCTATTTTAACACAAAAAGGCCAGCTTGACTGCCATAAATGTCGAATTGGTAGCTGTTTTACTAGACATGCTGTTCTCACATTGTCGGCAATGTGGAAAGCATTGATATCAGAGTCTGCTATAGAGTGAGTATGGGTTGAGATTTATTACGCTACTGCAATTTCCCGAGGGAATACAATTCTCAGCATCAGTTTCTGAATTAATAGATCATTCAAACAGTTTAATTCTGCGCCTCTTCAAATATTCATATCAGATTAAAGAACAGCTAGTGACTAACATAGCAGCGATATCAATGTTCCAGCGAATAAACTACTACCCTTTCCATACTTTTACCGTCCTAAAACTTTGGGCTGGTGCACACATGGCGGATTTGGCTCCCTATAGCCCCACGATTTGGGTCTCCTCATGAGTCCTAAGATTTCATTTCAAACCATGGTTTATGTTATTTCAAAAACATAAACCAGGATTTGAAATGAAATCCTAAGATTCTTGAGGAGACCTAAATCGTGGGGCTATAGGGAGTCAAATCGGCCATGTGTGCGCCAGCCGTTCCGAAAAAGGAACTTTTCCCACCCTACTGATAAGATATACCTCTTTTATAAAAGTCATTTTGGCATCTTTTCCTTCAACGAGGAGCATCCAAGAGGGACTAATTTGGCGGGTTCACCTTTTTAGTTACAGCTATTATTAGGTATTAGCGTAGGCCGGAACAATGCCTAAATGACGACAACCCTTTTGTTCCCTGGCCATTAAGCCAGTGGCAAACATGTTGCCCGAGTAGAGACTACATTCATCCCTTATTACCGTACATTGATGATGACAGGCCGTTCACTTACTAATGCCCGTGAGGTATTTGAACACCCATGCAGTTGCTCTTCTCCGTGCAAGAGTAAGAAGAAAACACTTTTCCTACCTGTCGAAGACCTGTCGAGTTAGGAATAATTGACCCAAAATCATTAAAAACTGCTAATTACTAATTGATAACTTGACAACTGACAATTTAAGTGTCTTCTCTAAAAATTGAGCCGACGGTGCGTGTTTCGAAGCGAGGGGAAGGCAAATTATATTTAGCTCGTCTTTCATTTCGATACGCCAGTAGCTGATTTCGAGACGACATGGAATAGCATCCGATAGAATACAGAAGTAATTTTAGCTTCGAATACCTCAGTAGTAAATCGTCTTCTTAATGTTGCAATTTGCATCAATTATTTAAAAGAACATACCGCCTTCAGTACAATGATAGCCTTATCCCTATTTCTTGAGGTAAAATCAATGTCAGCTAGGTTTGAACATAAATATGGTGAAAAATAAGAGTCCTGGAGGGCTTACAAACTTGGATTATGTTGTTTAATAAAGGCAGACATCTTCGGAGAAGTTGTGACGTCACTCATGATAAAAACCGGCCATCCATATTGGCATGGCGAGTGCACCGTGGTCATTCTCCTCCTCCTACTGGAGTTTTTGCAACGATATATAGCAGAAATAAGCATTTGCTCATTAAATCTGAATGTCTACATGCTATTCATGGCCAGATTTCACCTTCTGAAGTGTGATTTTATGAAAGAGAAGGTGTTTTGTAAGGAGTAAACAAGTCTGGCCAAAAGAGGAACTGACAACACTCAAATCGCCCCCTCTTATCGCCCACAATAACAAGAACCTTTCGGGGCTATACAGGGTTCATTTCAAACCATCTAAGTTCAAACAAACCCATAACAGTCTAGTTATATCCTCTCTCACTCACTATTAGCAAAGAAAATGGCTTATTAGGGATCTGAAGGGAGGAAAACTTCATTCAAACTTTAACCCAACCACGCCCTCAGCTCAATTGGCCGGTATGGAGCGCTTTTGGTGAAAACTTGCGAGGTAGCACCGGCTGGCCGAATGAAGCCAATCGCAGTGGGCGGGGCTTAGCAGGCTTTTACCAATCAAGTAATTAATTTTATTAGTGTGTTTTTAGTACAGACAGTCCACTACTACCTTTATTGACTTAGGACAACCAATTTAAGGTTAGGTTTAGGGTTATTTTAAGTATTGATTATTGTTCGATGATATTTTCTAAGATTGTGACAGCACCACTGTAGCCCCGCCTCCCGGCTACAACAGCCAATCAGAGATGCGAAGTCACAGAAGCCACTCTCAGTCAGCCGGTGCTACCTCGCAAGTTCTCCTTCCTTGCGTATGGAGCCAAGATTGGCTCAGCCTTGTGACGTCAAAATCAAGGAGGATTGTGGGTAATCTTCCCCAAAATGGCGGTAGTCATGAATCTTGAATTGAGTCTATTTCAGACGTTTCAAATGCTTCTATCAACATTATTAATAGATACTAGGGATATTTCTGAACTACAGGTCTATGTTTTTACAGTCTATGTTTTTATTTAATAAAAGAACCTATTGCGGTACCATTGAAGGCGGTACTTTATTTTAACTTATTAAGATGTCATATTCCCACGCACGTGACAATTTTTTATATGGATACGATAGAGAATGAGAACTACTACATACTTGTAGAACTTCTGTCAATAAAATTTGTTAAAAAAAAATATCTTGCATCTCAGCAAGGCAGTGAACGAAGATCAAACTCAAGCTTGGAGCAAATAACAGAATAAAGAGAAGAAACTATCAGCCACCAAACATTCTATTCTACCATACACCTAATGAGATGAGCGTACAGTATGGCTGGCTATGCCTGGCATGCAGGGGCCTGTTGCATAAGAAACCCGCACGTTATATATATTTTCCTTCCTTGGCTACCGTTCTATCCTAAGCAGCTGGTAAGGAAACTTCAAAGAAGTAATTTATTATACAAACCAATGCTAATTTTTATTTCTACAGTAGGAATTTCCCACCTAAGCAAGGAAAAATAAGCTTAGCAAAGAATAATTCAAGTAAGGAGTTCTTATGGTCATACAACAGCCCCTATGATAGATACGTCGCATGCTGAAGGACAGAAGGTTCGGGGGCGAGCTAGGCGTACAGAAGGAATGGTCGCTAATAAGTGAGTAGGTGCCAATACGGGGAGTGAATCTCCTCCATATTCACACGGAGCTAATCCTCCGGCCTGGTGTGTGGCAATACCTTTATTGGCAGATTGAATATACCCTCCATAATGTATGATGACATTGCGCCTTTCCCGATGGCAGGATATGCTTAGAAATTGGCTGTTCTAACATACGCCAAGAGCATGAAGCAACTTGAATAGAAAGAACAGGACTAACACTAATTGAATGATGTCGAATTACTAAATACTTTTATTATGAGCAGTAAGACACACACTGGTTTACTTGCCGTGCCATTTATTTTCTACGTGAGAAGTCAGGAAAGAATGGTGATGGACACCTACAACCTTGACCCTGGGGGAAAACCTCCGTATTTTCCATTAGAGTTATGACTTTTGGGGAGGCGAAAAAATCGCCAGCCAGCCATTCAGTTGGTGCACTATTTCTGTGTCATATTTTCACCTCAAACTGCAATAGCCAATCTTATTCAGACGGCTATTTATGGTCGGGTGCCGTTTCTTAATCATTTGAATGATGTGGACTAATTAAATACAAATTGCGGGCTTATAGTTTTCCACGTTTTCTTCCATTGCTTCCCTCAATCGATCGATGTACATTTAATTGTGTATTTTGCATCGACACTGCATGATATGCGATAAAATCTGCCACACTTCAACCGAATTTTAATTGTAACTGGAATCACTATTCATGACTAGGGGCTTGAATCATACAATGACTGAAGTAAGCGACCGAGAGGAAATTTTAATTGAGCGTAGAATGAATGGGAAAGCTCGTTTTTAGCTGGCAGGCCGAGGGCGTGACTGCAGAGATTATTATTTCCCCTTTACCAATTCCTAATCGTCGTTCAAGCCATTTGCTGCTAAAAATAGTGTAAAATAGAATGTTGTAGTCTGATTGTATCACGATTCGAAATCAATGATTATGATACCCTTCTCTGACCAGCGTTACATGATATTGCCCCAAATGGGGTAATCCGTAACACAAAAGCCATGCTGCCAGAACGTTATATGGCTGAACAGCACCTCAGGCGAGCCGGACTTGGATGGTTTATTATGCGAGTAGGGGCTTTTATGCCCATGAAACACGTCATTGATCTCGTGATTTATATCTCCCCACTTTCTTGAGTTTTAGTTCTAGAGATGCTTAATATGAGATACTGCATGTGAAGCCAGTAGAACTCGGAGTAGAGGTGTATATCCATTAGGATCTTGTGCGCTTCTCCATGACATGGGGTGGTTCTATCGGCAGTTGTTCATTGGTAATTCATTAAGACAACATGTATACAAGATTTACAGGTTCAGGTAAGTACAGAGACCCCCTAATAAGTAATGAATATTCCACGGTTGTCCTCAAGTCCCACAGTCTAGAGAATGGATTTTTTCACCGTTAGGGTGCGATGCGAAATCGACAGTTCGATCGTGGATACCGGTAAGCAATTTCAATCAGTAAAATATTTTAACGGAAATAAGAAAGGTCTTAAATGATATCTTGAGGTCTTGATGGGGTCTTGAGGTCTTGATGAATATGTGCTCCCGATAACCTGAAAGAAACCAGTCATATTTCAGGAAGACATTTCCCCCTGGCCTACTCTTTAAAACATTGGACTGTGGTTGACAAGGACTAATCAGTTGCAGAAGAACAATGTCCTGTGAATAATTATTGATAAATGAAACCTGATGGAAGTTCTGCCGTGAAGAATGAGCAAAAAGCGAAATGGAATTTCAATTAATGACACTACAGTCTGGTAGGATTTTTCTGAGGCCGCCATGAAAATGTAGTTTGCATAATTTTCGGAAAAAAAACTTCGTCCCTTATTCCAACCGCCTTAAAGATCATCGGCGTAATGGACAGAGAAATGCCTCCCAATAATCCAGGATGTTCTTGATATTCTTATTAATAAACACCATTTTGTCAGTTTCTCGTCTGATCGAACTTCACGAAGAGGACATAACCGTAAAAGAGAGATCAATAAAAATTGTTCACAGGGAATCGCATCTAGACAGTAAAATATTATATTTTCCTCGGAGGAAAGCTCATATTTGATATTCACTGTGGAGTGTTTGCCGTTAACACAAAGCAAGGTAATGCCATAAATGAATAAATAAAAAAACATTGTTTCTTTTCATTGTTCCTATTGCGTTTGTTCTTTTGGGATGGGCCTTTGATCGACAAATATTTCCACAAGTGACTTGAGGAGAAATTGACATTTTGATGTTCCTTTGCTGAAAACATCAACGAACCACAGGAAATAAGGAATGTCGGAGACATTCACCCCCCCCCCCCCCTCCCCCCAACTACTTTAACCATTTACTCCTTGAGACGAAAAGCTTAGAATTTCTCCCTTCAATACAGTTTTATAAGGGAGTAGATTTCGTGGCACCAAATAGGTGCAGGTGGAATAAGATTTTGAAAAATCAATAAACCCATTTGATGCATTATTTCTAAAGCTGCATTACCAGCTAAATGAAATTTCAGTCAAATATTAACTTTTCTATCTTGTGGTCTATTCATTCACAGCCCAACCAAAAGTCATTGAGATTCACTAGTATTAAAGGATCTTGGCCTGTTCTTCATGTCGTCTTAAATCACCTTTTAAATTGTTCATTCGACTATTTAAAATTTTCTTGAAGTTAGAGAGCATCCTCGATGAATTGATAGTGTGAGGATAGCACTTCCTAGATATGTATAACTACAGGGAGACGGTATTGCAATTCCTTTTACTGCATATTGCTCATGTAGAGCAGCGAAAAAATAGAGAGAAAAATCAAAACACTAAAAGTGAATGAATTCACGGAAAATGGAAAAAATACCGATTTTTCTGCATTTTCAGTAATCAAACCTTCCATTGCACAGCTCCAAAATTCAAGGAAAGAAAAAAGAAAAAATAGTTTGGGTTGATTTATATAGATGGGAATGTAGCTTTAACCATCAGACACACATTTTGATTCCCTTGATTCTCTGCATGAATCTTACCCAAAAGCGTCTCCATCTAGAGTCACTGCCTGGACTCCTCGATCCCCAATCTACAGTCAAGGGGACTTTAAGTGCGATGGCAATCTTTATGTTCTTGCTCGAGCTATTTTCTAGGGGTCAATAGCGTTCACAAGAGAATAAGGTGAAGGCCCTTTGTAGGGACACCGTGTGGATTAATTGCTTTTATATTTTAGAAACAACCAAAATAGGTACGATAGGACACGCAATTCAATAGCGGAAGTTTTAAACACATTTATAATCTTAGTATCAAACTCATTCAAATTCACTATTTTGGAGCATGTTCATATGGATAATGGATAATGGAAATGTCGTGATTTAACCCGCACTTCCAAATTAATTTCTTTGTTATTACAACCTTGGATCACGGAATCGTTGAACAAATCTAACTCGGTCAATGGAATAATGTTTACTTATTATGCAGTAATTTGTAGGACATGGATTTATAGCTACTACACATTAAAGACGAGATGGGGGTGGAGAAGTCCAAGCAGGCTATCCTTTAAATTGAACCTGTTGACGGGGAGAGATTACGGTACATTTTCCCGGACTCCAAGTCAACAGATCTACGAGGATTGCTCCCTGCTTTCTGCCCACAGGGATTCCAACTTCCCTCTGGTGAAACACTGAAATGAATCAACCTGGAACTGCATTTCTTAGATATGTTTAAACAGCGAAAGGCGTTGGGAAACACTTTGGGTGTGCCAACATGAACAGATCTTTTGTTTGTTCGCCAGTATTTTTGATGTACGATGTGTCAGGAAGTTCAGGTTCTGATTATGAGTGTGTGGTCTCTATACATGAATGCGGGACAAGAGCAAAGTTTGACAATCTTCCTCAACATAAATGATAAGTCAGCCTACATGGTATTATACCTCACTCAACATAGTAGAGTGTTTTCCACTGTTATCCTGTATGTATGTGTACGAGCTGACACATAATTCTGTAATTGGCACAGTCATTTAAGTAATTACTCAAGCAGAAATAGGCGATACTAGTACCTGCATGCCATAACACTCAGGACATCTGAATCGGTAGATAAATCAGATCAGGTAAGGTATATTTACTCTGAAATATAGATATATTTATTCATAACACCATTAACAAAAGAATGACAAAATTCTCAGTATACATTTTCCGCTTGTATAATTATAATGGGCCAAGCTAAGGTTAATATACCATCGTTCCCAATACTATTGACTCCCGCCTAGGATCCAGCGATGCTTTGTTAGCAATTATTTCACACATATCCCGATTACCAACCGATTCTTCGTGGTTGGACAATCTATTAAAGCAGAGCTTAGCCATGAAAGGCCTCAGTAATTGTATCTTTATTATAGGCGCTAGAATGTGTAACTATAGGTTATTCCTTTCATGAAAGGCTAGAAGTTCATTATACAAGCAAACTGTTTCTTTTGCCTAAAACATCGTCCGCAATCCATCATGTTAGCTCATGTTAGAAGGAAATCCGACACCAGAACACCAAAGCCATACACCTGCAATATCATGAATATTCTATCGCCTTTGCTTCGCTGTTTGAAATTAATGACTTGGCATAGATACATTAGCATTGTAAACCATTGAAGCTACGGGATGCATAAACGTGCGGAGCTTATCCTGTGTGCTGTAGGTCCTCATTAATTGCCCCACCTGGGGGCTTGAATGGGAAAAGGAAGAGGTGTGTATAGCACGAAATCAATAGCCCCTTTTATACGTTTATAAATGTTTCAGCATAGAATTCCTACACTTTCATACAATCTATATAAATATGACCATGTGGGAATTTAAGGTACGGACTGTTTCCCATCTGATCGTGAGTAGCTTTTATGACTCCCATAGCTCATGGTAAAGTTCCTACGGATGTGTAGGACCTACGTAATTCACAGACATTTCCCTACAGCCAAAACGCATGTTTATTTCCATGCCACATGCAATCAGCTCTCTTCCCTCCGGAGGATTCTTGATTTTTCTTACTGAAGTAGTGGTGGAGGAGCACTCCGAGAAGACCAACCCCCAGCAAATTAGAGAAGTGTCAGCCTATGGCCATTTCACACAAATCCATTCTGATACTGAGGTGTGTCTGAAATACTAATCGGAACAAGAATGCTCTCTGTGATATAACTCCAAAGAGCAGCTCACAGAGTAAATCAAAAGATAAAAGGCATTATTCCAGATTCCCTTGTACATTGTGTGCAGTGTATATATGGGAAGAATGATAAGGGCAATATGAAGCTATCGAATATCATAGGAAACTCATCAAAACTCTTATTGTAATACATGTGTGCGAGCTTCAGACCCCGCCTTTATCTTCAATGGAACTCAGACCGTAGCAGCATAAGAAGTCGTAGAAGTATTGCTGTTAATAGATCAAAATAAGTGAATATCCCCAGGTCCTATGTATTTCTGAAAGGCATCTTCTTGCCCTCCCATTCTTTGCTTCTAGACTTTACATATCAGGCCCCGTTATTCATAACATGCTTGTTAATAACAAATTATTGATAAAGATACCAAGCTCCCAATGACTACAAAGCCTTGTGATTCTGAGTATGTAGCTCTGGGTTAGAAAGTAATCTTTCCATTTTGTTTAATGCTACTGATGGAATAAGATGTTACTTATGCGCGATATTATACCAGCATCGCTATTATTTACCAGGGACAATCCTCTTATACAATATAATTTGCACACAAGAAATTGACAGAACATGATCTTCGGAGATGAGGGTCCTTATCTCGTGTTAAAGTACTAGAGGAATCCCCGCAAACAAGCTAACAGTATGAGCAGGAGCCCTTATCAACTGTGCAAGTATCTGCCCATGCGGGTATTATCCATATGATTGCTGGTACTTAGGTTCGGATGACTACTGAGTATCATGTGCTTATCATCGGAGTCAGCGCCTCATTTACTATGGAAGGGGAAGAAAATGATCTTGTTCATAGAAGATGGAAATCTCTCCAAGGAAAGTCTCATGACTAGAAGAAGGCAAGATGGCTTGTCATTATAGTCCGCAATATATAAGATATTATTTTAAAACTTGCTTTAGTCTGAACTGTAAGTAGAATGAGGAGTAAAGAAAGATCCAAGCTTGATTTCGCTGGTTATTTTAGAGCAAGAATGTACACATAAAAGTTAGAAAATAACTTGTATTATCTACAAACTCCTTGGTTGTGTACTTTCACCACTTGAGAAAGGTAACAGTATCGATGTTATCCAATATGTATTTCTGTACTGTTCTCTGAAGCTTGTACTTTCGTTGAGTGCTAACAAGACAGAATTCCAATACTTCTTAAATCTTTACAGATTGACAATTGCTTCACCAGGATGTAGTATAGCGTTACACCCACCCCCTTCAGAAGTGGAAGTAGAAATGTTAAATATATATTTTAAAATATACAGCAAAAAAATAATACGTTTATTTAGTGAGAAATATAGGATATAAATATTATTTGCTTTAATGGTGTTTACGATCTTTGGTTCACTTTCAGCAAGCAATAGGCCCTCTAAATGGCTTCTATTGCCTTTATCAACAACCTTGTTAACTGGGCGTGTTCCCTCACAACTCAAAAGTGTAAATCCAGTGCCCTGTGGTGGCCTGTCTTTATTTGCTCACAAATCAAAAAACGGGCCTGAGACAGACACCGTTTGTGCCGCTTCGTGTAAAGCACACATACTGGATCGTAGTAAAAAAGGGCTCAAAGTATTAGCCTCGGATATACATATGCATGGATAAGAAACGAGCTATGCTCTTACGACCGATGCACATCTTATAGGCTAAAAAGCATTCGAACACTTCACCTATGGAGGTATATTCATTGCATTAATATATAAGCCTAAACCACGAATAATATAGCTATTATGAGATGTACCAAGGACATTACTCAAGGATGGCCCCTGCCTCTAAACATATTGTGTTGCTGTAACAGAACCGTCATCAAGGCATTGCTGTTACCCTATGCTATTATATCATACATACGTCTTCTCTGTTTATTCTAGCCAGTCCGTATTCTGTCCGCATAATACCCATACACCATCTGACATGTGTTTCTACACCATATGGCAGGAGGGGAATAAACGTGTGTGTACAGATGGGTTTGGTGGTCATAAGGTCCATATTTTCTTTATTTTTTAACTCAACTCTGAGCCAATTTGATCATCTGTTAAAACTGATCCTAGAGGTCGGTATACTGATAAGATATCATGTAGTTTTTAATACCCTGGGCCATGAACGTAGTTCTGACAAGAAAACGGTCTTCAAAGAGGGGGATGGGTTTTTAAATGATCTGGGCCTACACCATGTGCAAAATCGAAGAGGGTTAAGAGGTCTTAGTGACAAAAAATGGAACACAAATGCTATGGCTGGGGATTTGAAGGTTGGACTTCAACAGTTACTGTGGTTCTTGAAGTGCCAGAAGGCCTGATTGAATAATGACGGCTGAGAAAAAATTCAAATCAAATCATTTGATGGTCTGATAGAAGAGAAACCCGATGAGGCAGACTGATATGAAATGATGCGCATGTTTTTACCGAACAAACAATTGCAATAGTCCCCTAAGACGTATATAATCAGATGTAATCATCCAGGGAAAATGTGTTAGGCAATATCAGACATGAGTTTTGAACTTTGCAATCATATATCATATTTCAGCTTGTAGCATATTATCATTCGCATAGATATACCAGGATACCATGCCATGTCGAATGACAAATTGATCCGTAAATGCTTTAAACTGCTTCATGTGCCAATTTATTACCAAGTTTTCGTATGAACAATGAATCAAAACTAATTTCATCATTTGCCAAATCTTACCCTGAAGGAAAGAGATCAGATCCCATTAAATGAGCCACTTGTTAACAAAAATGAATCATGGGAGCAGGTGAGGTGCCCCCTCACCCGACAGTTACTATAAGCGACAAGTAATGAGTTGTTGCCCACCAAGAATGCAAACACCCACGAATGAGTAAATGTTGTGTGCTTCAATAAAAACAATCTTTGTGTCATATTGCTATAGGTACATGTAAATATGTTCCTACTGAATGGAAAGTCATAAGACCACCCTTGCAAATCTGTTTTGCAATAGGAAGATAATATTGTGCCCAATACTTGGTTGACTTAATCTCAATTACGGTTAGTCTATTTCATTTCGTAGTAGTGTGATTGTAAAGGTGAATTTTAAGTGCACAGCTGGTCCCAGTCCTTGTTGATATACTCATTCTGACAGGGGAATTCGGAAACAGACCTTTTTGTGAATTCTCGCACAATACCCTTCGGTCTCGGGGGCATTTTTATGCAGTTACCGAATGTTACGCCACACAAAGGATTACGAACTGCTATTCCCCTCTCATTCACTGACTCATAATCTTAAAAACCTGATTTATTTCGTACTATTTTAAGTGATCTGGAATGACGCGTATTGGGCGTTGTAATGTATACATAATAACGTAAATATCTAGAGTAAGATTTTAATGTGTTGTGAGCCGATTCTATCTCGATGCGCTTGTTTATGTCAGAGATATCTCCACTGGGTGCAGAAAGGGCTGCCTAAATCAAGGTCTTCACAACCACTATGATATATCGGGATCCCAGACCGGTCCTGTGTGGCGTATTGACTCCACCGGCCTGTTTGTCAGGAGTCGCCCCACTGTTTTACTCTGTAGTGGGAGGAATAACCTGGGACAATGAGTATTGCATGGCAAAGGGTGACAACACAGTTGACGGAGAGCTCTCCAGATCCACTCTAGCTTATTATATCCTACAAGGAATGAGAATGATACTACAAATATCCCATGCAAACCTCTTCTATATAGACCTTTGGTATAATATATATACGCGGGTACACAGGTTATAAATGAAAGGTATATAGAATTATGTGACAGGGGAGTGGTAAAATATATTATGTCAAGGAGATGGGAAAGGAAGTGTAGATCTGGAGATCCTCGATACCAATAAGACTTTAGACGCTCGTGTTTTGGATGACTATGACTTTGGGTGTCTAATCACAAGTACAACGGATATATTCTGGTATTTGCTACCATTTCAAGTGGAATCCTACATTTGTGTGTTGCTTTAATTCCTAAAATACCAAAACTTTGATGTGTTATTGTTGGGATCTTTAGGGGTGAGCGAGGGTGATTTTTATTTTCATCGAGGAAGTCGCCTCCGGCCACTAGATTGACGTACAATGTTAAATAAGCCTCAGACTCACGGTAATGCAATGCTGGCGGTGCGCAGCTGAATTTTAGCTCCCTGAATGATTAATCTGTCCCAACCTTTCCCCTGCACATTCACCTTGCCCTTCTGGCCTAATGCTCCTGGAGTTCATACACTTACCTATTCCCCAACCATTTTAATGCATCTCTGCATTTCCTCAACTCTCGTCTATTCCCTTGACCAAGATAATTTATCTCTAATATATCCCCAACACACCCCCTATACCCTCTTGACTTGTTCATCGATTTTTATATTATATTAAGGCATCGTATTGCATAGTTAGTCTTTATATACCATATATATCTTATCCTTTTTTGATTCTGAGTGCTAGAATTACACGAAGGAAACCCCTAAAACTTACTCATATTTCTATCTTGGTTAGAGGGCATATTTGATATTAGCCACACATTTATGAGGCTAACATTCGAGGGGTAAAATTGATTTTTTGTAAGTTGATTATAAATTGTGAGTGGTGCATAATATTATAAGTGTCAAATTAAGCTCACTGTAAACTTTTAAGGATTTTTAGTAACTTTTTAAGTATATAGTTACAATGGACAGGGGGCTATTATCTCGTTGGAAAGTCGTTGGAAGGGTGTGGGAAATCATTACGATGTCATTAAGGTCCACGTGTTTCCTGATTGTAAAATAGAAGTGATGAGTTCGAATGGACAAGTGTATTTGTTAAATTAAAAAACATATCTTTATTGGAACTCAGACTGTAGTGCATTAATAGAAAAGCCCAAGCAATGTCATCGACGGATTATGTAATCGGTAATGAGATTGGCCTACCTTCTTTCTTATAGAAACAAGTAATTGCACCCAGCCATTGTTTGAGCCCTAATGATGAAGCGCTGGATAATCTGACATCATGAGACGATTAATAAATGCCTGCCTCCTTTTGTAATGCCAATACGTCAGCAGCGTGGGCCTTTCTTTCCTTGAGCATTGGCAAAATGGACCTTAGTACAAGCAATGGTAATGATAGATAGATTTATTACTCAAGGTATATTGTAGATAAAATATATGAATGGGAGGGAAATAAGAAATGCCAGAATAATTAAGAGCATATAACTAGAGAATAGGTCACCGTGAGGAAATTAAATAATGAGAATAACATCGGAAATGATGTAATGTTAATTTCTGAATAAATGTATTTGTCATCCTGAGCTTCCTACCTATTTAATTAATATGCCATAAAGATTACATTCAGAAAACCCTGTAACGTACAGTTTTTCTTCTGGTTATATATAGTAGCGTAGATCTATATCTTAAGCCAAAGGGGGACAAAATGAAGGAGACATAAATCAATGTTGGGCTTCGCCATCGCTTTCCATTACCTTATTGGCTTTTTATGCATTAAAATTCGGAATGAAATCCAACAAAAACCTTTCCTCTATTTCACATAGGAAAAGTTGGAACGGACCGGTATAGATGTTTTCCATTGGCGTGTTCATGACGGATGTCTTGGCTTCTATTCAATAGTGTTATATTATCCGTCTAAGCAAGCCACTTAGTGTGCTCTATCAATAGGGCTTGATTTTATTGTGGCTTCTTATTTTGCCGGTCTGCGACTGGCACACTATCAACAGTCTGCAGTAGGCAAGGGAGACTAGACTGAGAGTGGTAGAACCGAAGGAGCGTCGCCCAAATAAAACAGCCCCCAATTAGGTTAGTTGAAGAATGGGTAATTGGCCTACGATCGGCGGAATTATCTTCCACTGGGATCCAGGGTCCCCAGAAGGCTTCAGTATCTAGAATAGCTTCAAATGGGTGGCCTTTGCGCACAAATTCGGAATCATCAATCTCAGAATCAGGAAATGAGGCAGAGAGCATGTGAAACGTGCCTATAAAGATGACTTCCCCAATCAGCTCAAACATTCAATTTACCTTTATCTCTGTGAATTCCCTGCGGAACATTCACCGCAGTGTACTAGGCCTATTGGGCTTGAGTGAATTACAAACTGAATCACACATCAGATTATAGGATAACCTAAGCGCATGCATATATAGTCTATATACGCGCGCAAAGAGGGGATCAAAAGGTTCAATAAAAACGCAAAGCGTGTGTCCCTGATTTATGTTTTCAACGGAATTGCAAGTAATATAGGAAAATGGGACCGTGGCCCAACTTGTAAAGATATTCATCTATGTGAAAACTTCGACATCTTGAAATCTTTAAGCGAAATTAAATAGATATATCTGTATCATTTATACTTGTCATCACACGTCCTGTTCAAAGCAAGAATAACTTTCATGCTGCTTTAAAAACAAAAAGAATTGTAATTAATTTCAAAAAGAATTATAATTAATTTAAAAAGTACAAAGAGCTGGAGCTGGTTTTTTGAATGATCAGTAAGGTTTTGATAGATACATCATTCACCTGATTCCACCAACCTCCACGCGATAATCTCTTCATGACTAATCGCAATCTGTTGAATAACTGTTAGTCCATGCGCACGTAATGATAAGTAATGGGAGTGCCCATCCTTTTTCATACAATAAACCCTGTCAAACTCGCCATCTGGAATATTTACATGGTGATCGCATGTTCCTACTATAGAGGCCATATTGAAACAATTCCCATTGTGTGTCTCTAAACCTGCTGAATATTAAATCAAAGTCTGGACACTGTTCCAATATAGATCTTTGCGCAACAATTCACTGAGACAAAAGCTATCAAGTCAAAGATTGGGCTTCAACTTTCTCTTGTGGTTGAGACCCCTTTCAACCAGGTTGTTAAGAATAGAAATGATGGACATTGAACATGGCATATTTTATGGGATGTTTCACGAACTTAGGTAGCCGGTGGCAGCTCCACGATAAATGAAAAGCAAGCACAACAAACTTTAGCAACTATCAGCTTTGAGTTGAGGATAGGATACGAGAAGAGTAAAGGAGGAATTAGGCAAGATAGGTTTAGCTAGTGTAGTTAAGGTAACATCTTATGGGGGCGATGTTTGGCAGCTGTGGGGCGAATATATGGAACCTAATATCTTCACCTACTTAGGCGTATGTGAGACCTGAGACTGAGGATACTGGTCTGAGAGTATTTCTCATACATTCAAAGAGTACATTACATCACACCACTACAAGGTAGTAAGTCATTTGTCAGAATAGGAGGAGTATCTCGATAGGGGTCACTTGTGTAAAGGCTCTCCATTACTAGAGTAATAAAGGATTAATTATGTAATGTACTACACAAGAATGGTCCTCTGCAATTACTAGACAGATGCTGGTCGCACCTGGGCGGATCATGGGGTTCCACAACTGTTAGCAAACATTAAAATTAGGGTTTGCCGTAAGGCAATTATGGGTTAATGGGTTTAAATATAGCTGTGGTACGTCTAGGTTCAGTGGGAGGTTAAGTAAGTACATGTTCCTGAGTGTTCTTATCTTGTTATAGCCACCACAGATTACCTAACCCACCTCTCTGATAGGGAGTTGACTTGGCGACGAGAGTGAAGGATTTCGCATTGCTAGTCTCCGATATATCATCACAGTAACTTTTGTTCAAATATTTCTATTCAGGTAGACATATTATTGACAACTACACGCTCACATAAATGTGGTTTTCATTGTGTCCTCAAATTAATCTATTGTATTACATGGTAGGGTTACATAGATTTGCAGTTACCAATATTGTTATTTACACAAATTCATATTATTGTTTTTAACAATTTAGACAATTTTGATAAAGAGTGTGGGGTGTATGTGATGAAGAGAATGGTGGCAACTGTCTATAGTTAGTAATACAAACACCTATTCTTGCCTTTCTCAGCATTGGGATCATAGAATGGCGCCCTTTTTTTTATTCTATTTCCTATGAAATATTATGTGTATAGAGACTCTTTCCTTTAGTGTTGTACATTGTTATCCCATCGCAATTGGATGTTAGTTTTTCGACTTTTGACTTGCTATATATTATGGCAAAAAGAAACATCACAAGTTTTTTTAATGATCAATAACGAATGAACGAAATTAAGGATGCTCTTAATATTCATATCCACCGTTTCTTTATTTAGCCAGGGTGTGTATTGAACTAGCACCATTAGCACTTTAGCGCCAAGTGCAGTATACTTGAAGAAAAACGTGTTCCGTAAAATTCATCCAAAAGCAGAAATCACCTTTAATTACTATACTATAACAGCGCCACCCCTGTCTACCTACCTTGGTGTATTGGGTGCAATCATTGCCTCACAGGAATGAATCTTTCTTCGATTAGAAATGTATTCTAGATATAAATCATGGAAAACTAGGAAAAAGCGAGAGTAGGCAATGGCCTTAAAGCCAGTGCTGTGTTTGTACCAGGCCAATAAATGATCACATTGTTAACATGGCCCTCCACACATAGTAGAAGATAAATTAAAGGATAAACACATATCACACAGCATATTTGCACAATGCCTACCATTCCTGATATTCAACAGCTAGGTTTTTATCCATATGGAGGTCAATTGGTAACATCGATTAATCATCCCTTTGTACTATGCATGTATACGCATTAGCGTGAAGCATATAAATTTCTTTACACTTTGATTCTTTACGAAGACGGATAGGGACAGGGAAGGTGGTGACGAACGAGATAGGTGCCAATGTGAGGGCTAGTGGATGGATATATGTGCGATTTACAGCCGTGAAGATGTGTAAGAAATGTGATAAAAACTGCACTCGTAAATCAAATTGGTGTAATGCATGGCACAGATGTCCTATGGGAAAACTTTCCTGCATCTGAAAACAAATCCTTAGAAGATAATTTAAAGATTTATTCCGTAGCCAGTTTTTGTTGACATGGAGATCCACACGTGTGAGACCTATCAAGTTATAATCTAGATACACTGGGTCAAAACTGCTGTGTATCTAGCGATTATATTATGAGGGAAATAGTCTCATGACAACTGTACTCCTAGGCAAATGCACCGTGTGTTATTCTAACGTTGCGTACTTGGTTTGGGCCTCTTCAAAGAAGTGTACATCGTACTGCCAACATTTTATGAAATATGAACATACTTCATATCTGACATAATGATTAATTAATTTATAGACATTTCAAACATTTCAAAATCGGGGCAATGGTACTGTTATGGTATTGTTATGTAATTATGGTATGGTAATGTAATGTTGGTACTGCTGTTATATAATATCCCTAACTGGTATAACTAGCTCAGTGCAATGCTGCCAATTGTGATATCACAATGTGCAAAGTGCACGGGGTGCTTTCATGCAGTACACTAACATTGTAGGCGTTCCCTTTGCTCCTTAAAGGCCACTAATATGTAATGTGGCTACGTTCCTTCTTTGTAGAGCGCACTCCACTCCCTTGTTAACCAAAATCTGCTTCCCATAAAGTTTCTTTCGGACGGATTTGTCACGTAATTATCTTGTTTTGACTTTTTAAAATCCTATTAAAATAAAAGAACTCTTTTACTCAGCAAGGACCTCGGGAGGAGCAATAAATATAAATGAGGTAAAGGCTGTTCTAATGATCGTGACGTTTGAGATGTCTGTTGGCCGAATACCTAGGATTTCATTAAGACCAGAACATCACTTTTTATGCTTTCAAAAACCCCAAGTAAAACACACGCGTCTCTTCTGAGAGATTGATTCCATCCTACGTGATGAATTGGACACTTTGCAAGCAAAATGTTAAGTTTTTCCATACCATCCATCTTCTACGATTCAAAACAACACTTGTCCCGGATAGTTTCAGAGGAAAAACTTTATATTTGAACTATATATATAGGCTGGGTATTTAATCTCGTGCTATCATACATATGTTATGCCTTTTTATTCATATATAGGACCATTAAATAGAATCGTTCACTCAGCAATCTCCGTTCCCCAGCATTTCCAAATGAGCTCAACACAAATGTCTTCATTACCAAAGTGCCTGTTATCATTTTTTCTATCTATTTATTCTAGATATCGAGTTAGGGATACATCTATAAATATCATTGTATTGTACTATAACATGCCTGAATTCTTTAAGGATTCATAAATTTACATGTACTATTTGTATTGTATTCCCTTGAAGTTCTACGGAAATATTTTTGTAATCACTCGGTAGGACATCTATATGTGCTTCCAATGTTTCTGGTCGTGTTTTTCTTTCTGACGACTGGGACGACTAGTCAATAAATCACTTCTCAATGGAGATGGATCTACCACCAGCTCTTGTGTGATTTCCATAGAAAGAGGTCATCGCCTTTCCTAACTTTGACTGATGTCTCTCACTTGCTTAGTTTAAAAACGTTGGTCAGGAATTTTCCATAATATAAGAGATTGCACTATATGTCGCCTTGAATTTGCAATGTATACATGTCACATATACTACTATATTATTTCTGGAGAGAACAGTTATTACAACAATGTTTTCAACTTTGTGTTCCAGAATCGGAGACGTACGTGTATCCCAAGTCGGCTGGATCGCTTTGCCTCTTGATACCGGGATGCCTACGCCCTGCATATTTACATATGTACATACACCAGAAATCCCCTTAGGATCCGAGCCAGTTTGCACTATGTATCTAGCTGGTTTGCCTTCATGGATCACCACCACGCCGGAGTAAAATAATAACAAGTCAGGATCCAGAATCTAAATGCAAAGGTCATTCTGACTCAGGTGAAGGTCGCAGTATTCAGACTAATGCCAAAATACAATCAGTTACCTCATACATCCCAGTATTGACCTTTGTGTACCTAGGTCGGTAAAATGGAAGGAAACTTGGTATGTTTGTTACATTTAATCACCTTATGAATTTGCACCTTTAGTTGCAATACTATATCTATATTGTGTTCTATTCTTGGACCATCTGTTCTCCAAATAGTTGAATCCAAGCGACAATTGGAAAAAATTAGATTCTCCCAGCACATGATTAATATCATTTTGCTGCCAATTTCTCCAAAAAGGACCATCTTACAAACAGCCCAAACTGAAGTCGCCTTGAACATTAGCCAGGTTCTAGGGAAATCCTATCCTAGACTCCACAATCTCTGGAGGACTGAAAAATAAACAAACCGAGAAAAACTCAAGAAGTACTTTCTTATCAAAATTCACAAGTTTCCCTTAAGTTAGTTGAAATCAGAAGCTCAGTTGTGTGTGTGGTAAGAATTTCTTTTACCTCTGGGGGCGTTTTGCTTCTTGAAGGTTTGAGTTTGCTTAAAGAGATTGGGAGAAGGGGGTAGTCTCTCTCCACTGGTCGGGTCTATGCGCAAAATACACGGCCCTTCATGTTCACTCTGATCTAAAAGTTATGCTCTGAACTCTAATGGAAGATGACGTTCTTGGGATACTTAGAAACATGAGGTTTGGACCACTCAAAGAATACCCCTCTCCTTCACCTCCTCCAGCACTTGCCTTGGTACAGTGGAGAGAGCAAGGTGTATTCAAGAGAAGCAGCAAGTGAGTGCGCAATACCGGAAGGAAGCCCAGGAAGTTAGTTTATAAGCTCCCCTTGTGGAACGCTAGTTCAGAGTTTGAGGAACGCTAACGGAGCTGTAAGAGAGAGGAGTTTCCAGCTGCCCGCAGCATGTTTGTATTATGGACGGGTGCTTCTGAGCACACCTGAAACCCGCAAACTGATTCAAGGTGCTCAGGCAACGCTATGCCTATGCCAAGGTGTAAACAAGAGTTTGTATTGCATCTAAACAACTTGCAGGCCGACTCGTGATTACCCTTTCTAATCAGCAGTCCACCTAAAAGAGCCTGAACCGATGACTTCTATAGCTATAAATCTTGAGTTCCTAGCATAGCTGAATAGACAAGACACTATGGAAGATAAATATCTGATTCGCCGCAAAAAGAAACATCAAACAATGCCGTCCTCTCTGCTAAGGGCAACAATCAAGGAATATGGCATTTATGACAGAGAGGTGGATGCGTATAAGACCCAGTTCGTTAAACAGTTCGAGTTCCTGGACAATTGGAAAAGACTGTTCTCGAACAACGCTGGGGAGAACAACAATACGATACAGCATAATGACAAATCTAACAAAGACCCCAGCAACGGGGGAGGAGTAGGCGGTAGTGGCGGAGGAAAGGATGGAGAGGTATCAACGATTGGCAGTGGTGGTGGACTGGTCAAGGTGAATGGAAATGGACATCATCTGACCACAATTCATGACCTTGCACCAGTTACGCCTTTAGGGCGGGACCTCAGCATCGAGGAAGAACTAGAATACAGGTTACATAGAATGACCACCATCGCTAATGACCTGCGGATAATGTGCAATAAGGAGAGAGACAAAAGGATGATCTTTTGCAGTGAGGTGTTTGACTGTAAAGAGAAGTGTACCAGCCTAGTCAATGACATGACACTGCATTTCCAAAAGGAGACGGAACTATTACAGCATCGTATGCTAGAAAATGATGGGACTATAGAAATGTTAAATCAGGACAAGTTAGCAATGAGACAAGCGTTTGATGAGATGCTCAACAATGCCAATAAGACAGTGGAGGCAATGGAATCAGATTTAAAAGTACAAAAGCAACAAGTACATGGTAAGAAAAAGAGTTATTTCTATTCTTAGTACAACATATTAGAAATACAAGTAAGAGTTTACATATGCCATGATTTCAGGAGTCCACGTAACTGCATGGTAATTTAGAATCTGAAACTTATTCTAAATGTTATACTGCTCGACATACTTCCTAAAGGAATCCTCGCCTTACTTCCATTCATTACTTGGGTTACAAACAGGCTACAAGGACATCATGGCTCCCTTTAGAACAATTCACGTTTACCTTTCTGACCCAGTAGCAGAAGATAGCTGAACGTAACAAGTGAGCCCTTTATGACGCGATGACAGCCCAGTGTTTGTTGAGTATGATGAAATGTTGGAATGCCTGTACAGATGTTAAGAAGCGCAATACGCAATCAATTCTAATTTAGAAGCAGCCACAAAAATAGGTTCCCCTATCGTGCAGCATTTTTCTCACACAGCACACTTTAGCAGCGAAGTAATCTATTACAAGTAAGCTGTGCCAAAACCTATAGAAGCAAAGCAAAATTAAACAAAGATACATAAGTAATTTAATACATATCGGTATCACAATTAGATCTTCAAGACAATAAAAGTTTTCTGCATAAAATTCTTTTATATAGATCCATACCTTACATACGACTAGAGCCCCATTTGCATAATCGTCTTTATGGCGTGCTGTTCTCTACTTAAAGGTGTCTAATGCGGCTGATATGGTAATAATAGAATAATGAGGAATATATATTATATACAGTCATTACAGTATCTGTCTCTGGCTTTTCTTTGTCCTTTTATATATTATAATATTAAAAAAATGAAAATTGTTCAACAAATAAGCTTCAACCCGATTCCGCTTGCAAAGGGTTTCTTGACTGAATAGAAGCTTATGTTGCATCGGTGATTTTAACTTTATCAAATGATCCGATCCCCTCCCAATATCAAAGATCATGTTAGCTTAGCGAAATTTTCGTCTATAATAGCTTTGTCACGTCGGCATTATATAGTAAATGAAAAATACTTTAAGTCGCTGATTTCAAGCTGACATTCTATCTACTGCCCCAGTGCCTGCGATTAATCGCCTTGAAATAATGAATTCTTGTGACGTCCTGTCTGTTCGTGAGCAATGTGATCCTATTATCTAAGTTTTTATCGTAATGTTCCTACGCAAGCCTAGATCAGGATAAATAAGAAATTCCCTGCTGGCTTTCTCTGCATCTTATATGGCTCGTCCACCATGTTCCAAGGAACAAGAAACTGCTTGCGAGCGGTGCTGCGATTGCAGAGTTGTCAAACGATATTTTTGCAATCTGCTCGCCGCTCACAGGCATTTGCTACACCTTGCGACCTATAATAGAGAATTGCCATTAAACGGACCGAATATGGTAGGGAGCGTCAATAATTTATTCATGGAAGCTTAGACTACCAATGAGAAAGGACGTCCAATGGATAGGAAAGGGACTAATGGGATGGTAAGTTACTGGGTCCATACATTTTCAGACCATTGTTTTAGTTATATTCTCCCGTTGGTGTGATCATGTAGTGCCTCGGGGTAATTATCGCAGTGGTGGCATAAAAAGGATAGATATACCGAGGTTGTCGTGCATATTGCAGTGTGATAATATAGATCTACATTTGATCCTCCTTTTCAGCAGAACGAGCCGTTCTCTATTGGGGGTCTCTCGGTATGCCGGTCCCTTGTTGGAAGGCTATAGTCATTATATTTTAAAGATGGGGTAATGGGAACTAGTTGATTTATAGTCGAGCATATGAGGCTATTGTCAAGATGTCTGCAAGGTGTGGAGCCACGTTAGTAATGCAATGTGTTTTTATGCGAAAAGGATGAGTTTGGAAGGATGACCTCGTAGGACCCGAAGTCTGTAGCACAGCAACAGTCCTTTTGTATTGGACCATTGATTTTCCATTGAGTCCCCACGTCTGCAATATATTGCCACGAATACATCGAATTCCAACGAAATTTATCCAAGCCAACGCCATAGAAAAATCGAGAAAAGTAACGCAAATATGATATAACCATCACAGATTCCTTCCTTTCTGTTTCCTCAGTTTAACATATCTTTTGGAATAATAAATTCTGCTTCTAAGAGTCAAATATTTGAATGACAGGAAACATCACTCAGATATATCTACTATACTATAATTATTCCAGTCGTCGGTCTACCAAGCATATGACAAGTGATATCATACGAAATATATCATGTCAGCCTCTCTAAAAGCAGATAGAAACGTGATGGACACATCTGTCAGAAAAGGGATTCAATAAGGTCAATGATAGTCGGGGATAAGGCGTGACCACCCAGGGTCTAGTACCAAAACAATTAGATTTTATCCTGTAGACAATATATAGGAGGGTGATTTACGTTTCCCTAGAGATGGCAACTGGTAAGAAAGAGGGCAGTGTAGAGGTTGCAATGACGCTGAGAATCTTAAAAAAATATTCATTGGCCCTGTCGACCGAAGTAATATTGAAACACTAATATCCCCACTGGGAGACATTTGAGTTAACAGACCTGAATATTTTATGAAAGGAATGGACAAAAACTGGGCACCTCTTTATTATGGATACTTTTACCTAATTATCTGTTTCTCTATGTTCCCCGTTCGCCAGCTTTATGTTTCGAATGAATTGCCCTTGTTTTTCACCGAACTTAGAAGAATTTTCTCTCATCATCAGACGGATGACATTGTATTTCTTTTATTTCTTCATACAGGCTTTGGTACTGCCTGAAGGACTTTGGTACTGCCTGAAGGAATCTGATAATTTAGTTTATTTCCATCTCGAACGAAACTAATGTCGAAAATAAAAATTTAGACATTTTGATCACGTGAGGTATTGATGGATGGTCAGGTTGCACCATACTGCGACTTCTATACAGTTATGGGAGGTCTCCAAGCTCGCTCCTGAATGTCTTGGTCACTACAGTGGTAGAAATAGTTTGAAAATTGCTGGAACTGAACTGCTGTAATGTCTGTGAATTCCTTTCTCGCGAAGTGGATCAACAGCTCCCACTTTAATTATGACGCCAGGCTTTGAGATAGGAAATACTTTCCAATAAAGGTCTCCGTTCCGTAATCAACATATTAATCAAAACTTTACTCCAAATCACCTTCGTCATCTGGGTAATTACGGTGCCTGAAGGAATATGGTGAGCTGATAGATCACTGCCTACCATTTCTCTGTTTTATCCCATCTGTACCCATCATCATTCTCTTGGGGAACGTAAGATTCTGTTTGGCATCAGTTATGGTGAAGTTGTACGCTGCGGTCGCCATTAACCCATCTCTAAGCGTGGACTACTCTCATTAAGGTTGTTGTTAATACCAGCGTTTCTCTACTGAATCCAAGTGCTGAGTACTGTTGAGAGGTACCAAGTGCCAAAGGGGCATAATTATGTGCATTTCCACGAGCTCCAAATGGGAAACGCTTCATCCGGGTCAAAAACTTCAGGATTTAAAGTCGGGATCTTCTAGCCCAACAGATAAATTCCCGTTGTTAGATGGTCTTGGAGAGTAGATGTTCGGTGCAATATTCATTGATGCTAATAGAACCTTGTCCGCGCAGTATCTTTTTCATGAATATTCTAGAACTGTTAATAATAGTTTATAGTCTAAGATACTTTGTTTCGCAATAACTTCACTAAATATCCATTGAACCACTTACAGACGGCAAGAATCTTGCTTTTATGATAAAGTAGTTGCAGGCAAATCCATTTGGGAAAATGGTGTCAATTTTGACTGAGAAATGACGACTTATATTCATTCCATGCATATCTATATTTGTATTTCAAGATTTTTATTCAGCAAAGACATTATGAGTAGTACATTTTCCCCCAGTCCAGGCTGCCGAGAAGATTATGAAAGTTAAAGAAAGGTTATACAAATATTCTAGCATCACAATTTGAAATTACTACAGAAAACCAGATACAGAGTATACAAAAGGTTGCTAATGTTACACACATAAAAAACTGAAGATAACTAAATAGAAAAATATACGATAGAAATAAAACTAATAGGTGCGCAGGTCTATGCATGCCATTTAAATTACTCAAAAAATCAGACCAACCTATCAGGAACTAGATTACCAAAACAATTGAAAAAAATGAAAATAAAATAAAAGCACTAAAATGTAGTAGTATGTATCTGAATAATGTTACACTCTAAGGAAAAAGTGGTACTTCGGGGTTCTTTACACAACCTCAATGTTACGTCACAATTATGTTTCACTGTATTGTTTGACAAGCTGTATAAACATACTAAATAAAAAAAATAACCACCCCTGCGGCGTTGTGTCAATTTCAAAATTCTCAACATTCAAGTTTACAACAGAAACAAAGTTCAAAATTAATATACTCCAATATTATGTATCCTTAACCTGGAACTCCCATATCGCGGCAATATAACATTTTATTGGTTTTAATGCAAATATACCTGTTTTAAAATAACATACTATGAAAGCCTTAATTCCTGGAAGAAAATAATTTATAAAATGAACATTATGGGCACTCGTACCTATGCCTTTTAAATGATTTATGTGCATGTGGTAATTGTGGTTACCAACTTGAATTCAATCTTAAATGCGTGATACCTGCCATGAAAAAATTCAATATAAAAGTATGATCATGGTATACCTTGGCATTTGGGCCTGGTTGACATATACTCCTCGTTCTCCTTAATTGATTATAATTGCGTTGACACTCAAGAAATTGAATTCAATCTTAAATGCGTTATACCTGCCATGAAAAAATTCAATATAAAAGTATGATCATGGTATACCTTGGCATTTGGGCCTGGTTGACATATACTCCTCGTTCTCCTTAATTGATTATAATTGCGTTGACACTCAAGAAATTTATTTTTATACTCACATCGTAATAATTAGTGTTTAATTTGAAGTCAATAGTTATTCCTCTTGTGACCTTATCAACCGGATTTCTGTTGGTTAATTATCATGGCTTCCAAGAAAAGGTTACCCGAGTTTGCGACTGAAGAAACTGCCGTCCCTTGTTTTGTGGTTATGAGACTTTTAAGCAAAATTAATCGGTGGTTCCAGCGAATCCACCTGAGAAAATACTATCATGTTCCCAGGCAATTTGGATTCTCCCTTTAAAGGGGATATTAATTGTCCAGGGCCTGTACCTAACGCTGAGGCGTCTTGCCATCGTTCTTATCTTAAAATCGGTTCTGGAAGCAAAGTAATGACCGTATCACCATAATTCTGATTGCTTTCATTCAGAAAAGTTCGTCCTTGGTAGTATGTATCTGAATAATGTTACACTCTAAGGAAAAAGTGGTACTTTGGCAGGGAGATTGTCGGCGGGGAGTATGTTGGCGGGGAGATTGTGGCGGGGAAATTGTCAGCGGGGAGAATGTTGGCGGGGAAAACATCGGACACCACTTAGATAGGGAATAGGGTTCTCGAAAGAAACTTTCGGAAAGGTTCTTGATAGGTCTATTGTAAGGGTTCTTTGAGGAACCTCACTTAATGTGTCATTTGAGGAACCCAAAAGGATTCTATATTGGACCAGCCGAAGTACCGTTAAAGGGTCTTGAAAAAAACATTTTTTCTTAGAATATGGCGGTCTACTTTCGTTGTACTGAGCCTAGAACTTTCCCGGAAGTACTCTTCACAACGTCTGTCCTATTTAAGACACATTGCGCCATTGGTGCTTCTATACTGTTGAGGAAATCGAAAGCAACTGCTATGCAAATACTAGCCTAAGATAGATGAAGATTACATTGGCTAAACTGGAAGGAATTCTCACCTTTTTGTACTTTATTTTGCCGCTATGATTTGCGGTACCAATTATGTATCGGGCTCCATAAACTTACATCTTTTATTGCCTTGTGTCTTGCGTAACGATATAGCTCCACTCCCTTGCACTCAGCTTACCTTATCAGCTACATATTATGAGACGATAAAGTAAGAAAAATCCAACCCGCATCATACGGTTCATAACCAACAAGAACCAATTCCCACTGGATCCCTCTTTTTATGGCCAAGTTTTACAGCTCCCGTCGCATCTTCATATACCCCCAGCATCTGAGGAAAGGAGGCACAGGGAAACGTGGCGAGTGGCCATTTGGTGGCCGATGTATACGGCTCCAAACTCCAGAAGCAAGGCATCATACAACAGCTGGGCGCACCAGCAGAGGGCGCGAGCAATCTTTATATTCTGTCACTGATGGCGTTTCACGGTCTGGAACCGTGCACGTCGCTAAACCTCTGCCAATATGTTCAACCTTGCGGGCGCCGTTTAGATTCGACTAGAATGTTGGCCCGACTATAAAACAGACACGTAAAAGGGACATGGGCGTTTGTCTCAGGCTTCGAGTTCACTCCCAATACAAGCAGGCCAGATTGGCGAGATGTATTAATTGAAACAGAGTGCAGGGTGAAAGCGATACTGAAGGACTGCTTTGCGTTATCTTTGGGTGACGATTAATGAGTAACCAGAAACTCACTGGTAACCTTTAACCTGATAATTTAACCAATGGGAAAGTATATATTTGTAGTTCTTCCTCCAGCTAGGGATTCTTCATAATACTATCCGCATATCACAATTACACCCATGTTTTAATTCGGTCATATATACAAAATAAAATTATATGAATCGCATAAAATATATCCCAAAATATTTCATGGGTTATATCGGTTGGTACCCCATTAAAATTGCTATTCAGAGGCGGATATAGTCGTCCGACAAAGCCGTATTTTGGCCTGATAACGGTGAGAACATTGACACTCCGTCAAGAGGGAAAGGATTGTGTTGCCTGACATGAATATCCTATGGCCTTTCTTCCCTACATTCACCAAGGGGACAATGGCTGGTAAGAGGTGTGTTGTTGCGTGCCACACTCGTCTCCTCTGGACACTATGCAGGGATAATGTGTGCAATTCCCCACTCCCTCTTATAACTCCCCGTAACTTAGGGAGTCTGGGAACATACAGGTCCTGATGGCTGGATGCGACCTGGTTGTGCGGGTATGAAAGAATTGGCTTTATAATGTATTATGGAGATGGCGAATTTTACAGCTTTTGTAAATGGTGTTCTATAGGCCTACTTATTAACAGAGATTTTGCAGATGTCAGGATAGCTCAGGATCAACATCTGCTATACTTGTATAAGTTAGTTTGCAAAGGGACAGTATTTGGTTATAAATAAATGATGTGCCCCGGATGATATTTGAAATTACAACAATTAATGATGGAGAATTACGATACTAACTAGTTTATTCTATCTGAATGTGAGAAAAGGAAGAATAACTTAAGATGGGTTCCCCTTTATACTACCATCATTAAACCATTAATTGTTTTTCCACGTTTTCATCTGGATGATGGCGATGTACTGTCAAGGTGAAGCCATATGAGAAGCCATGAGCGAGTACCAAACAATTGACCATCATTTGCGTTTAAAACAATATATATCATGGCGATTTATTGAGACATCTGTAATGCAAAGTAAAAAGAATGTCTTACTCAAGTCAGAGAAATGGAAATACTGTCATAAATCATACGAAGGTTACCGCCGATTCAAACATCAATGAAAGGGAATATTTATATCACTGTATGAGAATATACAGCAGGTTCGTGTAAAGAAGTGCTCATTTCACGATTGCCTCAGTCATAAATCCGACAACCAATACAATAACGATCACTAGTGTGAAAAGCGTGAATAGACAAAAATAATTTAGGGAAATACTATTCTATTGGTCTCTGGTTTAAATAGAGTTTTATTGCAAAAACAGTGTTATCTTCAGGGGATAGATGCAACTGACAAACGTCGTCACTGGGAGGAAATCTGATAAAAATCACGGTCCCTCAATCAACAGAAATGAACAGACCCTGTGGCGCTTGTAGTAGGTAGGAGAGAAGTTGAGAAGCAGACAGCTGGTTTCAATAGGCCTTCCTTGAATGCCTACCTAGGCTGTGTACTCCCATAGACCCCTTGTCAGGCATACCAGTATCCAAAACCTTTCACAAATTGGATATATAAACTCAATGTATAAGTCGCCGATACCATGTGGGATATCCTACCCCAACGGCGAGAGTAAAAAGTCAGCAGGAGGATAGACAGTTTAATAATCCCAACCAACATCCATCAAGACACACCCAATCATTGTGGATTCCACTTGCGGTGCATGATAATCTGGATATTCAGTAAAATTGTCGTTATTTTGCTTTAATTCGCAGTCATTTTTATATTGAAAAATATTGAGACTACCAGCGGTTGAAGAGTGGAATGAATTAAATTCACTTGAATGGAATAAGTTAAATTTACCTGCGAATAAAAGTCAGATTTAGTGAAGGAATTACAAAATTAAGTGTTGACATCATTTAATGGCGAAATATTTTACAAATATTTTAAGTACAACAGAATGACCTTTGCAATACAATCTGCAAATAAAAGAATTCTTGAATTGAATTTGTTGGGCAAAGATGAAACAGGGAATCTGCATCAGCGCGCCCAGAATGTTCCCCTCCACTGCCATTGTTCGCGATTTCAAAAATGTCTTTCTTCAGGAGTAACTCATCCATTTTATTTTTTCATCACCACCTGTAATTCTATCGATCAATCCCTCCCACGCTCGTGCATGCCTGAAAAACATCAACTTCCATGTATTCCAATGGCCCCCATCACATTGCCAGAAAAGTATTGCAATGCCTGCAGGATAAATAACAGCTTTTAAGTAATAACACTTTCAAGGGATCACGTTCTAAGAGATGGGTTGGTATGAATATGAGTTCATTGACATCTAGGTGTGTATTATCTGCCATTTACGGTCTCCTTTTTTTGTTTCTTTTAGGTTTAGCAGACGATTTAGCCAAGGTACGCTCCTCTTCTACGTCGATGGAAGAGGAGAATGCAGCATTTCGAGAAGAGGCAGAAGAACTCCATGCCACCATTAAGGATCTCAATATCAAGGCAAGTACTGTGATCCTTTACTTAAGGAAATTACAGAGGGCATTACGCAGGTGACATTACCGCCAGTCTTACCTGATAAATGTCCCTTGATCTTTGATCACCGTCTTTATTACGCCTTGTAAATACAGGGATCACTGCATGATACATAAATGGAACAGCTCGCTTCACCAAGGATTTCTTGAAATGTCAGCGTGTCCCATGGCACCAGGGATGATGCAGACTGTGTTTAATAAGGCTTAAAGACTAAGAGCTTCTCTCTGTCTGCACTATGTCCGTCTCACATCATCCTATCATCAACAGTGAAAGTGTTGAATATAAACAAGTCAATGCTGGGAGAGATTTGCAAAATTTAATAAATTGTTGAGCAGTGATTGTTTTTGATAAGTTAACCTGGATGCTTGGAAGAGTCAGAAATATATACTCATAATGTACATTTCTAATATTTTCATCGTGATGTAAAATATTTCCCACTGTCAACTAATACATAGATAGTAGAACGTATATACCACAAGGAATAATGGTATTGGTATTCATTACGACTCATTTCCATCATATATAGCGATAATGCACAAAGATCTATAGATTTTATACATTAGTGTAACATTTCTTAAATTTCTCAGGGCCCGATTCTCATTATAACTGAAAGCTTACATAGTTTGATCAGGAGTTATTTGTTGCATGACGGAGACTTGTGATATTTGACACCCTTTACGAAGCTGACATATGGCGGTGTCGGATCTCATGCCACATTTCATTTTGAAAAACACTCCCAGCAGGATTTCAACCCATAACATTTTCCAACTAGCCTTTGCTGGAAAAATGATTCCCGGGTTTATAAATGTCAATCCAGTAAGTCTGAATAGGACTTTGCCTCTACATTAAACTTATTAACCGCTTTGACCAGAAAATATTTCATACTGCATTCAGTTACGTGACGGTTGCAAAAGCGCATCCTCTCTTTTGAAGGACCAGTTGGACCAACGTGGCAATCAATCAAGGCAAAAATAAATGGATCAAAATATATCCTCTTGCGGGCGGGTAACATTCGCGAGGCCATTTACCAAATGGAACAAAGGTTTAAGTGGGTACTTTTAGCAAACTTGCCAACAGTTTATCTCAACTTGTTGATAGGCTGAGAGGACTGCTTCTACGTTGCCTTGTTCCAACGGTTGAATAGGACCGTGAAGTGACCCGTGTATACGGACAGCTAATTCCCTGGATGGCTAATTGACAATGATTGCTCATTTTATAATGCAGAAATAATGAGCAGTTTTTATGTGGTGAGGGAAACCACTTGAAGGTTACACGTGTTAAGTTTTAAGCTAGCATTTGTGTCAGATGTCAGAGGTGATCTAATGGTGTGATGATGGACGATGGGAGCCCTCGCCTCCATCTTCAACCTAGTAACTTGTGGCTTTGACTGTACGATCGTGGCAGGTGGAGTGTGGGTGGGGAAGAGAAGACTGCCTCTCCACTAAAAGGTGCCTGCACGAATGCACGTTACACCTCCTAACATATTTATGTCCATAAGATAGGTTTCTGGTTGTCAGAATAATTATCAGCTTATATCAAATTTATGTATTGCTAACCCATGTGTGGAACATATTTCCGGGGCGCTTTGAATGGGAAGCAGCACAATTATGCAATTGCGCGGTCAAAGGATTTAAGATTTAAATACAACATATTTTTAGTTTTCATATATACATTGTTCTCAATGGCTTTTGTGGTAATTATTCTACTAAGCAGCACTGTGATAAGGTAGGATGGTACCGTATAATAATCATGATATCATTCAACATTTCTTCAGAGATTAGACATTAATTTAACACTCGGAATCCCTATCATTCAATTTTCGCACACATGACGCTCTTTGTTCTACTGTTTTATGTTGCTTTCTAAACAGTATGCCATGAATTTCCGGACATGAAAATAACTTCATTCACCTGTCTGCATTGAGAAAGAGTTGCCCGCACTTCTAGCCTTGGCAAATATAAATCACCTTTCACGTATAGATTTATGTATTTCTCAACCCATTGGATCTAGTGCTCGGGGGTCAACGGGCGTCTGTAATGTGGAATGAGGTGCAGTCTTGCGAGTACAGCATTGATCTGAGAGATTGCATCTCACTAAGAAATGCTGCAAACTTAAGGGCAGCTCCTTCAGCCAATTTCAGATATCTGATTTTGTTTGAACTAGGGTACATTTACGTACCCGCTATAGTACTATTCACGCAACCCCCGTCTAGGCTCAAATTTAAGAGAGTCCCTTCAAACTGAGGGAAAGCCTCTCACTGGAAACCGCAAAATGTCATTATAATCCCATTAGGACAGCAACATTCTATTATAATCCCATTGAACGCATCCTACTAGGCCAGAAAGCTCATTGTCCAATCATTGACATGCCATTATTATCTGATCTGAGAGGATTTGAGCCTAGACTGACCCGTTCTTCAACCTGCAATAGTCTGCGTAGCTAGCTTGCTGATGCATTCCCTACTGAGGCGAGAATATTGGTCAAATGGTGAATGGTTACCTGATTATCTTAGGAAGAGCCAGAGCAGTGGGGTTTCCTATCGCATTGTCCCTGTGTGCGGCAATAAGGCGTCGCCTGCAATAAGTTGGGTCGCGGGACCAATGCGAATTGTGACTTTGCCGACCTAAAACCACTTTCCTGATTGCTCATTTAATTGCTCATATGTCCTTCATCCGCTTTCCGTGCTGAGAACTTCTCCATACACGACGAGATACGGGACGCCTCAACAAAAACATTAATGAATTTATGGTGAACGACTGTCGATTCCTTTATATAATACAATTGTTTTTGCCCTTCTTATAGTTCAAAATACAGAGCTCAGAAGAGAAAAATATTAATGTTTTTAAATAGAAAATCTCGATAGTCTGATTAATTATTTAGCCAATAAGCCTGTCGAACTAACTCAGTATTATTCTCTTTTTGCAGGTGGTAACACTGGAAAACCAGCTGCAGGCTAGTGAACTGTCTCGGGAGCATTATGAGGCCCTTCTGGACATATCGCTGGATAAACTTAGGCTTCTTGAATATGGTGAGATCATGTCAAAAAAGAACGTCCAGAAGCTGAGGCAGAGACGGTTGATTCTCGACCGCTCCACTTCCTCCTCGGGCTCCGCGGGGTGAGGCAAAACTTGACATTATACAAATCATTTCTATGTCTGTGTTGAAAAATTGCTTCCTTTTGAAAGCGTTATTTTCCTCTGTGTTCATTGAATCGATATTTTCCTAGTGCTAAATTGGAGAATGGGATGAATGATATTTCTGCAGACCAAACCGGACTGGTGTTTGTCCCCCATATATTTTCCCTGCGTCAGCTTTGATTCCTACCAGCTTTCCCTCCTGAATACCTTCAAATATGCATATGTCCATCATTATTAACGTTGAGTCGTGGAATTAGTGGCATGAATCTCCAAGGTGTGTTACCAATAATACTACGACCACCAGCCTTGGTGTACTTTCCTTCTGGATTGATAGAATGTGCCTCAGGATATCTAGATCTGTGATTTAACCCCCTGCTGAGCACTTCCTCTCACCTATAAATAATAGACATCGACCACCCTGCATATATATATCTAAATGCATGATGGACTGTCTGCATACATTTGTGTCTCCCTGTTTTCTTACAAAGTCTAACCTGCTGTTGTCCCTTGAACTTACCCTGGGGCAGCCACCTTTATCACAGCAAACCAATCCATTATCTGATGTATTTATTTTGAAACTAAGCATGTGGACCTTTACATGAAGTGCAACAACTTTGTTTTTTCTTCGCACTCAAACTGCTGTGGCATTTCAATAGTTTTAAAGATAAATAACAAATAAAAAGTACCATTTCAAAATTGACTGAATTAGCCAGACTTTTTATTATATCCACATTGCTCTGAGAACAACGTATCTAGAGTGGGCTATGCACAGTGCGTATTTCATTGCGTATTTCACCAATGTGATTTTTACCAGGTCTACTGCCAAAATTCAACTTCATACGAGTGAAAAAAGTTTTCTATTTATACTATTAAATGTATATAATAAAACAGTTAAGTCACTCGTTAAGTCACTTATAGAATATTGCACGAGTTGCGTAGCAACGAGTGCAATATTCACACTCTTTCAACCAACTTTCCCTGTATATTGTTATGTGTTACCTGTGCATGCCATACAGTATTATATATAGCCTCATCCCTGCACACTCACAGGTCATTCTCAGTAGGCGAAAAGATTAGGGGAATGTGTCCTGCCTGCATGACTGTCAGCAGATTTGTTACTATATAATTACGTTTGGTCAGCATCTTCCTATTGATTCCACATACACGCACCCACAAACGTATGCCTATATTTTATACCTTTGATTCCAGCGCCCCCACAACACCTGCGCTCGTGCCACCAGCTATCTTCCCCAGGAGAACCAAATCTGCCGAGTCAGCCGATATGAGACGCAAAAAGAAGGACCTCAACACACTCCCGAAACCTCGGTTATCTTCTGACTCCCAGTCCATGACTTCTTTTGAGACGGGGAGTGAGAATTCGGGTGCCAACCAAGACACATTGCATTTATTGACGGCGGATGACCGCATGTCGACAGCCAGTTCCCTTTCACGCTCGAATACACTCGGTATGCCCTCGCCTAAAGCTTGCTGTAGGAAGAAATCCAAAAAGAAGACCTTCTTCTCAAAGGCTTTTCAGAGGAAAAACCCAGTGATAGAAACCCAAGTGACGGTAAGTGGAGCCACTCCCCCAAACGAGCATCTGCCCACCATCCGTGACGAGCAGCCGGAGCAAAAAGGAAGCCAGTTGTCGCTCTCTGTCTTCCGCGACCAGGAACGCTCAGCATTTGTCAAATCTTTCGACGCCAGTCTTCTGGAATCAGGAAACGACGAGTTCAAGGAAGAAAAAGGTGAGAATTTACTGCAACGAGGAAGATGCCACAGTGTGGACGATCTCGAGAATTACGCGTTAATTACAACAGATGACTCCAAAGCTGATGGAGATCAGAAAAGGACTAAAAAGGTGACTCGCACCACGAGCTTCGCCGCCATACGTAAAAATGGGTTTACTGCCATAGCCAAAGAAGTGGAGAAGAGATTCAGGAAAAAGAGGCGTTCAAAAACCGCAGACAACACTGAGATATTACAAGCCAAGGAGGAATACGAGAGACTCCAAAAGGCGAGCTCTTCAAAGGACTTTTAAATCCATTATTAAGGAAATTACCAGAAATAATTTAAGGGACCAGGAAGATGAAGCTGACAGTCTTTCGGGCGACGGAATCATTTTAACAGCGTTTATTTGGCTTGGGTCCTAGTACTATTAAACACTCCATGCAAGAGTCTATTTACAAAAACGATATGTCATAGCAGGGGTGTATATATAATACCTGGTCTTGTATACAAATCAGGATTTGTCTTTTATCACTTCTTCCATCACTTCCATTCCCAGTTATCCCACTCAGCACACGGCTATAGTAAGTACTGTGTTATAAATCATTGCCACCACAATTATTTCGAACAATGTTTATTCTTGGATTCTTGAAAGGTCAATATGACATTTGGCTGAGCCATTTCTCATGCATGACATGCCTGATGTGGTTATAATTTCTCGGTTTACAAAGGTGTTCTTCTTTTCATAGAATTCCAGAGTGGATTCACTTCAAATTTTCCGTGCATGGAAACATCTATATTCCTGCTGTGATCTTCTCCTCTTTCACATCAAAGCCAAACCCAAATCTAAACTTCAGTTTGGATTATTTTATCCTACAACTTGTAAATTAGTCCCAGAATAAAAGTCCCAAAACAAAATGAATTTTGCTAATACTGTATTTTGGTGAATGGACAACAAACCATTGAAATTCACGCGCGATTCGAGGTTTTCGCGTCTCTTAAAAATGTTTTAAAGGGATAAATAATTTGGAAATGATGCGATAAAGAATTCATCAGCATTTTTTCGCCTCCAAAGACTAATTGTAATGCATAGCGAATTGTCTCTCAAGGATTTTGAACGCGACATAATTACCACGAAAGTCCAAGAGAAAAACAGTGAAAATGTTACAGGGAAGAATTATGTGCGTGGTGTCGGGTTTGGGGAGTTTATTTTTTTAATTTCATATACAGATAATATTTATCTAAATGTGAATTTATTTGTATTCCCTCGGGGCATATGATCCATGTATATACCTTGATATTTGAGGGGGTTGACTTCGCTTTGTAACGAACGAGAATACGTCGCTTCAAGTTATCCTTGATAATACATTGATATAAATTATTGTATTCTCAACGGTCATTTGACCATATTGGACTATACTCATAATTCATAATGTCCCAATACCAAATCTACACTTATCTCTTTGATGAATCTCAATATAAAATATTTCAAACGTGTATTTGATTAAAGATTAACATCAACATGTTCAGTATACCTTCAATATCTCAATATATTGGTGTTGTAACTTTCAATTACGATAACTGGGTAAATATGTAAACTATTATACGCACACAAATAATGTCCTTTAACAATTATTTCTTTAAACCATGTTCAATATTCAAATATCTAGTGTCTGTGTGCCTTTCAGTATGGTAATTTTCTGTCTCATACGTTACATTATATATGTATATAGTATGTCTGAAATTTAAAAGCGCAAATAGCTTAGAGGCTATTGAAACGATGTAAATATCTTATTATACTAAGGGAAAGCATGCACAGATTCTACAAAATGTTAAGGAACTATCTCGACAATCTTAACGGACATTAAGAGTATCTTAGTGGGGTATAAGAGCAGGATCTGCACAAATCACAAAATATTTCTTACGACATCTTAAAACAAATGTATAGAGATGTAAAATCGATGTACTCTACTGTGAATATATCGAACAATAATCGGAAATCTGGTCTCACTAAAAAGAAAAACGTGTACCTATCGTCAATAGTTCGTTATTTCTACGCGTCAACTAATATTTTCTCAAGAATGTGTCAATTATTCAATTTCGGATATAATCACAATTGTATGATTGTAAAGGAAAGTGAATGGTATGAGGTGCAGGCTGATGTATCAATGCAGTGGTATTTCATGTGGTGCTAAATTACGTAGTAACCTTTTATTTAATAGATGTGATTATTTTCCTAATACCTTTTCTAACTATAAACAATTACGACTTTGGATCACTCGTAGAAAATGCATAAAAAATGTAGCTATGATTCACTCGTCTTTCAATGTTTGATTCCAAGGCCTGTGTCTATTTTCATGTTTTAACAGTACAGTCAGGTATGTAATTCGAACTCAGTTACTTTGCAATGCACATCTCTTGGTGATGAATCTGTACATATATATGTGAAAATCTCACTTCAACTTGAGAATAAAGCTTAATATAGTGAAACGTTTGTTCGTCTTGTCTCAACACATATTTATTCGCGGGACATTCGGGGATAGAATTGTTCATATTTTAATACACAGCAGTCTCATAATTTTCTAATAATATTATAAAGTTGTAAATAAGAGAGAATATCACTATTTTAAATTGCCTGATTATAACTAATTATTATGTTGTTATTTCACACATTAATTATGTATGCCTCAGTATTTTTTAAGGAAGGCCCGGAAGACCAGTTTTCTGAGGGTTCTTTTTCTTTTCTGATGTACTTTATCTAATGTCTGAATAGAAATACGCTATATAAAATATATATATGTGTTACGGCATCAACTGTATGCTGAATGCTGTTGTGTTCATCCTACCAAGTGCACATGCAAAGTATGATGGTATTTTCCCATTTGCACAGTCTATCTTGAATAACTGTGAATCCCTCATTCATCTGACACCTCTTCGGGCATCACTGGTAGCTATCCAATTTGAGCCCACCATCGGCATTCAGGAAGTATGTAAATGGGTTAAATGGACCGTGACAAGACCTTTAGATAACCCGGAGTTGTTTCAAAAAGGACAAACGCGGCGGGTCGAACGCCTGAGCTATTATCGATCGATCTGAGTGTACGTTAAAGTACGGAACTTGAGGAATAAAGCCAACGTAGATCGCACTCATTTTCCTGGAATTGGTTCGATCGGTCTTCCGAGGAATGTCTGCTGATAGCTGAAGCCCCCATGCATAGGTGTGGCTATCCCTAGCCCACAGAAGCCATTGGCAGATACAGGAGACAGATAGATCTATGTAGATACATTTCCTCTGGGCTATGGATTCTAAGAAGCCTGACTATTATAGGCTCTATCCACTGCTGCGTATAGGCCCTAAATATGGCTTGAGTATGGGAAGAGTATAGCCGTGCATATAGCTGGCGGCTCACACTCCCGACCCCATACTCACCAGTGGATATACCCATGCGTATGACCGCGCGTTGCTCAAAAGCATGCACACATGCGCATGGGGGTGACGGCCCGTACTCAGCTCATACTCCCCATACTCAGCAATATCAAAACATTTTGATATTTGGGCGCATATACTCACGGCCGCCTGGAGGGTATGGTGACGTCAGAAGTGATTAGCCAATCAGTACACAGCAAAGATGGCGAAGAGAAAGGGAAGCAGCGCAGTCCAGGCGCACAGCCTCTCAGATCAGATAAGAACGGTACGTCAGTGATTGGACGCCTACTGCGCTAATGGCTTTCCTGGCCTAGCTGGAGTAGATGTCTTAAGCGGTAAATACACAGTCACGATTTGGGAATCAGACACGATTTCAGGATCTACGATTAATCATGGGTGCTCGTGGTTAATCGTGGTTGTTTTAAAAAAACGACCCTAGAAGCAAACAAGAAAGTAAAAAACTGTAGAAATAAAATAAAATATAACGTTACTCATTTTCCTGTGACACATCACCTATTTTCTGGTGTTTTTTTCTCTCTTTTTAATTGTCGTATAAAATAAAATAAAATATGAGAAGAATGAGACCTAATGTTGACATGTGTAGAAGGGAAACTCTGCATTATAAAAGTGAAAAAAATTAGTGAATTAGTGAAGTTATAGCATGTCAAAGTAAAATTATAAATAATTCAATTCTTTTATATTGCCAGATCGCAGATAGACCCACGATTTTCGAACAAATCCGAAAATCGTAGAAGCACCTATGATTTGTTGTAGACCTCATTATAGAGGTCTACGATAAATCGCAGCACTCTCTACACATTGACGATTAATCGTAGAAGCAGCGGCGATTTGATTTGAAATCGCAGAAGACCCTTTTTTCCCCTACGATGAATTGTACATCCAAATCGGCGCTGAATCGGAGCTAAATCGGCGCTGAAATCGTGCGTGTTTAGGGCATTTGGCACGATTTGGGACCCACGATCTGATGTACAATCTCAAATGCACAATTCCAAATCGTACAACAGATCGTGGATCCCAAATTGGCCCCCAAATCTTGACTGTGTATTCACCGCTTTAATCGGATTATGATGGCATTTTGGGGTTATGAGCGAGAGGCTTTTCCTCAATTTGGAGGGACTCTCTCAACTCTGATTTTAGACTGATTAGTCAATTCAGAAATTTATACCAGCTTGTATATTAATGTGTAGTCTTTAAATACCTAAAATGGCCATGCTATATTAATAGTTGTACAGTCGAATACGTTTTGTTTATTTTAATAACGATTTTTCCACCATGCCATATTTAGTTAGAGTTAACGGACTGTGCCCCCGTATGCATGCTTAACCCTCGTAACTCCTCTTTCAAGATTTTTACGGTTAGAAGCCTGTAAATCATAAAATACATTCGTGCAGTTAAAAGCAATTAATTTAAAGTGGCTCTTCTCATTAAAATGAGTAGTCGTGAAATCTCGTGAAACCTTTTCAGTGTAATCCTATAGGATAGGTCTGACAATATCTGAAGTAGAGAGGACTAACTTTGTATTTTCATTCAATAATACATGAATTAATAAGTGTAACGAATGGGCCAGAAGCCTCTACCGATTTCAGATTACAGAGTAAAGGTTTCACTTCTTGACCGATCACAACCCCCCACCGACCTGGGGTTCATAAATCTCGAGCCAACTGCCACTTCGGGATTTCCATGTTCACTATATTGACCAAATATCTCATGGATTACATACTTGTGATACCACCATGCAGGGATTAATTAGTTAGGAAGGAAGGTTAAGATGTACCAGACACAGAAGATTGAGTAGAAATTCCGTTAAATCAGGGCCAGAACAGTGAGAAGTGTCACTTTAAGCCCATTTCCATTATTAAGATATCCTATTGCGCGATGTGATGCGATGGACGTACAACCTTTTGACAACATTCTGTGACTCGGGATATTTTTAAAATCTGGTTGAAAGCGTCATGTCACACTGGACTTGTTCAATGAAGGAAACACTCTACCGATCACATGGCCTGCACTGTATACATGTGTATAAGCAAAGTGATATCACCTGTGGCTCCACCTGGCGATTAACTCGGTTATAAATGGGACCTGCTCAGAGATCCAGGATGCATCACATGTGCAGCTGATGTCATTTAATTATATATAATATATAAAGATTTTTATTCAAGTTGATCAGTACAGTTACATGAAATGAACAGGAGCCTCTGCGAACAGATCTTCCTGGTCCGCCCATTATATTGGCCTTAACGTTATACATGTACTTTTCTCAGTGGAGACCATCAAAAGGAAATCCAACAATATATTTACTGATTTATTTACTGATAATGAAATAAACAATATAAATAACATATTATACAGAAGAGGAACATTACACTCAGCAATTTAAGGCACATACAGGTACTTACATTACATAATAGTGATATACAGGCTGGGTGCCATGATGATTAATTGTACATCAGAATAAAAGGACTAAAGAACTGGTATACACTTAATCAGTATATCTTGGCGTAACACTTAAATATGAAAATCCTATTTTTTTCTATACTTAAGTCTAATAGCTCAAACTCACTGGCAAGGGAGGAAATAAAACTTGTCCTTGAAACTGTGATATTAGTCATCATTAAATTTTATTGCATATTACAATTATAACGGTGTATATGATTTTTTTGAAATTTGATGTAGTTATAAGGATATTGGTAATATAAACCTGAATATAACAATTATTAAATTAATTCTAAATAGGCTCGAAGCTTATGAATATCCAACGGTGGATGAAAGAAGATATTTAATACAAAGGGACATCACAAGATTTGTTTTACTTCCTCAGAATTGTGGTTGAATGATAATATATCTGACGAAATGATAGACATCTTGAGGTACCGTATACTAAAAGAATTCATAGACTGGGCGCATTAAAAAGGGAACATCAAAAGAGGATGGGTTTGGGTTTGGATATCGTCAATAAATTAAGGTAATGTTACAAATTCGACCGGCTTCTGTTGAAGTTGTTGAGTTATAACAATTAAGGTGGTACTCTAACATTCTTATACATCAATCTTAAACATATATTTTTATAAATCATAAAGAAGATAAGGATAATGGAACTGCAAAAGTGTTGCGACTGACCTTGACCTAGGGTCAAGGCCATTAATCCTGTGGGGCACTGAAACTATTTGTAGAAACTTCCATTGCAATCATGGTATCCCTCATATCTCATCCTAAATTCATCTTTCCTAACGCCATTTAATAACGTTAAGTAAAATTTCTTTAGAATAAATTAAATGTATAAACCCATAACCTACTCTATTCCAACCCTGGAATATTAGGAGTAATGGCATAAGCCTATGCCTAAGCTATTATAACACCAGGATAAATAAAGGATTAGATAAACCTGAAAAGAGGAGAGAACGCCTTAAATCAGAGGTACCAATACAATCTTTACAAAAGGATGGTTTCACATCTTCCTTATAGGCCTTGGATACAAGTTCAATAATTATCACAGCTTTCTTGTATAATTACATAATACATGTTTACATAATAGTATCTATAACATAATATTATTGTTAGATATAGTAACATATTGGAAGATTCCCGAATCCATTTTATTCAATATAGGATCTAGAGACTATACTGTGGATGATTGGACCAGAATACATTACAATTATATCTATCAATACTGGACTGTATTGTATTAAATTAATTATGGCATTTAATTAATGATTACGGTGCATGAACGTGTATACTTCACATTATGATGCAAGCATTTGATCCTCCGCAACCACCTTGGTTCTTTGTTCCAGAATATACAATTGGGACATTATGGCGGCGGTCATAATCCAACATTTCTGTGCGAGAATGTAACATTTCCGTGTGAAAATGTGTGGGAACTGGGAGCTCGCTCTCGCTCTCAGTCTCAGACTCTTCACTTTCAAGCGTAAAATGAAAGGTCGATGTATTGGAGGTTATAGAACTTGGCCCCTTACTGAAATTCATGCTGCGCTTTTCTTGTGCAATAGCATTTGCCGTGTGGCTCTTTGGTCTTAATTTTGTCTCTGGCTTATGAATATGTGGTCGTGGTTGTGTTTTCTCTGTTATCACCTTTCTGTCAAGGACACGTCTTCTGATTGCCAGGTCATTTCTCATCTTGCTTCGAGTGTCTGCTTCTTCGGAGCTTTCTTCACTTTCTTCCGAACTATCACTGGATTCACTATCCTCACTGGAATCCTCACTGGAATCCTCACTTTCACTCTTACCCTCACTAGTTCGGAAACTACCACCGTCCCTCCGATATCTGTTGTGTATTTCCGTCATGTGCAATTTACGTAAGAGGACATTCATTGAGTCGATCATCCTGCTAGCTTTGATACCCGTCATACTTCCATCTCGATAGGCTTCAAAGATGGCCTGAGATATATCGTTTATTATGGTATACTCTGTGCTTGTCTTCGTCTTGATGAGGAAGTCCACAAATTCTCTCGTATTGAGTACCTTAAATGAGAGTATTTTAAAATTAATAAAAAACGAATGATAAATAATGTAAAGAAAATATATAGGCTTTGGGTACGACACACTAAAATCAATGTTCTAATGCCCGCAGATCTTAGGTTTGGTTGACACAGGCCTAAAATTGGATTTTCTTCAAAATAATTCATATCGTCGATATGATCAAGCTCAATTGAAGTTTAAACAAAGTTTTTACAAAAGACCTATTACCTGCCACTTTGGATAAAATAATATTGTCCTCAAAATATACCCTGGAAATGGACATTGCCTATTTTTCTGAAAAGGCTTATAATAATATACTGATATGAACCAAAGTTTCTCTATCAAAACCATAATCCTAATTTGGGGGTTTAAAGAACTAACCTGTTCAATATGATCTCGCATGAAGATCACAGAAGACTCCTTTAAGCCGTGTGTGTTAGTGTCTATTGATGCCCTATAGAAATCCCAGGCATTCTGACTATTGATGTATTTGCTGCCCTCGCGAATGATCATCTGGACCAGCAAGAAGAGGTCGTAGGCCTTTGCAGCTCGCAGTAAATTCATGATGTTATTACCAGACACCTGTGCACATGATCGTAATGTTGTATTACTATTTTATTTATTACATAATGTTGCTGTGTGCATGTAGAAACAGATGAAAAAGGAATGTAATAAACAGCAATCCAAGATGGTGCATCTCTCTGCCTTCAGTAATCAATTAACCATCAGCACAAAATAACCAAACTCCAATAACCAATACTTCCTATGTCAAAATTAGAAGCATATATGGTAATGTGATATTGAATGAAGATTGTTAGCATAATTCTATTAGTGTATTTTCATAATCACCTGAACCCCCAGCCAAAATAATTATGTCTATACGCGGGGGTAATGTGGTTAAATACTTTGTGAACATAAATCTTAATTTCATTTCAGCAGCAGTTTTTACACTCAGTGGACTTACTATACTTATCGTTGAAATGTTGTTAAATGTAATATTAAAACTATATACAGATCTGTTGTATCAACTTTTAAGTATATATCTGACTGAAAATGATAACTGAAAATGTCACGAAAAATCAATGAAACCTTGCTCAATAAAAGAAAATTTGTCAGGCGCTTCTAATAATGATAATCTCATATAGATTCTCACCTAATAAGAAAAACCCTTCTCACCAAATCGGGGGAAAAATGTAAAACAAAAACAAACGAACAATGCAACTCTTATATTAAGAAATGGAATGGTTTTTATGCATTAATCTGTCAGGTGATTATTAATGTACCTACCTTCAGTATATCAGAGTATAAGAAGCACACCAAACTACAGAATGTATCAGGGCGAACATCATTGACTGTCACAACGGGCAAGTATGATTTGGCAATCAGCTGTTTTAATTTTTTACTCCGATCTTCGAAGAAGAACTGGAAGGGAGGAAACGAAATCTTATTTTTGTTCTGGGACATAACACAATGATATTTGATATTTGATATATGATATTTCAATGAGTGTTAATAGTTTTCGATGGTTTTTTTTTTATTATTATTAGAAGTCAAAAAATCGAATCCTTCGTGTAGTATTTATGTAAACATCCTGTGCGAACCTTGTGGCCGCGAAATTCCATCCCGCCTACTTGGAGCTTAATGTCGGGTGCGAATACATCATCCGGTATATGTCGCTGCAGCTGATGTAAGTAAATAAAACAAAATCGAATATTTTAAGTTTAGAATAACCGATAACAACGTCGGCTGTCTATACTGATGAGCAGTTTATACATCGTTACTTCATGTCCGAAACGCTAATTTAGAGAAAACATCAAGAAAAGCATTCAGTTCTTGAGTGTGCCAAGTCTTTTCGCCTAGTATTTTTTTTAACTTTTCCGAACTGGATAATAATCAACATCAAGAGTATAGAACCAAGGAGCACGAAGTAACATTTCATCGGTAATGATAATTTCTATAGACTTATTTTCATCAATTTGACTTTTGTTGTACTCACATTAAGCGGTCGGTTCTTCTCTGGTGGGCTATGGAGGGCGATGTTTAGGAAGTCTCGTTGAAGTTGCTCAAAGTACGAATCCTTTCTAACTGCAATCGTACCTTTCGTTCCTGAAACTGTGGACAGAAATGCCAAATGTACTGCATATCATAAAGATCCCGTCATTGTAAAATGCTCCCAATATATACCAGCAAATAAAATATTCTTCTCTTGCTCTAGCGAAGAAATATATATATCTTATACCTAAGATTTTATGCAGCTCCTCGACGAGGTCATTGAATTCCAAATCTTCCAGTGCTGCAATAACTCCTTTTAGCTCAGTTGACTGACATTCCATTTTTGCGGTGTACAAGAACTTGACAATACTCTCCAACCCTTTGAAAGAACACTGCAAACAGCAAACAATAAGTGAACCATGTAGGGAGGATCGCCACCCTTCTATACACATACAGAACCAGCTCAACAAGGGACATATGTCTAGTCTACAAGACCCTTAATTGTTTCGACATCAGTACTAACTTGCTTTTAATTGATAGAACTCGCCGTAGTTGCTTCACAAGGAAATATTAAATCAAATTTTGGAATCTCTTTTATCAGTCAATTACAATAGACCTACTTCACGATATTGCGAACAATTCAGTTATTTTAATCTAATGATGCTTACCTTCTCAGTCACGTCGAGGTGTTTACTAGTGTCCCTTTTCAATCTATGAGCCAAAACTTCTGATCTTGCGTATATTACAAAACGATGAACATCTATCGTACCCTGTCCGTTGGTTAGTCCCAGTGTCATGTCGGCATTATTTCTGAGCGTGTAAAGCCTGTAATTTGAATAAATTTACCGACAGTTTCATAATCCAGACTTTCCGAAGCTCTGATGAGTTATACATGAACACAGAACAAAAGCCTACATACATGTATTATATGTGATTCTAACTTTCTCAGCAAAGGGTCAAATGACAGCAATCCAGAAATTACTACGAATTAAAATATTCTGTGACTATGATATTACTGTGGTTTTTCTCCGAGTAAATTCTACCATCTTATTACCTTTACAATATGTCTAAGCCTGAATAAAAACTTCAAACAACAACATACATGTATGTCTTGCCTTAATTATAAGCAGTACAATGATAGCCACGGTTAGAAGGGGTGTTTACCTTTGTAGACAATCAAAGTATTTGATTCCTGTGGCTGGACATTTTTCACTTTTGAATCCACCGTTAGCATTCTTCTTGTTCTTAAGAGCTTTATTTCTTCCATCCCTCTCGCTAAGCAAAGCCCGAACCTGGGGGTCCTGGGCTGCGTATAAGGATCGCTGACCATCAGGAGAATCTGGATCGTACCTAGCACCTAAAATGATATGGTTGATGATGGGTGAAGTTATCCGATTATATGTACAATTTTCCTATGCCGATCTTCTAAAATAACCAAAATTCAAGGCAAAAATATGGTTCAAAATACAGTTCAACATCATACTTAATAATACTAATATATATATATATTCAATAATACTTAATATTTATCATTTTCAGTCTAATTTAGTAGAGTTTACTGTATGTTAGACTAGCCCTTGTCCCTAAGACTGGTGTTTGTTTGTAGGGCTTTAGTGCAGGTCTAGGAATCCCCATACATGGAGTGTCTGAATTTCTCAGTCAAAGGGGGGTGACCCTAACATGGAAGTGACCATAACATGATAGTTTTAATTATTTTTCCAGATTTTTTAGAAAAAATAAATCAATGACTTGTGCAAGTCTAACTGAATACGGTATGTATAGCTGCCAATTGTACATTTCTAGGCAATCTGTAATTTGTTATTATGCCCACCTGCAGTACTGGATTACTGCCACCTGAGGCTAGCAATATAAACAATTTTAAAACTTAAAATTAATTAGAAAAAATTAAAACTTAATATTAGCACTTCTCTATATTTAGTGTTCAAGATGAAAATTTATACTCCGACCAAAACATTCTCAAATAAGTGGTATGATATGTTGCTGTACAATCAATTTAAATACAATATAATAGTATAGTGTCTTTACAAGCATTACTGTGGACAAGGTAAGCTGTGGATCATCTAACTTCAAACGGAAAACAAACATCATCAGCTGTACTAGAATGGCTGTACGTCCCAAATTGGGAGTCTGGGACAGCATATTATATCTCCAAACTAAGTAAATCTGGGTTGTATTGTTTCATATATCTCACAAAAATTGATTGCGAGTTTACTGGAATGCATTCTTTCCCAGCCTAGAACTGCACTTGAAAGACTAAATTAAGAAGGAAAATAAATCCATTCCGCGCAAGAAACAAAAGGGTAAAGCGATTGTCAAACAACTAACAGCCTGTCTTTCATAGCAGTTAAAGTAATAATATTCCTTTAATATACACATTTCTCTATCTAAATAAAATTGCCATTGCTTTGGGCAAATCTACATAGCATTGGGACATACACAACGTTGTATCCACACACCATGTTTATTTGCATAGGGGCTGAAAGCATGCTCGTACATGTTTACAGTGTTTTCCTGAGTTTTACATTAGCACAGACTTACCATTACAATCCCCAACTTTTGCTCTGTCGGTTTATGCATATATACATCCCATTGACGGGAACAAAATTCTCTGAAAGTTCTCGTGACATGGACAAAATTACCCGATGTTATAAATCAATTGCCTCGACTTAGTAGTTGCGGCAGTAAAGTAGAATAATGTTCACTCGATACTGCCTTGAAGCACATATTTAATACGTAGTGGCATTACTATTGTTCTGTGTAACTCATGGGCTCACGGGAACACTTGTCATACATTTTATTTTTCATTTCATTATTCTATTTCATTTTACCCCCCCCCCCCTACCTTTCCATTAGATGTAAAGTTAAAACTGGTGGATCTTCATTCCATTAACGATCAACTCTATCAGGGTTCGTGAACATTCGATCAGCCGATGAAATGGAGACAAACATTATAATTCGAACATGTTCACCTGAGCGCTCACAAGTCGATACAGAAGGCTGTGACATGGCTTTATTCGAATGGTTTCACCCCATTGAAAATATATCTTATTCTTCCTGGACTTGAGCATTCAAGATCATACGAAAATGAATATTCGATAATATATTATTAGGGTTTGTCCTTTTAGTTAAAGTACCACTCACCTGATGTACGCCTGTTGTTCTCAAATATAGGTGGTAGAGATGAATAATTGCCGTAAGAACCCATGACTATGTTTGTTATAATATTACCACTTCTTGGAATGGACTGGTTAGAAATAACTTGGCGAAATAACCACCGCGGAGTTTTCGATTCAATTGTTGGCAAGCTCCACTCTAGGTTATTGAGCAGCGTGCAAGGAACTTATGGCACAAGCAAATCAAACCCTGTGAGCAAAGGAGGAGTTGCATAACTGGAATAGCGCGGATCAATATATTGTTGACCTATACAGGTAGATTTGCAACCATTCTGAGCCTTTTGTGATGATGAATCCTTCAAATTCTTCATGTATAATTGGGGGTAATGGGTATATTTTGTCCTGGCCTAAAGAGACGTATTAATAAGCTCTACAGAGAGCTATAAATCGTTTGAAATTACATTCTTTTTTGTGTCATATGCTATCGAAAATGTTCTGGTTTGGTGGTGACCACTGGAATGATTGTTGACATCATGGGATGTCTCACATTTCCGGGCGGTCCATTGAGGAAGAGAGCAGAGGGTAGAGAGAAGGGGGAGCGAGAAGAGGGAGACCAAAAGAACTGCATGTGAGGAACGCTGCATACTTTGATAATTGATTTCCTATATTTTTCAGTTTTCCGAGTGGGAATAATCAAACTATTTCCCTCGACCCCTCTGGTATTTCTATTTGCAATCTGTAACCTCTCATCTTCCTTTGATAGTGCATACATTAAACCCACTCTAATGATATTCGGATTGATCTCATAATATACAGCAATACGTGTTGCATTATTTCATGGGCTGGATAACTTCATGCTTTTTGCGCATGAAATTATGCAGCACAATTTGGCTGCATAATTTCACAGGCTGCATACTTTTATAGAACACCTGCTCTTATTACTTAATTTCTTATTAAATACGTATTCACATGGTGCATATACTTCCATTGAACAAGAGCGGCAAACATTGAGCCGAAAATATGGTAACTACACACATATGTATACCTTCCTATACATATCTCATGTCATACATTGGCAAATATGGTATCTATTAGTTATAATTATGATCACTCACTAATTACTTTATACCAATATCCAAATTATCCATAACCAATCTATAATATCTTCATTTTAGTCAGCTCAGCTCTTCATTAAAATGAAAGGTGGTGATAATATGTTAAGGCTTTAATAACTTAGCCAATAGTGCTTGTAGGTCAGCAGCCATTATCAATGGACCTATGTCAGTTGTAGCAGCAACCAAACTAACTCACCAATCACCCTCATCCCTCTCACCCTCCCTCATAAATTCGAATCACCTGTCTCTTTCTTTACTCTCCGTACTGCCTTCCTTCTCTTCTGCATATCTCTTGGATTTCAATCTTCCTAAGAAAACCCTCCTATAAGTTATATCACTGAAACAACAGGGTCGAAACAAAGATCTGAAAATAGGTAACCCTTTTGTCTTTGTATGAGATCTCATTAAACAAAAATGTTATGCCATGTACCACACCTCCCATGAGACCTAACGAATATTAGGTTCAACAGTCAGACGATCCAAGCTTGATAGTTAACAATACTGGAACAAAGTCAGAATAACCTTTCTCGATTGCTTGAATGCTATTTTATTTGTGATAGGGTTGTTATGTGTTTTCAAACGAGATGTGTCAGTTCAATTAATATTTAATTTCTCAAATACTTTCCTATGATCTAAATCATCATCATGTACTAAAAACAGTGTACTATGCATAATGTCGTGATGAATAAAATATTTAAAACCAACAATTGAAATTACTATATGGTAATCTCATTCATCAACGAGTGAAAATTGGCCAAATGTTCCCTACAGAAAATGATTACTTATATAAAACATCTGAATATTTTCTAATACTAAAATAAACGCAACAAATTGAGGTTCCTCCTGCCTCAGTGATAATAATCAACACAACCTAAAAGTAAAAAGGCCATCCTTTAGGAAGGTACGTTTCTGAAGACGTACATTTATCAGGAAAATCATTTGTCAAATCAAGGTCAAACTGGCTTAACACGCTTTAGCATTGTGACTTGTAAAAACTGTATTAATATACATTATTGTATTTTTCTATCTAATTTAGGTATATTTGGAAGACCTGTGGTGTCATAGAGAATATGTCCTATTTCCTATGAGAACATGTGATTATGTAATATGTTAAACATGTCTGAAATAAGGAAATAATATCAATATAATAATAATAAATCCTTTTACCTTTGTTTAGTAGGAACCTGAGGACTTCCAAATGGCCACATAAACACGCCCAGTATCTGGAACCCAAGGAATAACTAATAAGCCCAGTGTAAAGAATAGATATGCAAGTTTCAACAAAACAAAATATCTAATTAATGTTGTTGTACATTTCTGTAGTGGCCCAACAGCCTCTGTGGGTCTATGTACTGCCAAAGAATTAGAAACTCTAGTTCTGTGGTACTGCATAGATCTATGTCAGGCGTTATACTATGGAATGCCATTTATGTACATATCCCCAATCCGTAAAAATGGACTAGCAGAAATCCTGTTCAGCCTTATGCAGTTCCTGTTCAGCAGTACACAGTGCCGGGGTAGTAGCTCACTGCGGCCGTGTTAGGCTTCTGCCCTACTGATCACCAACAGGACTCTGGTCTCACATGCTGGTCAGCAACGTACTATGGATAGCCATTTACATACATAATTCCATTATCCTAAAAAGGGAAGATTAACATGCTGATCAGAAATACTGTAGTAAAAATAGCCATAGAAAAAGGCTGCAGCATGGGAATTATATTTCCTGTTCAGCCACAGGATAGAGCTGAACCATTTATATACATAAGATCTGGCATACTATCTGACTCCACCACAAGCCCCATTGTCTTAGGCAACTACCCAGTACTAACTAATTCACTTTATCCTAGACAAACGTTTTTCCTGTGGTCCATGCACAGATATAATCCACCGTGATACTGGATCCTTGGTATCAGACTAAATAGGAGGGATAACCTGGTATTATCTTGGTATATATCTTAGGCCAAGTCATGAAACAGGACCCAGGAGGTGCTACATGCCCTCCAGTCAAGCCTGTTAGCGACACTATATCAAAAGTGCCAGAAATAGGGCTGAGGGGGTGGGGTCTCATCATGTCTCTTGTCACTACCAACTAACAGCAATTGTTGTTTGTCACTAAGAAAACTCTTTTGTCATTTGTCATTTACTAGGGACTGTTCATAATTAACCACTGGGAGGAGGGGATCATTTGTGAAAGAAATTTGTGCAAAATTGTATAACCCCCCTTAAAGTCTTGTGCAAATTGTCTTGCCCCTCCCCCCTTGAAAGTCTCTGCCAAATTTCATGAACCCCCTACATCATTGTAGTTCTGAATCTGTGCAAAAAAACGATGCCCCCCTACCCACCCACTTTTAGAGTCTGCGCAAAAAAGTGCCTCCCTTCAGAGTGTGGAAGAAATGATGCCCCCGCCCCCCTCACCCTTACACACACCACCCCTTTCAGAGTTTGTACAAAGAAGGTGCCCCCCCCCCTGAAAATTGTCCTCTCCCCCCTCCCCCCCCCCCCCCCACCAGTGGTTAAAAATGAACAGTCCCTTAATGAGTAATATGGACACATTTTTTATGACTTATGTTGATTTGTCCGGCTAAGAAAGTGTTTTTCTTGATTGTCACTGGCTGCCTTGTTGATTTGACGATCTAAGAAAAGGAAATGTTGATTTGTCAATTTAAGGCCTCGGGAGCCCTAGAATTTAGGCTACTCACTTTGCTCTTTGCCCTTAATTTCAACCGGTGCACTAGCTTTTGGAGTGCCGGCTAACTAAGGTTGAGGGATGATCTGCTTCAGCCTCTCCACCCAGAGCATGATGTCCATCATGAGAGAGGTGCTGTAGTCTTCACCAAGCAGTCAAGGAATTCAAACTTTTGGGTGCGATCAGAGACACAGTTCCTTATCTCCTCAAATACATGTCCAGGTATGATTAATCGGATTCTACCATTCCCCTCGATGTGGGCCAGGAACACTACACACTCATGTGGCTCGGTGAACCCTTTGTGGCTCAGTATCATTAAAAATGAGAAAATAAAACAACTATAAGAACAAAAACAGAAATAAAATAATACCCTGTATCAATTTAGGGCGGATACTTTCTGGACGGTCAGCATCCATCCGCATTTCGTTAACAAAAGCGTAGCTAAATATAGAACATTTCGAACGATGCCACATAAATCCGGTTCCACGCCAGACAGTACCGCTCACTAAGAGGATTTGTCTTTTTCGCACTTTCTTTCCTGTAAAACCCCACGAATGTTAGTCTCTTTCAACATCAATATCATCCATGAACAAAAATACTTTTCCTGGGGGGAGTACTGGAGGCCTTATATTTTTTTTAAAAACACCAAAAGGGCACTTACATTATAATTAGATTTAGTGCTACAGAAACACTACCAGCCCCTGTCATGTGACCCATCCCCCATCCACACAGCTGCCTCGCCACCCGCGCTTAGTGTCAGTCACGCAACAGCTGGCTCAAATAAATCCATACGACTGTGGACCCCATACTCATATAGAAAATTCAAGATTATTGCATTAAAAAGCTAACGATGTACAGAATCTTATTGTCTGCTGATCATTGGTGTCCTGCTGGACACCAACGATCAGCAGACTGCTCATGCCTCAAACCAAGGCAAAACTTGCCCCAGCGAAAACGGCTGTACGCATAGCACTACCTTTGTGAATGACGGGGAGGTTGGGAGGGAGGCTAGATATCCTTTGCCCAACCATTTTTCCTTGTATTTACTTTCACCAAGAGCTTAGCTAACCATAGAAAACCCTACATATCTTAAAGTGGATACTTTCTAGATGTATCGTTTGGCTGTGCACCAAAGTCAGAGCCGTAGCATCAGGGAGGTATATACAAGGGCCATGGGCTGATCACACGGAACGATCCTTGTCAGGGTTGTGTTATCACTATTGTATCCCAGGTGGCGCTGCGGTGCTGTTGTTGGCACTAGTACCACCTAGGAGATATTTGTTGAACTGGCGATATGTATTAACTGCTCCACACAGGGGTGGGTTAGTGGGTGTGGGAGTGTGTGCGTTTATCCTGGTAAATGGGGACTTAGACCTGACAAAAGACCTTGGAACCGGGGACTTGAGAGTTAAGTGGGGACCTATTTCAAGTCCCCATTTAATTTTCACTAAATTAAGATGCAATTTTTTGTATTTTGTCCAAAAAAAGATTTAAAATTTTTTAAATTTTATTTTTGTCAAGTCCCCATTTAACACCCACACATTACACACACAAATCAAGTTGCAGCATGCACACACTATTTCAGTGCCTGCTGGTGATTCTATTTATAGAACAACACAACATGATTGACATAAAATGGGTGGAGCTCAGGTCCCCAGTTCCAGTAGTGGGGCAGATAGAGTGGATTTTTTCAGGGTAATCATTCAAATGATGAGGTAGCACCAAATTTAGCCACCTGAAATTTCAAGATGGCCGCCATTTTTTCAAGATGGCCGCCATTTTTTCAAGATGGCCACCATTTTGGTCCTGAAAATGCTAATTTTGCCATGGAATTGGTTAGAATAGGGCGATTTGAATGATTTTGATGTTGAATCATGTAGCGACCATACTTGTTTTTCTGAAATTTCAACATGGCCACCATTTTCCAAGATGGCCGCATTTATGGCCGGGAAAAGCTATTTTTGCCATAGAATTGAATGGAGTAGTCTGATTTGAATGATTTTGACATTGAAACACACTTTTTCACCAATGTAGAGGCCATAGTTATAGTCCTAGGCCACTTTAAATTTTAATATGGTCACCATTTTCCAAGATGGCGCTTTTTTTGGCTCTGAAAATGCTATTTTTGCCTAGGTGTATGTATGGATCTCAGGTCCCCAATTCCAGTAGTGGTCCATATGAAGTGGAGTTTTCAGGGTAATCATTCAAATGATAATGTAAGCAGCAAGATTGACCACCTGAAATTTCAAGATGGCCGCCATTTTTTCAAGAAGGCCACAATATTTGTCCCGAAAGTGCTGTATGGTGAATGTATGTAGCTCAGGTCCCCGGTTGCAGGTATAGATAAGCTAGATATTCTGTACTGTGCGCATAGTTCAGGTCCCCAGTTGCAGGTGTATGTAAGGTAGATTATAGAGTGTATATAAGGTAGATGTACATTGTATTCTGTGTGTGTAGCTCAGGTCCCCAGTTCCAAGTCTAATTTAGGGATTACAGAGACTTGGTGACACACAAACAGAACCATGTAGAAGTGACAGATATATACCAGGAACTGGGGACTTGGGGACATACCCACAGAACCATGTAGAAGTGACAGATATATACCAGGAACTGGGGACTTGGGGACATACCCACAGAACCATGTACAAGTGACAGATATATACCAGGAATTGGGGACATGGGGATATACACACAGAACCATGTACAAGTAACAGATATATACCAGGAATTGGGGACTTGGGGACATACATACAGAACCATGTGGAAGTGACAGATATATACCAGAAATTGGGGACTTGAGGACATACCCACAGAACCATGTACAAGTGACAGATATATACCAGGAATTGGGGACTTGAGGACATACATACAGAGCCATGTACAGGTGACAGATATATACCAGGAATTGGGGACTTGAGGCCATATACACAGAACCATGTACAAGTGACAGATATATACCAGGAATTGGGGACTTGGGGATATACACACAGAACCATGTACAAGTGACAGATATATACCAGGAATTGGGGACTTGAGGACATACATACAGAACCATGTAGAAGTGACAGATATACACCAGGGATTGGGGACTTGGGGATATATACACAGCACCATGTAGAAGTGACAGATATATACCAGGAATTGGCGACATACCCACAGAATCATGTACAAGTGACAGATATATACCAGGAACTCGGGACCTGGGGATACACACAGAACCATGTAGAAGTGACAGATATATACCAGTAATTGGGGACTTGAGGACATACACACAGAACCATGTGGAAGTGACAGATATATACCTGGAATTGGGGACTTAGGACATACACACAGAACCATGTGGAAGTGACAGATATATACCAGGAATTGGCGACATACACACAGAATCATGTAGAAGTGACAGATATATACCAGGAACTCAGGACCTGGGGATACACACAGAACCATGTAGAAGTGACAGATATATACCAGTAATTGGGGACTTGAGGACATACATACAGAATCATGTACAAGTGACAGATATATACCAGGAACTGGGGACTTGAGGACATACACACAGAACCATGTAGAAGTGACAGATATATACCAGGAACTGAGGACTTGAGTATATACACACAGAACCATGTACAAGTGACAGATATATACCAGGAATTGGGGACTTGAGGACATACATACAGAATCATGTACAAGTGACAGATATATACCAGGAACTGGGGACTTGAGGACATACACACAGAACCATGTGGAAGTAACAGATATATACAAGGAATTGGGGACTTGGGGACATACACAAAGAACAATGTAGAAGTGACAGATATATACCAGGAACTGGGGACTTGGGGACATACACACAGCACCATGTAGAAGTGACAGATTTATACCAAGAACTGGGGACTTGAGGACATACACACAGAACCACGTAGAAGTGACAGATACATACCAGGAACTGGGGACTTGAGGACATACACACGAAACCATGTGGAAGTGACTGATATATACCAGGAACTGGGGACTTGGGGACATACTCACAGAACCATGTAGAAGTGACAGATACATACAGGGAATTGGGGACTTGAGGACATACCCACAGAACCATGTACAAGTGACAGATATATACCAGGAGTTGGGGACATGGGACATACACACAGAACCATGCAGAAGTGACAGATATATACCAGGAACTGGGGACTTGGGGACATACACACAGAACCATGTAGAAGTGACAGATATATACCAAGAACTGGGGACTTGAGGACATACACACAGAACCATGTAGAAGTGACAGATATATACCAGGAACTGGGGACTTGAGGACATACCCACAGAACCATGTAGAAGTGACAGATATATACCAGAAATTCAGGACTTGAGGACATACCCACAGAACCATACCCACAGAATCATGTACAAGTGACCGATATATACCAGGAACTGGGGACTTGAGGACATACACACAGAACCATGTGGAAGTGACAGATATATACCAGGAACTCGTGACTTGGGGATATACACACAGAACCATGTGGAAGTGACAGATATATACCAGGAATTGGGGACTTGAGGACATACACACAGAACCATGTAGAAGTGACAGATATATACCAGTAATTGGGGACTTGAGGACATACATACAGAATCATGTACAAGTGACAGATATATACCAGGAACTGGGGACTTGAGGACATACACACAGAACCATGTAGAAGTGACAGATATATACCAGGAACTGAGGACTTGAGTATATACACACAGAACCATGTACAAGTGACAGATATATACCAGGAATTGGGGACTTGAGGACATACATACAGAATCATGTACAAGTGACAGATATATACCAGGAACTGGGGACTTGAGGACATACACACAGAACCATGTGGAAGTGACAGATATATACAAGGAATTGGGGACTTGGGGACATACACAAAGAACCATGTAGAAGTGACAGATATATACCAGGAACTGGGGACTTGGGGACATACACACAGCACCATGTAGAAGTGACAGATTTATACCAAGAACTGGGGACTTGAGGACATACACACAGAACCACGTAGAAGTGACAGATACATACCAGGAACTGGGGACTTGAGGACATACACACGAAACCATGTGGAAGTGACCGATATATACCAGGAATTGGGGACTTGGGGACATACACACAGAACCATGTAGAAGTGACAGATATATACCATGAACTGGGGATTTGAGGACATACACACAGAACCATGTAGAAGTGACAGATATGTACCAGGAACTGGGGACTTGGGAACATACACACAGAACCATGTACAAGTGACAGATATATACCAGGAATTGGGGACTTGAGGACATACACACAGAACCATGTAGAAGTGACAGATATATACCAGGAACTGGGGACTTGGGGACATACACACAGAACCAGGTAGAAGTGACAGGTATATACCAGGAACTGGGGGCTTATAGAAATGCAGTCCCCAGTTGCAGGTATTCATCTCTTTCATCAAGATTGTGTGTGTGTAATCCAAGTACCCAGTTGCAATGTGTATTCCCCAGTGCAGAAATGTTATGTGTGTTGACAAAGTCCCCAGTTACAAGTCTTCGTCTGACTTAACAATAATGTGTGTGTGTAACCTTGGTAATTCCCGGAAATTGTATGTGATTTTAACATGATTCATGCCAATTGATGATTTCTGGCCAGATATTTGTATGTATAGCTGTACATACATTGTCCCAATGCATTTTACAGTGATTAATTGCAAATATTAGTAAGGTCCCCAATTCATTGTACTGCGACAGCTCGTATGAGTGTGTGTATATGCAAATTAGCCATGTGCTTTTGTTTACACAGGTCCCCATTTTCATGTATTTTGACTGATAACTGAAATATATTCAAATACACTAATTTTAATTTTAGGTTTGATATTTAATATAATAAGCACCCCAGATTTGATATTTTCACATTTCAAGGATAAATTTTTTTAACGTTATGGCCATCTGAACATTGAGTCCCCAAATACCTGTAAAATAACTGAGTCCTCATTTTCCAGGGGAAACTGGTATGAGTGTACAGGGATGTGGGGGTGGGGGGGGGGGGGGGCTGATGGGGGTGTATTAATGAATTCAATTGAAATTAGTACCAATATGAAATGAAGATGAGTACAGATAAATGTTGTGTTGAACTGTGTCAGGAATACAGGTTTTAGAAATAGCCCTGAAATTAGACCAAAGCATCCTGCTACCACTTTTAGCTATATCCTTTAATCATAAATCAGTAAACAACAGCTAAGTTGTTCCATCAGTATACATACTATTTGACACATTGGTACCAGGTAAATTTGATTGCCTTTGATTTCCAAGCAACACCATAACAGTCAGCCTATTATAGAAAGACATCAAAATGCTCAGCAAATTAATGAATGAAAAGGATGTGTTTGTATATATTATATATCAATTATTTACTTACATTGGTGTATTGCCATTTTCGTCGGCAGTATTGGCATCAACCTCTCCGTTCTTGATGAAGTTTCTAATTGTGAATGAGACATTAATAACAATTGTGGAGTACGGAATGTCACAGGAGTGAAGTTTTTCACTGGAAACCAATTACGTTCAATTAACAACATCTCTGAAATGATATTCTGGTTCATAGACAATGCTGTCTGTTGAAACTGAAACCATCTTCTTTCTCACCATCAGTATGAGCTTCAAGTAATTTTTCAAGGTCAAAGTATGGAGTTTTTCAATATTTTTCAACAAATTGTTAAAAAATATTGAAAAACTCCATACTTTGACCTCATCCAAGGTCGAGCTCTCTTGACTAATCAAAAGTTCACACTGATCTCTGTATATATGTGAAATTTCATGAAGCTAGTATTAGTGGTTTTCATTTCATGACATGATTAAAAAATAACTAAATTTGTTTCAAATATATATTTGGTTGCCATGGTAACAGGTGAAAAATTCAAAATTTAGCTTTGTTTGATGACTGCATTTTGTAGTGTACTATACGAGTATAATCTAGTTCACTTGTTTTCTTTCAACATCATGTTAAACTATAGTACATACACTTTTCAATTTGGGGCTGACAGAACTTGTAGGTAACATGTATTACATACCAATTGTATTGTATATTGCTTATTTCCGGATTGAGAAGGGTGACCCTCTTCGATGTTAGCCATAGCTCTTCCAGAGGGTCCCTGATAAATAGGATATGTGAGTAGATAATATAAAATCGACTAGTAAAATGGGATAAACTAACTGCAATCTGAGGTGTAGGCCTACCATTAGGCGGGCGGGAGTGCAACAAGTATTAATTAATGCTGCCATTAATCACAAAACCAACCATAGATACCGGAATGAATACTGATGGGAAACGTATGAGTCCCTATGCAACCACTCTTAGCCAGGACACATGTCACAGTTAATGGTACAATGTAGTTAATTTCCACTCACCCTACAGCGTTCAAGTTCCCCTTTTTAATACTGGAGAAGTAAGTATTCACAATTTCTACTTTTCCCGTCATAATTGCTAACACCACTGAAGCACTCAACTACTAACACATTGGTAATGTTAAGCCATTGTATGGCAATAAGTTAAGTATCCATATAAAGCACCAGCACGTATCTCTATTAAAAGAAATGCATCAAGAAGTTGTAATGTCCATTTCGTAATGTCATAATAGCCTCCATAGGTAGGATAACATGTGTAGAACAGTAGCGTCAACCAGTATTAGAACGGTAGCGCCAACCAGAATTCCAGAATTCCTATTATATAATTCTAGGCACATGTAAGTTCTTATAGGCTGGGGAGCGGGTCTGTGTGTATGGGGGGGGGGGGGAGGGTCACTCATAACACCCACATCCCCAGAGCCAACCAAAGTCCGCTGAGTGAGGATAACAATGCAGAGAATTATATTGACTCCCCGCCCCCCAATTATGATTAATTTTGGCAAAAACATGCCTACTAGCCCTTTGGTGACCATACATAGTAGGGTACCATAGTTTATGGTATATTTACCAACACTGCCATGCAACGCTACCACCACAGCAGTTCGATTCAATTGTCTTCATAGCAAACTTCTTCTAAAAGAAGCCAAGATAAATGAGTCAATATGATTATGCAAATAATGTGAATAGAAATTCCATGAACACTTTTTGATCGCGGATATAAATATATTATTGGGGTACATTATTGTGTCGATAACTTTAAAGCTGCATTACCATGGCACTAATTTCTTTGACTATGTTGTCTACTCTTCATATCCAACCATTCAACTTAGTACAAAACCAATTCTCCCAAATTATTCATTTCGGTGACCCCTCGAAATTCCACCTTTTTCAATCTGACTCTCTAACATCTTTGGGAAAGCTCAATACATATTGTGTTAGGGTAGCATTGATCCTATTTGTCCCTGTAAATTAGCAAAATTATTTTGTTAAAGGAATGAAAATCATGAAAGAATGAAGGAATCCAAGAAATATCAATTCTTCTTCATTTTCTTTATTCGAATCATCCATTCTACAGCACTCGGGATCAAAGGAAGACAAAAATTAAGAAAAATCATTTTGGGTCGATTTAGCTGGTTATGCAGATCTATGTGGGCCTCCAATTGGTCCATTTGCCAATGAGGTGCAGGCGATTACCATAATGGTAATATACTTCACTTGTAATTAAGATCAACTTATAATTTCAATACTTCGTTACCTTTTATGTTACTCCAGTTGCAACACTATCTTTAAAAAAACATCACTTTTTTATCATATTTTGTGCACCAAAATGAATTAAATACGCCCAAATTGCACCTTTTTTGATGGGGTGGAGGAGGGGGGCTTTACCACTCACCAGGACCCCCTCACCTCTGGGTCTGACCCTGCCAATGACGTAGCCCCAGACCGGACTAGGTCATTATTATAATCATATATGGCACCAATCGCTTTCTAAGAATCCTGGTGTATAGAATGGTCAGTTCAGCCAGCGGGTCAGCCAAACCGCTTCTCACCACCTCGATTACAACCAGTCCACTGTAAAATCAAATACATTGTATTTCCTTTCATGCATTGAGACAAAATACGAATAATTCACATCAACTCCTTTTGAAATGCTTCTCCTTTCCATTTCAGAGAATGCTGTAGTTTTTTAAAACTCCAATTCATGATGAAAAATACACGGCATCAATTTTGCCTTGTATCAACATCAATGTAAGGTAATATTGGCACCGTGTATCGTCAATAAATTGTATTGTAATTTGTACATGTGAAATATCTCTGGCCTAAATATCTAAGGTTTTAACAACAACTCTATTTTTTTTGCAAATGAATTTTATTTCCATTACACATCTAACAACAACTCTATTTGCATACTAATCTTCAATCCTAACAATTCGTATCCAATCCAGGTGGCATTAACTGGGACTTGCCAAGCAGCTGGATTACAGGACCATGGTTTAGTGGCTATAGTGCATAGCTATATCGACACAAATGGAAACGTTGCCAGAGATTTCTTTGAAAGGCACAGGGAGCTCATTGCAGGACAGCGTTGGATCGGTCTGCCACCTAGTGGGAAAATATTGCACTAAAAAGAAGGTTGCCTTATTTCACATCAGCATGGGATAAGGGTTTGTATGGTCAATCTTTGCAATTTTGACTTTTTAAAACTCATAAATTTCTGATCCCAGATGGTAACAATATGCCGGACATATTTTCGTCCATATCTCGACATAAAGGTGAGAGGATAATGAAATTAAAAAGATAATTGATTAATTAACATTTGTGGTGGACACTATGGAGGGAAACTATTTCCTTTAGACTCTGTATCATCTTCATTAAATCAGTTTTGAGATGAACATAAACACTATTACCTTTCTAGCAGGTAATATGGAATGCCATAGGCTACAACATTGGCGTTCATACTACATAGAGCAGGCAATAAGGCCTAAGGCCTATGTCTTACCCCTTACACTTACCATCCATTTCCATTTATGTATAGAATAGCTTATAGAAGAATATGATTATGAAATTATGAGACATTTGTATTAACTACGCCCTGTGCATGTAATATATGTATGACAGGATGTATATCTCGCATGTATAGCTCATGTTTGAAAATGCATTAGAAAAATTGAATGAACACAAACTTTTAGGGCATACTCGTGTGTATTTTTAGATGTTTTTATTGTCATGATGAAGGAAAAATGATCAAAAGAAAATGTTTCTTCCTTACATCTGCGGTTATAGCAACTTTTAACTATGAATATCAATAAGATCTTTTAAAAAAACTGATCCGCTTTTTCATTGCAAATATATGTCCAATGGAATTGTATAGTATAAAAGGTTAAAATTAATTATTATCCAGAATTATGTCAATTTAAACTAGATCATAATATGTATATCTCATTTTTCGATTCTGTATCACGAGAATATTGACTGAACACAGATAAAATCTTTAAAAAACAATTTAAAACTCGAATTTTCACTATTTTTTCCATAAATATCGGGAAAGGTATGATGAATTCAAAATTACCTCTGGGCGATCTTCAAGTTCTATATTACACTTAGGCCATGAAAACCGCTTCCATTAGGGCGAGCCTCAGCTGCTATATAATGGATCCCTATGTTGTAGTTTAGGCCACCGTAGTTGATATACGATCATCTAGTGGATTATCACGACACGTCTAGGTAATACGCATGAATAGATATGTGATGTGTTACAGGAAAATGAGTCACAAGTCGCAAAATTGATATTTCTCAAAGTGATTTGTTCACAAGATCTCTTTGTGTTGGAATGCTGTCATCTTTGAGGTATATACCGTGTATAGTAGTATTATAGTAGTATTTACCAAATCTCAAGAATGTGTATTAAATATATCCTTGCATTCCTAAGGTCATCCTAAAGAGTATATTTAGCTACTTTACTAGTAATGGTCCACCCAGAAATATTGCAAACTTTTTTTAGAATAAGATATATAATTACTTATTATTATTAGATGTCCTAATGTTCATCATTATTAGAATCTTGATCTCATCTTTTCAAATAATTATAATGGTATCTCAAAATCCATATTTTTGCGACTTGTAACTCATCCTTCCTAGCTGTAACACATCACATATGTGACAGCGACGCTAGGTGAAAATACCAGAAGATGGACTAAGATTTGGCATGGTCCATTTGATCGCTGATGAGAGTGACGTCATAGAGGATTCCCTAGCGAGGTGGGTGTTGTCAATACAATCATTGATGCAACAGTTCCATAGCCTCTGTGCCAATGTGTATACTAATACATATTTCGGTAACGGTTGGTTAATTCTTAAAGGTGGAAAATTTGGTATGTTCTTCACAGCACTGAAATATTTACATGCAATCCCATTAATATTGGCGCGTTTTCCTAAAAATCCTTTACTCTGAAATAGGAACCACTAATTTCCGTAATGCTTCGATGATTTATGACGTTTATTATACACATCACAGTATATGTATTGCCAAATTAAAGATTATCCATGATAAAAATCATGCCTGGTTGTATATTGCTGCATTGGTTTGACTTTCCCTCTGACTTCTGGTATGGCTACGCTACACAATATACATGTACATCCGAGCGTTTATAATGAAATTTCATATAAATTTGCGAGTTTTCCATTCGAAACCAAAGAACTTGTTTAAAATCAAAGCGATCAACCTGGAGTCAATCGAGCCACAATTGAATTAGTTCCGCAAACTCATCCAATAGCGCATGCAGTCAGTCGATCTAATGCGCTCACTAGCTCGCACCTTATCAATGGCCATGTAGTGCGATACCTAGTCTCGGTCGTTTTAGGGCAGCATGTATGATTAAAAACCTGGTGATAAGCTTTGGTTACCATGGCCATGGACGTGTCACCGGCCCTGCAATCGAGTGTATCCAGGTTGGCCGGGCGACAATATGTGGCTGTAGTGGCAGGAGGCCGACAAGTGTTTGTGATTTATGCCCGCCCTGGAGCTGTCGCCTCCAGTGTTTGTACTGTTGCGCCCCCTAGAGGGGGACGAGCTCTTATCTCGCTTGACAATCTCCAACCAACCAAACACAGGCACACGACCAGAGCCTGGTCACATGACATCTTATCTTGCGGGGACTAAAGCAGTTTCACCAAATGTATACCCATTTGGTACTTTCCAGACCATGGATGATCCAGGCAGGTTTTGGTGATCTGAAATTTACAATAAGTTGTCCAACCAACAATTAAAACATGACATCTCGTTGTCTGTTTAAAACCAAAGTTCTAAGCAAGGAAAACTAGTTTCGATTGTGTTTGCTACGACTATACAGTAGAGTATGACTTGGGTATTGTTTGATAACCAATAAGGTTGAAAACAATCTTCCCGGATTTGTCTACGAAGAAAATAGTGTGTTTCCCCAACAGTTGTTATCTATATGGTCTGTTTGATAATGCAAAACAGAAAGTTGTTATACCAAACACGATCAGTCCATACAGGATCCCACAATCAGTGGTGAAACGAACAATACCGATTGTCCCGCCCATAGCACCTCCCCTTAATGGTGTAGCCGTAAATGTGACACTGTGGTCGAGGGGAGGAGGAGGAGGAGGCGGAGGCTCGAGCTAACGACACCTATATGTGAAAGAAGGATCGACCATCCAGGGGGCAAAGGGAGAAAGTCCAAAGGCTGAAGTCGGTCGGTCAACCTGGCCTACGTCTGGATCCTGCGCGCTCTCCCTCCCCTCCTCTACCCACAGCCAGAGAAGCGAGTTGCTGAAATTTGACCCTTGGGATCTCCCCTTGGACCTTGGGGCATCGTGCCTCCTCTGGGTTGGGTCCATAGTACAGAGTTCGTTCGAGGAATCCCCAACGACAGTCGGTGGTTGCTATGGATGGATCCCAACCACAGAACGATCGCGTCCCACCTTCTCCATCGCCACTGCCAGTCTCTGTCAAACTTGGTGAGTGTCCGGACCTACATGAATTCTCTCTCTCTCTCTCTCTCTCAATCTGCTCTCCTCTGTCTCTCTTTCTATATCCTCTGTCTCTCTCCTGTCTCTCTGCCCGCCCCTTTTACACTTCCACATTTTTATTATACTTGTCCTTGTATAGTCAAAATGTTGCCTGTTGCTGTAAACGTGTTTATCAGCATGCCACCGTCTAATTGCAGTCAATACATTGGTCACATTTATTCACTTTTTGGGAACTTACAAATGGAGCATTGAGGGAACTGGAAATACGAAGAGTGTAATTATTTTAATGACCTGCACGGATTAGTAAACTTGGAAATCATGTTACTTAGGTTTGGACGCTGGCCTACATTGCGACAGAACCACTTCGATATGCCTTATATCTATTTTATTGTGAGACATCGGGACATGAAATGTATCATGAATAGTTACATATTCATGTACAATTGTGTAGGTGATGATGTAATTGCTCGATTATCAAATTGCCAATTTATCTAAGGGATTGAATAATAACTTAATGGGAGGCCTGGCGATTATATAAAGAGAAGGCCAGGGATGGAGTATTTGAATGGAAACTCAGTTATTTAAAAACGTGTGTTTACAAATGCAAATTCACCAATGTTGGAATCCGAAACAAAATGTTACAAAGGTTCCCTGGATAGAAATCAGTTCCCGCTGAAATATTCCTTAGGCTGAAAGGGATCGAATATACGATTCCTAGCCGAACGCGATACTGTAAGTGTCAGTGAGTCAACCCCTGGGGCGAATTGTCATGAGTCTGGCTGAAAACATTACCCATGTGTTCGTGTATTAATCAATGAATTTGATCCCCATTACTCTTGATTAAAGTGGGAAAACCAAAGTTCTCTATTTCTAACTGGTCGAATATGAATCATTTGGGCGCGAAAATATACCGCCTTAATTTATGCTACTCCACGTCTAATCCATTTAGGAATTTCTCGAATTTCAGTTGACCTTTATCCGGGATGGGAAATTGATCGTTTATCACCTTTAGCAAAAAGTTCAATCTTTTTTTTAAGTGGAGCATTTTTGGATTATCTCGATATGTAGGCCTACATTTCAATTGCATGCCGCTTCAATGGTGATTATTCGACAGGCGGCCCAGACGTAACGATATACATGTTGACACGTATAAAAAGTACAGGAAATTATTAAGTTCACAGATTGCATTCCGGGTATGGCATGGTGCACTGGGGACAAGTTCTCGTGGTTTTATTGTTTCCTGCTGATAACTACTGTTAGCAGCAATAAGTTCCCTTACACAGACTCCGTCCGGGACTGCATATAGTTTTTTATTCGGACCATAAGTCAAATCATTTGAATTGATATCATTCCCATTGAGAATGATTCAAGAGATGTTTCTGAATAAACAGACCAACGAGGAACAAATATTGTCTTGGGATATTGAAATGATTACGTAACTTATACTACCTTAGATAGGGATTTGAATAATAACTTATTCGGAGGCCTGTCTTCCATCTCTATTTAGGTATCAGTATCTAGTATATATGCTCCTCTCTATAGTAGGCTACTCCAATGATAATTCCTTAGTAGCTTTTTATCTGAGAGCAAATCCGGCATCTTTCCTCATTCCTCATATTTTACATGATTCTTTCTGGGACACCCTGGATTGGAGTAGGGGATGAACTTAGTCGTGTTTTTGCCACTAGTAGCTAGGTCTGTAACCCTCCACGAAGCTTTTACGGGCATGCTTCTTATCCCATTTGAGTGTCGATGACTCCATGGGACAGCAAGTTTGTACGTTGATTTTGAGTCAGTGAGTTCTATCCCAACGAAACATATCTACATCATGTTTGAACGCTTTTATTTCCCTGGAAATTCAACCACGACTGGATGATAATTTTTTATTAATTCTTTTATATAACTTGGGTATTTATTAGCTAAATCACGTCCCATAATTAGACTACTTCTGCATAGCCTGTGTCTAATTTGGAATCTAGCTTTCCATTATTGAATAATCACGAGAGAAGCTCTGAGGCACAATAACTACAGAGAACTGTTTTAGATTGCAGTCTCCAGTAGGCCCTAGCTACCCCTTTAAATATTTCCCTTCCTTCTTCTCACCAATGTGCACCTCCTAGTCCTAGGACATTTCACCTTCCAGGGTAGGCTTGACATGTCCCTGGAGGAGCATGGTGGGCTATTTACGAGCGGCTCTTTATACCGGGCCAAACGTGGAAATACTTACTCCCAATAAGACTTTTTTAAATTGGAGAAGTCAGAGTATTGACAATGGTGACTTGCTGTTCACAGAGATTTTCTTGTGCATTGATACACTTATGGAAAACTTGTTGATCTTTAGAAAAACGTGTTTTTCAGTGGTTCAGTTGATTCTATTGCAATGTGTATCAAGGGCTTTGTTCGATGCTTTGCTGAATGATTGTAATGAGAGATGATAAAACTGGAGAAATTGTCCGCCAGTAAATGTATGGATGTGCGAATAAGAATGGTAAATATGGTATTTAAAGCATGCGCGCTGTCCCATTACTATTTTTGCTGAAACCAGACCCACATTGCTTGTCTGTGCACGTCCCCATTCAGGAAAGTAAGGCTCGTGCCAGTTTCATTGTTTATTGCATATGAAACACGCCGTTTACTGATTAGATACACATGTCTTGTAATGCTTTACCCAGACATATATCCTATGTGGCCCCATTGATGTGAATATGGAAAGATCATTTACTTATAAAATCCCGTGATAAAACTAAAGGCAGCGTATATATGAGTAAAACAGATTCAAATATATGGACTTCAAAAAAAATATCCAACGAAGGTATCGATGACATCAATCAATATTCCATGCAGCACATTTGTTCCAGGCCGAAATTTCTTCCAGAAATGAAAAACAAATCTAATCAGAATTTGTTAAAAGCTGTTTATCGATACACGTTGCTGGGTTTCATCCCATTGATAGTTCTCTGATATGTGTACCACGTCATGATCATACCTTTCAGGACGGTTTCTCTTCGCAAAACATTTAAATCAAGTTTAGTGTTGTCATAGATTAATCGAAAAAATGGTGTGTCACTCTAAGATGTTTTATATATTCAAGTTTTAAGAGATAGGAAATGATGTATGTGATCTCCGTTTAATGACAGTACATTAAAGATGGACCACATTAATCTTTGGTTCAATACCGTCTATCGGTGGACCCCCTGCATTTGGGATTATATCGAGAGTGAACAAGGAGAGAAGAAATCTCATTATTCATAAACTGGGTAATAGATTGGTAGTATAATATAGAACAAATGGAATCATTCGCGTTCCAATTAAGACTAGCAATTATGTTAGCTTCTCACGTAGCATCATCCGAATCAGTTTAATGTGCTGATTTGTACCGACATAATTTATAACACCTGCGAGTCAATATAAATGTGTATTCAAATATTGTCTTCATGGATTACTTGTATATTGTGCTGTAACAATAGGGACGAAGGACTCTGGGTAGACCCATCCCAGATAGTTTAATAGGACGTAATTTGCGATGGGAAATAATATTTACCAGCCATGTGTTTGGATGCGGTGTTATCTTCGAGTAATGACGAATAACGTCATTAACTGATAACAGCTAATCAGAGAAATGCTCATACAGCTATACATGTCATCAAGTGTGATGTATACCTGTATATTGAGACGACAAGAATTGTTACGATATGTACACTAGTATTGCATGCATAGACATTTCCAGAAATATTGCATAATAACTATACGACTAGCATTCCTCTTTGGATAAAAAAAACACTTCATGGTCGTTGGAGGATCGCCTAAAGAAATAAAGGGGATTTCCTATTCGCGGTATCATCTAAACATTAATTATTTTTACCCTTCCCTTATTAAATTAAATTAATATAATTAATAATCAATATAATTATTCCCTCCTCTACTTATCAGGCAGTCAGGGTTAAGGTATAGGTTGCAAACAACGGTCAAATGGGTTCCATACCTACGGTATATGATGTCAGATACATATATGTGTATACATTGTAATTCTCCCCGTCCATAGTCCTTACCTATTTAATATCATTTCAGGTGTGTTGATCGAGGCGTCATATACAATAAAATGTACACAACCCTATATGTCACCATTGTTACCCGAGTTCTTTACAGCTCTTCTCCTTCCCTTCTCAGGGTCCTCTCCCCGCGCCACTTATTCTATTCTACAACTCCAGCTAGGGAATTGACGTGTTTTACAATCCGTCCTCAGGTCTGGACCTGAGTTTACTTAACACTTCTTTTGTACAATTCACTTGCCTCCTTTTCGCGGACGGTCCCGGCACAGCCAATCGTCCAGTGTTTACTTGATGAAATGTACTGTTTGTTACCATAGACGCCTAGATAGCTCGGGCCCAGGGGTAGACAGTTGGCAGTGGTAACGGCACACACATTTGGAATGTTGCACTCGGTGCGCTCATGATAATTTAACATTTTCCGCGGCTCAACCATATAGTTACTATCGTGAAATACTTCCTCATAAGTTGGTTTACTGTTGATGTGACATTTTTCTCGATGTAGGCCTGTATGTACATTAAAATGTTGTGAAAAAAACAATTGTCGTTATCAAGCACATCAGGACATGTTTGTTTGTTTGAAATCTTTTTATTCAGGCTGTTACATTTTAAGAATTGATATTTTTAAGCATTTTTTTACATCTTCGATAACTCGAATGTTATGTAAATAAACAGTATTAAAAAATCATGTGTATCCTATAATATGAATATAATGATGATGATAATAAGTATAATAGTCTAAACAATTGAGTTTAGAGCACTTTCTACATTACCGGTTTCTTAAAGAGAATATTTTAAATGTTTATAAGGATTCCTTTTCACGCCCACCTCCAATAACGGGTCATTTATAGTTCTTTAGCAATACTGAAAGGGGAGCATTCGAATTTCTGTGGAAATTCGTGGTGAACAAGAAGAGAGAAAAATGGCCTACAGGGAAGTTGTCGAAGGAATTCTCCCCTGGGGGTTTCCCAGTGAGATGTATCTGGCTCTTATATCCGTATAGGGAATATCGAAATATCCTTGACTTTGGTGTATACACCAATAAAAAGTAAACGATATCAAGATGCTACTTGGCGAATCTTATTTTCTCCCTAAGCTCCACCCTATCCTTCCACTCCTCCATTTCTCACTTTATAACACCACCATCCACCCACTTCCTCTGGTTATAGAACGCGGCCCGGTAATAAGCTTATAAGGGAATATTATGCTGAAAGAAACATATTATCCATAGTTTGATTGCCAACCACTTTAGTCATATTTGCAATGAGATTTCTTTTATAGCCTCTTACAGCAATATATAATATATATCAATCACAAGTTATTCATCACATTAGTATTACACAGGTTTTGTCATGCCCCCCCCCCCCCCCCCCGCAACCTCTCTCTTCCGTACCTCTGTCGATCCCATCAGTCTTTGACTTCTCCTTTTCTCTTTTGCACCCTCAGTGTTTCCGCATGTTGCCTGTCATGGGTCTGACAGTGTTAATCATCAAACAAAAAGACAAACGTAAAGGCGGAATGTGTAACAAAAACACAACCCGCAAATGGTACCATCGGTGTTTCTGGCGGTAATGACCCACCTTCCACACATTCTTTTAGCTTGTTTTTGACATGGAATCAATCGCAAACAAGGTTACTCTGGGTTTTGATTGATGCTTGGTGGAAAACCAATCCTGGGATGAAATGTTTCAATACGAAGGCGATTGTGTTTCTCATATAGGAACTGCTGAGCAGTGGCCATCGCTCTATGGCCTTACTAATCACAACAGATGGGGACAATCAACAGCTCAATACAATCATATAATATTTGGCATAATCCGTTTTGATACAGAATGAACGTCGGTACGAGAAGATCTATAGTTCTTTTCGTAGCGATTGGGATCCTCACGCAGACATTATATTATTTTAGAGATTAACAATTAGAATTTAGAGATTAAAATGATTAATAACTTCTTTTGGGGGCTTGCTGTATTGCTTCGCCTCGGGAGTATGTACCAACAGTGTATATATTATATAATACTTTTATTCTGAATACAATTAGTCATACAAATACATCAAAATAGGTTTTCTGCTACCATGCAGGTCTCCCAGACCGCCCTGTACCATCAGCCCCTCAATATCGGTTATTAATCCTTACTTGTTTGTTCAGGAGGGCGCTGAGCAGTTATTAAAATGTAATTTCATTTTTTTAAACCGCCATCAATGCCGCTCAATAATCCGTTCTTGTCTGCTCGGGACGTTGACCCATTACAAAATTTAATTTCATGAAACGAGAAAATGGTCCTCAAATACTTTCATAAAAATCAGTGCTACAGGATCTTTTTAAATCGTTCATCGTCAAAAAGACTATTGATGTTCATTGTTAGCATAACACTCTAGTGGTCGCAAAAAGTCTCAAGATTCTTAAAATGTAGTATCTCAGGGAGTTGAGCGAGTAGGGGAAGGAGGAAGTCATAAATCCCAAGTAACAAATCCCAATAGTTAAACTATTAAAGTATAAATATCCGCTGTCAAGGCTGTCAAGGCTTATGCCATGCAGCATCCCCTAGATAATAAAATTGTTTTTGTTTTGTTTTGTTTGTAAATGTTTTTTTAAAAGGACGTACACGTCACAGATATCGTACTGAAAACACTGCTTCAAACAAGGTGGATGGCTGATTTAATTAACAATGTAAAAAACAGTTGTGAGAATATAGTCAAAGATTAAAGTACAACTTACTACTATCTTTGATATAGTCTAGTATTAATGCATTATGGTATAACTCGCGTCATTCGCCAGGTGTCGGTATAGCAAGAGTAGATGATATGGATTGACGGGTAGATAGAGGCCTATAATCCTTTCATCAATAGAGTGCGTTCCATGTAGCCATCCGGATGATTCCTGGCAATACAATGAGAATAGATATAACGGCATGGTCTCCTGATTTGACCCTTTCAATATCATGTCTCTCTGAGCGTAATGTGAACCAGCAAATATTCTTGCTCGTGTATTAAAACACACTGCTACGGATGGACAGAATAACTGATCCTATTATGTAGATTAACAACTATCGTCTTTCCTCCTACATTATTACTAATTACGTTTACTCTTCCACCACTCCTTTCCTTCCATAGTATAGTAGCACTGCACCTAACAGCCCCTGGCGGAAAATTATGGACAATGCTATATAATAGTCCCCGCGAGCCTTGTATATCCTTATCACTAATGGCTTTATAAATATGTTAAAACAAAAAAAATCTTTCAAAAGTTCCCTTCCTCGCCTGTCTATTCCTGACGCGAGGAAACAATATAACAGGGACAGCTTAGTTGTGGGTCCAACTATAGTTTAGTTTAAGATATATTTATTCAGCAAAAGTATAACAACAAAGAGTCGCTATTCTCAGCTAATCCTGATTGAGACGCTAATATGTATGGCAAAAAGGTAGAATAAAACAAATAGTAATCAGTCAGGCTAGTCTTTAGGGGAATTACAAAAATAGGCAATACAAGAAATGTATCGATTATCTAACTGAAACAATCATCGAAAATTAAGCGAAATAAATTGACCTATGAAAGGCATACAGAAAACATACAATGATACAACATGAGTGTGCTAATGTAATGAAATTCATGCAAATGATATATTAGCAGATTGGAATACACCTTACCTATGCTTAATGTGATGGGTTGAGATTTTTGGATATCAAAGAACCTTTTAAAATTCAATAGTAACCAACATTGTACAAGCATGTAGAAAAACTGCAAACATTTACACAGTTATAATGTGTATCATAATATTCATTATACACGCCGTGCGTTTTCTTTGAAATATGCAAAGTAGGAGACTTAACGATTGTTTTCTTAAAGCTTTCAAGTAACAAATCCCAATAGTTAAAATATTAAAGTATAAAATTATACGAATCGCTGCTGGAGAATAGTATTAATCGGTGCCACTTGTTGCTTCTTCTATGACTCACTCGATGGCGTTACTCTCGATTGGGTTGAGAATGCCTGCGTGAATTGTTTCATATCACAAAGGCATCAGTATAATCTCCGGAGATCACACTTATGATTAAGGATGTTAATATTGCACACCACCCACTCCCTGGTCATAATGTTTTAGATGAAAAAAATGCTGCAAAACTTTACAATAAAACATATGATAGCCATAGGGGAAGGGGAGCTCATGTTCTGAGAGCACGTGTTAATTCCAAGTGCTCTATGAATGTCCTATATTTTTACCTTTTAGCATCCTGGTTCCGCCATGCGTTGATCAGTACCCATATTGGATGCAACACATGCCTTTTAGTCAGCTGATACAGGCATCTGGAACAGTGGTCAGAATGAAACTGTATGCAAATGTACTGGGACCCACATACGGTCCTCAATTATTATTATTTTATTTTACTATAGTTGATGGTAAAAATGATTGAATTACAAGACGGCCCCACTATAATTATAAGCTGCCATGACTCCGATGACTCATTTCATTGTAATATCATTATTCCATATTTAATGGAACTAGTCTAGTTCGTGAAAGTTCGGAATACAAAAAACATGAACTGAAAGGATTCCTAATGCAATCGGGCCTCCACAACACATATCTTATAACTTTTCTTGACTGACTAAAATCTACACCGTCTCAATCACTGTCCCAACCGCATTGTTATGATATATAGATATTAAACATATATTCCCAATATAGTAATGGGTATTGAAAAGGCGTCCTAATATCTTACTTCCGGTCATTTAAATCGGTATTATCACAAACAAATCCATCCTCACACATCGTTTAGTATGGAATACCTTTTGTAGATGCAATGCTATTCTTAAAAGATATCTGAAATGTGTTCACTGAAGGAAATAATGGCCGGATTTGGACTGAAATTCATGACCTGAATCTATTTAAACAATTTGCCATCGCTCTGAGATCTAGTTCTAAGTAATAGCAAACAATCTCATCTAATCTATACAAGTAAGGTTCGTTATCTTTGGCCCTATTCGTTGACAGGTTGGAGACTGAGCAATTGCTCCTATGGCTATATGCAGTTGCTGAGGGAAACATTTAATTGAAGAATATGATGAGTTAATGTAGCTAGTGCGACCCTTTCTTCCCGTTTTAAAGTTTTGCCGTTGTCATCGTTGTAGTGGATATTTCTAATACGATCATGTTGAGAGAGAATGGAACGAGGCGCCGGTTATCGAGAAATTATCGGATGAGTATGATAATTATTCGATTGCCTTACTGAGTTCCATTCACTATTTATTCATATATGCGCTTAGCAAAGAAGAATATCAAACTTAATATAAACCTTTTGTTTTTATTCTAAATCGCCACAAAGTATTGAGATCTACAAGTTAAAAGAAAAATAAACTCCAGTTCATTTAAAGTATGTGTCAAATATGAATATTTGTATTGCACTCCTTTATATCACACCTCTTATAGAGTATAGGTGTAGTTGGAAAACACACCACATCTTGACACAGAGCCTTGGAATTATTTAAATTTCTTTGGGTGGCATATCCCTATAGCTTGCTCTTTTCACTCCACATAATGGAGAATTCGAAGTCTTGGTCATGACTTTCTTGAATTAGTTTTTTAAACTGGTTTACGCCAAAAAGTGTCTGGCATGTATTAGGCCTACCTTAATATGGTAGCAATGCCCTTGGTCTATTTCTTGGTCATGTAATGGTAACTGAGATCCTAACACTAAAGATAAAGGAGATAAAGTATAAATCACTGGTTGCCTGGTTTAAAACGGACCTTCTCAACTGATTTCTTTCGGAATGTAAAAGATGGAGCACATGTACGAGAACTAAAAGAGTGATTGGGACCCGGATGTTTATTGGTTCAACTAAATCTTATAAGGATATATCGCCTTGCGGACAATATAGCTGGGTGTGGTTAATTCAGTACACATAATTCCCACACACTTTCACACAACAGTCGGAAATCTAAACCATTTTTACTATATTAGACAATTGCTGGGAGTTAAATGGTGAGAATGAGTTGTGCCCATATATGGAGAAGAAACCTGTATTCTATTTTAAGGGTTTGATTGAAATTAGTGTACATGAGAGTGATGTGATGAATTATATATGATTTTTCTATATGTCAGTAATTAATTAGTATCGATTTCAAAGTAACTAGTATTTCGTTTTGATTGTTTCGAATATGAAAAGAATCACAGTTGTGAAATTGTCTCGACATAATTTACATTTTTGTTTTAAATAACGGGTGTTTTAACCTTGGGGAAATTGACCCGTATTCCCTTTCTCAATATCTTATCTGAGTCTGCTTGTCTCCGCCTCTTCAATTTTATTGTTTTGCCAATTCTATGGCTCCATTTAGATATTTATTTCAGGTCGTTTGGCTATTGTCACGATGAAAATCGTATTTTATAACAATGAATATGATCAAGAGCGGTTGTTGAAATGATACTTAGGCATGGATTGATTCTTGGTTTGCTTGTCTATTTAATGGATGTTTGTTACGAAAATAGTGCTTCTGTCAACTGTCAACAATGGATAGTTACTGCGTCAGTTATCGGCCGCTATCACTACTGATACATGCTTGCCGAGGCAATGACGTAACAGCAATATTTATGTCCAAATCCTGATTCTGAATTTAGCTTACAGTGTTTCTCGCGACACACCATTGTTCGGATACTTACATAAACTGATCTACTAAGATTGTTTCGATGCCTATGTAAAAACGTCTGTTATTCAATTGTGATGTTGTTTTTCATTCGCCACTCACGCCCATCCCGTAGCTATATATCACTTAAATAATTGTGAGCGAAGTGGAGTTGATCTGCCGTCTGTAATTGCCAATCATTTTAAACATTTCGAAACTAAAGCCACCCTCTTTGCAACTAACAGTCCGATTCCATAAAATTCACTTTCTGTGCTGATTTTGGTGGGATCCTTGTTCACAAGCTAATTGCGACAAGCATGCACACTCAGTCGACTCTGAGGCACGGGTTTTAATTTACATGTATCATGTGACTATGTATCAGCCTCCTAGAACATGTTTTATTTATATTTTAGTACGCTGTGGTGTCCATTTCATGCCAATGGTATCATTTCACTACAAATACTAATTCTGTTAGACATATCAATATACAACTTTCAAACAAAGAGAATTCTGAGCATTGTGATGACTTTAGTTTGGATATTGTCATCAGTCAGACTGCATGGATGCTTGGTTCCAACCGTATGTTATCTTCCCGTCATCAGCAATTTAAAGCATATTGTAAAATATTCATAATTAGTAGTGTTATTATCTACTATAGATTAATGGGTTATTTGAAAGGGTATACTCATATATGTAGGCGCAGTATTGCCATTTGTTGTTTTACATCGTAGTTCGGAGGGGTAAACTTTGCAGATGTATGTCTGTACATTGTTACAGCTTTTTTTGATAGAAAGTTTATCCAACTCTTAGAGAAACGAGCCGGTGGTATTTGGAACTTTGTGAACCAGTACCATTCAATCCCATCAGCTGTTTAGCTCGGTGAGGTCCTTCCTTCATCCTTCAGTTCCATCCACACATAGAGGTCATAGAAAAACCTTTTATTCGACGAGAATTATTAAGTAACACTTAAAGTTGAAGGCTGGACGCTAGATTTGGAATTGATATCTTAACCCCAATTTGGAGAACCGGACAACTTTAAGTAAACTGGTTGTACATCGTTCAAAACGTGTGACCTACATGAACTGATTGTTAGCACTAAATAATATTCCAAAGGGGTGTATTAGACAAGGCAAGGAAATACCATTATATTTTATTTGGAAACGATCACTATGCCTGATGATTATACATTCCCTAGATTCTCAGGGTTTTACCGGGAGAGACGACAAATTGCATCAAATAGGTGCAAAGGTAGGTTTCTGTTTTACAATCTACCATCTGCTATTGGTGTATGCGTTTGGGTTGGGGTGTTTTCAGAACCCCTCTGCATTTTGAAAATACCATGATTTTACTTAATTGTTCTATTAATGTGGGGTCTAAAATTTGAATAATTTGGTCTTTCCGTTTCTCCGTTTCGTGTATCGTGTTTGCTTACTCACTCCGTGTTCAGAGCTAATGAGAACAAACGAAAAGACGCCACAAAATTCATTTTCACCCAGCTTCTCAAGTCCACCATTGTTATACTAAAATTATAAATGCTGCCCTAGTCAAAGACGACGAGTATCATTCCTGTATGACTCCTCTGCATGTATTGAGAGAACATAAAACGCTTTCTGACTAACGGGAGTCGCTCACTTGGGAGGAAGACCCAGATAACCAACTACCTGTGTCGATAACATCAAACAAATGTCAATATGCATACGTCATTGAGTAGTATGATCATTCAAGGGGGCTCTGTAGGCAGAGATGGTTCTTATCTGTGATGTTATCTCATCGGGAACATTATCATAAACGTGTATAAGAGATAACACCTCTAGGTCCCATTCTCACCCAAATGAATACTTAACTCTTCTTTGCTGGGTTTCTCATGTACGATATTTTAAATCGCCATGAGTCAAATTGTATAAATAACGATATCAAAATGATAAGCGAAATTCATTTCTATTTTAATAACCCTTTCTGAGGTAGTTCACATTTAAATTCGCAATTTCTAAATATATTGCGTGGTTTAAATTAGGATAGATATGAGTGGCATGAAAGGTGAAAGCGCCCCTCGCGAGATGGGCCTGAGCTAATCTTACAGATTACCTGCGATCGTATATATGACATATGACTGCAGGTAAGCCCTTCACTCGGTGGACGCGAACTTGGCTTATTAGCTGTACTAAGTGGGATATTATAAGGATGGAAAACACTGGAATAGATCCACTACTTTCAAAAGCCACAAGCGAAATGGAGCAGGTTTTTATATGGCCACCTACTGGTAGGAAATTATTTTCTTAGTTACAAATCACTGGTTGGTTTTTGCCAAAAAATGCACTTGAGAGAAAACTGCAAAAGATTAGCAAGTACCCTAGCTAACCCATCAGCGTATGTCAGCGTGTCAGGTATATAGATTTAACCTAAGGGCGTTATATATTTATCAATTGTCATAGCCAATGGATCATATTCCCTCTTGTCGTAGCAAATAGCACTGACAGTGAGTGAATTAATTTATTTGAAATCTTGCAGTATGTTCGTCACCTTATATTTCCAATCTAGGCGCAGAGCCTTTCAGATCAGATAAGAATGATATGTCAGTGATTGGGATTGTAGTGGCATTTCGCGGTTTGGAGCGACAGGCTTTCTCGCAGTTTGGAGAGACTCTTTCAACCCTGAGCCTAGACGGTTTCGAAATTGTACAAAGTTTGACACACCGCCCCTCTTTAGATCCCATACCCGGGGCGTGCAATTGCAGTGAAACAACTTAATTACCCATGTTCGGATTAATATTTGGGAATCTTTGGTTGGCACATGGGTTCCCTCGCATGGCTCAGACCACCCATATAAGAAATATCGATATCTCTTTAATCAATGGTTAATATCTTATCGATAACCAAGTTATCTTTCAGTCGCAAAAACTTGAAAATAGGTCTCGTAGATCGGATGACACTAAATTATCAAATTCGTATCAATATGATACACATTATATGAATACGCCATGTATTATAAATTTGTGGTAATAACATACAGCATTGGTTCGATGGGACAGTTTTATGTCAATTGCATCTGTTTTATAATTTTGCCAATTATCATTATACCAATTGATTGTATACCCATTGTTAGGGGGTATTTTTCCCGTTTTTTATCATTATTTGTTAGTGTTAGTGGTTTAGTAACATTAGAGCAAGTCAATTAAGTAGGGCATTTACTGGAAGACACATACTCTCACAAACGTAATTACCCATCCTCATAACATCAGGCAATAAAGAATATTTGATATGGTTTGATTTGATTGTATTTATCTATACAGTCTAGGCCCAAGGTTGAGACACTCCCTTCAAACGAAGGGAACGCCTCCCACCTCAAACCGCAAAGTGCCATTATAATTCCATAAAGACCCCAAAATGTCATTATATACCCATTAAAACGGCCATGCATGCATGGCCATGAAACCGATTGGCGAAGTCGCCTGACATACCGTTCTTATCTGCTCTGAGGGTTTGGACCTCGAGTGTAAAGCTATGTAATCAAAACCACTCTGTCTTTAAATGGTTGATTTGAGAATTGTTTTGCTAAATGTTCTTCACTTCAATAGAGAACTGGAAATCTATTATAGCAGGAGCTGCATGATCACACTTATCTTGTCATTTCACCCAACACCAGATTTGTTAGGCTCAATTCCAGACATTTGCAAAGCTCGTGAATAATACTGTCCCACGACAAGACTTCCATCATAATCCGTCTCGATATTTTGTGGCAGAGTTTTAAGTCCAGGTTGAATATAAAAGCAGGAATACAATTTTAATTTAAAATTCCAATCTCAAATCATAAAATCCCTTATGTTATTCATGATCTCTTTTAGAACCACCAGTTCTCACTGACCGATAAATGGTGAAATTTGCTAATATGAACCTTGGTACGAATTTACTTGGGGGGCAATCAAAGAGGCTGACCAGCATATTGTCATAAATGGCAGGAATGTTAAGTCTAGCGTTGAAGGTTCGAATCTATGGTGCGGCTGCACTTTCTCCTTCTCCCCCAGGCGGTGGAAGAACAGCTAAATGAGCTGAATTAGCTATAATAGTCCTGTTTAAAAACTACCTGGTTAAAAAACATTACCAACTTACCCTCCAAAGAGGATTCTCTAAATGTACGGAGATACTCTGGACGCAGGGTTGAGTAGATTTATTCTTAAAGCAAAACACTCGTCACTTCATTATCTCTGTATTGTTCTCACCTTTGCATTTATCTATGAACATCGTGTTTCTTTAGCCTGCTTATTAATATTAAGTGGACTTTGTACTTTATCACACCACCGATCGGAAGAATCGACGATTGAGCACTCGTCAAAGATTACAATTTACTAGTAAATATATCTTGAGACATTATCGAAATATGTTAAATGGAATTTCTCGCCAATCAATATTAGAATTTAATATCTTTAAAGCTGCATTCTCAGCTGAGGCGACTCAAAGTTTTTTTCAGATGTGTCTTTCCTTTATCCTGAGTACTGTAGAATAGAAGATTCAATTAAAGAAAATGAAGATAAATCTATATTTCTCGAATTTTTCATGAATTCATGGCTTTTTCTAGAATATTTTTATGATTTTGTTTTTGCTGATCTACAGTGACAATCTGGATCGAATGGGATTGTTCATACACTTATCTAGCCAATACGTGTTATCCTTACATTTTAGATTCCAAAAGCATTCCTAAAATATAAGAAGATGATAGAGAGTCATACCGAAAAAAGTGAGATTACGGCAGGTCCTCTAAAAAATAGTTTGGGAGATAATGAAGAAGAACAAGTTAAAATCCTTTAATACTCTATCTGGGTGACCTTTGGATGGGTCTGGAATTAGACAATTTCACTTGTTGACGAAAATTAGCTGAGAATGCAGCTTTGAATGAACAGTGATTATGTTGTGAGGTACAATGACTTTCGTAGAAAAGAAATACTCCCTGTCGGATTTTACGCCGTGAGTACGCATCCACGAGTGTATCCGTTTTCTCACAAATGAATGTCCACATGACAGTTGTATTTGTTTCATTGTATGCAAATGAAGGCATCCAATCTCCTCTTTTAACATGACCATTTACAATTAGTGGTAAAAAAATATAGATGTAACTCGAGAAGAGCTACTTACCTAGCTGGTAAAAACTGATGACATATTTACCGTGCCTTCATTTATCGGTACTCGCGTCCTAAACGCAGACCTTTACAGATCCGGGAGCGATCCGAAATTAGAAAGAAAAATGCCATCCTTAACGAATGAAATTAATCAGGATGTGCATGAATTTCATCGAAATATTGAACATGACTTATTTGAACCCCTCTAGCCCCTGTACAATATTACTAAACAGAATATTTGTTCGCTTTCACTATTTAATTTCTTTCGTATACTCACACTACCGTTTAGTTGAATATGTACCTCGGGAATACCATTGCTTCTAGTTGTCAGGGTAAATGTCACGTTACGTGGAACATTTTAGAATTTCATTTTGTGCAAAGCAGACTCATTGAAAACTGTTGACAAGTCATTTATGTTTTATTCCTTCTTGAAATCATATATATTTATAGTAAACGCAGGGACATATAAAACAAACGTAACCCATACTTTTACTCTGAAAAAACTTCATGGTATACTGTAGTTAATTAGCGTTAGACTTCTCAATTTCAAAATAAATCCCATATCTAAGATGCATGGATGCACAGATGCCTATCTAGAGATCGTCAGGGCCCATCATAGCAGTGTCACTCAGCAGTGAAGCATTATGTATGTATAAGTACAATATAAATATCATTGATTCAAGTACGGTGCGTTACGCTTTAGCAGTCACTATCCTACCAAATACTGATAAGAATTCGCGCCCGCTAAAAGAGCCCGGTCTGTGGTAAGCTCATCTAGGCACTAGGGAGAGAGGAATCACGACCACCACCTGTGTCACAGACATACAACCCACAAGATGAATCCCCAAATTACAAGTCAAGCTCTTCGAGCAATTCAGATTACTTCTGATTCAGATTATCTCAACACGGTCAATATTGCCGGTGAGTTGTGTTATTTTTTCAACAGGCTAGGGATCTCTCTATAGTATCTCTCTCTCCAGTCGATCTCTGGGATGATCTTTAGGCCCAAGGAGCAAGGGTCAGGTAGGTTGGTCTCGAGGAAGGTGAGATGGGGAAGTCTGTGGTTGGAGCAATGTTGTACTTTGAAATGACCGAAGGTAGCTAGATTATGGCCAGACGCAAAGTCCTGACCATTAAGAGAAAGGTAAACGAAACTTTACCTGTGGTACAGAGATCAACCGAAGGTACATAGCTCTCTCACGTCTAGACTAAAGGTTTTCTGAGAGATCATTTCCAGAGCAGCATCTCCACTGGCTGGGCGCAGTTTGGTCGTCAGTCAGATTTTTACATATTCACGGGATATTTATCGGTCTAAGATTAGAAAAAGTTATACACGATATGGATATCTACCAGAACATTGTCTTCCATGTGGGAATTGGTGATCTGGACTACCAGGCTAGTTGTTGTCAGTATGTAGAAATCAGGTGAGTGTATTTCGGACAATTTATTCGTCAGAACCTGAATATATGCACAATCGTTGACAATTGTATTATCTTAGTTAGGCTTAGGTGGTCAGGACAAACGTCTAGTGGGCCAAATTCGTCCACCACACCAAACCACTGACGAAAGTTTCATCGAGTGTCCATGAAAAAAACCCCCACAATTATTCCAAATTTGAAAGATATTCATCTACCATGTGTATGAACGTAGCTGAGAAAGAATAATGGATTTGGAGATTATTTTAAATCCGAAATCTTTCTCAACCAAATAAATGCTACTTGATATATTGCATTGTGCGGTTGCCTATCACTAGTATCAGCCCCTCTAAACAACAATGATCATGTGAACCGAGCTCCGCCATTTTGGATTTGATATCGTAGAATCAAGGGTGTTCGTAATGGCAAGGGAGCCGTATATAAGCGCACATAATTAAGTTACGTTTGTGAATATTTACAACAGATTGTGTGTTCAATTTTCAATTTTATGTTGGGTATCAATATAATATGAATGATGACAATGAAAGGACTATTTTAATCATGACTGAAAACTTGGTACACAACACATAATTGCGTCAAACGATGATTATGATTTCGTACAATGATCATTCTTCATGGTTTATATGAACATGGATGTTATCAGATAAGAAAGAGAAGATCCTGATACCGACCTAGGTCGATTGAGGATTTTATCTACCAAAGTAAGATGGCCATGGAGATAAGTGAGCATAGAGGGTCCTTCTTCATGGCTTATCTCCTTGTTTGTCATAACCAGATAGTATTGTGGATCAAACTTAGAGATTTAACTGACCTAAGCCAACTTTGCCATGAACATATTGTGCAGTGATTTGGCTAAGCAATGACCTTTAAAATCGATAAGTGTCTGTCGGCGAAATGTTTTTTTGTCAAAAAATCTTGTCCGATTATCATTAAATTGGGGCGAGGAACACGTTTCATCGATATTTAGAGTATATGCGACATTTCTATACTTCATATCTGCGTAAACTTTCCGATAAGGAAAGGAGCCAGACGAGGATTTTTTTCGAATTTCGGTGATTACATTGAGAACTTTCAGTATAAGATTTGATCCCACCAGTATTTCCTTTATGTATGGTAAAGACTCGTGCCCTTTTTTAATTGCTTATAAAGCCTGCGAAGAATTTTGCCAATATCCGTAAATACACATTTATGCTCGTCGAATACACATTTGTCATCTTGTTGCTTTGACGACCGGTGACTATCACAGAAGGGAGCGAGGCATAGACAATAGGTAGTCAGTCCATTTATTACGCAACTGTTTATCAAGCAATTGAATACACTCCCGTCCCATGATTTGACCTATCGGGGCGGAATACATATCTACCAATAAACAAGCTTTTGGGTTAAAGCGTGCTCAACTTAGGGTTTCTGTCATGTCCGTGATTCAAACAATTGTCTTCATGTCAGATGACATGTGAAGCACCATGTCGGACCAATATCAACATGCAGGTCTTCGTGGTCATTAGTCTTCAGTTTAGTTTTTATCTGAAGGGAGCGTTCTACCATTATTAGAAGTTGGATACATGGGGATGTAAAACCTCGGTAGCCCAATATCAGTCATCACTGTTTCTGGGTCTGCATGGAGATAGCTATCGATGGTTGTAGATTGTCAGGAAAGTACAGGAATGAACAAGCACTGGACACAATAATGGAGCATATTATCTATCTCTCCCTCCTTATCTTATCTTTACATAGACCTGTGGGGCTTCACACTTTATAGTGCCGGTTGCAGGTTCTTCGGGATCTAACGCAATCGTCAATCTCTGATACATAATTGTTCGGTTAGTCCACCTGAAAACTCGGAGGGGTGTGGTTGGAAGAGGATTGGAGGTTTGATGCAAACCGATGTTGGACTATATTCTAGCAGAAAAAATATTTGAACATTATTAGATGCAGGCTGTGTGGAAGACGGTAGCACCTGTCCCTGTATCAATCAGTGATCCATCTATCCTGTCTTGCCATTATCCACCGATTGTCCACAGTTGGATACTAGGAGAAAAGGACATACATCGGAGCTAAGAAAACGGACAACGGATTAATGCTCCATTGATCTTTTCATTTCTTGGTGGTCCTACTATTAATCCATCCTGGAGTATATAATTGTCAACTCGGAGGGTGGGGAGAAGGTCATGCACCTCCCAGGGTTGGAAGATGTCTACGGAGACACCCTCCTACCTGCTGAGGTGCAAACAGTTGCTGTTGTCTCAGGTACACGTTTCTTGGATCTCTGTGGCAACATAACAATTTATGCTTTTAATCTTTTATTTATGTTTACTATAGAAAATTAAAGGGTCCGACAAGTGTGGTTATAGGTAATGACATGTACTGATTGTGTATCGAATTCCATCTTGACAATAGCAGAGATAATTGGACGCGAATCGTTAATTCATACTTGGTGATCAATGTTATTAGAATTTATTATCGTTTCTGTTTATATTCGTTAGATGTATGCTTGTAAACATACATTATTATGAATTTAATCAAGGACAGGACGTATATTTCCATGATACAATACATGAGTGTCGACAGACCTATCAGTATCTATGTGTATACATACCGGTATAATTCATTGTTTTATATGTTGTAAATACATTGTCCGATATATATTACAAACAGTTAGAATGCATTGCAGATGATATATTTATTTTATTGTTTTCCCGCCTTATATACATAATATAGTTTCTCTCAAAATATACATACAAAATACATGTACGGCCTACCTATTATGTCAATGGCATAAAAATCGGATTAAGATAGAGCATTGGTGGCTTTGGATAAGAGATAACCCTCGCTAGGGCAATGCCACTCCCACTTTCCCCCCTAAAAGCTCCCAACATATTATTCCTTACAATTATCCAACTAATTGTTGCAACTGGTGAAGTACATTAATAAAAGGTGCACACATGTAACATTAGGCAACAGTCGATTGTAAAGACAACTGTAAAAGAGTGGTCAACTAGGTCTAGGGATAATATAAATCGATGCACTCGATAATCTGATAATTAAATTTCAAATTTTGTTATAATATCTTTTTTATGTTGATGTATCTAATGCGATGGTATCGGATATTCCACACTATCATCGGAGACAATGCCTTCCAAATCCTTCTCTTGACAAACACCTTAGTATGTAAATACTCGTAAACACTCATGAGGGATATCTCAGCTGACCGGGCTATTTTTATATGTGGGCTAAAAGTTTGACATAGTGCTAGTTTTATTAAACCCTGACCCAAGGTCAAACTGGTTGAGGGTCAGGAGCCAAAGTCTATCGACGAAAGTTTGATCAGATGATTGGGATGAATCACTCTTATTTAGGAAGTCAAGTTTGTCCTGATGTACCAGATATGTTGCATCAGTAGAGGACTTTCATGTCAGAGTAGTGAAGGGGGAATAAGGGTTTTGTGAAAGGCGAGTTATGATTGGAATAGGTAACATGGAGGAAATGTGGTTTAACATTTCAGGTAAGTACGCACTTTTGAGAGAATTGATATGGAATTTCTTAGAGTTTATGAGGATCGCAAACGCTGTTTAAATAACGAATGAAGATAGTTCAGCGAACACCTTCATTGACAATTAACTTCATTTAAAGAATAAAGCTGTTGGCTATACGTACGTCCATTATTATTCACATGGATTCCTCCAACAGTTAACTTGAAATAGAGTGAAGTATGAGATTGACAGGATTAGGTCGACCAAACGTGTTTCTTACGATGCGCTGGATCCAAGTCGACAGATCCATTACAGCATTTAGGGAGAACCAGAAACGAAATTCAGCTCCCAAGAATTTCATCAATCTCTTTTTTCCCTCGCGACTTTGGATTACAATGTTCCCAATTCATTCGCTCTCAAAGAAAAAATACACATCGGGGATATAAAAAGGGGACGGAAGGAAGAAAAGGGTATTGTTTATCGCATTTCCCTGGAAGTTTAATGTATTATTTCTTTCAAGGACAAAGCCATAGTTTTACTTCGAATAAGTCTTCGTTTTCTCCCTCCTGGATATGGTGCAATATTTATATCTCAATCGTGTTTGTTTCTGTCTTCAGAGGCCACAGACATGAACCTGACGGTGCAGGGCATGCAGCCCATCCAGGTGACGGTGGCGCAACAAAACCAACAAGTGCCCACAACCCCGATGTCCCCTAGCGGCCAGTCCATGAGTCAGTTCTGCGCCATCTGTGGAGACAGGGCAACAGGCAAGCACTACGGGGCCTCCAGCTGCGATGGCTGCAAGGGCTTCTTCAGGAGGAGTGTGCGCAAAAACCACGTATACACATGTAGATTTACCAGAAATTGTCTCGTCGACAAAGATAAACGTAATCAATGTCGGTACTGCAGGCTTAGGAAATGCTTCCGTGCAGGAATGAGAAAGGAAGGTAATGTCAAAAATCGTCTCTTAATTGAACATTTTCCTGTGCAGATCTTTTAAGATATATGCAGCATAAATGTCATATGAATGATTGAATGATTATTATGTATTTCTCCTTGAGATTGTGTCATTATTTGTGTATACGCCTGGGAATGTTATCGACTTTTTCTGATCGCATTTTAATTGGAAGTTTATACCTCTCCGACAAATTCATGCCTTTCTTATATCTTTCCTATATATACAGCTGTACAGAATGAACGAGATCGAATTAGTGTCCGCAGAACAAGTTATGAAGACATGGGACAGACTGGGGCCCTGTCCGTGAGCACGTTATTGAATGCTGAAATACTATCCCGGCAGGTGAGTGGGGATTTTCTTTCAATAAACAGAACGCAATCATAAGACTAATATCCAAACTTTCCGTGAAAACATATATAAGAATTCAATCATGTCCGCGCGTTAGCAACATTTCTATTCATAGTCTGACATGAAACTTTGAAAATATTGTCCACCTGCTACAAAATCGCCTGGAAATTAGATATGGGTCAGATCATCAGAAAATAATGCAATTGATCCCTCAGTGTCCATATTGTGACCAAGCAACAGCCAACGAAATCAACTGTTACTATAGGTGTCTCCATTTGACCCAGGAAAATGACTTGGAAAATAGCGGATTTGCATAGCCGCCATTTTGAATGTTGATTCGCATGGAATTATGGGACTAATGGTACAGAAAACATGCAATGCTCAACATGAACTATTTATCAATGCTCTAATATCAATACATGTTTCCATAACACAAGTCCCCATCTTTCCCATCATGCATTTGGTTTTCATAGCTTATTTATAAAACCTGTGACATTGGTGAAAACATTCTTGCAATTTTCGATCAAAATGTTGCCAAATATTTGTATGTCAAATTTCAACTGAACCTATCCCAGGATGCACTCAATAGACATGCGCAGTGGCACATGAAATTCCCCTATTGGCAGTTAAACATTAAATTTTATTTCAAACATGGGTCAGCTACGTCTTTGCAATAATCAAATAAGATATGGGTCAGATCATCGGAAAATGTACAATTGGCAGCTCTACATATTGATTTAATTCTGCAAAATGATTGTAATTTATTGGACAGAAAAGAAATGTCCAATGCCGTCCGACCCACCCCCACCCCTGTAGGCAATTAGTATGGGTAAATTATGTGTTGGAATTAACGCACACAGTGTGTCTAAGTGTTTAATCTACGATAATCCCAACCCATGCCCACGCACGGTATGCGCATAGTTATGCTGGACCATTTGGCTTCCTATGTCCCCCGGTAACAACATATGAGACCACTCCCCGAGGACCATTATCAGACAATTATTTTCGACAGGGTGTTGTGTTACTGTGACATGGAACTGTTTCTCATTGCTAACGTGGGTCTGGCACTCGCGGTACCACCGTGTTACTGGCCCATTTGACAGTTAGCTCTTAAGATTCGGGGAGGCTGACTTAAAAAAGTGCATTGGCAAATAAATATGTGAAAAATGTATAGTTTACGTGTACAAAAACATCTAAACCTAAATAACTCAATGAGAAAATTGGACTCAATGGGTATTACAATACAACCGATGATTTTCAAGTATGTGATCAAAACATATTGGTTGTTTTTAGATACAGGTAACGTAAATGAATAAGGATAACAAATCAATAATTAAGGATTTTATAAGAATGTCCAGCGAACGTTTGACAATTTAAGTTATAATGGGATTATCATTCTTTCTGAGCTGTAGTCCATAACCTAATATACTGCACCTGTACCATTTTGCAATAACTTCATTTTCCAGCATGCTTGCCGATATTTCTAGCTGACGAATGAGGTTCTCCATGATTACGATGGAAATAATGGGTCATTTGTGCACACATTCTTTTTTAGATTTCCACACCCATAGCCGTGGCAGACCTCGGCACCAAGAAGGTGGCCACATTGGATGACGTTTCTGACTCTATTAAACAACAACTCCTTGTAATGGTCGAGTGGGCAAAATATATTCCAAGCTTTTGTGCTCTTCCCCTCGATGACCAGGTAATTGCAAAGTTTTCACGGTTTTTATTAAATGGGTATCACCACCATTCCGGTTTTCCAGATCTCCTCTCCCATACAAACGATTGTCTTCGGCCAGAAGAAGATAGCCACAATGAATGATATTTGTGAGTCGATGAAACAACAACTTTTAATTCTGGTGGAGTGGGCAAAATATATTCCTTGCTTCTGCGAACTGCCCCTCGATGACCAGGTTGGTGTTTTAAGCATAATAAGTAGGCCGTCACTTTGCACCTCTCCCCAGGTACATGTCTGATGGCCCTGTTTTAAAATCCAAAGCGAATTTAAAAGTTCGAATTTTAAAATTCAAAGAGAAGGATCGGGAGGGGGCGTGCTCCCAGAATTCGTACTCATTCATGCAATTGCTTACGACTCTCTATCATAGAGTTTGGTGGCGAACCCAATCTTGTGCTATTAATTCATTATCACCATTATTTAAAATGCACTATTTTGCTATTAGGTACTGATTATGATACTGATTATGAAAAAGTTGTACAAGGAGACGGCTACAATATAATTCTCTTGGATAGTTGTCTCCAACACATACTCATGTATACTTGTACATGCATACGTTACTTTTTTAAACAATTTATTTAAAAAATAATCCATAATAAAGAAATGTGCTATGAGACTCTTCAGCAACATAACTTGTTTGACTACAATGCAATGAAACTAATGGATTTTGCCAATAGAATCCTCAGCCCTTTATCTTTTCACTTTTCAGGTTGCTTTATTACGTGCGCATGCTGGAGAACACCTGCTGCTCGGTCTCTCACGTCGTTCTATGGATCTGAAGGACATACTGTTGCTAGGAAACGACTTCGTCATTCCTAGGAACGCTCCTGAACTAGAGATCAGCAGGGTGGTGGGGCGGATAATGGACGAGCTCGTCAAACCACTCAGAGAGGTTCAGATTGACGACTCAGAATTCGCCTGCCTTAAGGCTATTGTATTCTTTGACCCAGGTAATTATCAATTCCATTTCGGGCAAAAAGGTTCTATACACTTACAAGGAAAGTTATATTATTTCTTGTGGCATATTCATAATAGACAAGTTTATAACACCACGTTATATGACAGTGAATATGATAATTGGTATGCATGAAAATTAGTCAAGAGCATAACGTTTAACACCATTATTTTACGTTACTGGAACATTCAGTATAGTATCCGAATACTGGAACAGAACCAAATAATGTTTGACAACGCTCAAACGATAAGAAAACAATGGTGAAATGTCGATCGAACAATGATTCACGTTATATAATAATGCCAATGGCTCCAAAACGTTTGACGAATTTAACTTTTAAAGAAGATCATTTTCCTAGCGCATTCTTAAAACATTGTCTCAATTAGGAGATTAGGAGCTGAATTGTTGTCGGCTATCTCAACATCTGACTAAGATGGATTACCAATCGATATTTTTCTGGTTTATTCTGTACACGTAGTCACTTCAATACTGCCTGTGGTGTTTGACTTGCAAGTTGATCGCCAGAAATACTGAAAGGGTCTTATCTTGTTGATTTTCTGATAAGAGAGGCTACCAACGATAAGGAGTCAGTGAGTGCGATAAGAACAATCGTGATATGACCTAGAACAACTGGACTGCCGCACACCTGAAAATCTGTCATCACGTGATCAATGAATACCATCCAGTTTTACATTTATTAACTTATCTTGGTCCCCCGTCTATGTGATTGGATCCATAGAAATATCTGAATTTATCTGCGTGTATATCATCACCATACCCACAAGTGTCAAAACTTCATATTCACCGAATAACATCGGTCTCCAAGCCATATGAGTTATCTTTGAGGGGGAATGTCGGGCGAGGAACGTAATTCATGGGTCGACCTCTATAGAGCATATAATATATCCACCACACATGATTCAGTAAACATGTCTTCGCAATAAACTATCAATATTGGTCGGGTTGGGCAAATATAAACAGGAAGAAAGTAATCTAGATCTCGACATGGGTTTTAATTAAAAAAATATTTAAATAGTTTTATTTTATCTTTAGAATATATTATAGAAATTGTAAAAGATGATTGCTTAAAAGCAAAATTAATACGATGAAACTAATAAAAGCACGCCCCGCCGAGTGGAGGTTTAAACTATACTTATGTAGTTGTGCTATACAGACTGAAATGGTTTAATATATATGTACTAATTCATTCATAAACTGGAAATTATAATTTTTATCGGAATCATAACATAAAATTAAATTAAATAAATGAAAACCCGAACAACGGAGATCTATGTTATGATTAAGAAAATAGCAAGTTGAATAGAACTAGTATAATAATGTTCAAATATAGTTCCAAGTATCATTGTTGAAATATAATGAAGGGAGTAATCCTTATTGTTCTGTCATGTCAATATCATATATATATAAGATCCGGTGATGTTGAGAATTTCTGAATAACAGGTGTATTATGTGTAATACATTCTGCCAGAATAAACAATGTTCCACACCTAAACCAATCTATCGGCGTAAGCTAATCCTTTGCGTGAAATAACCCATCTCTTGGCTTCAGGCCTACATACCTTTACACCTACATCCTCACTACTCCAACTCCTTTAATTTTTATGTCATATGCTACTCCCGTGTAACAGCGGGAAAAGGCAATCCACACACCCTATCCCCAGAACTTATCAAGATACTTTTTCTTATTTATTCCCTTCAGATGCACGGGGTGTCAGCGATCCAGCTAAAATCAAAGCCATGCGGTATCAGGTCCAGATCAATTTGGAAGACTACATAAATGACAGACAGTATGATTCGCGGGGAAGATTCGGAGAAATCCTACTTATTCTACCGAACCTACAAAGCATCACTTGGCAAATGATTGAACAGATTCAGTTCGCGAAATTGTTTGGCATGGCCAAGATAGATAATTTACTACAAGAGATGTTGCTTGGTGGTAAGGACTTTTATCATAATATATTGATTGTGACATAACTTCTAAACTGATTTGGACACATTCTAACGATGGAAATCCTTCGATATATTTTAACAAAAAAAGCTATCTTATAAACAAAAGTTATCTATAAACTTTGTGTGTGTGCAAAACCGAGATGAAATTTCTAATGTGGTATATACCAGTACCTTAATTGAGCGAAGAGTATATAATGATTATAATCTAAAAGAATGCATAATATCTCTGTATAGTTAATGATAAGAATAAGTACGCTTTACCCACATCTATAACATAAGCCAAGTCTTTCCTATAGATTTAAAGAAACGAAGTGTGAGCTAAACATTGTATTAGATAACATTTTCGCAAACAGTTTGTCGGTGAGATTTCTTCTGTAAAATCTATTAAAAAAATCTATAAATCTATAAATTTCGAACATAATCATTAGGTTAAAGACCCATTTGAAATATCACCCAAACTGTAACAGCATCGCAATCATTTGCAAGTTTTCCGCATTAAGTAGTATATCAAAATGTACGGCAGTTTCAGCAAAAACACATGTATTCTACAAGAAAACCCTGTTGGATATAAGCGACAATGTTGTGTATGATATTAATTTTTGTCATTTCATTATTAAAGTCCTACGCATACTGATTAAGTTTAATGCTAATTAAGACCTCCCTGCTTTCCTTTTCCCGGTGCAGGTGCTTCCTCAGAGTTCCATGGCAATGCCATTCATCCACACATCCAAGGGTCGCATCTGTCTCAACATGGCGCAGGGGGACATCCTTACCAGCATCCATCCCACCACCTCCACCCTAACCACCACCACTACCATCCAGCAGCCCATCCCAACCACAACTCACAACATCAGCAACAACATCAGCAACAGCCAACAACAACCACGCACCCATCCAACCTTTCGCTGAATGCCCCAACCCTTACAGCTACTATTGACCCTAAATCCGCAGTCAATATGGCAGTTTCTCCAGCAGCTGTGAGCCCACCTCTAGACCATGCTCATCAGCCTTATCCACCCCTCCATCCCTGCGCTACAGAACCAACGACCAACCCCTCCTCCAGGTGCTCCTCCTCATGTTCTTCTCAGCCTCCCACCCCCAACAGTTCAACGGCCCCCGCTACATACACAACATCTCCGACTCCTGTTACAGGCGCCTCCGGATCACCAAGTACCGCTGCCGCTGCCGGACAGGCACAGCAAGAAGTGCAGCCAACTTCCATGCCTTCAGCGCCTTCCTCTATAAGTGGCGAGTCGTCCCAAGTAAACTCACCACACCAAGAGCCAATGAATGGCCAACATGACGTCACACCAATCCCATCACCAACGCCTATGCAAGGTGTAATTGCAGCCTCAGTGGCGATGGTTAACCAGGAACCGTTCAAACTTCAGCCTGTACCTCAGTTCAAGAGAGAGGTGCTTTAATTAACATACACAGATAAGAGGGTTTAATCAAATATATAATTATACGAAATCCATGATATGTATGAGATAAGATGCGTGGGTATCTGCTTAGTATTGTATTTTTAAGCAAAATTTGGTTTATCATAGGTATGGAATCAATGCTACTCTTGATGTCCGGGGAGGCCTCTTGTGTGTGTGCGGGGTGGGGGGTGGGGGTGTACACTGGGGGTAGGGGAGTCAATCTATGGTGCATGACATAACAATTCGTGTTTTCAGTTACCAATGCTATTCAAAGGTATTAATTACCTTTGGATTAGACAGACATTAACCCTCCAATTAGTGGAGGCAGAATTACCCTGGTGTAATGATCTAAAATATATATTTAGGAAAAATAAATTCTAGTTTATTTTTGACTATTTTACCTACAACTTGTATAGCATTTATGAAGTCCCATACCTTTAACATGTGAGTACATATGTTGGGGTAATTGTGGCCTTAAATATGAAATGTATGTGCCTATATTTTATATTGACTTAGGCGTGTTTGATATGGTCCGTCTTTAGGGAATGGTGATTTGTTCCTCGGACAATGTACATATTTTTCTCTACTACCAAAAATCAAATGGCATTCACGCTGTGTTGACTAAGTGCCTGTACTTAAAATACAAACCAAAGTGCATTGTTGAGCGGTCATTATAATGGCTATATCATCAAAGTATTGTATTATTACAGTATAACATGTATGTACATTGGAGATGTACATGCGAGTGATTTTATATTTTCTATATAGATATATAGAGATTATACATGTGTGCCCATATACTTAGCAAAAGAAGTCATTATTTTCCTTCTTTTATGTTTAGATCAAGGGATATGCTGACAATGGAGTTTAATCTTTCACTTTGTACGTTTTATAGTCTGGCGAGAGAATCTGTGATTTAATGCCAAAAGGATTGCCAATGCCTTTTTAACGTGATTTCTGGTCGATAAGAGAGGGCTGGCCCAAATAGACATTTAACATGAGGTAATTCATATCGATGATGATAACAAGTATTGTTTTAAGAGTTCTCTCTTGTACATAGCATATATACCTTCATACAAATACAAGTGATTATTATAGACTTGCAAATACAAAATGCAGCATTATCTTGAAAATTCAATCATAAAATGTTGTTCGTTCATTGACATAAAGTATCTGATATCGCATCTATACACATCTATTGTATCACATGTATTATTATTGTACAATGAAAAGAATCAAATCATTTATTTACAGTGATTATACAGTGTAGATAAAAGTTTGTGTTGTCCATAAACCGGGCCATAAAGCTTAGCCTTTGACTCAGTCTTCATATCCAACAGGTGCGCTGTGTTTCAATAGATGATGTATTGCTTAGGCATGCCAACTTTGTAAAACGGGATTTATATAGTCATCCCTAAACATCCCTTGATAGGAGTGGAAGTCATATATACCTTTAACGTATACCTGTATTTAGTCATTCAGTTTTACAGATGATACATTATGCACTGAGTTAAAGCTTTCTAAAGAAATACGTCAATCGCTCATCTGGTCAAATACATTAATTACTCAACAATGGCTTGAGAAGTCAGTCAAACAGTAACACTTAGGAGTGTAATTGGTCATTTATGTCATTGGTCAGAAAAGTAGGGTTAGTCCTCATTTCCAGCCGTCCGTGCCTGATATGGACTTCAGTTCCAACTCATCGTTTCCTTAAACATAACCACGCACAGTGAAGCACTTACTATTTTGTTAATAACTGTGATTGGTGTTCTGGTATTCGTCCAACGACTGTAACCCCACACTATATGGAATGATGAAGAAACCTGTTCTGGCGATATCGTGGAAAATGTATACTTGTAATGGACGCTACATGTATTTTCTTTCGAACTTGGACATGGTTTAATCTATCATTTTCATTGCCGAGACAACGTCTGGAACATTCCAACAAATGTGCATGTCGAATGTGACTACACAAATAAAATGTTGTCCTTTGAACACAATATGACTTGCGTTTTCTTTTCCTACAAGAGGCTTTGGGTGAATTCTAAGCATTGGATGAGGACTGGTGTATGTATAATAAAGAGTAGTTGATTTTCTCAGTTTCTAAACGCGTAATGAAATATTCGAAATGTCTGAGTAATTGGGGAATGACTATCTGAAGTGAGTTGTGAACTTCGATTACATTTTTGCCATTAATTAGAGCTAGTAAACTAAAAAAAATGATGATCGTATGGCATGTGGCGAAGACGAGATCGTGTATTATCCTCCACAAACTGTTTATTGTTATTGAAACAGTTAAAACACTCGATGAATCTAAATGTTTCTATATTGACTTCAAATGGCTTATGGGAGCATCAATAAAGCATAAGGTAGACTATGGAGCGATTTTGAACATTAATTGCCCGGAATCGCCCCTGAGGGACATTTCATACAGCAGAATAGTCTGATAGACTGATGGGAGGAATATATATATATATACACGTATATTATATGCAAATCCCTGTTTCAACTAATTCAAATGGTAGAGGTTAATTGGCGAGGATGGTCACCAGATGGAGCAACATCAAAGGTGTTATCCTGTGCTGCCACAAGTGATTCGCAATTAATTTGTGTTCGTTGCTACCAACCAATCAATCACAATTGTGCCCCATTTTATTTGTCAAATTTAATTAATCATCCTTATTATATGCGCATGCTATATGGGAGGTGCTATAAGTGGGGTGCTATAAAAATATTCATATAGGACGTGTCCTATAAGAACGTAGTTGTCTAAAAATAGCTCTGTTGAATGCTTCGCGGAGCTTTGGCTCTCCGCGAAGCATGTAAACAAATGCCCGCGATCGGTATTCCACCCGTGATTCTGGTACTATGATTATAGAAATACAAAAAAAAAACCACATCATTAAATAGGGCATTAAATTCTCTATTGAATGATATAAGATTTGTTAATGTAGGCCAAGAAATGGCTGCGATATGAACGTTTTAAGTCAACAATATAAGTAGCATGATCGCACAGTGGGCACCGAACATTGTAGGCCTACTAACGGGGCTGTCAGCGGGGCTCTCTGAGACTTCTTTAGTATTTTTTTTAGTGATATCTGATGACATATGATTAAATTCTATGCACATATAATAAATATAGAATGGGACGAGCCGGCAATAATCGAAAATTTATTGGACTTGATTCGTCCACATAATAATCGTGCTTATGTGGACGAATCTCGTCCAATAATTTTTCGATTATTGCCGGCTCGTCCCATTCTCTCTATTTATATCTTGCAATAACAAAAGATATGCTATATGGAATCCGAATAGACTTCATCGATAGAACAAGGTAAGGATACTTGTGTGTCTGGAAGGGTGGGCGTATAGGCCTATTTTCCGGACTCATGAAAAAAACTGGTATTCAACATAAAAATGACATTTTAGGGAGTTGGGGTGGATTGATTGCTATTAACCGTCTCAGTCAAAATATGAAAAGGGGTTTACCAAATATGAGCAAACAACAATTTGGTGAAGATACCAATAAGTCTATTTGTTATCATTATGTTTATTAAAAGTTGTATGTAGGTTTTTTAATATTGAACAGTATTTACAGCAATTTTCGTCGTCAAAGAACCTTATTCCGCATGAGTTACGTCTCCGGTTTAATATTCACATTACATGCAGGCATAAACGAATTTTTAACGCAAATATTTTGCATTTGGTCACATGGAAGTTATTAGAATAGTGATAGCGACAGAACAAGAACACCGATATCACAGTTTAACCAAAACTGGGTATGAAATTCTTAGCATTAGACTCAAGCTTACTCAAGGAAATAAAACTTTATTGCATATAATTTATATGGAGCATCAGAGTGGTGAACAGCTTCTACTGGCCAGTTACAAGTCATGTGTCTTACAATACACAGATACTTCAACTCATCCTTATAGAACGCTATGTGAAAAGTTACCAAAGGAGAGATCCAGATTTGAACGGTCGTATCTCTAATGACTGGGAAGCCTTGTGCATATACATTACCAATTTGTGTAAGCACAAAGGTACTTCATAGTTTCGAAACCTTAGTTACTCAACTAATACATGAAAATGTGTCAAATGGTATATAGAGTGAACCGAATTAAACATACATAATTCGACAATATACACTTTCTATTTTCATCTGGTCAGACTGGTCCAGTACATGATGTCCATGACAGCATGTACTGAATTAATATTCAACTGAACGATCACCAATAACATAGCGGATTGTAAATGTGAGATAATTGCATTTTTCTAGGATGAATACAATGAGTTATGGAGTCCACAAATGGAATCTTCGAGTCAGAAATGCTCCAAAGCTGAATGTGGCAAGATAAAAAAAAACATGTACGTCTTTTGCGCATTATCTGATGGCATTAGTAGAGGAAAGTAGGTGCCTTGACTTAACCCACCATTCATTGCATGCGAGGTATATAAAACAAACTTTTTAAAAATCAGTAAAAACTAATATCAAATTAAATAAGTCATGAAAATGAACATCTCTGTGAAAATTCAAGAACAAGCAGAAAGCTAACGAGAGACGTAATGGGAACTTGCAAACTTATGTAAGCAAGTCCAGGAGACACTAAAGTTTCTACAAATCATGTATCAAATTAAATACCCCGCCAATCAACCCTTCGCGATATGTACATCTTTCTTCAAAATTATTCTTATCATAGGATAACACACCTAGGATAATATAACAAACCTGTACATACACACTTTTACAAAAACAACTATAATCGATGCCAGCAATTCAACGCTTTTGATACCACATTTGAATTGCAAGCCACTTAATTTCAATATACGTCATTGAGCTTTGGAAATACATAATGATGAGTGTTACCCCATCGCATAATACCGTATAACACCGAAATATAGTGACATTTCGTACCGTGGAACTAAAAATGATAGAAGACAAACATGTCCTCAACTTAGCGAGAAGAGACGTGGATTACTGCGTCGTCTTATTCGTTTTGATCTTCTGGGCATGGCTGGGTCGGCTTCACTGTCTGACGATGAAGACGACCCACTGTCTTCAGGCTCGGAGTCCTCACATCGATAGAACCATTCATTTAAGGTGCCGTCCCACTGGAGAGATGAAAATGAGTTAGATATTAGTACATGAATAAATGGGACATTCGGGGTATGAAATAGTACATGCCCAATACCAAGATTTCGTTTGTTTACATTCTTATCTTAAACAATGTCTGTATCGCTTATTCCATGCCCACACTGAGGGGCAATAAAAATGGGGCAATAATATACAAAAATCATACTGGGCATCTACCGCATGAGTTCCAATTTGTTTTAACTCTTAAATTGTACGTTTGTTTATCTCGCTTTAAGTCGATTCAATATCAACAACAAAGTTTAATATTAGAGGATTCGAATTAGTGGCGCCTTGTTCCATTCCCTATATTATTATATTGAGTCCAAATATGGAATGTTTTTATTACGGGAAGATCCATCTTTGATATATTTGAAACATGAGAGTGCATGACATCCTGCTTTGCTTGGATGAGTCATCCAAAATAACCTGAATACTAAACACAGGACTCGATATCATGGGGTCCAACGGGTAATGTTTACACTTCTCCGATGCCCAAACGCAATATTGTAAGTCACGCTTTTCATGACTGTCACAGAATAAATAGTCATAGAACCCCAAAGACAAACATTCGCTAAGATTTTGAACACAAAACATTGCGTCACAGTCATCACACTACACGTTTTATTCTTGATATTCATGAGGTTCAATTCTAAGTGCTTCATCTCTAAACAAAGAAGTAAATTAAAATCTAACCATAAAATTACTTACAGAAGATGTAATGATTCTATGTTCATATGGATGCCAGGACACATCTCTGACACAGGCGCGATGACCTTTAAGTTTCCTAACCACAGCTCCGGTAAGGGCATCGTAAACTGGAGAAAAAGAATATCTCATGAACACAACGGTGTAGTTACCGACAAGATGCATATTTCTTTATTACAAGTGTATAAAGATTTGCTTTTTATCAATAATGATACATCCGGACCATTTGATAAAAAAAATGACCTACTATATATTCCATTATTCTTATTAATCTAAGATTAATCGAGGAATATAAATTTAGAGCTACATCAGAGCCTTGGGTGATTAGATAACCACGATTTTGTTTAAATATTCATTCAGGGGATACCCTCGTTCCCTTGACAGTTTTGTATTCAAAGATTTAAAAGATTAAATTTTGATATTACCAATTAAATTTATACTTACTTATACCAGCTCCTGTTGCACTACCCGTATAGATATAACGTTGTCCAGTTGTGAAGGCAGGAGAGAATCTACATCGTACTAACGTGTGTAACACACTGTGTCCTCGATACGTCATAAGCGATGTGTCTCCTTCCACTTTCCTGCGTTTATTCACATCTATAGGAACCATATATATTAGCTCAGATTTAGAAATGTAAAGTTAGTATCAAGTTTAGAGCCAAGAGCATTAAGGTGCAGCTCAAAAATCAATATTTCCGAATTTGAAGATACTAAAATATATCAATAAAAACTTACTTCTTTTAGGACATTGTTCCCATCGATAATCCCATCGTTGGCGTGCCACTTGTCTCCGTGTTCCCTATAGGTCGAAATATTTTAAATTAACCCCTTCACCCCCACTGGCAACAATTGTTGCCAGCCCCACGTGGGCAAATTTTGCCCCTTTTTGCCCATTTGGGCAAATTTGACCAAACTTGACATAGTCATAGAAATTTGGGGTAACTATGTATTATGAAGTATTTTGTATCACTATAACGCATACATCATGGAAATTAATTCTCTAGTATTTATTTCCATGGCAACTCAAGTGGAATAGAATGGTAACCATGGAAACAATGTAACAATTTAGGGCTCATTTTTGTCTCTTTTCCTGTTTGTATTTAGCTATTTTGAGGAATTTGTCTTCACAAAAACATTAGATTTGAAGGTCTTTGATGCCTTGATATTTCTAAAGAAAAAATATAGCTCTACTAGAAAAACCGTTTCCATGGAAACAGATTTTGACAAAATACATTAATTTTCACACAAAATTATTTGTAAATTGAAATGAATAATTTCCATTAAAACATTCACCCAAATTTGCTGAAACTCTCAATTTTTGCCAGGCATATCAAAATTAGTGGTACGAATCCATTTTTCTCTGGGTCTGTCAATGGTAACCATGGAAACGACTTAGGATATATACCCTAGGCTAATTTCTCCCAGAAAATTAATGATTTTTCAGAAATCTCCTGATATAGGCAAGTGTGGTATCAGAAGAAAGGTCTCGAAAAGGAGAATTCAGAAATATAATTCATTTTCAAATTGGGTTAGTGCTGTTACCATGGCGACCAAAAATAGAAAATTTCTTTAATTTTCTAATTCATGTGTTTTCATTTGGTTGCTATGGTAACAGACTCATAAAATGTTGTAAAAACTAACTTAATTTAATAGGGGAATCATTTAGATTGACTTGAGCAACAGAAACAATAGAAAAATCCCCATTAAGTAGGAAAATCGTCAAATTGAATACAGGGGTGTCTATTTTCATACCTTCTCCATAATGGTATTCTGGTAAACCCTATAGAGGTAGGTATTATTGAATGATGTTTCCAAGGTAACCTTTAGGAGTCCCCTGATGTGTTTGGTATCAAAATGTTCCTAGTGACTTAACCAATCTAGACCCAACAATATCTAAATCATATATTAAAGAATATTTGAATGAAACTAAAAATAAACTAATTATCTTAATAAAACAATGCGTTGCCATGGTAACCGATTTTTAGTACATAATCATTTCAAATACGGGATCTCTATGGAAAGTGCTTCAAGGTGATATATATATCTTATGGTGAAGGAAAGTGTTAAATTATATTTTTTATTCAGATATATGCATATTAATTGTAGGAAATTTACCCCCGAATTCCCCTGGGGAGGCTGGGGTTGAAGGGGTTAAGAAATAATTGGATACTACAAGAAACGTCGAATGCATAACCTTATATTACTTTAGTGACTCTAACAGAAACAGGTAATATTTACAAATGTAAGCAATGTCATTTGGCACAACTTTCACCAGAAATGTACAAACATTACTTTTCTATTACCGTAGTGGCCCGTTTATAAGCCGGGACTTGTTTAAAAGCCTATCTCGAATACAGACCGGGGGGTGTGGGTCATGAAAAAATAAAATCCTCTAAAATTTAATTCTCGATTAAATCTCAATTGCAGGCCGGGGCTAAAGGGGGGTCGAAACAAATACAAGTCCGGGCTTATGAACGGGCCACTACGGTATGTTTTACTCACCTCCTCGGCGGACTTAGAGGAAAACTTTCTTATGTCCCATAGCTTGATGGTCTGGTCTTTACAGTTAGATATGAGGTACCTGGCATCACATTTACTGTCAATAAAGGTGATACCATCTGTATGGCCGGCAAGCAAACCGACAGGCGTAGGGCTCTCCTCACTCAACATGCGGCGATCCCAAACCTGAACAAAAACACATTAATAAAACATAATTAATTGATACAGTCAATATTTTCCGCAAACGCTTTAGCATTATCTGAGAAAATTGTTTTTACGAATATCTAATCCTCTGGAGAAATAATTGTGGTTTCTCTTCAGAATGAGAGATCTGCGCTCACTGAACACTGATATGTAGCATCTTAATCAGACAGAAAGGAACTATAATACCTTGAGTAAACCGTCATCACCACCACTAAACAGAATCTGAGAAGTTGCATCTGCAAAAGCGACAGCGTTAACATCGTCCTCGTGAGCATGAACCTGGCAACATAAAATATAGTGGATAAGACAAGGGTCTAGACGCAACACGAACTTCACAAGAGTTATTGGATATTTACGTATGTTAATGTCTTCCCTGTGATTTAATGACCTCGAGGATTTTGCATGTATTTTATCATTACTCATATCTAATGTTTGTGTGTGTTATCATATATGTATTTATCATAACCATGATGATTGCATTACTACAATTCTAAATGGCAGTGGGTATCCAGGGATAAGCTCTTCTAGGTGTTTCTAGTGAATAATAAAGTATTGCACCATTCCCGACCCCCTAGAATCAGCTAGATGACTAAGGATGACCCAGTCATGGGATCATATAAGGTCCAGTCAGTCAGTCATTTCACACTAATTACATTTGATAACTCCCGATCTACTATATCTGAATCGATTGACATTAATTCATGTTGTGTTCCCGCTTTTACCTTATAAGATAAGATAGTAATAGAGCTAGCAAATATCCTATTTAGTGAAGGCATAACTTACTCGCAAAATGCGTTCGTTTCTCTCACGACTGTAGATGTACATACTTTGGTCGTTGGCACTGGATAAAATACAACAATTCCTATTTATACGATCCTTGTAGTTGCTAGAGGTAAGTATTATACTAATTAATGAGCTATCAGTAACCAAACTATTATGATGTCGCCATCCGGCCTCAAAGTAATAATAAAAAACAATAAGAAAGAAGCTCAATTTAGCACACCCCCTTTTGATGTTTATCGTTAGGCAAGACATGGAAAATGGGAACTACATTAAATGTAGATTAGTCGGTTATATGTAATGGCCCAAACAGCTTTCATAAGCAATTACATAAGACAGTCGATGTATAAATGACTCTGCTGAAAGAATCAAAATCATTAACTGTATAACACTTCGATTCATATACGAGAAAGAATCAACAATGATTCAGCTATTTTCTCCAGGCCTTTTTTCAGGCCAATTCTTAACCATATCTTTCTTAACATTATCATTATTAAATCAAGACCCACTGATGTTGGGACGTTCGCAGATAAAATTCCAAAAGAAATCATATATGCATGAGGGACAATAGTGATTGAGAAAACAGATTAACAAAACGAATACCGTAAATGTAAGGAAGTGTACTATGTTGTTGAAACACTAGGACAAAGACACAGAACGTCTTCATGCGACTTATATAAGCCACCATGCATTGAGGTGTGCTGAGGATATGAGAATACTAATATAATATTAAGTAGAAAATGAAGAACGGTGAGCTATCACTACAGGCCCAGCATCAAAATGACTAAGCTTGATTCATAAAACCAATATGTCACTAGTGTTGTAAATACAAATGTTTTTTTGCACATGGCATGATTGCGAGTGGTAATTCTTAATTCTAAGAAAAATAGGGAAAATGTGTTTCTCAAGCAGAGTGACATTGAGCTTTTTTTGCTGATTAGACTAGTGTATTTTTCCCTGCTGATTTTTGCATCATTTCCTGATCTACTAGAATGATCAATCATCAACTTTTAGATTTAGGATTAGCCAAAAAATATTAATCTAACATGTTTCTAACAGGAAAATGAGCCCGAACTCGAGTTCGCTTACCCGCCAAGAATTTCTAGATTGTCCGAGGAGAACGTGAGGGAGAAAATGGCAGTGCGGCTGTCATCACGACAAAGGGGCAGGGCCACATGAGTCTCCTGCTCCCCATAAATATTACACAAGTGGACTGCAAAGGTGAAAACAAACGAGCCAAAAGGTAACAATCGTTAAAAAATAGTATACATGTACAGATTATATATTAGTATGGCGGTCACTAAACCATTACAAACGGGTCTACCAGCGTAGGTTTGAAGTCCTGGATAAAAAAAGAGATTACAATTTGCTGATAAAACAGGCAAGATACCTATGTCCCTCTGCATCAGGTGTTATTTTTTAATGTGATATTATTTTATTGCGTTGGTAGGTACTTGTTTTTATTTACCTTGAATATATTGGCACATATCTAGTTAATCTGGACTGTGTAGCATCTAACTATGCTAGAACGCTACTGTTTGTTATTTAACGGCCATGTTTTAATATCTAGATAGTAGCGGCACAAACCAGCTCTACAAAAATTAGCAGGTTAGACATGTGTTATCAAAATGTTTTGAGTTGTATTGTCTATTTTATGAATGGTAAATATGTCATGATATTTTTATGTTTTACTTCAGTTGCTTTTCTGATTTGGGGGGCCTAAAAAAGGCGAAATACATGAATATTATCGTTGCATATATAGGACAGTGTCTCGGTGGCTAGAAAGGAAGAATACCCATAACATAACATAATGTAAATAATTGATAGCTAAGCTTCAACACATTTAGTGCAAGAGGTAGTATGGGGACAAACATGATTGGATGTAAAAACCAACTAAATTAACTAAGTCGGTTTTAAGGAAGCCATGCAGAATGAATGTATGAAACGGTGTATTCGATCATCCATCCTACCCCGCCAGAATTTCTTTGTTGTCCATCGAGAAGGTTAGAGAGAATACACAGAAACTGGACTCTAGTTCCGGACTCATACACAATGCATCGTGCGTGTCGTGATCTCCATGTATGTTACACAGATGGACTGTAACATAGATATACATTTAACCCAAATTAAACGAGGAAATTAGCAGGTATGAATACTCACAACCACAAAAATTATTTCTTCAATGTTTCCTGTATTCCCTTATGTTTCCGTTTCCTTTGCACAGTGAATTACAATGTATGACAACTCGGGTCGTATATTAGCACATCTAGTTAAACTGGCCCGGTGTGCTAAACAGTTTAACTTAAAATATATTGTAAAGTTTTTCAAATATACTGCCAAAATTCTGAAATGCTAATATGTTTAATAGTGAATATCATTCGAAGGATAAACTTGTTACTTACTTGAATCTGACCAACTTGAATAGATGAGGAAATTGCCATCGGGGCTGTAAAAGATAATAAGATATTATGTTTTTCGATATCCTAAATCAGTACATTAAATACAGGCTTATTAAGTGAAAATATTTGCCATTTACCTGTCAAAAAAGATCACACAAATTCCTTCGGCTTCCATAATTGTTGACAAATTGCCTTTATCTTATCTTAATCCGATTTCACTGAGTAAAAGTCATGAGCTACATGTTGAATTCTTAAAATCATCAAAATGTGGAACACTACACCTTCAGAAGAAAAAGAGGTTCGTGTTATATAATGTGCACACTGAAACCAGATGGGAAGACTGTTCTTCCGTGGGAACATATTCCCATAGATGAGAGGAACCTTACCTGAAGGCAGTATCGAGGACACTCCAGCCCACATCCTTGGCACGAACAGTTTTGAACAAACGGAACTCGCCATTTCTTGTGTCGTAAATTCTAATCTTCTGGTCTAAGATGAAAAAGGGGGTTGTTATTAAACAAGAATGTATTGTCTGAAAAAGAAAAATGTTAATATGGAATCAAACAAATGCACATGAGACCCCCTCGGAGAATACAAAAGATGGGTACCTTGACTCGCAGAAAGGAATATATTGCCATCAGTTGAATAGGTACCACAGAAAGCCTTTTGCTGAAAACGTTCTATCGTCCTCGATTTATTCGGCAGATAACTAAAAAGTAAATTAAAGAAGCAAATGAGTCAGATGGCAACAGTAACTTGCTGGTTGGTTGCGATATTGTTTTTCACGATAATAAACACAACGATATATATGTATGTAGTGAATTCGCTCTCTCGACGCTTCCAATAAACAAAAGTCAACAAATAGGCTACCTGCTACTTTCTGGTTTATTGTCCGGATCAACGGCCCTTCTGAAATAATCGGGACACAACTCTAGGATCCGCGTGTTGACTCTGACTTTATTGCGCATGCGCGCCGGTAGTGACGTAGTGTACATAAACATTACATCCTCTTTTTTAACAAATTTTAGATGGATGTCAGGATGAGTATTTTCAATATAGCACCTGAATAATTTGCTGGTCAAATTATGTTGAACTCAAGTACAGATCATGGGCAGTTGAAATACATGTGAACATGGATTATACCTTTTACATGAGATTCAGTTGACTTAGTGTATAGGACTAGACATTTATGCGAATTGCTAGCAATAAGTCTTTTAGCACCAGAACAGTAAAACACATGAGGTTCAGATCAAACGGTGTAGTATTGAGAAATAACATGATAGTATAAAGTTTGGTCAAGTATGCAGACACGTGGCGTATGTTTAGTTTAGTTTAATTTGTAACGTAGTCTTTCATCCAGACCGGGTCTTTCCTCTGTCTGCTAGGCCTGCCAGTTGGTTGGACAGGTTGAGTTGGAAGGGGTTGCGCAGGTGGGATTTGAACTGGCATTGGACCGGGACGTATCTCCTGAGTCGGGCGGACTTGAGGTTGTATGTTGGGAGTTGGCCTTTGTCCCTGTTGGGCTGGTGGTCTGATTGGATTCATGACGATTGGTGGCAAGCGTGGCTCAGGTGTCCTGACAGTGTGAGGCTGCTCTTTAGTTGTCATGAGGTCCCTCCTGTTCCGTCTGTACACTCGTCCCTGCTCTCCTGCCTTTATTATGTGAGAGTTTGGGGAGTCGTCAGGCCTGATGTATTCAGCCGGTTTCCAGCCTTCTGGCGTCCATACTCTTGTGCCTTGATTTTCATTGATTGGCTTCAGTGGTTGCGCATCTCGGTCGTAGTATAGCTTTTGCCTTCGCCGATATTCGATCATCTTATCGTGGACCTTTGTTGGTTCTGGGACCGCTGGTTTAAGCTTGCTGTCTGTAATGGGAAGGCTTGTCTGGGCACGTCTACCTTGCAGTCTCTGCATTGGCGAGCCCATCACATCATCTCGGGGAGTATTCCTTAGGTCAAGGAGTGCCAGGAAGAAATCGTCTCCAGATTTCTTGCATTTCTTCATCAGCTGCTTGATCTGCCTCACCCCTTCTTCAGCCAGACCATTAGATTGTGGGTAGGTTGGCGAGGAGGTGATGTGGTTGATGCCATACTCTGTGGTAAACTTCTTGAATTCGGAGCTTGAGAATTGTGGTCCGTTGTCACTGACCAGAGTCTCCATAATGCCGTACCTTGCGATGTTGGTTTTAAGGCGCTTGATGACTGTGGTGGCTTTCGTGTCTTGGAGGAGAGGTGAGACTTCTAGAAAGTTTGAGTAATAGTCTACCATGACTATGTAGTGTGCTCCGTCAAGTTCAAAAAGATCTGTGCCCACTTTGTTCCAAGGTAGCGGTGGAATCGGATGGATTGTCATCGGTTCTTTCTGTTGCTTGCTACGGTTTTCCAGACAGGTGGTGCATTTATTGGCCATTTCTTCGATTTGAGCGTTGAGACCGGGCCAATAAATCATGTCTCTCGCTCTTTGCTTTGTCTTCACAATGCCTGTGTGAGATTGGTGTAATATTCTCAGCATTTTGCTTCTCAGGCTTTGGGGAACGATGATTCTTTCTCCCTTGAATAGGATGCCGTTGTATGTGCTGAGCTGATCTCGCAGGCTCCAGTATGGGACTGCTGCACTTGGAAGGTCTTGTCTTGTTTGGGATTCCTTCAAAGGCTCCGACTAGTGCTGATTGGAACTTGTCCGCTGAGCATTTTGCTCCCATGGGCATCCGTAGGTTTCGGTATCTACCAAAAGGCGTATTGAACGTGGTTAGATGTGAGCTCCTCTCGGATAACTTGATCTGGAAGTAGCCCATATTCGCGTCTAGGGTGGTGAAGTATTTGCTACCGTTCAATCTGGTGACAATATCATCTATATTGCTCATGGGGAAGTGTTCTCTGAGGATTGCCTTGTTCAAGTCTGTCGGATCGATGCATATCCTCACTTTGTCCTTATCCTTCTTGCTAACCACTACCATGCTGCTAACCCATGGCGTTGGTTCTGTCACCTTCTTTATGATGTTTGCTTTCTCCAACCTGTGGAGTTCATCCTTCACCCTTTCTCTGAGAGCAGAAGGTACAGACCGCGGTGCATGAATGACTGGGGGGAAACTTTCGTCTATTTTGATATCATATTCCCCAGGGAGACACCCAATTTGATCGCCAAATACGTCTGCATACTTGTTTACAATGTTTTCACATGCATCATTAACCATTACTTTGTTTGCGCGAGTCACAAGACCAAATTTGACACAATCTGCTCTACCCAATAGATTTATATCCTTCTTACCATCTAGAACCTGGAAATCTACGTTCCTTGTCATATCTTTGTAAGTACATGGTAGAGTAACAATACCTGTGGCTCTGTTGCTTTGACCGTGAATACCTGTTATGAACATCCTACTAGGCTTCAATACGTAGTTGGTCTTCAGCTGCTGCAAAGATTTTAGGCTAAGAATGTTGCATTTTGCACCTGTATCTAGTTCTACATCAATCATATCATTTGCAACCTTGAAAGATACAAAGAAATCATCATCAAAATCATCATCTCCTGCAGTGTAAACATTGACGCTACAGTGCATGGTATCAAACGTGTCAAACATTTCATTCATATCATTATCAACATCAGTGTTATCATAGTAGTTACCGTGGTCGCTGTACTCAGTGTAACTCTCATAACCTTCATTACCATTGGTGTAATGCACATTTCTACCTCGACTGTTACCCCTTCCACGGCCATTAGACTGACCGCGACCTCTTTTCTGGTAATACTGAGAATTATCGCGAGGCTTGTTGCCTTGATTTGCTTGGCATAAAGGTGACCTTTTGTAGTGACCCCTAAGCCCACAACCTCCACAATACTCACTATCTGCTTTACAATATGTTGGTGGATGGTTGCGGCAACATTTGTTACATTTAGGTGATTGGCCTTGGTAGCCTGTACCACGACCTCTACCTCTACCTCTAGCAAAACCTTGGGGTTGACCCCTGCTACCTGAGTGTTTCTGATAGTGTACTTGTGATTCGCCCTGATTCTGAGTTTCTAAAGATTTCACATGGGCTTTTGTAAGTTCGACCTGTCTGCAGATCCTGGTAACATTGTTCATAGTTAGCTCATCATCCGAAAGTTCCATTAGTTTTTCAGTACACTTAGAATCATTGACCCTATTTATTATCATGTCAATGATGAGGCTGTCTTCCAAGGCCCCATAGTTGCAATGTTGAGCTTTAGCCCTCAAGTCAGAAATGAAGCCCATGATGGTTTGAGTCTTTATGTTTCTGGTTGTGCCAAGGAACTCCTGCCTTTTGATACTACGGTATCTGTGTACCCCAAAATATGCGTCAAACTTAGCAAATACAGTGTTCAAGTTATACCTGTCTTCTGCAGCAACTCCTACTACTCCTAGGATGCCATTATCTGGGTCAGCTTCAACTGCATCAATGGCTAGAGCCCAAACAAAACTATCATATATTTTCACATGCTCCTTGCCCATGTGTTTTAGTAGCTGTCCCACCAACCTTCTACCAGCGGCATCATGTAGTCCTTTGGAGTCTAGGTGGATTTCAAACTGTCTCTTATATGCTTCCCATTCACTAGCACATGATTCAATGTCTGATGGGTTGAATCTACCAAGCTTGGCTCCACTGTCGTCGTCGGCCATTTTGAGTGTGGGAAAAGGGAGTCACAACCCACGCTAGGTCTAGCTGATATAAACAAGTCCAAAGCAGCTTAAATGTAGCTTAACAGCTCGCTACAGACCTTTCTATAGTATCCCTAGTGGGTTATCAACAAATCCTGATTGTTTCGGATGGCTTGCATCGTTCTAACACAGGAAATTCGACCACATCTGACACCATGAAATAATCGGGACACAACTCTAGGATCCGCGTGTTGACTCTGACTTTATTGCGCATGCGCGCCGGTAGTGACGTAGTGTACATAAACATTACACCTTCTACAAAACCCCAGTGCTAGGGTAGTCACATTCTTATGTAAGGCACAACAGGTGTCATATGATGTACACACAGTATAAAGAGGACAAGCGTGTCCGTACATATAAGAGACTTTACTCTACAGTAAGTTGGTATAAGAATAGGTAGAAGGAATGACAATGTTATAATGAGAACTGGGTAATATAAGGGAGAATTTGAATTACATTATTAGAAACCGGCCCCAGTGCGTGGGACACCTCTGGTGTAAACTAAGCACACCAGCTCTTTATGAACTGGTTGCACCTGGGGGATTGTAAAGCCACTACATGTACATGGGAAATCTGGTTACGGCTAATAAAACAGTGTTTCCAGCATTTCATATAAACATAGTTCACTGATTTTTCCTTGGTGAATTTTCAAAATGCCTTGATATATTTTTCGACCAATTTCCAGTTAGATAAGTCTGCAGTAAACAGTAGTTGCGGTGAACATGGTGAAAGAAGTACTTCCCACAGTAATAAGCCACCATAGCCAATCACCCTAATTTGAGGCATTTTTTTTTTATCAATATCCCAGACTTTTTCCCTGACTGGAAAAGGGGAACTAATTTTCCGGGTTTTCCCGGATTTATAGGATATACTGGTGGTTAAGGGTAGTAAAGTTAGTGACTTACTTGCATCCAATAAGGTTACGATTTGCAGGAGAGAATCCTCTATTATACCGCATGCCTATTTCACGCTAGAAAAACAAAATTATGAACATTATAAATAATTTTGACCAAAATGAAACAGCATGAGTAATGATATACGAAATATCTTATAATTAATTGTATTTTATAATTAAGTAGAGCTTAAGCAAAAGTCCAAGGTGATTACGATCAGTGCCTTTGATATAGAATAATATTTTCTGAGAAAATACCCTGCGCTTGGGTAATCCGTCCAACTCACCAAGTTGAGCATCCTATTGAGGCCCACTTTATGGTTAGAGGCAGTTATATCACATTTGTTGAAAATGGTGAGGCCAGACTGTTGCAGGACTTCGTGAGCGAATTGGCTTGTCTGTGGTGAAAAATAACCATTAGATGAAACAGAATTTTAATATACAAGTCCATTCTCACTGAGTGTTATATCATAAATTCAAGCAGCACGAGAATTCACAAGATGTGACTTATCTCTTGTATGAATGAACAAACGTTATTTATCACCATCACAATGATTATGGCATTTCTTTGCCCCAAATTTCAATTTCTCAATTGTCAAAATGCTTTAAATTTCCAATACACTTACAGCGATATCACTTGTGTCAGGATTCCGGTCCACTGAAAAATAATCATGGCGTTATTTTGTCCAAGATAAATGAAATATGAATACACAATGCTGGGGTCTAAATAGAGAGTATTTCTTATGCCCCTAGCATAGAAGAATATTGAAATATAATAATGAATATATAATGAAACCTTGGGAATTTTTTTTTTTTGGGGGGGGGGGGGATCGTCATTATTTTTAATGGTACGATAACATTATTTGTATCGCTCCCATTGTATTGTACATATGATAAAAGACATTAATTTATCATTTAGAGAGTTTTGGCCATATTCTTGGTTCTATGATAGCTTATATGATATATGGGGATATGACGAATGACTTAGAAAGGCTTTAACAATAGTGATGTCACAGGTGGCCTGCCACAATTAAGGAATGATAACTACTTCGAGGTGAAGCTGCTGGCTCCATGACATCGAACTCATCCTCTTCCAGATACTCATCATCGTCATCATCATCGCCGTCTTGAGCTCCAAATGGCCAAATTCTAACCTGGCCGCTGAAAAAAAAACGTCATGTAAATTTTTAAAATTCAATGATGACAAACGGGTGGAGACAGGGGTATTTGCCCGTGTGTATGACGTTCTTGAATTATATACATGTATATATAATTCAAACCATACTAGATGCACTTCAATCTAAATATATAGGCCTACCTAATGCAAAAATGATCAGGAAATAAGTCGCTCAAAAATGACCTAGCAGCTGCATGAATACAAAACCAGAGGCAAAGACCATGCACTGCGTCAGGTTCCAACGCAATACACATCTTGACATTTTCCCTGCGCAGGTATGTTTAGAGGGTTGGTTAAAAAACATATGGCCTACTAAATAATGAAATAATGGCTGAAGTAGTCCTTACCAACCCTACATCAGTTACACCCGGCCGCAATATAGTATTATACTAGCAGAGATGATAGTCTGGACTGATTTATAATTGATATGAAGGTGTTGTAACAGTTAGTTAGATTAGACCCTGACCCTTGAGTGTGACATAAATAATAAATAGCTAATTTAATCATACGTTGTGATAAAGATTCTGGATCTGAATTCCATTTTACTATCATAACCCCAAGTAATAAACCCTGTTAATTCTTTATTTTCTGTGATGCACACACATGTACATTTCCGTGTTCAAGGGAGCGGTGGGATGAGTAGATGGGTGGGATACGTGCCTATGAATCGGCCTAATGCCCCCCTCACACTGTACGCATCCGACGAGTTTTAAGCCTTACAACTCCTTACAACTAGTTTTCCAGTTGTAAGGTCCGTTTTTGAGCTGTTGTTCACGACAAAACTCAAGATTCAAATGTTGAATCGAATCGTAAGTCGAAACAGTGTGAGTGCCAGTTGTGATGCTTACAACTCGGACTCAGCGAGTTGTAAGACTTACAACTCAGAAAACAGAGAAAAAACGAGTTGGGCTATCCGTTACAACGTGCGTTGTAACGGTGATATCCATAAAAAATACTTTTTTGGCCTATTTTTAGGGGGGTGCTCCCGATTCGAGTCGTATAGTGTGAGATGTAAGTTGTAGTTGTAAGTTGTACGACCAGTCGGATGCGTACAGTGTGAGGCGGGCATAACCCTACCCCCACCCCCCTGAGCAGCTGAGGCCTAACGCACTCCTTCTGTCTGACCCTGAACTGAATTGAAGATGCCAAAATGGCTCTGGTCACAAGGGAAGAGGGCACGACACAAGCATGGCATTGCTTTAGTAGTCGACTCTGCCAACAACTGTAAACACTGTTACTGCGATAGACAAAAGCAGACCTAAAAGATTATGTGTTTACCTCCGAATTAAAAATGACAACACTGCAAGATCTCGATTGAGTTCTTGATCGTTGCCTCTTTGCCTTTGATTCTGTTGTCCTGAGGAGTGAGACCTCGAACTGTCATGGCCAGTAGACTCGCCTGTTTCTCTGTCGTCCATTCTTCGTCTTCTTCTCGTCGAGTTCCAAAGACCCATCCGAAATGATGCAGCAATTTCAGCCAGTGGTCATAGCTTGGAGTTTTCCTTCCTTCTGTATTGTATAACACTCTAGGAGAGCGAAGGTTCACTCTTGCGTGTTTACGTACAAAAGTAGGTCATCCTCTCGGTCAGAGCAGACGACGGTGCTCAAATGTAATTGGTCGGAATTTCACTGAAAACATTATGTTTTCATTTGAATTTGGGGTTAAAAAAAACTCCTACAAATTATATTTTTATTTTATTATATCAATTCTTTATGAATTACTTAGTAGTTCAAGAAATTTCAAATTATTTTCAAAATAATTATCTAAAAAAATCTTAGTCGATGGTATCTTGGCATTGAATAGAGTCCTCCAAAAGCTAATCACACATTTAAGCACTATCCTTTCAATTTTAGTTTGTTGATTTTATTCCACTACGAAGACCATAGATCCAGATGGAGTTGGACCAATTGAGTGCGGGATGGTAATCAGACAAGTGGGAAACCCAAGACTACTCTGGAGCTTAGATAAAGTCTGCTGGCAGTCATTCTTCATCAGAACCCACAGATTAGTTTCATGGTCAGTGAAGTTGTACATATTGATCAGTAGGGGATATGAAAGAACGAATAGGGACATTTCCTTGTGTAAACGAGCGAAGTCCATTAGTGTTGATTCTGTTACAAACGTGAACGATAAAAGTTGTTCTGTTCAAAGTGGTGCTCATTCGAAATGGTTTCGATCACCACTGATCATTGTCAGGTTTGGCAACTAGGTATAGTCTTGTGGCGCAGTTTTATACATATAACCTCACCGTGACTCATATTTGGCACTTTCTTTATCTTGCGAAATGAGTTAGGTTATAAAGGCACAATGCACACATGAAGTACAATCACAACACAAAGTTACTCGCGATAGTTAAGGTGAGGTGACCTTATTTTGCAGGGGATTTCCTAGCATTCTTGTCAGTTCAGTTAGAAATTATATATCATAGATCATTCCAAGGAAGTAGGAAGTTCATTAACATCTATTGGTTTTTGTAGCATTCCTTGGTTTTATCTGCGATCTAGACGCCTCTCATTTTCTTGGTTGTCATTGTAGACCATCATTACGGACTTATTTTCGGATGTCAGAAACAAATTCAACGGGAATTCAATATTACACCGTTTAAATCATTTTGTGAGAACTTTGTCTTTTTTCTCACGTGGTCCGATCCCTAAATCTTTCGAAGATTTGGCGGACTTTCACGCAGGTGTGACAGGTAGATAATGTTTTTCGTCTTCCTTACCAAAATGTTGCTATATTGGTATTTCTAGACATAGCAGGGAAGTTGAACTATACTAATTTGTGTACAAAAATACCTGCATCTGGTCCTACTTTCTGTGTTTCGGAAATGGACGAGAAAACTTAACTAGTCTAGGCTACAGAACAAAACTATTGGTTTGCTGTGTGTATTACAGTTTAATTGAAGTCTAAAGCTACCTCTACACCACTCCCGATTGATATAAAATGTTTATATCGCCGTTATGAACTCAGATGTGGTTCATTCTTTTGCTTTACTCATACCTGCCTAGATGCATGTAGATAGAGTACGATTCCTTTACGAATGGAAGGGCTGGTAATACTGACCAATACTAGTAATAACCACCAATACATGCCCTCTAGTCTAGAGATGCAATAATTACTTTTTATTTTATGATCGATTTGATTCTATGAGACAATGTAACCATGTTTTATTGGACTGGGAGTTGTTGAACTTGTCTGTCTATAACTAATCCATGATCGAGGTAGGATATAAAGAAATAGTGTATATCAATATCAGCTAGGGGCCTCCTACCAGATAAGTGTTGGCCTTTGTTCACAACTCCTCGGTATTTTGGTGCTCAAATTAATGCTGACAAAAGAAATATCGAATTCTCAGTCGAGCTGGCCAAGAGTCAAAGATGTTATCGAACAGCTTATAATCGGTCAGATCATCTACTAATTATAAACATCTAAACATGTCAGATTACCAAATATGACTGTCTAGATCTATATACGACGTTTTGCAAATTATACATCTTGTTAACTGTTAATCTTAGCCTAACGGCTTAGCACCATAATTTGTCGAGACTAGGTCTAGAGTATGTTTTTTTACAACAAAATACATTTATACATCCATCACCAGCATAAGTGCCTAATCACAACAATCTACTCAACGGGTTTTATCCATATAACCATTCATTGAATATTTATAGACCAATGTACATGATATTCAAAATTCACCCAATCAAAAACCTTATACCATAATATATTTCTTACTTATCGTCCCTGCTTTGGCTCCATCGGTTGTGACCCACCGTGGTTATATGCGCCTGGAGTTGGTGGTTTTACTATGTGCTGCTTCTAAAGAGGCTGGTGAGGCCGACTTTTGAGCTGCATTCTTTTTATTCAAGAATCCAGTAACGCTAGGAAGTACACTCTGTAGGGTTCGAGACTGCTTCGGTTCCCCCCGTACACACATAATGTGTCCCTTTGAAGTTTCAAGTCAACAGGACCCATACAGAGTGTAGCTTCGTTGAGAGACAATACACTTAATGTATAAATGGTGGTGGTGGTGATATGTGATAGAGAAGGATGGAGATGAGTGATGGGAATGAGAAGATGATTGAAACAATTGTCTTTGATCAAGTATTGCCCATTTGGAGTAAGATTCAGACATTGTTAACCATTTGTATAAGTAGATTCCATTTTTCATTCTGGATTTGAAAGTGTTATAATCTGCAATGTTTCTTTCATTTACTGGTTTTTTTTAAAGTGACGCATTCAATTTTCCAGGTATCTAAGATGAATGAACCATCAGAAGATCAAGAAATACTAACACTATGTTGAAGCAAATGGCACCGTCGGATGCCCCGACCAGGGCTGGTGTAATGCCCATGGTCTTTGACGAGGGCATAGATCAAAGGGCTGGGGACTTGACCCCAGCGAATGAGAGGATTGATGAGCTAATCATTGATAAGGAGCAGGTAAATGCGATTCTTAAATCTCAGAGATTCTCTGGGTTCATATCTAAGTGTTTAATCTATTGATGAACTTATCGCATGCATGATGTGGATTCTTTTTGATTTATTGAAGATTGTTCATGTTATTCCATAGGTTCCGCTCCTCGAGAGGAATATAAAGAAGATCAATGACACCTTCAATGTGAAGGTTGAATTGGGACTGGCGTGGTCCGAGGATGGGCAGGATAGACAATGGATCGAAATTAAAGGAAGCGAAGAAGATAGGACTGCGGCGAAGGTATTTAATAAGTTTCATAAATACACCTTTAAATGTGGAATGTCCTTGCACATTATATTATATTTTTACTGAAAATTCCTACATCACTGGAAAAATACTTTTGAATAATAATCTTTCAGTTGTCAACGTATACCTCTTTTTCTTTCTTTTAAACTTTTACCTCCCCAACAAAAATCCTCTTTTTATTTACCAAAGATTCGATATCATACATCTTTAGTTATAATATGCTTTATTTATCGGCTGGGATGATATACTCCTTAAGCCGTTAGTATGTAATTGCTATTTTTGAAACATTATTTATTACAAGTATTGAATCGATCGGCAAAGTATCATAATAGTTTATGTATTTTGCAGAGTTATGTGAAAGCGCTGTGCACGCCTGGATCCACATATCGCATCCATTATCCAGACGACATCCACGCCAATCTCAGCTCCCCCACCGTGCATAACCACATTGAGAAACAGTCTAATGCTGTTGTTCTCTTCCCGGCCGCTGGACAGGCCCTTATACAAGGCCAGGACGAACTGGCCATCACCCTTGCTACTTCTCTTATAGAGGACTTGATCCACAAATTCCACGAGAGCCAACCCTCTAGTCCAACTGCACCCATTGCATCCAATTCTACTCGCATTGACCAGCAACTCAGGAGACTTTCCTCACAGAACAAAGAGCAAGAAGAATATGGAGAGAGTGAGTTACATTCTATGCACCCAGCTGTAAAAAGAACTATATTGAAGCATTACATGTATGATCCAGATGCTTGTAAAACCTCAACTAATAACGATCCTAGCGTTGACAAGGACCAAACCGTCCCCATGAGACTAATGAATAGTGGTGCTACCGCTGGATTTTCGCAGCCTGCATTTGTCAATCTTCACCCCGAACAGAAGACAGCTACGAAGGCGCAACCAACCCGCACTTCGCCATCAGACCACAGTAAATATGACAGTGACTCTCTCAGCCTCACCCTCCACCTGGGCAACTCAGCGAGCATGCCTGAGAAACGCGCGCCCATGATCGACCTCGACCGGGTGAAAAATAGCGAGTTGATTGATCTCACAGCTGACTCTCCGCCAGTCAGTGAGGGTCCTGGCCCTTCCCAGGTTCGAGGTGGAGTGATAAGCGAAGCCCGTAAATACGCCCTCAACAAGGGCTACACTACAGAAGAAATAGAGGTCGTGGAGACAGAATTCGGCGACCTTTTACATACTTCTGAATTCATTGAAGCTTTGGTTACTAATAGGCGGTTGAAGGCTGAGAAACACGCCCTTTCTGTTAGTGAATTAGAAGCTGCTCAGTTCGGTAGACCCAAACCTAGCGCCGCAGCTGGTAAGGACCCCACAGAAGCTTCAAACCCATGGATGGTCACCCCCGTTAAGAGTCCTACCCAGTCTTCGGAGGAAGGCTCTCCTGAGCTGGGTGCCATGGCTGGCAAGCAGCCTAATGAAGTACAAGCCCACAACCAGGGCCCCAAGTCCAAGAAAGGCAAGCACATAAAGAACGTCCAGGCAAAGGCAGCCAAAAAGAAAGCGCGCAAAAGCCGCTGGTCGCCGGTAGACCCTGCATTGAATTCGGAGACAGCAGACAATCAAGCAGTAGAGAACTCTTCTGCACGACACCCACTGGAGGAAATACTTCAGGGTCGGTCCAATTATGATCTACCCCAAGCCATGAGTTACTTCGAGGAATTGAGTCGAGAAGAAAATTGCAATGATCTCCAAGAACTTCGCAAAAAGAAAGCTATAAGGCTTGGTATTCTCGAACAGTGCTTGAAGCGAAATGAAGGTGTTGATAAAGCAGGCACGGCTGGGGCAGAGAAGGAAGGTGACGACAATGAGACTAATCCAGATTGGATCCCGGTAGGACGTGGCGGAAGGCCTCAAAAGGCAGGCAATGCAGAGGAAGATGATGATGAAGAAACCGACCAAGATTGGGTCACACGAAGCCGTGGCGGCAGGTCTAAAAAAGAGAAAGTGCCTGATAGTGTGAAAGCCCCACACAAGACTACTCCTGGTAAAAAGGGCCCTGCATCTAATACGAAACGAAATGGAGCAAGTGGTTCAGGAAACGCAGTTGGCGGTTCCCTATTTAACCCACCAGCCATCCAATCCGATCCGAAGGGTCATCAACTACCTATGAACATTCTTGATGAATTCTCTTTGCCATACTCTATTAACGCACAACCTGCACCCAGAGCTGTCCAGCCTGTACATACACAACCGCAACTTATTCCCCCTACTGGTAGATTATACAACCAACCTTTGCCCCCAGGATCCTTCAGTCCACCTCGCCCAGCTTGGTATGACCAACAACAGCCCCAGCAGCAGCAGCAGCAGCAAAGGCCTGGTGCCTCCACTGGTGCTGAATCCAACCTTCGATACATCGTTATTGATGGCAGCAACGTTGCCATGACGTAAGTATCACACATAAATAGAGAAGCGAAAAGATAAAGCAGTTTTGCGCCTAGTGGTTTCTTTGCCTTGAACTTTCCTCGTACTCTATAGCTGAAATTCTTCCATTATTTAAGATAGCAAAGTGAAAATATCACTGATCTTATAACCTACCAACCGCTTTGATAATTATTGTTTAACGAAATAAAATTGTCTTGTCTTTGGAAGAAAAATGTCAAAAGTAATTGAGGAATTTGTGCTTCTAATTTACTCGTACACACACATTTAGTGTCAACGACTTGACCTTCTGAATCTGATCTATCACTTTTCCTTGCAGACATGGTAATCACAAATATTTCTCCTGCAAAGGAATAAAAATATGCATTGACTACTTTAAAAGACGTGGTCATAAAGAGGTAACCGCCTTCGTCCCGCAGTCAAGAACACGTTTTCCTCGGAGCGATCAACCCATACGAGACCAACATTTGTTGGAAGAAATGAGACAAGAAGGATCATTAGTTTTCACCCCTGCCAGGCGTGTACCAGGCAAAAACATTGTATGCTATGATGACAAGTAAGTTGATCCAACCATTTATTTGGTTCGTATAGTTAAAAAAAACATTTTTTTATAATCTTACTCCTTTCTTCAAAAGAAAAAGAAGGGTTTCAATAGTAGACTCCTATGAAGTAACATATATTTAACTTGCCTATTATCTGATCTAGTCATGGCCTCTTGTAAGGATATCAGGCTGCGCCGTAGCTAGTGTGTTTTAGACAATTTAATTATTTCTTTTATTGGTTATTTTTGTAGGTTCGTCCTGAGACTCGCACAGGAAACAGACGGGATTATGGTTTCTAATGATAATTATCGCGATCTTTGGCATGAGAAGCAGGAATGGAGAAAACTTATTGAAGAAAGGTCTGAAAATGTGTTTTTACCATCTTGTGATGTATAAGGTTGTACTCAGATTTAATATATGATAATCGATCGTTTTGAACTTGTCACATATGGATCTGACAAGGGGTTATCTCGATGTTTAATCGGAAATATTCAACAACTTACTAGTAGTTTAATGCGAAGTATAGGTCAGTGCAACCCACGCCTTATTTTCCATTTACTGCAGACATTCAACTATATTGAAATGTTCCTTTTTAGAGTATTAGCATATAGATGTTCCTTTTTAGAGCATTAGCATATAAATATAATGAAACCGTCCAATCACTAACTCGCTGGTTAACATGTCAATTTAAATGTTTCGCTTTTCTGTAAACTGTGTAGTACGGACTTAATGATTCATGTCTTGTTTACACATTATATTTCAGGTTTTTTTTATGATGTTCTTCAGATTTAGAATCTGGTCTTCCAGTGCATCCCATAAAGACACAGATATATATATTTCTGTAATTTTGTCTTCCAGACTGCTCATGTTTTCCTTCGTTGGTGATATATTCATGCCACCCGACGATCCCCTCGGTCAGAATGGGCCTGCTCTTGACGCCTTCCTCAGAAAAAACGGTCATGAAGAATACTTGCGCAACAACCCTCCTCAGGAGCAGTATGTTTCAAATAATAAATCTAGTTGATTTCCCCTTCATTAATATTATATATCATTGTAAAGTCTATCCTAATTCCCTCTTCTACCTTTTGCCATGAGTATGACCCCCATCTATTATATTCATCATAATAATATCTTTGCTCTTCATCTGAGTGATATCTTGTACCATTTTCTCACCCGAATCTTTATTCTAAATTCAAGGTTCTCTGGAAAACAAAAGAAGCTACGAGACCCCGGTCAAACCCAGTGGTTGAGGAAGAAAGTCCTCACCCTGTTCCCTACTGAGGAGCATAAACTTCTCAGGATCCTTGAGGAAAATCCTTGCGTCACTAATCTCAACCGTATTGTGGACTTCATGCTCAATTCCTACTGACCCTACAGCTGCCAATGCAGCATACAGCAATTGAGCCATATATTATGGTACCTTGCCACTGAAATGAACGCTTTGAAAGAGGGTGTATCCCTTCATAATGTGCTTAGTCTTTGTGATGTACCACTTGCGAATGATGCATTTGAAGTGTGATAAAAAAAAATAGTTCTGCCCGTGGAGCCAGGTATTTCTACAGCCTATTTGTTAAACAGACTCTTAATGTTATCTGAAACTTTATTGTTCTTAATGATATATGTGAAATGCCCCTTTATTATAGCTATGACCTCGTGTTGTTATTTCATGACTCATTGGTTTCAATTGAAAATAAGTACCCATTATGTCATTTGCATGTGTAAAGGTGCGAATGGTTAGTGGAAAGCCCGTTTGATTTGACACTTGCACAGTTTGTTAAATGACTCACAAGCCAGCATGATAGTTATGCTGAATTGCTAATATCATTGCGCAACTTTCTAGATAAGCTATTGCTGTCGTGTTCCATCTCCCAAGTTTCGGTTTCGTGAAAAATAGTTAATGTGAGATGAAATGAGTGGGATTACCCGGCTTCTGATCGGCTATGTTAACCTGGCAGCTGTAGAAATATTTATACAAGGTATTACACAAAATTCTAGAGTATAAATTGATACCATTAAAAGGGAATTTGGGGGCCGAGCATAGTAATGTGTAAGAGTGCATTTCAGATATTTGGACCTGTCATGTTAAATATAGATTAGCAAAATGGGAGAGAATATAAATGATTGATCGTACAAATAATTAAGCCTCATGGCTCTTCGACTCCCTGGTATATTACCTCATACGATTGCATTCGATTACTGTATCCCATTTAGTTCAAGGTAAACAGTAAGATAGTTGATCTACCAAACGGTGGTATATAATATCTAATATTACAAGTTTGTTATATCTTCCTGTGTATGCCACTGTTTGCGTCCATATTCCTACGTCTCGTTACCTCCGAAATTAACGAATCAGTTGCCTGGTGTTAGGTCTTCATAGGGCTATAGTCCTTGATGGCTTTCTACTGTAAAGGAAAAAATAGCAACCATAGAATGCATTACAAACATGAATATTTCTCTGTGAAATGGTAAAACTGTCCAGACCATATACCAGGATGGAAATATGATAATGGCTGTCGACACGGCGAAAAATCTCCACATGCTCACGCGACTAGATCGTTGGTGAGTAGAGTAGAGAACATAAACGTGTTAACTTTCAAGTACATGTACCATCGAGACTACAGTTAAACAGCTGACGGGTATATCCTCTTCGAACCTTACTGATGTGCGAGCAACTACTGACCAAACTGATTTGTTGTATTTACACCGGAGGACTGTTGATATCCAAAGGATTTATTATACTCTTGCAATGTCCAGAAACTGCCAATTTGAGTGTACCCTGTCGATGAACATAAAGACACCCAGCGCTTGGTGTTTGAAGGAATACACATCAAGTTTGCTGGGTGGGACATTGTGACTATTATTATATTGATTGTAATACAGTCAACCTAACTGGATTTATTCACATCTGACGCAGGCACTTCTCTTTGGATTCATGACGATGAGGCCACAATATACTATATACTTTTCAAGCTTCGGATAGCAATAGTGGCTTGTATATTCCAGTGTTAAGATATAATGTTTGATACGGTCATTTTGTTTTTAATTATTTGCCAGTAATGTTTCTTGTACGTTTCGACAATTACAAGCCGATTCACTATTCTTATGTTCAGGGTCATATCGTGAATATTACTGCCATAAGTAAAGCTCTGTATGTGTATGCTTTAATTATTTAAATACTTTCTGGACCACTGCATAGGGAGTAAAGAGTTGTCGGGGATATAGATTTGTTATTCTATTCTCACACTGCAATCATAGTACTTTTTGAACTCATTAGGCCAATATTTTTTGAATGTTCAGAATTTGGCAATTGTACATTTAGAATCATGGAGTCTTCTAAGGTCTAAAAGTATCATCTTCGGTGAAGGTCATTATCTAGCATGGAAAATCTCTGTCGTATACCAATGCGTGTGGTGAAAGCCAGGTGATAGTAGTGGCTTTAACTTAAGGAACCCATTCCTAGTGTTTTAGATGCGTTCTTATAATGACATATGGAGTTTGCTGGTGGACTTGGGAAAGCAATGGCTAATTATAAGGATGTGGCCACGTGGATTACGACTTGTCATAATTCTGTTCTTTGATTTTGATATTGTTTTCAACTGATAGTATGTTCACGGTCATAACCAGTATTTTACTGTGCGATTGACAATCTTGACAGTTGCCGATAAGTTTGATATTTTTATATTGTTTTGGGGATCATCAATATCGTTGCATAATTATGTCTATTATGTGATATATAAATAATGCACATACCTCAAGGAAAATTCAGTACTGAAGTTCGGGCCCTATACTGCATTTATCATGCACGGAGAAAGGCCGTTCAAGTTGGAAGAGTTCCTTCTGTGGCATATGTTCTTACTGGGATATCAATTGATTTATACCTGATTATATTATTGTGACTTCATGGGAAAAGTCACCGTGTTCAAAATAGGAGAAGAGTTTCTATGAAATACAGTAGATGTCAAACATATCCCTACGACTGCAGCCTCCCCTTCATATGTTTTGGGGCAAATGAGTTCAAAATACTCAAAAATGGCTGTGGTCTTACTGTATAAATGTCAATATGGATATATTTTAACCATATGATAGTTATCCAATTTGTATTCATACTATCATGCATATTCGATACTTCCATTCTCATGCCCTGAACATATACATCGTACACTTCGTTAACCCTGTATTTCTTGTAGAAATACAAAATACCTTAAAAGTATACACTCACGTGCAGCATTGGAGAATAAGATTGGATGGATCACGATTCATTGACCATATGGAATCGGGAATTTTATTACCCTAACCTTGGTGTGGTCTTAACGTGTCCTCCCTAGTCGATCTTAATAAGTGAATGTGAAATATGACATAACCTCGTTTCTATTCGAGGGCACTGTTTCATAATCATACAAGCATAACCACACATCACGACCACGAATGTGAACCAATGCCACAATTTGTCCTCTTACATATTAGTGGATTTTCATGTAGGCATGCGAGGCATAGAACCATGCTATTGACGACGATGAAACTTAGCATTGGCAGCTACATTTGGCTTTTGTTGGTCCAGATTGGACCCCAAGCAAATGATAAAAAATGTGCTAGGTGATATCACTACCCGATATCATTATCATCCTCCATGTTGACACTTTCATCCAAATATATAGGCAAGTCATGAACCATGTGTTAGTACTCTCCTCTAGTAAAGATTCCCGATGCTATAGACTAGCATACACTTGTATCTGGGGGAACAGCTTTGGTGAGGGGTAGGTTATTTCATGTTGAAAACTTTGCTTCAATATTGTTTGATTATGGGGATTGACAAGTGAAAGTGTATTCGAGATGGCTATCAAAGAGTATTTATGTCGGCAGATGGGTTTCTTATCCTTCAGGGCATTTATTGGGAACTGTACCCATGGTAAGATTATACACCACCTATTGCAGAGTAAGTATGTTTTTCAGCCCATCCTGCCAAGGAGGAGTGTAAGGCGTTACCTCTGGTCTAAGCGCAGACCAATGTACACTCTGTTTGAGTCCTGTTGGGAGTAAACATCAAAGCGGGCAATGGTTAAACATCTGGGGTGCCGCTCCCAACAGCACTCAAACAGAGTGTAGCATACACCGCTTGGTGGGATGGCGTTGTGCAGAGAAAAAATCACCACGAGAGATGTCCATGTTACATGAGCATGACCCGTATCAGAAAGATGTATTTATTGCAACATATACGTTTGAAACTGACTCACTATCTAAGGGCATAGTCATTTCGTGAGTTTCTCATGAATTGAAGTATATGTTTTGCATAAGCCCTTTAGATGGCAAGGGTAAATTCGTAGTGAAAATCTTGAAAGCTCCCTGTGGCTTACCATTACATTTCTTGAAGACCTTAGGGACTCCTTTGTGCCGGAAAACTACGCGATAATGTTTCAAACAAATTATCTTTAATGTTATCAAAGAAGTGGTGAATATTCTGGAACGCTTTGTGCGATTATGTTTCAAACAAATTATCTTTAATAATGTTATCAAAGAAGTGGTGAACTCTGTAAATATTTTTTCCATGCATTTGTAAACATTTAATACGAAACACAAGATGATGTTATATGGATTAAGAAATGTGTATTTTTTTTCAAACCAAAGCCAATGCAAAGTAGATGACTGGCGAATTAGTATAACGGGAACTTATTTGGTGCCGTTGTTGCATAGTTTAACGCTTTATGAGTTGGAATATTGCACTGGGTCGCCTCCTCTGTTGAGAGTCGAAGCGATTCGGCAGCAAATAATAGACAGTAATCATCTCAATGTGCAGGTATTTAACAAAATTTGTTTTAAGAAAATAGCTTGTAAATATTTTTTCATCTTCATGAACCTGGAATAATTATGATGTCAGTGTGGATCTCACCGTTAGTGAAAACCTTAAATATGACTAAAAGAATTTTCTTATCAGAATTACTGGGTCCATTATCCGGTTCGAATCAGATGACTGCGTCTATATTTGTGAGATCAGCGGGGGTTTACCTCAATCCATTTGTACACGCATCCCTGCCTCCAAGAGTGTTTACAGTTTCATAATTTCCTAAACTCGAGAGGATACACCGTCAATGGACTTGTAGGGTGTAACAGCCTTATCATATCTCTGGCTCTGTTGGAACATTTTGAGGGTCCTAAATAATACATGGATGGTGCGACACACTCTTGGCTTTATGACTAAATGAGAAATGGCTCCCCGGATAATCTCTGGCAATCGACGCAGTCGATTGTCTCATCGACACCCTCTTGTATGCCCCCTTCAGTGACTTATTCCAACATTTTGAAATATTGTTTACCTACATGTTATACATTGTGTCAGATGGGTGAACTGTCATCAGAAGGCGTTATTGTCATATTTGAGTCATGGTCATTTGGATTTCCTTTGAAATAAAAGCTGTAACCTGGTTTAGTCTTTGCTGTGTATTAAACCGTCTAATTTCAAGTTTACAATTTTAAAAAATGTACGCCCAATACCGGTAGGAAGTTTTACTTATTGTGGGGAAAGCTATTCTCATCAACAACGTACACGTCTTTGAAAATATGGTTCGACTCCCCCGCCCCTCTGCTAATTAATGCCTTGTTCCCCGCCCCATCCCCCTTTCAGATAATTTTAAAATAAAAACATTGGATACAAATAAAAGGTAGGCTACATAAAGTTTTTAAAAATTAATTTTCATGACTCACTCGCGCTTTAATAATGAGTTGCAATTAAAACCTCACAATTGTCTAACTTTTCCCTGCGTTCATTCAGCTTCTGCTGTAGGCAGTCATGTGTTTTAATGGTAGGTCTACCGTAGTCTTACAGTGAACATGCCAACCTCAACTACTTTTTTTCAATTTTCTTATTAAAGAATTTAATTTTCAGGCTGAATTTGTGGCTTATTAAAAATTCAAATAGACAAGGATTTCCGTCATCTAGTCCTTTATTATGTCTATGTAGGCCTACAAATAGAATGTAGCCTCCATATTAAAGTGATGCGCAATCAAAACACTAGATGGCAGCAAACCCGTTTTTTCATGACGTTCAACGTCGTGCTTGCAGACAAAAGAACCAATTTAAAGCTTCAGATAGGGGTATGTATGATTTAACAATTTGCGGACAAAAGTGAAGAATTAAATAATATGCCAAGAACCAGAGATGGTATTCAACTTATGTTTTCTATACCGGTATTGCAAAAATTGCAGTACGGATTTTAAATCCACACGTCCATTGTGATTTGAGTGATTCAGCATTCAAATTATTTATTACACTTTTCAGTGAGTGTATGCTTTTGTTTAAATTGTATGATCATTGCACAATTTTTCAATATAAAAATGTGATTTATGTACTGAAAAAACCCTAGACAACACATTAGGCCTAAACAATCGGTTAAAATAAATCCGGAGGCTGGACACGTGCATTAGTTTATAATAATTCTTATGTCAGATTTCAGAGTTTTGTTTTAGATATATTTTGTAAATTGTCTTGTGGTCTCCTAAAAGGTCTCACAATAGAGTTAATATTTGCGTGTGTAACAAGATATTTTTATTTTCCTATTACCGGTACCCACTTTCTGACTTAAATTCTAGAAAATGGACAACACAAGAAAACGCATCCTCACAGAGGCCCAAAAGGCAGCGCAAAGGGAGAGGATGAGGGTCAGGAGACAAAAAGGTAAGGGGGACGAGAAGGCCGAAAAGGAACGGCAACATGCAATTATATCAGTGGTGGACTGTTGGCGTTACTTTTAATTGAATAAGGTACGGTATTCATTATGTTCTACCCATGTTGACTGCTTTTTATCAAATGTCTTACCTACCCCGTCATAAACAGGTACCGTAGCATTGGGGAATCAATTCAAGGCCAGCAACATGGGCTAGCATTTTATAAACTAATTTAATTAGTAGCACCTATACTAGCCTGAGGGGAAAATAGCAGTTAGTTTGTATGTAGGCCTGGCTACGTGTAACAACATGTATATATATACCGGTATCCGGGAGCCGACATGGACTTAAAAACCATACTCGCTAATTGGTCATTTGTTATCTTATGACCACAGACCGAGTGAACTCCTCAGCCACTCCCACGTAAAACCACAACTTTCTGTGAAACCCTGAGCTGGAGCGCGTTACAACGGATGCTCCCTGTGCGTTGCAACGGCTTCGGGTATGCAGCTGTTTTGATATCACACCATTTTCTCTTGACAAAAGTCAAGACACTCGGTTAGAGAAAACGATGAATTAATAGTCTATTTATGGGATAAGTTTGCTGAATTTGGTAAGTATTTTACTTTACGGTGCTTAGATAATATGTAATAGATCTTATGAACTGCAAATATCAAACAAATCGGGGTTTTGTAGCAGGATTTCGGCGATCGAATAATGAGTATCCATAGCTGGGCTGTGGCTTGAGTTGAACCTGGCGATTCAAAGTAGTCTGACGCGTCGACGCGTGTACTATGTGAAATTCTCAAAAGTTAGCGCAAAACAAAATTAATTTTCTTTCGATTACTTTGTCCCCTTTCATTCCCTCCACCACATTTATCATTTGTTAACCGCTTAGGTGAATTCCAACGGTTATGTTGTATTTGCGTTCCAAACAATTGTGACCACTAGGCCGAGGGCCTGCCTACCTGCTGCTACTGCAGAGCGGTACAGACTCCCTGGGCCTGAGGCTGTAGGCTACAGCGAATAGGCTAGTCTACACTATAAGTATCGTTAGAGTGTGAGCCATGTTTTGTTGCTGTCTGTCTTATGCCATAAACCTCCACGTGCAAACAATGTAATTTGGCGAATAGTCCTGTATCCTGCATTGCCATTGCATAAAACTTGCTTATCTGGTTTTATTCTGCCAATTACTCAGTCAATCATGTGCCATCAGTACAGTAGGCCAACTAAGTTTAAAATGTTTGTCCAAGAACAAGTGTTCCGTTTTTCTCATTTTCTAAAGGAAAACGGCCCTCGTCAGGTTCAAACCTTTTGACAGAAACCTAAATTCCCCATTCCCAAAGCTTTTTCCAAACTATTACTAGTATTAGGCCTACTTATTTCACATCGCCATAGCCATAGGCATAGATAGGCGAATATCTGTTATAATAATGAGTTATCTATAATCGTAACCCACTCTTCTTTTAGTCGTTATTTGTTCTTATAACTTTAAGTTACAACCAGCAGTTTAAAAGGTAAATTTATTGTAATTGAAATACTGTGTTGGAAGCCAATGGTACATCCTTTAGGTCATCAATACACTTGTTTTTGAATTGATAAAAAATATCACTGTCCATTGACATAGAAACATATATGTCAGAGGAGTGGGAATCTGACTGGCGTTACGTCCAACCACCTTCTTAACCTTGTTTACATTTTCCCTCAAAATCTCATTTACCACGGATCCAATATCTAATATATATTACACTTGGAAATTAAATATTTCACTTTCAAATCAATAAAATAATAGGTCTCTCGAAGACATTGGGAGTTGAATAATACAATATTTCTGAGCCTATGTCCAAAGCTCTGGTGCTGACATGTTCATGAAAATATTCATGTTTGTTTTAGTTTCGAAAGTAATTTTCTCATGATGAAATATATTTAGGTACTTTTTGATGAAATTATAAAACAGTTATTGTTGTCCTGTTACGTCCATCGTGGCATCATAGATTTGTTAATAATAGTTCATTACATATTGCATGGGTCACTTTCTCCTTATTAGAGACTGATGCGAAATTGTCTCTTACATTGATATATAATGATAATCAAGTTTTAACATTTTGGACAGTTTGAATTTGACAAAAAGTCGCTGGTTGGACGTAACTGAAATTTGCTGACAGCTTATTTCTGCCCCCCCCCCTACCATAAGACATTTCAAAAAGTGTTCAAAATCTGCTGTCCAACATTTCCAAATTACCGCAGAATACCGAGACTGGAGAGACACTGGAGGAGTGGTCTATTGAACACCCTACCGGTACTGAGAGTGTAACCTAAAATAAAAACATCTTGAATAATATTGAATGAATGATCAACCCATAATTTCTTTTCTTCAGGTATTCTTGCATCAGGGATGAAAGTCTTCAGTATTTCTACAACAATCAGTATTTTTGATAATTCGAATTTCCACCAAAATTCCATCAATATTATTTACCCTAAGAGAAATAAGTAAATCGTCCTAAAAAGTATCGTTTATTCATGAGCAATTTACCTGATTGCTCCATTTAAAGAGTGTTTCAGTATTTCAGTATTTTTACCATGACCCCACTTTCATCCCCGTTGCATATTTGATATAATATATATTGAATGTTGACCAACATTAAACAAAAGTATCTTAGCTAGGGAGACTGAAGCTGTGTGTGGGGGTATAAAGTAGAAATTGCTGAAATGCTGAGGAAGAAAATGTGGTCTGAATGGGTGTTATTTATCGAACATTGATAGTCGTAAATACTATGTCCAGCAACCAATCAGAATGAATTGAATTATGTTGTGTGACCATCCATCTAACCTAGGTTGCTGACAAGGCGATTCCCATCATGTATGATGAAAATAGTTTTTGGAACATTAATTAACTTTCATTGGGGAATATATGCCTCTATAATATAATTACTTTCTTACTGGTAGTAAACACTTCCGCATAATATGAATACATTTTAAAACAATTTTCACCATTTTATTTTGCAGAGTTCGTCTGGGATGCTGTCTATGCAAGGTTAGATATGGACGCCACAATGAACGGGGAGAGTGACTCTCAGGAGGACTTGCTCAAGTGCACTAAGTGTAACTATAGTGCCTTGAGCAAGCGCCAGCTCCAGAGACACACCAAACAGAAGCACTCACCCAGCAAGCATACCTGCGAACAATGCGGGGAAAAGTTTTCCCGTGCCCTGATGTACAAACTGCATCTGGCCACTCACAACACTACCAACGAGCATGCTTGCTCCACCTGTGGCAAAACCTTCCCCTTGGTTTCTCTCCTCAAGATCCACCAAGAGACCCATTCCACCGAGTCGATTCACCCTTGCCCACACTGCAGCAAGCAGTTTAGGCAGAAGTCAGCTCTGTCCAAGCATGTGGCTTTCGGGCACAATAAGAAAAACATCCATGCATGCACTACATGCGGCCAAGTATTCCCCAGCCCATCCACCTTGATTCTTCACATGGATTCCCATAAAAATGATAAAGCTTCTGCCAATAGTAGTTCCAGCAATGCACAGCAGGTGGATATGGCCGCAAAAGCCTCCCTAAACCTCCGCACCTACAGTCCATATCGTAGACATATAGAACACAATATGTTCAAGTGCCAAAGGTGTCAGAAAAAGTTTTTCACTAGCTCAGCTCTAGCGAGACACATGCGTATCCACGCTAATGTGCAGACCCATGTATGTCCAGAATGCAAAAAGGAGTTCACCTCAAAAAAAGCCTTGCAAAAGCACTCATCTGCGCATATATTTGAATGTGATAGGTGCGGCCGGAAGTACCGACAAAGGGTCCAACTCGATCATCATCTCAAGAATGATTGCAAAGGAAAACTCTTGATATGCAACGTATGTGGGCGAATATTTGGTAAAAACTCCAGCTTGCGAAGGCACTTAGAAATACACCAGGAAACCAATAAGTTCCAGTGTCCCGAGTGTTGTAAGAACTATAAGACGCAAGCGGACCTCCAGACTCATCAGTGGCTTCACAAAGGTGATGGTTACAAATGTGATGACTGTGGGAAGGCGTTTGGTACCAAGCAACATCTAATATGGCATTCCTATTTACATATGACCAAGTTTCCAGTCAGTGGCTCTGACAGCGAGCTCAAAAAAGAGACTGATAACTCCGAGAGTAATGCTGAAAAAGAGGAAACCACTGAGAGTGAAAGTCCATTGAAACCACCTCCCGCTGCAACTCCTAGTAAAATAAAGAAGGAGAAGTCGGAAACCTCTGATCCAAGTACCTCTAAAGAACATAAAAAGGAATCTAAGGCTAAAACACCAAGCACTCCCAAAACATCTAAGAAAGAAATGCGGGCTCCGACTCCTAAACAAATAAAACTCGAGCCCAAAACACCAACCAAAAAGACCCCGATTAAAATACCAAAGCCGGTGAAGAAAAAGTCTCCGACGAAAAGCAGCGAAGTTAAAAAAGCCGCTCCAGCAATTAAGAAGGCAAAGAAGCTTCAGCTAGAAAAACATGCTCCAAAATCCAGTGATGTACAGACAAGTAGGAAGACTAGATTGGGTACGCCTAGTACTAAAGCCCCCTTAAAGAAGAAAGTACGGTCAAAGAAAAGTGGGAAGCAGAGTCAGAACACGCCCAACACTGAATCTGACAAGAAAGAGACTCCTCCTGCTACACCTGTTGACGGCGATTTAGAAGAAGCCAACCAAACCATAAAAGAAGTTGAGGAACTCATTGCTCAAGGTGTCTCTCCGTCTGTGAAAAGAGAGAGCATCGATGTGAAGGATATACCGACCGCTGAGGTGATGTTTGATGACATTGATGAGAATGTGGAGTTGGACATACGTGAAGCCATAGCTACCCTAACAGAAATGGGTTCCCACACTGAGATCGAAGCAGAAGCTTTGATAGAATCCATAGCCGCTGGTGTTAATCAAGAAGAGGCTGATGATATCAATGATGACACCTCAAACTTGGTATCTACTGAAGGAACGGGAGAGAGTGTAGGGGCAGTAGTGGCTGAAGAGGCTGCCTCTGTTGTTGTCTGCAATTCGCTTGATGTCGACGAGGCCCTCCAAACAGACGCCATGAAGGAGGCTCCAGAGAACCTTGAAGCCTTGTATGCCATGGACACTGATAATGATACTGAAACCGAGAGGGATACTGAACTCAGAGATGACGAGAGCGCCCAGTTGCTCTCAGAGTTAACAAACATGGAAGAATCGCAACTGGAATCTTGCAATGAAATGCCAACACAAACTGAAATGGAGACACAGACCGATTTAGATACACTAACCGAGAATATGAATACCGCCGACATTCCAGATGAACTTGTTTCCCATATCAACATGGAAGTGGTGGACGTTATCAACCAGAGTTCCAAAGAAATTGAGAACCTGTGTAAACCAGAATCAAATGAGGAAGCAAATGCTATTGTGAACTCCGATGAAATTGTAAATGAGATCGCTAAGGACTCAGGTAAAACCGCATCTGAAAGCAGCTCATCTCATGACATTCTTGGGTCGGAAGTTATTAATATAACACCCAACGAAAACTTCAATGTTGAAGCATCTGAAATGCCAAATGAACCCCAAATGGACCATGACACTGATCCTGCTAAATTGCCAGAATTGCCTCAGGATCCTGATAAGGCATCAGAATTAGAGCAAGAGTCAGAGACCAACTACATAGCCAAAGCCATGGATGAGGCAAACGAACCCACAGAGCCTCAGGAAACGAGTTCTGAATTACCAGCTGCCTCCGAAGCAGACAAGAATATCTCCGAAGAGCCAAGTTCAGTTTCACCTGATAAATCGGCGGTTAGCGATGAGTCGAAAATTGAGACTGATGTAGTTCCCGAAGTTAGTATTGGAGAGACTGATACCACCTCAGAGCAACAGTGCCAACATGACTGTGAGAAATGTGCTGCTGATTTCGGTATAGGCATAAAGCGCACTATCTGCCCCCACAATAAAGAACTGAAGGTAGTGATTGAGAAGCTAGATTGTAAAGACTGTCCTGGAGTGGAATCCTCTGGCCCAGCTTCCAAACCAGAAAATAATGAAACTCCGGTCCCTAGGACCCGGAGATCAGCATCTATGGACACTGCAAGTAACATGTCTGATACTGCCAAGTCAGCTTTTGGTATGGAAGAGGACCTCTCCAGAAACAGTCCCTCGCCTCCTAATAAATCTCCCAGCGGTTCTTCTCGCTTGAGACGAAGGGTTCGCCAGTCCAGCGGCGCAAGGTCAGTTTCTACAAAATCCTGTGACACGAGAAGGAGAGAATCACTTAGCTCTAACCCTGAGCTAAGCACAGGGAAGCTTGGTGATCTTTCTGGTATGACTACACGCTCTGCCAACCAACGTGTGACTCGATACACCCGGGGTGGCATTCCCCTCAGTGATTTTAGGGAATCGAGGAAGGCAACTCCGGGCTCTGATAGAAAGCATGTCAGGAAGCCCGTTTCCCAATTAACCAGGAAGAAGGTGGAGTCCGAAAAGTCACCTCCTCCTCGGTACAAAGTTTCCACGGTAACAGACTTAACCATACGAATTACCACCCAAGACTCAACTGGCAACTCCCAGCAAGTAAAGAAATCGCTCTCGCCAAGGGAAGATACTTCTGCTACACCTAAGGCCCCTCAAAGGCCCACCTATACAGTATCAACCTCTCCCAGCCAAGATCCCAACCAACTCAGTAAGTTGTACATCAGTAAGAGTCCTCCAGGTTATGCAGATGGCCGGCCTTCTGCTACTGTAACACGAAGTCCCAGTGATGAGGCTTTGAGGCGGAATTCTGGGAGCACCCAAGAGCTTTGTGTGGTTTTAGATGATATAAATGAATTAATCCTAATGCAACAAGAACGTTTGCGCAAAATGAAGCATTTAAAACCCGTAAGACTTTCAAAAGACTTAGATAGTGTTCATCCACTCAATCGCAAGAGGAAAAACAGGTCAGAAGAGAGCTTAAACCTCTCGTCAGATCCCGAGCCGCGACCAACCAAAGTCTTCTTGAAATTACCGAAAGACAGGGTTAGGAAACATGAACAACGCTTGGCCTATATTGACAAGCAGTTCCAAGACATGAGTGAATTGGAGAAAGTCACTCAGATGGCTAAGGAGAGGAAAAGAGCCTTCTCATCCCCTGGTCATGAGGAGGCACGTGAATACCAACAACCGGACTCTAGTCAGGATACCCAGAAGAACAAACACGTGATCAGAATACCCAAAGTCCCCGCTAGGAAAGGTATGGTGTTAGGCACGTTAAGGACAATAAATAAAAACTCGGCTCCGGCGTCTGAAGGTGCTGCCAAAGCATTAACATCGGCCGCCAGTGAAAAGCCAAGTTTATCAAATGAGACTGTGGGTAAAAAGGCTTATAAACAGGCGGGAGATCTGAACCTTAACACCTCACGTTCTGTCCTAAGTGTAGAAGAGTGTGATAGTACAAGTATGGCAGAAAGTAACCGCCATGCAGCTTCGGCTGCTCGAAGTGGTAGTGGTGGCAGTGCACAGAGTGCCTCGACGAACAAAAGGGAAAAGAAATCCGCCCCTGCTAAGGCTAGCTCGAGTGATGAGCAGTCGTCAGATGATGTAGTGTATGAACCATTAGACCTTAGCATTAGAATTAATCAGTTCGCTCCAACCGAAGTCAAACCCGACCCTGATGGAGAGAGCAGGGAGGAGAGCACGGACGTGGACACTCACGAGGACTTCTGCTCGTGCACAGACAACTCCTCACAACAAGGAGACAGTTCACAGAGCTCTTCCCTGCCCTCCGTCAGTGTCAAGGTGGAACCTGAAGCCAGCGCAGGTTCCGCCAGACGAGCTGGTGGCGGAGGTAACGCTAATGAGTATTGCTCAACGGATGCCCAGGCTGGTGATGTGGCCTATGGTGGGGTAGGGGGGCCATCTGATACAGCTGACAATGTACAATATAGTGATACAGGCGATGCTGCTAACGGAGATGATGGAGCCGGCGCTGCGGCCGAATTCATTGAAGTCATTGATAGAGCCACGCAGTGTGAACTGGGCGACGAAGTTCTCTACTGCCCAGATGCAGAAGAGACCAACCAATGAGCAGTGAATTGACTTAACTTGTTCCACAAACAATTATATCACGATAAGAAGTGAATTTAGCAAAACACTGAAGAGGGTTTTACATGTAGTACATGTTATGTATTTTCACGATGTACTGTTTATTGTTTTTTTTGTGTATTTAAATATATATGGCTGTATTATGCACAAGGCTAGCTTGCGAATTCTTCCCTTGCATTTATGGGTAAACTGTAAGTGTTTTCATTTAGATGGAAGAAAATGCAGAGAAATTTATATCACAGAGACTTCTCACTTGTATGTATCTTGTATAGATGGAACTATTTCTCATAGGATATTGCATACGGTTTATAGTTGTCCAGTCCTTCGCCTTTGTGATCACAGACTTTGTCCTGAAACTGTGGTGCTTACTTGACAAATAATGTATTCATCGAGAGATCATGCTGAGAGTTTTTTGAATGCTGTTTAATACTTAAAGTGCTAAAAGCCAGCATTCCGTTTAACGGTGTAGACGTACGATTTTGAATACTAGTACTGGTTGGTTCTTGGTAACCGCACTACCTCTCTTAGACATGTTCTGCCGGGAAACCCAGATACTGTCAGCCTTATTGCTATCAATCAAGGTATCAAGAGAGTTTTGAGTTGTTGCGATTTTTAATTTGACGGACCACTACTACCTAATGCTACTTACTTCACATGACTCAGAATGTAGTTTAAAGCGGAGAGATTCTTCATTCATTTCTACCAGATATCATGGGCGACTATAATCTAGTGTATACATGCCAGGAGTAGAAGCAGATCCTTCCAGAAAAAGTCGGAATGTTTTTGTTTATATTTAATATATCAAGTTCGTTTACTCACGATATATGTACCGATGTATATGTGTAACAGTACACACATTAAATGCCCCATATTGTATAAGGCTAGGTGAGGGAGGACCGCACGTTTGCGTTGTGGTCGTGACATACATGTTCGAGTTGTTCTATGATCGTGTTTTCTTTCTTTCTTTCTCTCTTGTTTCTCTTTTCATTCACTCAATTAACATTCTGACAAGTTGAATTAAATGAAGATAATTTGACCTTATTTTCTGTCGACAGGGTAGATTATTTCAATTTCCATCACCCGTGGATGTTTTGCAATAAGTTTTTCCGTGTTTTCAATTTACCCTCGTTCGTAAATTGGTATGCTTGTTGGTGTTATATACTCGCATATATACGTGGTATGCACTCCCATATTCTTTGTTTACTTTTTTCACCTTGCTATCTCGATTGTTTTGTGTTCGCTGTGAATATTCCCAATGTATATGAAGATCATGTGTTCATTTCCAGGGGTGAGCTTTCTTAAATACCTTAGATTGTAGAAATCATGGAACGTCCGAGTCAGATTGCTTACTGAATGTACTGAGTCGTGGTTGCTATATTGAGTTTCTATCCTTGGTAAATGGTCTTTTTCTGTTGTCAACGAGGATATACGTATTGAATGAAACTTTACAATTGACTAATGGTGAGATTCGTGGCAAAGAAAGATTTGTATTTTGAATACTGTTTATGAACAATTTTCATTACCAAAAGCGATCTCAGCGTTGCTTGTAAGAATGTATGACTGCCTATCTAGTATTTTATCCTTTTTCCCGCGCTATTTTAAACAAACTTTTAGGTAAAGTATCGGTTCAGTTCAAAAGGGAACGTCCCATGGTCGAGCCATAAATTGAGGACACAAGGGTGGTTGATGAAGGGTATACTTTACAGCTAAAACTATTGACTTGATTTTTTCTCTCTTATAAATCATGCATGGTTTAACTCTAAGTCTAGCGAATTACAATCTTGTAAATACTTCTTATGATATCGTATATGATTTGATGACGCCATCGATCTGAAAAGAAAAAAGGATCACTCGCCTCTTGTTGTGTGAGTGTGAAGGATATGTGAGACCTATTTATCAAGGGATATAATATACATCTATGTTGGGATTTTTTAAGTGGTTGGATACTTCTAAAAGAAGTACTCAACCAATATCTATATATATTATGAATCATTAGCATGTGATGACTGGTAGGATTATATATACATATAGCAATAGGCGCTAAAACCGAGCATTGACTATATTGTACAACTGAATGAAAATACTAAAAAATAAACTATATACATCTAAAAACAAGTATTGTTCGTTAATTTCTAAAGTTTTAGATTAGTCATTCCCCAAGTTTGGTGAGTGAGCACACTTCTATAAATACTTATTGAATATTTTCGGTCACAGACGAATGATATTTTTGTTATCATTTTTCAACTACATGATTTATCAATTGTTATCTACAACACACCTACAAAAAATTCAAATATCTCAAGTTTAAATTTAAAATAGTACAGGTATATATAGTAACAATTTTGACTTTTATCTAATAATTGCAAACATAAATTTTGATTCAATAGACCCCAGACACCCAACCATCTTATTTACGCCGCCCCCCGCCCCGAGCAGTTTCTCAATTTCCCATCGAACACTAAAGATGATGTTATAATATATACTATAAAGTATTCATTCATTTTTATGTATAATTGTGGTCTTAGTAAAACACATCCATGGGTCAATCAGGGATAGGTATATCTTCGTATGATATACTTCCCCTGGCCTTAATTGTTCATTATACAAAAATGCATCATATGAGCTGATGACTTAATTGTTTTCCCTTCAATAAACAACCGTGATTAACGCGAAAAGAAGAAAATCCAACGTCAATACCAGTCTAACTAATGTAGATAAGTAAGAAAAGTTTTCTTTTGACATATGTAGGCTAGGCCTATGGTAAAGCAAAGTGTTCTGAGATATTTTAACAGTAACTTTAGGAAAGAGTTTTGCAAGTCTTTTGACTTAATTGTAAAAAAAAAGAAAGAAATCTTTAATAATAATGATCTATCGATCATATTACAGTCACTATTGTCCCTCAGGAAAAATGTAAGCCCAGCCTGATGTGCCATTGAGATATATGCCAAGAGACTTGGTGATCATCTGTGTTTAGCTCTAGTATTAACATACCGTGTTCAAAGCAATAAATTGTCCCCGTTGTAACTCTGCGACTAAAAATGTACCATTTTTTCGTAGACTCCACTTCCGGCATACGCTAGCGCCACTAAATCAACAAGGGCCGCATGGGTCATGTACTCGTACAGAATTGCCCATAAGTATTTGAGGAACAGTCTTGCACTAGTAACAAAAACACAGAATATTAAGAAACTCCCAACAGTACTTGGAAATCGCTATTTTTCTAGAGATATTTCTAAATTAAGCTGTGTACGAACTACCATTGCAACGTGTCGCCAGTCTCCAGGGATGGAGACCGCCTCAATACCCAGCGATACACCGGAGGAAGTTGCAGCAGGTCCCGCCCAACCGAGCCAAGCCTCCGAGGAACATATTCCTAAGCCTGAAAGTACCCCAGCCCAAAGTAATGATGGAAATGATGCTGAGGGACCAAAATTATCCAGGAGGGCCATGAAAAGAGTAAGATATTCATACGCACAACCTTGTCCTAAATCTGTAAATACTTGTTATTCCATTAAAAAAATCAAAGTGGACAAGTAGAACTAAGGTCAGTAAGGAGTAAAGTCAAAAGTGTGTAAAGAGTAAAGTAAAGACTAAAGTTAAACCAAATGTGTAAATACTTCTGCAATGCCAATACTGGCAATATATCAACCCATTCTCCTCCTTAGCTCCTGTGATTAGCATTAGTGTATTGGTGCAGATAAACCTTTTCTCAGATTTTCGCATGGATCAATTCATATATGAGGTTCTTAAAGTTTAATGTTATAGGGTTAGATGCATAATTTTAAAACAATATTTAAATCTGTGCATATAACTCTCTCATTGTTAAGCTGATTCTTAACGGAGCTAGTAGATTAATTTTAAAATGAAGTTTCCCCATGCAAGGCCCTACCATTGACATTATTTTCAAACATGTATGGGTTATAACATAGAACTAGACCCTTGAGTTCTATGGTTATAATAACCCACTCTAGTTAATCAGCATTTAAATCTTGCTACCACTAACAACACCCAAAGTCTATGGAGTGGTTTATCACTTCTCATCATGTTTCACTTCTCATGGTCTGTTAAATTTCTCATATATTTATCACACAATATCTTAATTATCTACTGTTGTAAAATAATAATTTATTTTCTCCTATTCTTGTTGGAAACAAACATAATGTAAAATCAAGATTCAAGGCACTCGGCGGAAGACCTGGCTAATCAGGAACACTGTTTGACGAGACACCGAATTACCTATGTAATAACATCTGCAAATAAAATAATTCTTGAATTGAATTGAAACATTGTCATTGATAAGTCAAGTAAAATTGTCATTAATACACTAATATAGAGACATCACTGTCATCGGGTTCTTTACTTACAATCACACATGGTGCATATAATATCACCGGTATTTATTATATTCCCATGCTCTGTGAAGGATGCCATAAGAATATTTATATATAGGCCTACTGTACCGGGAATAAGAATTAATATGATATAATGATAAACAAGTATTTATTTTTCAATATTCTTCTACTTCTACAGCCTGCATATTTCCCTTTGTATCTATGTTTCTGACTATTTAAATTTAAACTCTTCCGTTGCTTCAGCTCATGAGAGAGAAAAGAAGACAAGGATCGAAACACCCTGCAAAAAGACAAAGACGAAATGGAGATGACAAAGAGCGGGAGATAAATTTTAGTGAAGCAAGTTTAAAGGATACGGAATACTACTTCGAAAATGGTGTGTATGATGTTGTGAATGATTTGGGTAAAAATGTGGGTTGGTACATTTGTCAACAAATATTTCTTAATTTCCACTTACGTATAATTATTTTTCTCCCCTTATTGAACACGCCTCCATCCCGAGTTCCACTATTTGTTGTGACCCATCCTTATTTTTTTAAACAGAAATTTCATTCATATAAATCGTACAACAACACTCGCACTTTGCAGTGGGTTTTTTCCGTGTACTGATTCTCATACTATTTAATAAAATATTCACATTATATTATTATTGATGATATTCTGGTCTTTTTTCATTTGACAATATATACAATAGTAGCAAATTGTCTGAAATAATGAGGATAGGGTGGTGATTGTTCCTTTCTATGAATGGTATTCATGTTTAGTCTGTTTTTTTTTAGTGGGACGCGGTTATCTGTAATTTATTTATAATCTTCATCATTCTTTTGCTAGGAAATATGACTCCTATTTTGCGATAGTTTTGTTGCCTTCAATTAAAGTTTACACAGGGGCTTATTAATCTCCAAACTCCCTGGAACAGGAGGAAAAACTACAAGTCATAGACTGGAACATTGTAAAGTTAATTTACCTTCCTACAATTTTCAGGACTGCGCAAGGTTTACCCCTACAACTTTACATTTAAAACCTACGCTAAAGGACGTTGGGTGGGAAAGCCGATGATTGACATATTCGCCAATGAATTCAAGGCCTACAAATTGGAAACTTATGTGAGTTCAATTTTCCTGCCAAGAAAAATCTTTCGTAAAGTGGGGTTCATAAAAGCAGAGCAAGATGGATATCATAGCTCTAATATACGGTAGTAACCTAATGATATTGCAACTGGTTTCCTCTATGAATGTTCAAACAAACGTTGACTTAATCGATACTACAACTTTTTGGTATATGATTTATTCACAACTTCTTTCAGACTAAAGCTATTGAAGCTGGTCGTGTCACGGTCAATGGAGCCAAGGTCCCCCTGGATTATGTCTTCCGAGACAACGACTACGTTGAAAACGTCGTTCATAGGTACGGTACCGTACACGTAGGCCTAGTAGGCCTCGTTGCTGGTCGTTCATATTTTTTTACAATATTCTTAAAAAGACTAACATCAAGTGAAATTAACCTTTTTTTATATTGAAAAACTGCTGTATTTGTGATTTATTGTTCACGCAAAAAAATGATTTTAGCAAATAAAGTATGAGATCTTTAACATGCGTACATATAGTATAGTACATACGGAATTAATATATGGTACGTGGCAAGCTGCAGCCCACCCTCTCACACCAAACTGCTACCATGGAAAAAAAATACATACGGAATTAAATTATGTTGTGTGATTCATATTGTGGACCTCTAATTGTTCCTTCCTAATGCGCAGCCCCACTGCGTTCCATGTGTTCCCTTAAATTATATATGTAAGACTCTAGAAAGGATCAGAGACATAAGCTTGCGCTCTAATATCATTGAGATGCCTTTCCCTAATACGGCGTTTTCTTGTTAATTAATTTCCAGACATGAGCTACCTGTTGTAAAGTCGAAGCTGACTGTGATAGAGGACAGCGAGCATTTCCTCGTGGTAGACAAACCTAGTTCTATACCGATACATCCATGTGGACGCTACAGACATAACTCCCTCACCTATATACTTGCAATAGAAAATGGTTATCGCAACCTGAGAAGTAAGTACACATTTTCTTTTGTATTAAATACCTCTACTTCTCGGTATTAATCATTTTGACTTTCTGAAATACTGAAATTAACATGGTACTATAAATATATCTCCAATGTACATAACACAAGGCGGTATAATACTACAATCATTTTACCACATTGGCAGTAACAATATGTTTACTTTTCCGGTTTTAATTGACTTCATTTTATGGTTTATCATGGTGTTAGTGAGAAGGTCGTTAATTCGTTTTATATTTCAGCTATTTATAGGCTAGATAGGCTGACATCGGGCGTTTTCATATTTTGTAAAACGGACTCAAAAACACGTTTACTACAAAGTCATATAAAGGGAAGAAAAGTAGAGAAGAGTTACCTAGCCAGGGTTAATGGAGAGTTCCCCAGGTAATATGGCTTCACTGTCTTGTACTCACTGCTTTTGCCGATGTTACTATTAATTTGTTAATGCCGCGAAATCATCCTTATTGCATTTTACGTAAGTACAGACGTCAGTTCTTGTAATATGCCAGAAATAATTAACCAATTTCTTTTCTCCTATATAGCGAACCAGTCGTGTGTTCTGAACCGATCGACAACCTCACAATGAAAATTGGACTTTTCAAAGTGGGTCCAAACGGCAAAGAAGCGAAAACGACCTTTGAAAGAATTAGTTACAATGGTTCTAGCAGTATGGTTTTATGTAGGTGTAGATCTTGCTTCTCTAATTGCTTTTTGAACAAACTTATTCTCTGACAGAATCTAAATTCATATATATATAATACATCCTTAGTCCTGAATAAAAAAAATTATCAAATCATTTCAAATCATATATAAGCATTTAATGTTTAACATTTAGTTTGTCTTTCTATGTGGCGATTTGCTTCATCCACATTCTCTCTTGCAGGTAAACCCCACACAGGGCGTACACATCAAATTAGAGTTCATTTACAGTATATAGGTAAGTAATCCCCTCTTTGGTAAGTCAAGTTTTAAGGGAGGTCCTTTGGAAAAGTATTGTTTCGATAATTTCTTTAATAAGTTTCTTAAAAACAGCATGGGGGTATTGCTGCTGCACCATCAACGTCCGAGGCTGAGGCCACCCGCCATTGAGTGTTCTATAACTTAAGATGTATTGCTAGTACTGAGCTATAGTAGTTGCCAATAAAGTTTCGTATGACATGGCACATATTACTGTAAATCAACTAGAGTCGATTTTGTTTTATAGCTTGATATTAAGGAATATATGTTACATTATTTCAGGTTTTCCAATCGTGAACGACCCACTATACAATTCCCATGTATGGGGCCCTGAAAGAGGCAAGGGTGGGAATTTCGGAAAGCCAACTGAACAGGTAAATACGGTCTCACCATTCTAATGTCAACATGAACGTTTATTTCTGAATGCATACGAATCTACTTAACGCATCTCCACCTCAACTCGATATTGGCCTTAAATGAATAAAAAAAGATATATGTGACGCAACGATGGGTACTGAATGTATGATCTGAATCAGTATGTTCTAAATCATTTTCAGCTGATCGAAGAACTAATAAATCATCATACCGCCGAACGCTTTGGAGATGATGAACTAATAGAAGACTTGAGTACGTCCGAGAAAAAGCCAGACAGTAACGCCAGTGTTGATGATCATGATGGCGCTCCACAAGCGAAAGATAATCCACAAAAAGAAGCCCAACCAGATGCTCTACCGGGAGATGATTTGCAATCATCAGAGGTGCCTAGCAAGACCGACGCAATGCTCGGTACAGAAACGCATGTATCTGCGGACTGTAACAGTGCTGAAACAAGTACGTTTGACCCTGACAAGGTGACCACTGACCCAATGTGTGAGGAATGTAAAAGGAAATATGTTGAACCAAAGCAGGATCATCTAGTTATGTTCCTGCATGCGTTGTCATACAAAGGTCCAGGTTGGTCGTTCAAGACCGAAATGCCTCACTGGGCCAAGGATGATTGGGAACCGGATAAGTAAATTTTTATTACACATTAATGTGATAAAGTAGGTTGTGTTATAGACCAAAATGTCATTGTCATGTCGGATGAGATGTACCAATTTTTTATTAGGGCAAAAGCTGCATCTTGTTTGCAAAATAAACTATTTCCAATCATTTGTATTGTGAAACTGTTCCTCATTTCGCCTAGATTCAGAGGCGACGGATCTTTCGCACTGTTTAGATAAAGGCACATGCAGCATTTAACTGCCTTCGGTACAGAGGTGGCAGAAGGGTCATTGCCAGTCATTTATCCGAAATGATTTCCATTTGACCCCACCGAGACAAACTACGCGAATTAACAAATCGCCGATTATGGTTGATGGATCAATTGATATACGAGTTATTCAGTCAATTTTTTTTTACCATGACTAGATCACCGCAATGGTGGTCTTCCGCTCGGGTTCGAATCCTCATGCTTGATGAAAAACAACACAAATAAAAATCTTATGACAAGCTTTCGTTTATTGGATAGTAGCATCATTGATCCTGTTGGGAGAATCCACAATCTTTTCTTAGCTCGGTTGATACATGCCAAAACACCGGGGATTTGGCACGCTCTTTCGTTTATAAATGACCACTGTCCTTTACCGGAATCAGCAGAAGTCTGGGGACACCTCATAGACGTACAATACAAAAATAACCACTGGAGAAAAACCTTGACCCACAATAATGTATGGATTTTAAATACTACGATTTTGGAGGGCGAAAATTCGTTTGTATCTTGAATAAATATAGAACTTCTACTCCATAGAAAGGTAGGTGACTGAAAACTTAATTTCATCCGATTTAAATGGGACCGTCAACTGGAGTTCTGAACAGCAAGGAATAACCTTAAGACCCTTGATTTGGTAACTTTCACTCAGGTTTTGATTAACACGTGTGGTGAAACCCTGTTATAAGTACTCGCAATGTCTTACCAACAGATCTGGGCAGTAAAGAATACTTATCTACAAGGTGGAAAATTCACACGTTTAGATGGGCTGGTCAACGTTCTAATACTTCATTGGTTTGCATAATCTAAATTAAACAAACTCATAATTGCAAGCTAATAGTAGAATGAAGTATTTGCCTAACACAAGATTGACAGAAAAGACGCGAATACACAATTTCATGAACAGGCGAGCTTCCCGTTCGACAGTATTAAGCAATGCATTTATTTTATCTTGGTATTATTTCGATTGTTATTTATATCATTTATGTATCATACACGGCATATATTCAAGTGTGTCTACATTAAACATGTAGTGTTATATCATCCTCCACGCAGTACTTGACAAGACGACAGAATCTAGGCCTTTGGTCTTCACGTTTTCGTTTCCAAATGAAAGGTAAATATGCTGATTAAAAAGGGCTTGTCATCTTTTAAAGCATAGTAAGGAGATAGTGCTTTCTACTTATAATAAGGACTCTCAGAAATAATAATATCACATGCCTACGTTCACGGGAGCACTAGAACATCACACCGTATTGATTACCAGGGGCCGGGTTACCCGTGCACCTCTTGGATAGGAAGCTTGTGATCTCTAAGCTAGAAACTATGCAAAATGAAGAGATAGCTCTCCGTTACTAGATTAATGTAGTAGATTTTGAAGATCGGTTCAAGAATTCGGTGGAACTACTGATTTTTAAAAAGTCCGGCCAAAATGTCGTCTACAATCCCCGTTTCTTTTCTTATAAACCCAATATCAGCGTTAAAGAAAGTGATAGGCGTTTGAATTGTAGGTATTATTTAATTTCAACATATTCCACCGAATTTGAGATGCTTTTATTATATTTTGATTGGCGAAAATAACATGTATTGAGATTCAAATGATCATAATCACTAAGTTGCGAGCACGGGAATAAAGAAACCTTAGAAAAACTGGCAGTTCTTGCGATGCTAGTCTTAGCGAAAGCAGATTGCATGAACAAAGAAAATTGAAACAGTCTGCTAATTATCAGCAGGTATGTCAAGGCACCAGATACATAGTCACAACACAACACAGAGAAAAAGACACTAAGTTAAGACAGAGCACGGATATTATTCTCCTGCACACACTAGGGTTTTGTATCCAGAGGTTTCTTCCCATCCGCGATCGTAATATTATCAGGATATAAATAGATCATCTGTTCTTGTGAACGTGATATAAATATAGTTCGAATGAAAAGCTACATTCATTGAGCCAACATATACATGTACAAAGGTGACCCAACTTTAAAAGTTCTTCACTTGGTTTATAATATTATTATCCATGTGCTCTACTTTTATGTCTCTTTTACGTATTTTAACGTTATGTTTGGCAGGGACAGGAACAAACGGGCCCGAAAGATAACTACCCAACAGATATCAATGAGCTTTTGTTCTCCCACGTACACAATGAACTCGTCTAATTTCAATGTATCGAAGAGTGCATGTTGTGCATTGGGATGAACAAGATTTTTATTTCCTCAATCCCTTCCAACTAATGGCTTCCCTCCTTTTCCAATGGGCAATATGGAAAACTAAAAGACAAGAGTTAATTTGAGTAAACGAAAGAAATCTCATCCTAATTCGCTGCACCATCTGATTGCAAATGTGTGCTTTTATTTTTCGCACCTTAACATCGTTTCAAGAAATGCCACAGAAAGAGCGTATGCAACCGAGGATACCTTTTACATTGTCGGTACTATTTTGCATACAGTAGTAAGGTTACCTCTATTACGTATTAATAAGATGGTGCAAAAACCCTAACACATACGTACCCCCCACCCAAAAATATCACCAACTGGAGTAGGCTCTTTATCAAGCCTTCGATATAATAAACCTGTACAAACGTGACAGTTCAATCTTTCCTGGCATAAATAGAACTTTCAGAACAAACTAGACTGCGGAGAACACAATACCGTACCAACTGGCCCACACCCAGGAAAATTATCTCTGCACCCATACTTCTACTAGTTTTTAAATTCATATTCTTATGTACAAATTTTACAAGACTTAAGTGACATAGCATGAGCCCCGCGTCATCAACAGATTGCCGCCGAAAAGCGCCCAACAAAAACAAAGAGAGATTATTAATCTTTTTCATCTACTGCTTGCTCCACAGGAACTACCTCAAGCACTATCGTACAACCTACGAGTGGATCAAGCTGAAAACGTGGCACATCATTGTTCGTTAAACAATATATTATAACTTCTTAATACCCAAAACTGGTTGAATAATTGTCTTTTAAGTGGTACCTTAATATTGGAACTGTCTTATTATACAATTGCATTTTAATTGTCTGGTTAACATATCTTATGAAAGCTGGTATGTAAAAAGAAAACAGCATGCATGTTTCGAAATTATTACAAACTAAATTGTTCAAGGCGAGGATATGTAGGTACATTATAAGAGATTACAGTGATCACCTAACCGACTCTACTACCTTGATTCAAACTTCCACAATATATTCAAGACTTATCTCCTCAGTCAATATCTTCACAACGATCTTCCCATCCCTCCATTTGATCATCGAACCACTTTGTTCAAAAGCTTTCCGGCTGTTTTTATTCAGAAGTCGCCAACCAAAAGGGAACACTCTAATGTCATGTGGACTACACCTGACATAGAACAGTATTGAAAACATATCATAATATAGTTCCTGTCACTTAGGAAGCAATACCGAGAAAATTCCTTTTTCCTTTCTCATAAGAGTTTCTCCTAGGAGACAAAAGATCAGAAGAATGCACCAGTCCCATGACTGTTTCAAACATACCACCCGGAGCAGTATGTTCTCGGGTAAGGGAATGTCGCGCAAGGAGTATGTCCACTGTCCAATAAATAAGATAATAATGATAATGATAATATAGAACTATTATTATTACATTTCACATTGCAGATTTCTTAATAAGTCTAGAATTGATGATACAATGTTCCAATAACTTCATACAGTAGGGTTTCTTTATCGAGAAACGCTACATATACAATAACAGAAGTAGAGCAAACGAACGCAAGGTTTATGATACAAAAGCAAAAGCGAAATGAAACGACCAGGCCATAGCACATTGTATACGCCGCCTTGATATCTGATCGCTATTCCTACCAATGCATTCTTCAAATCCTCAGTCTCCGGACTAGCATTCCATTTACAGCTAAGGACGAACAAGATAAGCACAATATTTGTTTTCGATTTTTTTAGTCATTGGATTCCGTAGTCATTCTTTTCTTCCATGTTTATGTAGACATATCATGGTCCTCCCGATACTCAAAACATTTCTCCCGCTGTTCATATATGTAAGTCTTTTATGTCAATGTTATTTTATCATTCATATATTGTATACATATAATAAATTTGAATCATGAACAGCCTGCTTAGTCCATCAGATGTTTCACACCTTGCAGTATAATTCACACTCTCTCTCATGTAAAATGGAGCCAGGGAGGAGCAGCAGGAAGTGAAGCCGGTTAGTGCTGGTAGATGTCGCTAGAGGGGGTACCACCTCAGGAGGCGCTGGAGTTGCTCGAGGTCTGAGTGCCGGGCATGGGCTTCTTGGTGCGCGTCATGCGGTCCAGCTCAGCGGCAGCGTCACGGCTCATGGCTGCTCGTTCTGTAACGCAAATCATAACGTTTAGAGTCAGTTACGAATAATTTGCGAGGTACAAACTCTGCACAATCTAATATATGAATATATATACACACACACATATTTTTTCCGATTTCCATTGCTGGGTTGTCAGTAAGTATATTCTCTTCAAACATAGACAGACTTTTTACTTTAGCTCATGAAGCAAGATCTGAGATGATATTCTGGCATTCGTCAGATCACGTACGTGACAGGAATATTTACAAGAGACAATATGTATCTGTTTCTCGACGAACATAATACGTATCTAACTCAGACAATAACAAAAAACAGCACATCAAACGCGCTGACCATAACTGAACTATTTTTGGGAATAAGGAAAACCGTGGATGCGATCCCAGTATTGCGCTACTACTTTTGGGGGATGGAATGTTGTATAATGGTGGGTGTTCATATAGTATGTTTATTGTGGGAAATCTTCTGGAATACACTTGCGTGTAGTGTTTTTTCCTCGATCGAATAAGAACATGATGGTATTAGTAACAATGAAAATCCCATAAGACGAGATAGCTAGAGGTAATGACAAATGTGCTGTGTCCATATAATGTACCACAATGTGTATTATGACACTTAACTGTTGACGAGCGGCTATATAGTTCTATGTATGCAATATGTTTCTTTTGGTCGTATGGAGGAGGCACCATGGAAGAATGTAACAAATGGGTGGGTGGAAAGTACAGCGACTAAACCAGTTTACTTAATGAGTACAAAAGTAAGCTACCTAAAGTTCCTTTCTGCGATTTTTTTTCTCAAACTAATAAATCAAAAGTGTGTATTTGAGTTTGAGTTCTATTTCTAAACTTCTTGGGATCAACCGAAGAATGTTACTCAGGTGAAATGAAGCAAACAAATGCCTTCTGATTAGGAAGGGGTAGCATTGAGTAAGCTGTTGGGCAAGTGATAGTCAATAGCGATGTCCATCTAAGTTTCCACAGACTGAAAGCTGATACCCAAATCATAAAATCTTTCAAAACACTTCTTATCATATAGCTATACCCAGTCCCCGGTTATAACAAGATTTCTCACACAGGGAAACTATTTTCTTACTTCAAAAATAAAAGGAGGAATTCAAATGAAAATAGGGGGTGTTAAATGGGACAGGGGTGGTTATAAAGGCCTGTTTCCATGGTAACTGTCCACGCCAAGAGAGACAGCGTGTTGGCAGCAAGGAGCTGGTGTGGAGATAGAGCAGAGAGAGATAGAGGAGCGAGCTTTGTTTTCTGAATGCCAGAGAAACTTAATGCTGTCAGTTACTTCACAAATACTTTATACAGCATGGGGCGATAATCATAAGCGCTAAACCTCAAAGAACACATAATGCGTTTAGGAATCATTATAGTTTTAGCTGTATGCGGTGTTAGGAAAGAATTTGCTCATAAAATGACAGCATCGGTGTTGTTCTGGTTAAATCAAAAATGAAAACTTTGTGACCAGCATGATTTTGGTGAACTGAATCTTACCCGGGTCTAGCTCATCTGAAAAGTTAATGGTCATGAAAATTTATTGTCAAAGTTTATGTAAGTTCATTTGGTTTCGGTCGTTGACTGCATCAACAAAAAGTCACGAGCCGTCTCACTTGCGTAGGTTAGAGCAAAAACTCAAGGGAAACTAAACATGAGAAGGAACTACTCTTCGTTCTAATATGTCAGTTTCATGCGAGCTGCAAACACAAATGTTTTCGTTCATCAGCAATCTCGATTCGGCAGGGAGGTGCATACAAATCCTAGTATGCACTCTCCGGTGTCGGTTAGTATCTATCGGGTTTCTCCACAGTCATCTTCAGCAGAACCAGAGTCAGTTGGTTCATCTGGGAAATCCATCCCCTCCATTTAACGTACCATGTACATTATTAGGTGCAGAAAAGCCTGGTCAGGTCTCTGCATGTATTTCACATGTATTACAAAATACAACGAGGGACATTAATGCGGAACCATTAGGTCCATCGGTTGAGCGGGAACTGAATTCAACCAGCTCGGGGACACAACTCATGCATCAAAAGCAAACATCAAACGCAAATCATGGGGGGAAACTTGGCTTGTCTCAAATAAAATCCGCCATTCGGATGCAGATATATACCGTTTCGACGGGCTCTTCGGAATTGTCATTTATTTCAGTGTCTGTCAAGAACAAATACTATTAAAGGCATAGGAAAGAAATGCATAATACCGAAATAAATATAATGGTCGACGACCTACATGTTTGACCAATATAAAACTAAAGCACACGAAACGAGTATTCGAGAAATTAATAAACTGCTTAGTACTCAATAGATCGAAATGACTTACAGGTACTTATAAACTTAACAATGAACTATTAGCTAATCATATTCACCTGTGGGTTTTGGTGTGGCGCTTGGAGTGGTACCTCCAGTCTTCTTACTAAGAAGGCTGTTGAAGAAGTTAGCAAGGACACCTTCACTTGTGCTTCCTGCTCCTGGCTTTCCTCCCTCCAACTGCAGAGAAATAAATGCTCATTAAGATGTCGAGGGGACATTTATTCAACACACAGAATGGACTTGAATTCACAGCAAGCAGAAAGAAAAAAAACACATGGTATTTCATTCACCAGAATATCACAAAATATATGTCCAAACATTGAGGGGCACGTTAATACAATCCCCAGCAAATCACGAGATCACGAGATAAAATGTGACCATTTTTAATTAAATGTGCAGAAACCCGATGATTTCAGGGTATAATCACAATACTATAAAAGAAGGCAGAGGTAAAAAGCTGTCGGGGTTACCTTCTTGGGAGAGCTGGTGAGGCCTGGTGTGTTTGGTGAAGCACCCACTCGCGGAGACGCGGGGGGCTTTTGAAGACCAGAAGACGGCCGCATTGGCGATCCATCCTGGAGGCAAAAACATTGTAATTTATACGACTCTCCATTATTAAAAGAATAAACAGATTTTTATTCAGATTAGTATTACATGTGTTGCACTCTCACCCAAGTAGTGGGCCCTGTATTTATGACTTTTACAAATGGAAATATTCGAGAGATGATCGTCAGAACTAGAAATTACATTACAATTTCCAGGTACATAATTATATAGGTGATATGCAAAGTAGTAAGATGAAGATGGTAGTATTTATTTAAATACAAAATATAATATCAGGGATCACACTTACTGGTCGAGCACCGGCAGCAGGCTGCTTTGAAAGTTGTGTCTGTTGTTTCATAAGGAAAACCTGCTCATCTTCTGCTTGTACTTCTGCGTCTCTCTGAATGGGCTGCAACACACAATGAAGCAATAAATCCACTATTCCAAAAGTATAATTTACTCGCTATACTTAAACCAATACATGCAGAGTGCGTCCGGTCAGGCCTCGGACCACTTGAATATCATTTCTTTGGAGAGTCAGTGCAAATAACGCGACCAATCTATTTGTAATCAAATAATATAACACATATTCTTTATGGGGCTTCTCCTTCTAATCGTATAGCCACGTGCTTGCTCTATATCTCCATGTGCATTCCGAAGATCTTAAAAAGTCCATAAAGCATAGCGACTTGGCTAGTAATTGGATCCGCACACCTGGTGCATCAGATTCAATATACCTTATCCCGAGAGTCTATATCCAAAGTGTACCGGAGTGGAAATTCGTAACTAATGTTTAAAATACAATCGTCCTACAATACATAAGTACTGCCATATTTAATAAAATGCCAATTTAACAGTTTAAATTAATGCCAACTAGAATTTTCCCCCCTATCCCATGCACCCCAACCCACCCCAGAATTTCCACTCCGTCAGAGCATCAGCCCACCTTTCATGATCTTAATCTTAAAACTTCTGAACCATTGTGTAATGAAGATGTCAAAATTCTGTTTATGAATTACGAGTGCCTAATATTCATATCTGAAACTTACATCCAGCAATCAATCACAGTGGAGCCAAAAAGGTCGCAACCAAAAATAGGATTCAGAGAAGTTTTATCGAATATACAAACGCAAATTCATTGATAGACATCTGTATAATAGTATGGTGTAGAGTTAAAAAGAAGATAGCAATGCATAATTGGTATATTTGAATTATATCCAATTGAACAAACCTTTATCAGGTAACGTCGAGGATAGGCCTATGGGAATGTGATGCCTCAAACTTTAATTTGATATGAAATATTTTATCCTGTCGAAGCATACATTTTTTTAACAAAAGAAGACAAGACTGGCATTTGCCTTTACCACTAATATAACATTATGGTATATTACACAAACATATTCACCCGTTACCAAAAGCAAAATTGATGAAAGAAACTGGTGCCAGTTCTTACCTTTCTTATGACTGGCTTAACAATTATATCTTCGAAAGAATCCTCAGGTTTCATGCTTGTCATGTTCTCATACAATATACTGATCTTCTTTTCAGTGTCCCAACCCGCGGGCCTGCAAGGACAAGATATGATCCAAGTTCAAATAAAAGGTTTCAATGTAGAGCGAGACATGAGGTAACGTTGAGCGTCCAGAGAACCCATACAACCTGAATGTAACACTTGTTCTATTATAACTTAAAGTATACAGGGCAGAGGTGTGTTTCAGCTCGTGATTCTATAAGAGAACAGTGAGGTTCTAAATCAACATTCATGAAATTGTATATAAGGAAACTATAAACTGTCTCTCACTCTAATCTAATCTATCTATCTATCTATCATCCCAACTCCAAGTTTAGTAATTGAAGTGAACTACTATTTTCGGGGGTATTAGAATATTGGAGAATATTTAAGTGCAAGAGAGAACTTTGAATTAAAGGGGTAATTTCATACCAACTGACGATAGCAAATATGAATGTTAGTCCAGTGAATATGAAAATTAAACTTCTACCAGAATTCTTTATACATAGAATGTAGAATTGATTGTCGATGACTAGTCGCCCAGGTGGCAGAACAAAAACACGGAGATGTATTATAACAAACAAAGAAGATGATGTGTATGAGAACGCAGTGACTGTTAATGTCAAATCAAAACCATCAAGTGATGTTGCGTGGTGTAAATAAATTTCAGCTGTTCAAATACATCATCATCTAGTTGAAATATGGCAAAAACTAGAGGGTCCAATACTACCGCGTAATATATATTGTCATGCTGAAATATATTTGGTTCTTTTCGGGTACCGTATACATATATAAGACCCGAAAATCGATAAATTACAACATTGAACGTAAGTGGCAATGACAATTTGCAATTAGAATATTCAAAAATTAATTCTATGACCACGGCAGCCATTAGTTAGATACGATATATCAATTAAAAATGGGTGATTAATCAATTAACAACTTAGTATTGAAAATCCCACATCCATAACTTGGGGGACAATAAAATAAATAATCAATTAAATACCAAAGGTCATAACTGGAGTCATTCCAAAGAGAATATCAATGAGCAACATAATCCGATCTGAAAATGTCCATTTTGTCCCGGAGAAAACAGTAATAAAAACCTTAAATTACAATTCAATATTTTTAAGTAGGAGCCATGTTTAATTAAAGTACACAATTACAGGTAGGACAATTGAGCAGGAGGCGGCTGACCAGTTGTGTATAAAGAGTCATATGCATGTACAGGGCTCACGTACACAATACTTGGACCGCGAGCTCGTGTTGAGTCATAAAGAATGTACTTACACAAATACGGAATCTCTTTCTACAACATAAGCTGGGGTTGTGAACGGGAAGCCATAAACTCGATGAACAAGGTACTTGTACAGCAGATCACAGTTTTTGGCTTCTTTTACTGACGTGTAGAAGAGGGCCGCACCAACTTTAATATGTTAAGGCAAATATACCGAGAGGTATTGATACAGCAATGACATCAGATTTATATTTCATGTATACAATTCATACCTAGTCTTTTGTCTTGTAGGCAAAACCTACACAACTGCAAAATATACCTTTCATTACGGAACATCGTTTAACTGCCATACTATTAAGATAATTGGGCGGAGGAAAATGAAAAAAAAATCGATAAAAGAAACCATGTCATGTCTTGAAAGGATACAATTTAGACAGAATTTCCTAATATGTTGTTGGATGAAGTCGAAGTGTTCCTCTCTGTAATCATGTTCTTTTTCCAACGTCGAGATTTCATCACTCTGAAAAAGAAAAATGCACCGTTATACAAAGCAGGAAAGTGAAGCGTAGTCAGAACAATGCATCAATCAAATGTTAGGCAATGCCATCATGTTTTCTTCTATCTACGGAAACTATGAATAATTAAATACTAGCATTTATGTAATTGGCAATTTATTCTTGGTTAGTCTTAGCTGAGCAAGCTTGCCAGGAGGCTGAACAGCTTGTTATCTAAGACCAAGTGTCCTGACGTTATTTAAGGAAAGATACTGATTTGTGCAATGCCAACACAAGGAAGCAATTCATATTAGAGAAGTACCACAGGCACCTGTTTTCCCCGTCTAATCGGATTAGGAGAATTACACATAGGGAGTCGTGGAGGAGCTACCAGTTTTGATCAATGATCTCGAGCACACAGCGAGTGTTTGGACGACAAACATGGAGGCGCATTTGCTTTCTTACAACTCACCTTTGTTACTACTACAACTATAGGGATGCCTAGGTTATTTGTTAATGTGGATTCGCCCAGCGGTAATACTACTTTCTCTTCTTCAGCATTAAAACCACCGCGAGGTCTCGGAGGAGAAACTACGCCCTCTTCTGGCTCCTGGTACTCTTGGAAATGGCGCACCACTGGAATAAAAAAATATTAAAGAAATGTAATTTAATGTTTACCAATGCGATTTGAAAAGGACAGTTTTCATGGAAAGGTGATTATATCTTGAGGTTTAATGGTGGGTAAGACCCCATCCCGACCTGATTCAAGGCACATCCCATGGTGGAATCACCGTTTAAATAAAAGTTTGTTTGCTGCAATGAATGACCAGTAAAAATGACGCCATCGTTAAATGCCACTGATATTATTACTATGTTCAAGTAGGGCCCATTTCAAAGGTAAATGACCAAATATTTAGGTAGTCCACGAATATGAAGATGAACCATGCAGTCCAGGATGTAACTCTTCCTCTTAAAAAGGGTAACTCTGAGTTCAACTCTTGAGTACCGAAGGAGGAAATACCAATGCCTTTTATGGGATGAATGCAAACACTAGTCACAATTACAGGGGCATATTCAGCACATTAGCAGGAAGATGGCACCATTATACAGGATACAGACCTTAAGTCTCTCTGAAATGGACTTAGATGAAGGAGGTCAGAAATGATCTCGTTGTCGTGATGTATCTCTTGATTAAGTAACCTTTAGCAGCCATAGATGGCATTCTGTCAACAATGGAGTGTGAGGATGAGGGAAGATAGAACCAGGAGATGAGTGACTTTAAAATCACGTGAATAATTCCAGGACTAATTAAAAAATTGATCACACATGACATGGGGGTACGTGGACTAAATGTCAACTAATCGTGGGAATAATCTAATACAGGCAAATATAGCTCAGCGATAAAAAGAAGGGTGTCATATAAAATAGCTCCATCATAACACCTACTACAGTACTACAGACCATGTTTATGCACAAAAATTGCCATTACAAAAGACAAGAATAGTATGTCCCCTCATGTTCTTAGTTCCCAGGACCACCTGAGTCATTTAACCAGGAAAGACCCGTATTTACCAAAGGTTACTGCGGGGAAGTGTGTAGCAAGGACTATAATGGATCTCACGGTGCCTTGTTTGTTAATGAATGAACTCAGGCCATTTGTATTATAGTGCTTCATCGCACGCCATTCCTACACAAAGACAAATTCTCGGTAACATACATTTTCTTGAATAACACTTTTTCCTCTACCAGTACCCATGGAAGTTTTATATTCTAAATAATATAATTTAAAAATGCCCTGGGGCTAAGATATGATTAACGACCGTTTCCATAGATCCCAAATTAGCTCTGAGCTAGGAAAGATTACTATTATTACAAGGGTAATGTTTCCTGTTACCATGCCCATGCGTATGACTAGGAGACTTCTATAATGTTTTCTTACTTAGGCTGTCAATTAGGGGAGGGCTTCTCTCAGTTCCAGCTAGACAATTTATCATATTAAAAATTAACCCTGGTGAATAATGAATAAGGACCTTAGCAACTCCCGTAAGAAATACACAGTGGAGCGAGCCAAGCTCAGGGGGCTAATACCAGAGAGGCTTTGTAGTAAAAAGATCCGCATACAACTCATGTTCTAAAGACATTTTCACTTTATAAGCAAGGTCTCATCTTTATTCGTGCGACGGTCAATATTTTTGAAAAATATGCATGAATATATATCAATGTATGTTCAGCATCTGTGGATGGTTAAAAAAGGTTTGATGCTGAATATTATATCATATAGATGCAGAATGTTCAAATCGGATAAGTCAGATGGCTTGGCTAAGTGATCATAACACTGACATGCAGCGGATGGCTCGGTATAATATTTGCCATTTAGTTCAGTGCCTTGCATGGAACGACTATGACCTATGTTATCGTCTGTAAGGCAACATGCATCACAATGAACTACACACCAACCTGTTGTTGCCCGAGATATAACAGTTTTACGAGCACAGACATGGAAATAACGATCACACATCGTTACAACTTGACGGGTGATATTTTGCTATTTACACCAGAGATATATTACACATTAGCCCCTTTTATGTCTGGTCACTATTGGTTGGTACAAATACCTAGTTCATTCCAGAGGTTTATAGAAAAAACTTCTCGGACTAAAGTCAATTATTCCCAAAGGATACACTGAGAGACGTCATAATTCATGCAATAGAAAATTTGATTTTCTAAAAACGAAAATGAAACGGACAAGAATTTCAAAATTAAGCAGATATAACGGGAAAACGCTAGCTCACCAAAATTTACAGAACACTTCACAGGGCCAATGGAATTCAAATGGCCAAGTATTATGAAATTCATAATTCAGAAAAGGACAAGCAAATATGTATATCTCATGCACGACTACATCTTTTGATTAGACATACAGCAGAAAACGCCCTTTTTTGTGAAGCAGAATATAAATCCTCCAACTGCAGTGTTTGCTAAGTCAAGTCAAACTCTTAACTTGGGGATTCCAAATAGCCAAAAGTCATATACCGCAGCAAAGCGACGAAATTTATGTTACAGATCCTTCAAGTGGCGGTTCATTTCCCGCCGAAAAAGCGCCATTATTTATCCCCCAGATCTGTATTAATATATTCAGGAAAAAGTCACACAGTATTTATATATATCATATTGCAGGAATTGCCATCACAGATACAAGGCGGTTTTTGTCAGGTCATCAAGTTCATAAATCTCGGATTAAAAACTAGTTTGCCATGCGTTCGCCCAGCTATTTGCCGAGGAAACCAAGCTGGGGTTGGCAGCCCCAGGTCCTGTGTGTATATTTGGGCGGCGATTTACTCCTTGATTATACATGTGAGGCATAGCGTGTGTGCAAACCTATGGGAGTTAGATAGCACCAGTGTGCAATTCCCAGTTAATGCTAACCGTTCTATATGATCATATTATTAGCAGTTGGTGGCTGTCGGTGGGTCCGTCTCTCTAAGCATATGGGTGAAGGAATCATCTCTGGCTAAACAGTCACAGAAAATGTCCGTCCTTGTTCTGTGTCTTACTGCAAAAAGGGAAATCCCTTGCTCAACACGCACCCCAGGATTTTCTCACAAAAGGATCTCACATGTAAACAAGATCATGACAACCATAACTTGACATAATGGGGACCTTTGTTCACGACACCCTTTTATCAATGGACTATGGGCTTAAACAACATGCACTATATGTTTTAGTTGGTTCTTTAATGAGTTTATTTTTACTAACACCTAGAAAATATAGAAAAAGAATTTTAAAAAAAAGAAAGAAAAAGAAAAAGAGTTACAAACATTCAGAATATTGCGTAATTTCAAATCCGAGCGGAGAGGCCTGACAGTTTCATAAGATGGAGCTGAATTCCCTAGTATGTCCTTAGAATGGTATGACAACACAGTCGGGATATGGCAATGCATACTAAGTATTAGGAGGGTTGAACAAAATGGGATGAAAAGTGAACTGGACTGGATCTCTGACTCAGCTATATCCCATAAAGACCCCAAAGAGTAGAATGCCTCACGTTTGAATAAAGCCTTCTCTGTGAGGACTACAAGCATCTATTATATGTTTGCAGATTCAATTAAATTCGATAAGCATTCTGAAATGGCAACTTCAAAACGAATCTGTTTATTGCTACAATATGAAAAGTCTAGATTTTTCTTGCGAATCGTAAAATATTGCATCCACATAATGTGACATATACACGAAGACAATCTTTACTTCCGACTAACCGAGATTTGTATTTGTGTTACGATTTCTTTAACAGGTATTTTTTGTACATTAGGACCACCATAAGGCGTAAGTGAAGAGATCAATTTAACACCTATAAGTAGTATATCATCCAATTATGGGGAATCAGCACAGTATTACTACAACGTAGTAAAACGAGTGTACATGCTGAGATATTGAGGTGCCAGGTACGGACCTGCAAGCTAGAAATTGAATTGGATTTTATTCAGTAGACTGAGAATCAATGAGGGACTGGAGTGAGCACTGGACCAGTATTTTCTACCAACCAAGTTTATTGTCACGGCCACTTTTGCATAATTTCCACTTCTGTCATGATCAAAATAAATAAACATCTTTATTAAATATCATGTTCATGTTATTCATGAATTAATCATAGAATGCCTATGCTATTGGGCCTCTAATATATGCAATAAACCATTCACCACCCAAGAAATTCTATCGATTAACCTAATATGACTGGTCACGCAATCGCCCTAGGCCTACTTCAAGACATTTTTTATTAAACAGAAAAAGAAAATGAATTCAAAATGGCTGAATTACGTGCAACCACTTGTTTAAATGTCACCAACGAAAGAAGCAATCTAAATGGAAGGTAAGCGTTAAAAACGCAGAAGCTACAAACTTGAGCTCCAAAATGAACCTCTCGGGCAGTGCAATTAGAGCAATTACACTGGCCTCCACAAGGAGGAGGTGTCGTGACAATGGTGGGGCTATTTCATGGCAGACAGGTAACTCGCCCACCCAACCACCGCACCTCTTGTGTGAAGCTCTTGTCCAGACGAGGGCGACTGGCCTTGTGCCCACTCTTAAGTTACATGGACACTGGCCAGGTACACAAAACGGCCATCGACCTGTGTTCTTTAATGGTGTGTGCAGGGTTAAATTAACATATGCATGGAAATGGACATCTTTCTACATCTGATATACAACATGTTGAGGTTTAACTTCATGTCACTTCCTTTTAAATTAGTTTTCGACCAAGTTGACATCGAATTAAAGCAATATTACAAAAAAACATGACAGAACCAGCAATTAACCCTACTCTGAATAAACATACTGGGACCAAGCAATCAAAAATAAGTTGTCCCATATTTAATGAAGAAATATTTTGTCTTTAAGAGCTCTTTAAACTCCTGTACGTTTGTGACAATGGCGTGTGTGTGATCTTCGTCCTCAAGAATGCCATATTTTTAGTAGTGCTCTTACTTTCCTACCGAGTCGCTGTATTGTACAATTATAATTGTCAGTTTTTCGTTAAGATATTCACCACTAAGCCAAGTATGTAGGTATCCAGGGATGAAAGGTTCTTAAGAAATGAATACGAAGCCAAGAGCATAAAACACAATGCAGCTTTTTATTTAGGAAAATATGGACTGAGAATGAAAAGTGTGTTTTCATGCAAATGCTAAGGAGGTACATAATATTATTTTATATCCTAATTTAAACTGCACATAAAGAATATGCCAATACATTCTTGGGAAGATCTTAACAAATAATATAAAAGAGTCTGCGTTTTTTTATTGTATGGCCATTGTGTTATTTCATCTTCAAGTTAAAGCGCACGGTGGAAACATGTTACTTGTAGGTCCTTGTTTTTTGTAGGGCACTATTAAGTTTAGTAGACCTTAGTAAACTTATGCTTGAGAACTAGTGGAAGAAAAGCCCCCCCCCCCCCCCACACACACACACACACTCAAACAACGTCTCAGCATAGCAATACTTGATTAAGATTCATGACACAACTTTGTGAAACTCTAGGTCAGATAAACCCATAACAGAAGAGAGTTGGGTGGCTGGGGGCCTGCCTATTGTGTACAGCGGCCCCCAAAGCTCGTCATTTTAAATGCTGGACGTTCTTTGCATGACAATTATGTTCAGAGAAACACTGAGAAGAGCGCCAAACGAGAGTTGTTTGTTTAACAAAACGATTCTATGATCATGATGGGACAGTTAGAAGATAATTTGGCCAATCTATCTCCTGAGATGTGGCTCATAGACTTGCGATTCTTGGTGCCAAAGGTGAAGCTTAAACTGACAAGAAACTATTTGATCTCTAAAGATCATGTGGGAGGGTGCTTGCACCAATCTAAGACCGGAATGAATGTAAAGGAAACGCAAAATCTGGATAGTGGTGATGATATGATACCTATCTATGATACTCATGGGAGCCCCAATCATTCCCTATTATGATGATAAACTTTGATGAAACTAACAACTATAATCACGAGGTAATGTAACACTTGAAATGTCAAAAGTGTGATATTCAGGGTTTTTTCGAAATATAATTGAAAAACATGTAGATCAAGGTAACACGGAGGAAATTGTTCCATTGTAGCGCAATGCCCAATGGTGTAAAATAAAGTGTTTATTCAAACAAACATATCACGGAGAAATTTCATATCCACCTGATACACGCATATAGTAACTTTATCTATCTTTAATAGTGTACAATAAATGCAGAGAAAAAGGGCAAACCTGCCAACACAGTTGCCTTTCCCAGGTGCCCTAGGCATATTGATTTACATTCTCGTGAACCATTTTTACAACATATCCAAGGAAATGAGACTCAGGTTAGAATCCCTATTTGTAAGAGATTAGCTCGCCATGAAACTGAAGCAATGACGCTCAGTTCCACCTCGCATTACTAATGTTGACAAGACGTAAACAAGACAGTTGTACTCAGGTACAGACACAACGTTATGTCACTACAGGGGAATGCAGGCAGGTAGGAGAGAAAGCGTTTGTGGTATGACAGACGAACCCTGTGTCATACATCCTCAGATCTTTTATTTTTTTTCCCTTTTCGCCCGGCAAAATACCGGATCCACGAAAAAGGTATGCCAGACTAGTCGAATACGAATGCAGAATATAGTATTCCCGTTTCTCCTTGCTACACTCTCCACAGCATTTTTAAAAAGAGAAATGTGCCAAGTCTGGATATGAGACGCACTTATGATAAACTTTTTTTTTTGTATTTATTTACTTGTTTATTTGAAATTGTGCAGGATGATTGTGAACCTAGAACTACACTACACCATTATATCGCATAGGATCATTTTGTTACGAATTTTCTTATAGTAGATCTTCCGCTCAGATTAATGTTTAATGTGATGAAATGATCATTCAGAACTCGACTTCAGAAGAATCCTCTATTGAAAATAGAAATGACTAAGAACATTATAAAAACGAAATCGGGTAACAAGCGACGAACAAATGCGGCTGTCAACCCACCGAATAAAGAATTCTTTAAAAGTGGTAAAAAAGAGGTGACTGTGGTACTCAGATAACACATACACATATGACACGACTTAAAAAGAGGACGTTGGAAGTAAGACGCTCTACTAACGTCATTAAAAGACACTTTACAACTAACAGACATCCATGTTACGAATATAGAAATAAAGATGTCAAGTAAGTTGACAAATACAAAATATGGGGGCGGGGGATTGGTTGCTTTACGCATAATGGTATTATAATCACTCAACAAGTCGTTGGGCAATTAGTACACTTCAAGGACATTAAGCTTAATTCTAAATAAAATATATTTTAAAAAGACCACATCCACGATAAGTAGTGTGCTCTCCAAAATTACTCTACCGTGATGTCCTCTTTTGCTTGCACATAGAGATCATCTCACTTTACATAAGGTATGAGTCCACAAGATTCAAACCACTATCTAAATCATGCAACTGTTGCACAGGATAGGGACATCCCCATGGAAGACCATCTCCTAGTGTTAATTATGCAGAGGCCCATGTCCAAAAGAGCGTACTAAAACCAGTAGTGCATGGAGTGAGTTTGATAAGTGTTATTATACGACCCACAGCAGATCTGGCCTACGTCCAAGCACACCCACACTGAACAGGTAAAATCCTCACACCAGGGGGAAGAGGCGGAGACACCTGACACAGTAGTAGTCCAGACATCTGTCATCGGCCAGTCACAACACTACCGCGAGCAAGCCATGCTTCATCTGTCTCAGACAAATACTGGAGATCAGACACAGCAAGCTACTATAATCCCTGGCAATAAATAATACGGGATGTGTTTACTTTTAAGGTGACCTGGGAAAATGTTTGTAAATAAGAGAATTGAGAATGGAAGGAACTTATTAATAATTAAATTAACTTGAAAACTTTAACAATAGAAAATCATTTGGGGGCGGGGGGGGGGGGGGTTAGATGACAGAGAATATTGTAAATATCGTATTATATCGATATTATAATTTTTATGAGTCGATTGAAAGACTTAAGTGTTTCCCCTTTGAATGCTGACTCATATTAAACACCTAAACTGCCAGTCAGAATGGGAACATGTCAAACAAGGGTACAGGCGGGCACCTCTGACTATTAGCTACTATTTCATCTGCAGTGTATCAAAACAGCGAAACATACAGGATAAGAGAGAAGGTGATCTTAGGCCACTGATGAAAGACATTTTCCCCAGCATTGAAAATGGTCATGGCAGAGGTAAAAGGGTTAAGTTGTAGCAAATACACACATAGTGTGTCTCCACCATGCAACCTTCCCAGTCTAAGGTAGCACAGCAGAGGCTTCATTTTACACTATATATTGATGTAAAGCACAAGTTTCCCATATGGAAATATGTAATTCATGTTATTAGTGAATTGAATTGATTGACTGTTTTAATCATTTTCGGCATGTTCACACCTGGTTCATTTCTTTCTTAATTTCTGAGGCTTTGTGTTAATTGGATAGAAATGATAAAATATTGGAAGTAAAAAAAGAACACGCCATAAGCCTACGTATGGGCATTTTAGTGGAAACTAGAGGCAGCAAATATGTCCAGTTTCCTATTCATACATAATTCCTCAATTATCTATCCCTATGCTGGCAAGGGACTCTAGGAAGTGTAAAGACAGCGGTCTTCGTGGCAAGTTGGTCATTTTTTATGGGGTCTACATATGGCTGTCAGTTCCCATGGGGAAACAAAAACGAGGTAAAAGTCGATCATAATGATCAGTTCCTTAATTTATCTTGGCATGCCATTAATGTAAGTGCATCCTACACGGTAGCGGGCTTAGCCATTAGGCAAAATAGCTGCGATCAATCTCCTTAGACTGTTCAATGTTTAAGGCTGTACCATTAGCACTGGAAAGGACAGCTTTAAGTTTACTTTGTAAACACAATCACAACCAGACATTTTAAACGTTTTTGTTTTTTTTAACTTTTCGGAAGTAGTAAATATACATTTAATACTTTACTGTTTTAAGAAGTTTCAATTTAGTTAATCTAACGAAGAAAAGAATAGATAGGTATTATCATATCTTAATGCACCTTTACCAATCGGAATCTGCCCAGAGATGTTTGACAGGGTAGAAACGGTATTTGACAGGATAGAAAGTACCCAGCGACTACCAACGACGTCCTTCAGTGAAAAGTACTCGCTAGAAGTTAATAGAATTTATTTGCAAAGCATTGACTTCTACGTCAGCCCATGAAAGGAAGGGCTAAGTTATTTTTATATTCTTAATACGGCAACAGTCCCACCGCCCCAATTCGAAGTTCCGTCTGAGTCGCAACAAGCCTTTCCAATTCACGTACCAAAAATACACAAAAGCCCCCAAGTTATTTTAGTTCGTTCAAGCGCTATCGGCGGGTCCTATATAGAACCCATTATAAACCAATAATACAACCAGGATTTGTGTGATTAGCTGGGCGGGGGGACAGTATCACTGTATGTGAATTCCCCTATACACATCCATAATCCTGGATGCTCTATCCCAGGCACCCCTTAACAGTAGCAGTTATAAATCGTCCCCTCATCAATGGCCATGTGGCAAACGCCTGGGTTTGTGTATTGACAAGTTGCTATAGTGACGGCATTGAAAAAGCTAAGAATGGTTCAAAAGGAATCTTCCACAGACGACCAAGTCTCAGGAATTCGGTGGCCCACTATTCATTTCGACGTTTTACCTCCACTGTTTAGCCCACATTCAGACAGAGAAACGTTTCTTTTCCAGAGTCTATAATAAACTCACTGTAACTGTCAACAAAAGATTCACGGAAGATACCAGACAAATTATTTGTCCCTAGCACCCCAAGATCGTGGATCGGGGAGCAATGCAGGCCAGGAAGATACCCACCATTTTAACAATTGCGAAAGAAACTATAAAGACACTAGATTCCTGGATAATAGAGTTAGGCTCAATGCCTTTTAACTCTGGCTCTCAGGTCTAAAATTAAAAAATCTAAGTAAAATAGAATAATGATACTGACCTCTCAATTTAGTAAATTTACATAAGAATGAATGGGACTGTATTTAATATTACATCCATTTAAGATATATGAATAATATCAATGGTCATATTCGATTAAAATATTATATCCTAAGATTATAATGCTTTGATTTAATAATGTTTATCTAATAATAAATCAGGTACAGCATTATATTAATACAATCCTTTTTTCTTATCTAATAATCAAGCATTACTCACAGTTTTCTTCATAGTTGGCCATCTGAGCATGTGGGATCCTTAGTCGGTCTATGTGATCACGTAGAACCGTACTCCAGGTCCGTAGCTGGTCCATAATGCCCCACGGCTGGGACATGGACACTGCGAGTAGCACAAGCGAGTGGGCGAAGTTCTCCTTCGTCAGAGCAAACCGCAACAAGCCCGTGTGGAAGGGGTCCCCATCTAGAATCCATACTCCACACCGTGTCCGTTCTGCGGGAGAACAGAAATAAAACAAAAATCAGAATGGTGTTTCAGACATCCATGCATTGAGTTGACTGAATAGGGTATAGCAACCTGAAAAACAAGAATTTGTTGGGGGATTGTTTTATTACTAAATGTATGAATCAAAGCCTTTTTTGCCTTTTATCAACAAGAAGGCAAACCTAAGCACGCCGATGAAGAAATAGGAAGAGGGTCTGGTAATTGGTATTGCCCAAAATGTGGTTGTCAACCACATAAAGCGTTATATGACATGGCAAGCAATCGGGCAAGCAATAGCCATCAAATTAAGCCTCGGGAACAGATGGATGAAATATCGAGATGAGATCAAAAGTCACACCACTAATGGAGACCGAGCGGATCTATCTTTTTAACACATATTTCAAGCGGTGGACACACAACCTGCGTCATGTCCTTGGATTGAGTACAGATTGTCAATTAATATGTAGATTTTTTTCTAATTTTTGAAGCACATGTCTAACTTGATGGATTAGCGGGATGAGTCAATCTTTTGGACCAGGTTTGACAAAAAAGTTACTGCCCACTGACCGTTCCCATGGCACCTCCCAAGTTGACGCACAGGTACAGGAAAAAAACTTAGTATTTTGTTCGACCGCTCCAAGGTATAAATGTCAGTCTATAATTGTTTTGGATGAAAAAGACCAACTTAGTTTGACACAGTGGTATATGAAGACAAGTTAAGCTAAATGCATTTTTTAGATACATTGTATGACTCCCACGTGTGTATTGTGTTTTTCCTTTTTCTTTTTACAAATATCATTTAATAGTTGCGCTATTTTCGTTCTGTATTTATTTTCAACGCAAGTCTCCCGAGTTCTCCCTGCTAATGACAGAATACCTCATATTTATCCTGTTTTCTACATCTTGGAGCGTTCTTATATTGATTCTCTCTTGAACGACAGTTTACATAGCAAGAAGGGTTGATGGTCCTTTGGACAACCCGGGCTCAGATCAAATACAGATTGGCACATGTTAGGCACCAAGTGGTTACCATGCATACATTCCTATGTACACACATCAATATGTCGTGGTACTGTGCGACTATGTACTACAACATGTGCATGAAGGCTGTGGTACTGTGACAGCAAATATAAGAGTGTGCACTGATAAAGTGCTTCATATAGGAAGTAACTTTGGTTTGTTGAAGCTGGTTCAGTCGGTTTCACACGATACACGACTAACACACGCCAGTCCCCAGAGATGTGAGGGCCTCAGCCTAAGTTAGTGCTCGGTATGTTGGTTCATGGTATTTTCAAACCATGTGATCAATGATACTATTATACATCCATTTTGTGTTCTGGTGACCTTAATAACTTAATATTGCTCTTAAAACATTAACATGAAAAAACTGAAATGAAGAATAGTGTAATTTTACTAATAACGTTTAAGATATACTTTAAAAATTGGGTTTTTACAATCTAAACAAGCCGTGTATGCAGCCATGTTACAACTGCTACTGGGAAATACTCTAACTTGCCCTGAATAGGTGGATTTTCAGTTTGGCATTAGATAGACCCAGCCCGAATCTGGCAAGATGTTTCAAATTGGCTCTTCCCATTCTCTGTGCAGCAGCTCGAAGACTTTCGGTCAAAGCAAGAGCCAAGATGTCAGAGCACGAGTCAGTCACACATATCGCACATGAAGCACATCAACACTTGTTCCCTGTGTACTTACTAACCCAAGACTCGTGTAAGCATGGCTGAATATATTACCTTTACACGGCCAGACCAACAACACAGGCTACAGAGCACAGGACAGACCCATACATTACTTAGCGAGATCCCTGTATATATATTCATAGCTGCAACAAGGCCCTCAGGTGTGACGTACGGGATTGTTCAGAATATATAGCTAGGGGTATAGATCTAAGAAGAGGGAGTTGCTTATAATCTACGCATGGACACAGAAGGTGATGTTCCCCACAGAGAATGTCCGATTAGGTGCAAAAAGACCGCGAGATAAAGAAAAGATCAAATGACCACAGACCTATCTACAACCGGCCGCAAAGATATTCATGAATTTTGTGTACATACAAACTAAACTTAATATGATAAATTAAATGAGTGAGGTGTTGCAATTTCTGATGTAGCACCCCATCTAAAACATCATCAACAATGATTAAAGAGTTTTTTTCCATCATCTTTGACATTATCAATGATGAGTAAAAGTGTGGCCATAGGGCAATGTAATATAAATGGACAGTCATGACTACTAGGCCAGATGATGGGCAAATGTAATGTTATTACCTCTAAGTTTTTACTCCACGAGTGCCTTCATGACTTAGGTTAGTATGCCCCAAGCATGGATGCGATATGCATCCAACTACACATTCAATTAGTTAAACAGATGATTTTATTTCTCAGAAATAAAACAATGGGTTTCGGGAAAATTCTTAGTGTAAACAAAAAAATTAAATCATTGTTAATGTACACTAGGGATGTACTGCATTGTAGTTGTATATATCTCTTTGGGTGCAATATTGGTTTTGCTTGTCTAGGTGTAGCAGTCTAACGCATTATAAAGTAAAACTAAGCTCTACTGCAATGAAGGGCATAATGTCACTAGCCTTAGACAGGGAATAGGTCATACCAGATCGATTTTAGCTATTATGGTATGATATTCAATTATACATAATAATGCCATTATTTACATCAAAGGCGGTTAGGCTCTCTCATTGGCCTAAGGATACTAGAACCGAACATAATATGCCTGGAGAGCACAACCAACTGTAATAATTCAATCAGAGGTGATCCTCTCATAGTACAAGTCTTTGTGCTTGCTAGGGAGCAATCGTAGGTCCATAGTACTCACTATTTAATGAGGCATGTACGCCAGACCAGTTGAATCATTAGACAACCACAACAGCACAAAACTTGTGGTTTTTCAGCAATTTAAATCATTGGCAAGAATTCTAAGAGTATCGGTCATTCCCACCCACAGGACATAACAAATCTCATCTAGAACTATGTATTCATAGTGTATTCACATAAATGAATGAATGACCGTAGATTATAATTGAATACCTACATAGAAAAAAGTCCTCAGGATAATGGCAAGTCAGGGTTTAGGAGCCAGAAGGTTCACACCCAATCCAACGTCAATTGTTTCTAGATGGGCCTTGGCTCTGGATACAAAGCCTCTCCAACTGTCGCGCACTTCATTGTAAAACAATTGCTCCCTGTCATATTCCACAATGACAAAGTGTTGGTGAAATGAAGGAAGGTGGCAAAGCACCAACAAAACAAATCGTGTCCCTCACTTACAGTTGCACCTATCACTGAATATTAAAGAGCTTTCCAACCACGACCGTCCATTTTCCAGGCTATGAATCTTGTTTTGTGCCAGTTCACCGATATGTAACATATATCTTGATATTTACTTGTACGAAACGAAGGCAAAGAGATCTTGCAAAACCTGGTATTCAAAACAACCCAATACATATAAGTAATATCTCTGACTAAGTAATCAAATACATATAAAATAGAAGATTGCATTGTAAGAAGCCTCAATGGAGATAAGGTTGAATGCATAGGCCAGGTTTTAATGGTGCCGAGGGAGAATAGAATGGGGTTATTATTGCCTGAGTGGGGCCCTTCACAAAGCCCTTACAATATAGCTCATGTCTATAGATGTCCAGCTAAATACAACATGCATGCACTTGCTGGCCCCTCTGATTGGCGTTGTAATGTATGCCTCAGCAGGCCATTTGTTTCCAGCAGGGAGATTTTCTACAATCCCCTACACATCCGTTGCATCATGGAGATGATCAGATCAAGGTCAATGTGCCCGGCCAGAAGGAAAATTACTCCCGTGGGTTTTTAGAACAACTTGTTATAAAAAAACAACAATGCGGCTTGAACGTAAACAATCTGAGCAATCACATTACCAAACGGGGAGTGATAGAGCTTATTTCCACCTTTAATCTTAGGAACAGTATTAAGGTAGGACTGACAAGTCTTTCTTAATTATAAACATATAGGAGAGACACGGAACATCATTACAAAAGAACACACCGTAAATTTCAACCTCATACTCATTCACAGGTGTATCTTTACCTGACACGAGTTCTCGCAGTCCAGAAACGCCTGGTGAAAAGTGCAATGTGATTAAAGCATAGCCTGCTTAGCTAGCCTCGTCTCTGAGAGTTCTCGGTATGCGCAGCCAGGGGACGAACATCTTGTCTAAATTATCCACGAATCTACATCATCTATTCCTATAACCAAACTCAACTATTGATTTGGCAATGGTTATTGTATTTGACTTTCAGATTAACAATGATATTGAAACCGTCGTTGGTGAGAAGCCTACTAGGTAATTTGAATGCAGCAGAGGACTAGACTACAATCAGATAATACTTTGTGCAGCATCTGCATTAAACATGATAACACAAGCAGATGGTCACTAGGGATTCCAGAAGGTCCACTATCGTTAGTTTAACTACTTCCAATTCCTCTTATTGATGTTTACTAGGTTGAAAGGGTTAAGGGTGCTGCTACTCTGGTGACTACAGCTCCCTGACCTCACTGATGACCTGAGAACATAGCATCGAGGTCGAGGAGATATGACTCTGCTGCGTATGGGTTTATCTCTCATATTAAAGACAATCAGAGGCGAAAGAAACAATATCCTTCCTTCCAATGATGTAAACAATTGAAATTCAATAACTTCAGCCTGAGAAACAATACCTGAAGAGTAGTAGGTATAACCGATTTTCTTTGTCACCGGTGTAGGCATACCCATTATAATTTAAAAGACTTAAACATGAAACCCAAAGTAACGATTTAAGAAAAGGTCAGCACTGTGAACTTGTTAACTCAAATCAAATAAGAAACTAATTAGGTTAATGTTATTATTAAATAATTTACTGATTAAATATTTGATAAGACATGCCCAATCTGGCTTTATAGAGAAGGTTTATGTCCCTAGTCATCATTAAACTTGGCAATAGTTGAGACATAAACATATAAAAGGTTAAAAATGCGCTCACCGTCTCTGTATTCATCTTTGACATCCATGTAATGGTACTCCAGTCCAGCTCCCTTCTTGGGGTCCTCTGTACCTTGGAGGCGGGCCACAAGTGTTGTCTTACCGGTTTCATTATCACCTGAATGTACCAACAGACATGGTTAGTATTGTTGTAAAAGGGTATTTTTCATACATTAAAAGTAGCAGAATAAATCAATGGATTCCTCACGTCTTACATTTCCTATTTCACACTTAAAGTCAAACAGAACAAAACAGATGTTCATATCTATAACGTCATTGTATAGGTTTATATAGGAACTATGCTTCACTGAAGGCGGGAAGGGAGTATGGACACTTCTACTGACCTCAGCTGAGTTTTAAATAGAATTGCTGAATATTCATCCTTGTATTATAGTAGGCACACAGATTAGAACCGACTATCATTGAACGATTGAGGATTTGAGATTGAAATTTTATTCTTTCATCTAGCGGGTCAGAGCACTCGGGGCATAAATTCAGAGTAGTGGGGTGCGGCTTGACTTTGAGGACATCTTTTGTAGATACTAAGATACAAGAAAATGAACTAAGAATCGAGCAAGGCAGAACATGATCCACCGTCGATTTCTTATCTGCAGACAAGATGACTGTACTTCGACCATTGCGTGGGTGTGTTCAGCACAGTGGACGCTCAATATTATAACATAAAAATACTCCCAAGGAAATTCAATTCCACCATGAATGTCACACTGCCGGCTTGAGAATACCGCCTGCCACACCTGAACTAGTACTAGTGTATGGTGATATCGCTAATACAGCTGTGGTAATTAGACCTCAGATGGCCTCTACATGCTTCTTTAATCCGATATTATTAATTATAACTATAATTTTAGAACTGAAGAGAAATGGCGCATCATAAAGAAACCATTGTGTAACAGTCCTCTTGTCTATACGGATAATCATAAATATTCTCAACATAATTCTTTATCTTAGAGACGCAGCTCTTCCTTAAATCACCAGCAAGAATATCCCTTTAATCGATCCGTCCCCAACAGTCTTCTGGCAGCCTAATCACTAGCAATTCTATAGGCCCACCTGCTCATAGCGTTTCTGGATCAAGACATATTTACCCACTAATATGTTTAGCAGAGAGCACACATCCACTGGCATTTCCTCCATTCTTTACATTTAGTTAGTAAGATTAGCACATAAACCCCGATGAAATCCCTTACAAATAACTGATATAGAGAAATTAGCCAGACTGGTCAGCCTTTCCTTCTGGATTCTCTGCTAGAAACTGGGGAGGGTTTCACACAAAACGAACCGACCCTTTTTGTCGATTATGCATTATTTACGAAAAAGAATACACACTCGACAAAAAAGGGTATTTAAACTAGAGAATGCAAATATCAGCGTAGACAACATGAATACCTCTAGATCTAATAATATGTGGGGGGAGAAACTGAAGATCCAGTCAGCATTGATGAGGGATGGCCTTCATTCACACATTCCTACTAGAGGTAACACTAGGTGGAATGACATAAATATGTTGTGGCTTTGTGACAGTTTGGCGCCTATCTCAGGATGTAAACATAGCACGAATACGGGAAGGCTCCCCATTATTTACAACCGAGAGATCTGGATAAATACGGCTATTCACAGAACCTCATGTGGAAAACCTGGTTGTGATGAAAGTTTCCTTGAACATGTATTCATGAACGTGTAGGGATTGTTCTTTATTATTTATATAATATTTATTCTAACAACTTGTATAACCGTAGAAATAGTATTGAATGAAAGACATTCATTAGAAACACCCATTAATCTAAGGGTAACTACAGGTTCAGTTCACCCAATGACAGGTACATGTTTACGTAATTGATTTTTCCAACCCTTTCTGCAAGCCACTGCATCTACGGGGTAATACCAGGTTGTAAACCACACTGTCCCTCCCACTACATCGCCAGTATAGGTTATTGACCCACTACCCCGCCCACATTTAAGAGAAAAGATAAATGATTAGCTTCCCCATGGCCTTTTCTTTCCCATGTGAAAAAGAAAAGTGGTCAGACCCCTAAACTATGTTTGGCATTGACCTTACACTGGGTCAGGGAGGAAAGAGGGGAGGTGGGGGAGCGCCGAGGGAGCTGAGCAGGGGAAGTATGGTGACGGCAGATGGTGACTGCCTGACGAACAGCCTACTTTCGTGCTATGACTCATCCCCAAATGGATCCTATGCTGGAGATGGTAGAGCTCCACGCTGGAGGATCCAAGCACACTCTCCACCCATAGGCGCAATAGCAAAGCCCCTCCATCCATTACAAACATCATTCCTAGCCGTGGAATTCACTAAACAATAAATACTGCGCAGCATCCTAACATCATCTATCTAAAGCACCTGGACTTAATCATTATTGAACTTCGTGAGTAACTGAAAGCTAGCCTTTAACATACACCAGGGGCTTTTTCTCAGGATACCAGAGTCCATGGAAATACATGAGACAGCTGCATGGCTTCTAAGTAGAGCAACATTATAATAATCATTAATCTTTAATGTACAATATTGCCCCTCGCGCCTTGGGGAAAAGGAGGACAAGGCAGGTCTATGCCAGCATATCTAATGTTGACAGGCCATTGTTCTTCCATGGGCACATTGTTTTACCCTCCTACTCAACAGGACCAGAACTACCCGGTAGTACTAGTAGGCATACACCCCTATCATTCCATTTCCCGTTCTACTATCTATATCGATTTCACATTGTTTCACGAGAAACCCCACTCTGTGCCAATACCAGCAATCTCCCTCATCATTTTTATATCAAGAGGGCAGAACAATTTTTGTTCTCTCTTATACCTTACTCCCAAGATGTGTTTGATACTATCCAGGACTATGGGCTTAGTGGGCTGTTATCTACTATTCTACATAAAATACAACACATATACTTTGCCGTTAGTCCCTATTGAACATGGAAGCAAACCCAAGAGCAAATATTGCCATTCTTCCCCTCGCTGAAATAATATATTTAACGGCGGTGCCTCTGAAAAAAAGCAGGATCTAACAGGATAGGCAAAGAGGCTATAAAAATACCGTTGCCCTCCTTTCCGTAAACTTGTATTGACATATAATATTAGCTCATACCTGAATTTCACTTCAGGACTTATTTTTGGTTATGTTTTAATGCAAAAAGAGTGACACATCAATACAAATACACAAGTAATTGATAAAGGATCCTAACTTTTGTCAAACAGTTTTTCCATGTTTAAACCCAAAGGATAATTTGAACAAATAATTTACAATTACGATAAAATTAGTTTCCTACTCGAACAAACTGTTGGTGCTAATCCTTACTAAAGGCTTACACCCACAAAGGGAGAGCTCAAGTGGTCCAATGTGTTACACTAATTGAGAATGATTGCTCCCAAGGTTCCAACAGTAACACTCGCTCAACTACTAACTCCCTCCACCCCCACCCCCACCCCCTCCTCCAACACACACAGACGCCCCTTCCTTTACCTCAACACACCTTTCACTTCTTACTATGTCCATTTAACTCCCTACACTTATACCCGCTGAATCTCCTCCCCTATCTGTCTTTCTTTGCTTCTTTCCACAATAATTCCTCTTTCCAGTGTCTCTTTTCTTCCCGACTCACTCCCATCTTTCTACCTCTGCACACATCCTTACCCTTACACCATGGAGCGGTTACCTCGATTAGAACCATACCACATCATTTATGTACGAACGCAACAGCTGGAGCCTTCCTTCTCCGGGCAAATGCCTCTCATAAAATGTTTGATCATCACAAGAGCCCGAGGGTGATATTTTATGCGTGGCCTCACGGCTGTTGTTTTGAAAAATAGCAATACGTAGAGATACATTGAAATAGCCATTACCAGAAGTTCTAATAACAATTCGGTAACCACAAGTCGACGAAACCATTTTGTGATTTCATAATAAAAATTGATTGTTCTAACGCATTGATGATATCATGTAGGTGTATCCCCTGGGCCACATGATACTTCTAGATCTATCATTAAAATAGCTGTGTTTATTAGTTCAGGGAAAGTGTTCAACCCAACAAATTTATAGTTTTTAGGCAAACCATGACAGGATAGTTCGATCCATGATATTAAAAACTGTAGATCTCCCATATCAACAATATATAACATGATCTGTTTTATAAAGTGGATGTAACTAGTTCAGCAATGGGTCGTCCTCTTCCCCATCATAATCGGATAAAACATATTTCTGGAACAACGTCCCAAAACGAATCTCTGAGGCCTGAAACATGAAATTGAATCATGGGGAGAGGAAAGAACATACTAATCAATGGGGCGATTTTAACCATTGTTCTTGAAGTGACTCAGTCAGCCTGTGGCATGCCGTCCAATAGATCAGTGCCTTGAAACCAGCTTAATGTGAATTCCTTTTGACTGACTCGTAAGAAAGAGAATATCCCACAAAATGGCACATGGAAATTAAGTCAAGTTTCTGGGGACATTTAGTTTTTTTTCTTTGACATTTAAATTTAAGACAGGGATATTAAAAGACAGAGGGCTTTCTTTAACATTGCTATGGCAGTGCATGTTATCTCATGCAAAAAGGTCTTTCATCGCATATGGGTCGCATTAAGGTCAATACACAAATGTAGATCAAGTGTAAGAAATCAAGTAGCAATGCATGGAAGAGAATAGGTTTGTCTCTATGCATGCACATACACCGATATAGAAATCGATTTTCCGCATGCTGCTTTCCACTTGTCGGTGGTCATTCTCGCCCACAAGAGGGTCAATCCCTGCTGACCCCAGACCCGCAGGATATAATGGTAAATGGACTGGTGGGGGTGAAGCGGTCACTATTTATACAGGGGATAGCAGTGCCTAAACCAAAAGACTCAGTTAAGCGTCTTAAGATTGTATGCACCTTATCGAGCCAAAGCCTTTTGCTTTCCATCCTGTCACTCCGTGAGACTTTGACAAAAGATGGATTTTTAAACAATAATATATGAAGATCAGAAGATCAGAAAAATGGTATGGGAGGTATGAAATAAAAAGGATTTCAGTAAAACAAGAGGCTAGACAGTAAAAAGCCAGACGCAGCAGTGTTCGAATAGCAGGCCTTTCTCGCTCCATAGTCTGGGAGGCTCATAAATCACCCATATATTATATATAAAGGAATAGCGGACCACAACTCATCTATTTCCATATACTTCATAGTCTTGATTCCATATCCTGTGGGTGTGTGGGTCCGACAACCATTCACTGCCTATATATAGAATAGATACAGCGATCTGCAACACCAGATTCTGGTATACAGCCAGTTATTTACTAACAACGTGTATGAATCATCAAGCTTATATGCTAGTCTATAGAGATTGTCAATAATGACAATTATAGGATACACTAACCTATTCCCAACCCCTCATGACAAACAGGTACAATCTAGTGTATGGATAGTAACGCAAATAATTACCAAGAAGTTGGTCCTGATGTTATTTAAATGGTGTTAATTGGCACATTAGCACTTCTATCTGTACCAGGCAGACTGTAGATGTGGGTATGGTTATTGATTAAATAGCCCTGAACCTGCAAGGGGATTATTTTAACGCTCCACTGCACCATGCCATAGGGTCTGAATTATTGATTCAAAGAAAGAGCGTTATATAACACTTCTAATGGTCAGTTATCATCAAGTAACAACCATCCATATGCGGTGGGACGTCAACGAAACATAGTGACGTAATTATTGATATCACATGGAATCAACCTTATTAATTATCATACGGTTAGAGGGGGAAATCCCAACAACATATTCTGAATTCTGATTCAAGACCAACCAAACAAAACATGCTGTCAAGTAAGCAAAGTATGATGCTTTCCATATAAACAGAACATTACATAGCACCATCAGAACATGAAATTTAATTACGGTTCCGGCACTGATGATAAAAAGCCAATATCACAAAGTGGATCAAATACACCTGGCAAAGCTCGATCTAGACATTGATCCGACTGTTGAAGTGCACTGCGTGGTTTTCATCAATGTCTATATAACAAAAGCCGAGATCTGATGCACGATAATTACGTAAGCGGTGAGATCTAGGTGAAATAAAAATGGCATCCATCTAAAGTGATAATGAAACGATGTTTCTGAAGGTTGGACAAAAACTCAAATTCGGCCAGAATTAAAAACATATTATGTGACAAAAGAGCAAGTCAGCCTTGTCAATGTGTACCTGCAGTGCTTTTGGAACTCTGTTCAAGGGCGATGCACTATTTTTCCTTTACACTGAAGTTTATATTTGTGTACTTGCAATACGAAACTTAAATGTCACAGCTGGAGGTACATATGAAGAATTCATTTATGATTCAGTGTGTCAAGCGACACGGACCATCATTCAATCCCACATCCAGTGCAGGACTTGCAGCAGAAAACACAAACACAACTACAGGGTGCCAATTCCAATGGGAATATCTTGATTTGAAAACAAAAATTGAAAAGAATTTCTATGGAATACACTAATCGGATCGCTGGCGTGAGATCTAGCAATTAGCCATTATGTCCCAGGTGGTTCTAAATACAATAATATTTATGGTAAAAGACGAAAAAAAAGATTTGTGTTACTCTGACACAAATAGTAGAAAGGTGAGTCATAGCTTCATCGTGTCTGGTCCCTTTTCAATTCTACTCAGCTCAAACATGCATAACATCGTGTGCAAGATCAAATCTATGAAAAACATATCGTATTCCATGGAGCAACTTTCTCCCTTAAATCACTGCTTCTTCTGATATGTCAAGCATAGGGTCGTATTAAGAGTAAAAGATCGGATACCAATACATGAATGGGTACGGGCATTGTATACTCGTTGGTTGCACATATGGTATACGTACAGCAAGGATGAAACAACTAGTTCAACATGAAACTGAAAAGCATCGAAGTGTCAATAATTCCCAGGCCAGTGATACTCTGCAGCTGATCAATTATAGAAGTACCTGTGGTTGATACTACTCAAAGTTCATCCCCGATATCCACTTACCCATCTATAAAGCTAAAGGGTAACTCTACATCTAATCATACCATGAACCGTTCAACGGTTTAGAATTATCTCTCCATGCAATTCCTTATTCGAGAAAATGAGATTTATGTCTTTTCCGCATATGGTCGAATTATAGCGAAGTCGAGAATAGATCTAATGCTATTGTGACAGGTGTTCTTTCATTAATGATAATCGGGGTAGGCCTATCATATGACTCCTCCGAACATAACCGAATATTAAATGTTGTACCGGTACCAAAAAACTCATTGGATCCAAATTATTACCGTACGTAGCCATTTTAAGAACTAATAATAATAAGAAAGTATGTATTTCATTTCAATGTGATTCTTATGGAAGAGATGTTTGTTAAATAGGCAATTCATTTAAAGAGACCAAGCTGACATTGTTATTCCTTTTATGAATGTTATATTGGAAGGTATATGACCAGGAGGTTGGAGATGTAGCCCCTGTACTATCAGCATTCTGATGAATAAAGGTCAATCAATCAATCTAAGGATTTTAATATTGGGACAGCTCGTCATCCTATTCCAGATAAGAACCCAAATACAAATGCTAGCATGACTAAGTGGGTCAGAATGGACCTGGAGGCCATGAAAACAATGCTAGTTCAGTCTGGAGCACTCGCTCTCAAACATCCCTCGCTTTTAACCAAACAACCAAACTATCATGTTGTTCTAGAGCTTAGTGTAATGAACTATTATGTTCATATTTCAAGGAGAGAATCTTTACAACCAGCATATATGAAAACTACAAATACGATATTGATAATTTAGTACAGTATAGATATAAGACAATAAAACGACAAATGAAATTGTAGTATCTATAAGACTATATTAATGACAATGAAGCTATAAACGAAATTACGGATAACATACTCAGTGAGAACGGTATCAATTTCATGTACAGTAAGACGTGCACAAATTAATGTGTGTTGCTCTAAAATAATCAATCATTCAGTCCTTGATTTCTTCGAATATTTTCTCAGAATATAGGCCTACAGTAGTAACCGATACAATACCACAAATGACTGTTCCATATGTTTAATTAAAAGGGGAGTTTGATTTTTAAAAATACTCGCATCACACATTTTTTAAGGTAGGCCTATGGTACCGGACCGTACTTATAGAAACGTACATCTATACATAGACGAACTAAACAAGCAAATTAGCACTTACCTATAACCAATATAGATTTATTTGATGGCAACTTTGTCGTAGATCCCGATTGTACCTCTCCCAGTAATTTTGCCCTGTAGAGAAAAATACATTATAGCCATCACATACGGTATATGTAAATGGAGACAGAATAGGCCTAGTATGCTCCCCAAACTGTGTGGTAATATAAGTCATAATGTTCGATCGTCCTAAGACATTTTTCTTAATTACAGAAATATAACCAAGGATATTTTTTTAACATAGGCCTACCGTAATAAAAGTTCAACGGAAAATGGAGAAATGCCAATAGCTACACGATCTACATAATTATTTATAATTTATTTCCTTATTAATTTGTTAAAAAGACGTGCATAAATGTCGTCACTCAAAGTTAATAGTGTATTCAACCCATCTGTGTTTGCCATTCAATCAGCATCAGACTCAGTGTCAGAACACTGACTCACTGTCACTGACACTATAGTCTGCATCACTTTTGACACGGTGGATCAAAACAAGAAGTATCAGACTGAGAGCAGAGGAAGCTGATTGTGGAACTAAGAGGATTGAAGGTTAATCAAAAGATGTAAAATGGTGATGGGTATGAAAGTATAGATAAAGGGATTGAGTGATCCCTAGTCTGTATGATGAAGATTTCCTCCAACATCGAGTAGAATCGCATAGATAGGCTTTGAGGAACTGAGTAAGGAAACAAGCTTAGCTAAGTCTGAGGCCAGTGAGGGTGGTTTAGAAAGTGGTCAAAACTGAAGTGGGATTGTCAAATTTAAGGGATTGAACGCAGCGTGATTGATTACTCTGTTATCCATAATTTAAAAAAACACGATAATGCCTATGTTCATCAGGTGACAGAAGTGATAGTCTTGAATGAAAGATCGGTGTTATGACAGCCTGGGACGGGTCTACTTCCAAGTTCATAAACCTTTGGAGTGACGGCGGTGTCAATGAGTGACACAGGCTTCCTGCACCAACTTGTCTGTCACCCTATGGAAGGCTCTTGTGACTTTTCTACACGACCGATAGGGCTGAAAAGCTGCAAAGGGAAAGAAAAATACATGATTTAGAATATCAAAGCTTACCATAGGTTCTGATCATCCTCTTCTTCATTAGTATCATCCATTGTATTGTTTCGGTCCGCTCTTTCGCCGATGGGCGCCATCTTGATTTTGTTGTGGATTCCCGGATGGCTGTGGGTTGGCGCATGCCCACTCCATACCTCCTGATACATAATTCATGAATGATATCACTCATCTGAGATGTTCCTCTACCACCCACATCCAACCATTTGGACAAGTTAATAATTCGCCCGAAATGACGAAAGACAAATTCCCATGACGTTTTGGCTATGACAACAATCATTTGGCAATGATTTAAATTTTATTTGATCATTTCAAGTGGGTTTTTTTTTTATGAAAGAGCTGAAAGGACATGCATAAAAAAAAACCTGTCGGAGAGATAGGCTGAATGATATCTGTTTTGGTGTGAATTGTCAATTGAGCGTTCAGATTCCATCTCACTGCATCCACATTTCAGATAAGTTTATACCACAATGGAAATGAATAAAGTTTGCATGATCTAGAATTATTTGGAATGGGTTCAACTTAAAAGGCCTATGCATCAAGTGCTGACACCTAGCGTTAAAAAAGGACAACCCCAAGAAGGTAGCCTACAACCCCAAGGAGGTAGCCTAGACTGGCTTTCACTGGGGGGGACATGGGGGGAGGGGGGGGGGGGGGATTAAAGGTAGCTTATAATGAACACATGTTCAACCAACGAGTATGGAACAGGAGAGTGGGGACTATGTCCGATGCTATACCCAAGCTTGTTTGACCCTGCTGGGAACCACAACGTAGGCCTAAGGGGTCTGGTGGAGAAAATCGGGGAAAGGGCCATAAAAGGCCATAAAATGCCATAAAACCCACATGTTCTGGCAAATTTCAACTCATTAATTTACACAGAGAAATGGAAATATCACCACATTTAACATTGTTCCGATCTGATTTGAAGAATTACCATGAGACCATTAGAAATCATTAGGCTACCGTACCATACACATTTGATATGCTTTAGGTGCTTCAAATCAAATCAGAAGATATGATCAAATGGAAAAAACTGATTGAAAATTAGTCAACAAATGAATTACTTCATGATACTGGCTCAGTTTTATTTTATTTTCACAAATCAGGTGTACTGGTCCCGAGCTATAGATGTTCTGAACCTGATTGTCAACTTATAAATCAGATTTATGCAATATTTAAACAATAATGAAAGAAACTTCACTTGTACCTCCAAAACGGAAAATGAGAGGGGAGACTGAAGGCCCTTTAAGAACTTACAAACAACCTCGGATGAAACGGGTGACCGCCCGGGCCATCAGATTCCAAGATAAGATGGGGAAATTTGTTACATCTTTCTGCCGACTCATGAGTTCAAACTCTTTTGAATTTACTCTCGTTGGTTCAACAGAGAAAAAAAGGAATAGGCTACAATATTTATTTTAAACTTTACTTTGCCTCGTCAATCAATCCAAAAGCCAATAAAAACCATAGGTCATTGGTTAGTTTTCATTTCAGGGAGTCCCGAAATCCATGGGAAAAAGAAAGGTTCCTCTTTTCCCATTAGCCTACCGCATAGGCCTATTAAATAAACGGAATACATTTTTTTCTTTAAAATCTCTCTGCATAGCTGGTCACATATAGATTTACCCTAACAAGTAAACAAAGCAGGGGGTCACCTGGAAAAAAATAAGAAAATAGCCTACCCTTCACATTTGCCAATGTACAACTGGTACAATTCACATTTGCCAATAGGCCAACAATTGTTTTGGGTTTGTAGCCCAACCAACTTTGTCTGAGAATTGATATCAGTTTTTTTAAAAACTTTTTAATGAGAGTAAATTTATTTTTTGTTTTTAAAATACTTTTATTCAATCTGTCAACAAATTCTCTATTTCTCCTGGGGTCGATAACACTATGAATACATCGTACCCTCTCCATCCTTGAGCAAGATTTGTACAATAAACTACGGTACGAAGCAGAAGTAAAATTAAACATTTCAACGTACAGGATTCGTTATGTTTTCTTCTTTCATATACAAAAAAGTTCTATCGGCATGTTGTGTGCTAAAAATAGACCCAAGGGGGGGGGGGGGTCATATTGCGAGAACAAAAGCTCCTCAGCAAACGCCGTATCTCGCTGAGTTGGACATCTGGCTATTTTTTTAAACATCAAATTTCCTCTAGAGACAAACATTTAGACAGTAGACATTTAATTTAAGCTGTGTCCTCCCTTATGTATTGTTCGAGCGTTCTCCACGGTAGTGAAGCTTTTCTGCTCTTTTTGTACATATACATACTTTTAACATATATTTCGCATCTAGATCTCAGTTCAAGTAGAACAGTAACTAGTGAGAATTCTCCATTATAGAAGAGTTTGTGTCTGTATATTTACGCTTTCGTTTGGAAGAACATCCAGTTTATAATCTCGACGTTAATATTATTTTCGTCTATACCAAACATAATTTCGACAGGTTTTACAATAACTCTTCCCCTAGCATCCTTTGTAATGATGGGGTTGCCTCTTGAGTTTTCATTAAAAAAGTCAGCATCAAAGATCCAATTCAAAAGATTTCTCCACATTTCTGCTGTGTTTCTACAAAAAAGGAAGAAATGGCAAGGATCGTCTCTAAGGTTGCAGAACCCACATACTGGTGTCAACTTAATTCTATTGCTGAAAAGAAACTCATTGCAAGCCACTGCGTTATGTAATAATTTATATTGAAAAGATTGAATTCTCGTCTCGATGCTCACTTTATATATATTCTGGAGAACACCTTCCAATCAATATTCTCAAACTCTTGCTCTGATAGGCTTAAATATTCTTGCCACATCAAATTTGGCATGATTTAATTTTTTCTTTTCTACTATCGCTTGGTACACTGTTTTATGGGAACATTTTAAAATATCAACGATTTCACTTGAGATTTGTATATCAATCCTGTTGTCGTCAGGGATACCTATGCTTACCCTACACAACCTTAGCCATTCTCTTGGGATAGCTCTCCCTAGATCTAACCTTTCTTGTAAAGATGCTTCGATATTATAATAATTTTTGAGTCATTAATTTACCTTGATCATCAATAATATCTCCTACTACCAATACACCTTTTTCTTTCTATTTTGGTCACTCAAGAGATTTTTTTCCTTTTTGATATTGTTGTTCGACCATAATCTCTCTTTTCTTATTTGGCTAATATTCTGTGGAACTTGGCTATAAAAACATCTATTCCAATACAGAAATAGCTCTTTGTAGAAACCATTTAGAGATTTAGTAGGTTTGTTCCTAGTAAAGAAAATCTCTTCTTTGGATTTGCTCATGTTGTATTCCAAGATGGAAAACCAAGATCTAACATAATGAGGGTCAATTTATAATTCATTGATTATGCATGGTATCATTCAATCACCTTTGCAGATTAATTTACACAAAATATTATTAGGCTTAATTGGTTGTCGTTGCGGGTTATATCTAGGCTAAGCAATCATTACTTAAATGAGCAGATCATTTTAAGTTGCCTCGCTAGGTTAATGTTAAAGGTCTTTATTTAGGTGTATGTAGTGTCTGAGTCATCGCAACAATGGTCGACAAGGATGAAACTTCAACTCTGAAAGGTTAGGAAGTGAAATCGCGCAGCTTTTGAGGGCTATTTATGAACAATTGACTGTATATCTTGCAAGCAAGGTGGGCACCAAATCTGAAGGGTGAATTGACATGTGCTGATGCTACCACATACATTCACATAGGCCTTATCATATATGCTGTAGCGACTCTCTATATTGAAAGCTGTATTACTCAATATGGGAACTGAAATCAGAGGTATGAACCCCTTTGGTGCGGAGGGGGATGCCTCCATTGTGTCTCTTGGAAAGCCTACATTGAAGAATTTGGAGCATATGCAGACAGTAAGGGAATGTTCATAGTTGCAGACAAGGTTGACAATAAAGCCCGAAGACAAGCTTTGCTTTTGTACACAGCAGGAGCTCAGGTGAGAGAAGTCCTAAACGCTGCCAAGGATAAAGGGGAGGCTACCGATTACGAAAGGTTGCTGAAAATCTTGAATGATGAGTATCTCCTACCAGTGAATGGTCTGTATCAAAGACATTTGTTCAAGTCAACTGTACAGAAGGAAGGGGAGTCAATAGCGCAGTTTACCGGCAGACTGAGGAGAGCCACAGAGGGTTGTGAGTTCACGGACAAAGACGTGCAGATTAGGGACCAGATCGCCAGTTATTGCAGGAATGATGAACTGAGGAGGAAACTGTTGGAGAAAGGCCTGAAACTAACTCTAGCCAAGCCTCTGACTATCGCTGCCCTTCATGAAGCTCTGGACAAACAAAATGTTGATTTGAACCCTCAAACTAAGTCTCAGACTGAGTCGGTGAATAAGATAACATTCAAGAAAAGAGGGTCAGGTGCAAACGATGCTAACAAATCGTATAAATCTGTTACATGTTTTGATTGTGGGTATTCAGGGCATAAAGCCAAGGATAAAAACTGTCCAGCGAAAGGTAAGAAATGTAAGAAATGTGACAAGGTAGGGCATGCAAGAGTAAAGAAAAGCCTACCAAGGTATGACAGGTTGTCAATGACCCCGGAAATGAAAGTGAGTGTGGTTATGCCTTTCATGTATATTCCGTAAAGAGTTCAAAGAGTGATGTTATTCCTGTTGTTGTGGGCGGGGTTAATATGTCATTTATTATTGACTCAGGCTGTGAGTCCAATTTAATCAGTGCAAAAGAATGGCACCGCTGTAAGAAAGAAGATATTGTATGTAACTCCCGTCGATCAGACAAGAAATTGTACGCGTATGGAGCAGATAAATCTCTTCCAGTCTTAGGATGTTTTGATGCAAAAGTCAAGGTACTAGACAGAACATGTGAAACTGAATTTGCTGTGATTAATGGGGATGGCCCATCCTTACTAGGTAAGAAAACATCTGAGGATTTAGGTGTTCTAAAGGTCAGTCTAAATATTAACAAGGTGTCCGAAGAGTCTGCACCAAGTGTTGCGCAGCTTAAAGCCCAAGTCTTGAAAGAGAATGCTGATGTCATGCAGGGCATAGGTAAAATGAAAGATGTAAAACTGTCGTTGAAAACAGACCCAAGTGTCAAACCTGTTGCCCAACCTCTTCGGAGGACCCCTTTCGGGCTCAGGAAAGGTGTTGAAGCTAAGATAGAAGCGCTCAAAGAGCAAGGTATTATCGAGCCAGTTGAGGAACCAACTGAATGGGTGAGTCCAGTCGTAATAGTACCAAAGAAAGATAACGACATTAGGCTCTGTGTTGACCTACAACGGGTCAACAAAGCGGTTGTTAGAGAACAACAGCCTATTCCAACGGTGGACGAGGCATTGTTAGAAATGAGTCAGAGCCGAGTATTTTCCAAAATAGATCTGAAATGGGGCTATCATCAGATAGAGCTCGATGAAGAATCTCGTAAGCTAACAACATTTATGACTCACACAGGTTTATTTAGGTACTGTCGCTTACCATTTGGTATTAATGCTGCAAACGAAATCTATCAGAGAATAATTTGTGATATTTTGCAGGGTATTCCTGGAGTTGTGAATATATCTGACAACATTGCGGTACACACTGCCGATGTCAAGACCCACAAAGACAGACTTGACCAGGTATTTGCCTGACTAAGACAGAACAGACTGACTGCGAACGCTGACAAGACAGAGCTTTTTACATCCAGTATGACTTTCATGGGGCACCGACTGACAGACAAGGGGGTGTGCCTGACCGACGAGAAAATCAAAGCGGTACGCAAGGCCAGAGAGCCTGAGACACCAACTGAGGTGAGAAGTTTTTTGGGGTTGGTCAATTACTGTAGTAGGTATATTCCTGACATGGCGACCGCATCCAAGCCCCTTAGAAGACTGACTAAGAAGGATGAACCCTTTGTATTTGGAGACGAGCAGAAGAAGTCATTTCAGAAACTCAAAGATTCGTTGTGTAGCTCGCAGTTGTTAGGTTACTATGACCCAGACGCTAAGACTAAGGTTATTGCAGATGCAAGCCCAGTGGGGCTAGGGGCGGTTTTAGTGCAAGTCCAAAAGGGGGAATCTCGAATAATATGTTAGGTTAGTCGTAGCTTGACTGATGTAGAAAGACACTACTCGCAGACAGAAAAAGAGGCACTGGGGTTAGTGTGGGCTTGTGAAAGATTCCACCCATATATCTATGGTTCTGAGTTCGAGTTACTGACTGACCATAAACCTTTAGAGGTTATCTATTCGCCAAGGTCTAAACCCTGTGCTCAGATTGAAAGATGGGTATTGAGGTTATAGTCTTACAAGTTCAGGGTAGTCCATATCCCGGGAAAGACTAACATAGCGGATTCACTCTCTAGGCTACTAGGTAAAGAGACTTGTAAGGAGATGGATAACAAAACAGAAAGGTACGTTAGATTTGTTTCCAAGCAGCCGACACCAGCAGCTCTGACAACTGGTGAAGTTGAGCGAGAATCAGAAGTTGACGAAGAGCTGAAATTAGTTAGACAGTGCATAGAGACAGGCAAGTGGGACAGCTGTTCTGAGAAACTGTACGCCGCTGTACGTGAGTACAGAGTTGTGCTCGATAGGGAAGTTGATTTTGAGGGGAAATAGAATTATTATCCCAAGGAAAATGAGGCCAAGGGTCATTTCCCTTGCTCATGAGGGTCATTTGGGGATAGTAGGGACGAAGCAAAACCTACGGTCCAAAGTGTGGTGGCCCCACATGGAGTGAGAGGCTGAGAGACACTGCAAAATGTGTCACGGATGCCAGCTTGTGAGTAGACCGAATGCTCCCGAGCCAATTAAAAGCATTGTGCTGCCAGATGGACCATGGCAAGATTTGGCCATGGATTTTTTTAGGACCGCTGCCGTCAGGGGAGTCTATACTGGTTGTTATCGACTACTATAGTCGATATTATGAGTGTGAGGTGATGAGATCCACCACCACAGAGAAGACCATTGAGGCACTTGGCAGGATTTTCGCCCACCACGGTCTACCAGTGTCAATATCGTCTGACAACGGGCCGCAGTTCATTTCTAATGAGATGAGTGATTTTATGGTGGAAAAGGGTATACAACACCTTAGGGTCACACCTAAATGGCCTCAGGCAAATGGCGAGGTGGAAAGACAGAACCAGTCATTAGAAAAGAGAATGAGAATTGCTCAGGCAACTGGGAAGTGTTGGAAGAAGGAAATGGTGAGGTATATGGCTGCTTACAGGGCCATACCACATGCAACAACTGGGAAAAGTCCAGCCGAATTGCTGTTCAATCGGAGAATTAGAACCAAAATCCCTCAGTTCACCCCAAAATTGGTTGATCTTGAAGTTAGAGACAGAGACTCAGAAAAGAAGGGACTGTCTAGGTTGGCCGCCGACAGATGCCGACGAGCGACAGAGACTGATATCACACCAGGGGACAAGGTCCTAGTTAAAAGGGACAGAATTGAAAATAAGTTACAAACCCCTTTTTATCCTTGCCCATATCAGGTTGTAAAGACTTCAGGCAACAAGGTGACTATTGAAAGCCCTGAAGGTGTCCAATATGACCGTAGCAGTTCTCATGTCAAAAGGTATAATATTGACCAAGCTTGTAATAACACCGAACAAAGCAATGTTGAAACTAGTATTGGAGAGCCTGTAAAGGCAACCACTGAAACACCTAAAGAACCAGTGGCAATGAGAGGCTAGGCCTCAACGTAATATTGTGCTTCCACAGAAGTTCAAAGACTACATAATGGAAAAGAAAGGTTAACAGCTGTATTATTCATGATTGTGGATCTAAGTCTTTAGCATTAACGCTCATGTCAAAAGCTAAAACTCATTAATACATTGAATAAAAAAAAAAAGGTCTGAAGTTTAATGTGGCAGTTTAAGTCCACCATTCTTGTATAGACGATTTACATACACTTAACGATTTTTATACTCTAGCTATCAAGTGTATAAGGTTTTAAAAAAAAAAAGAAGTGATGTAGTGTCTGAGTCATCGCGCTAACCGATTATGTGTATTGACGCCTGAATAAACTTATTTCCGGTAACAGCCTAAACATGAGGTGATTGTCTATGCTTTGCGAGATCGGAGAATCAAGAATATCAAGTCTAAATATGAATAACTAGACATACAACAGTGTATGCCTATGGTTGACGACTTAATTCATTCATTTTTTTCAATAAATTGATCTTATTATTCAATTTGTATTCCTCCAACAAATTACAGGAATTAGACTAAAACTTCATATATGTAGGCCTACCGTAGGCTATAGCAGGTCTTCCTGAGCGTCCATTAATTTTTTTTTAAAAAAAGCAGAGAACTAATATTTCCAAAAATTCTTTCTTAAAATTCTCTTATCTAGATTTTATGTATAAACTGTCTGACTTTTGATGGTTTAATTTACTCACAGTGCATCTTAATTTAGAAGCTGAAACTGGAGCATTTTTGTCTAGAAGAGGGCTTTACATACATATCGTAGAAAATGGCACATTCCGGGATGTAAAATAATAAATGAGGAGTGTATAGGCCATAGCTGACTCTTGAGGAAAGGTACTAATGGAAGGGTTATACAGTACTGTACACTTTTATTGTGATCATTCCTTTGTCTCTCAACAAGTAACCTGTTAAACCATAAAGGTAAAGACCCGGTGTAATGTTCTAACCGCTCGCATTGCTTCTTCACTACCGATAGCTCCATATGGCGCCGCCATTTTGATTCTCGTTCTATCACATGTACGATACTTCTGGTGAAAAATAAACATTCTGGAAACCAAAGCGATCTCCACGAGTTGTCATTTAAGAGTTTGCGACTTATTCATGCTATAAAATACTACATTGGCGAGGAGGATAACTGGTCGAGAATCATAGGAAGTCGAAATGAAGGGGAGGAGAAACTTGCCAAACCAAATCGGACTTTCTAAGTGCAGTAATTGCGCAATATTTTGCCTTCAAATGTAGGAGTGTGAGGAATGCTACTGACTGGATACTAGCCAGTGGTCGAACGGTGCCTCCTCCTGGCGTGGCTATGTAGAGCCGTTGACCTCAATAAATCAGTTCAAACTTAGCTCTCCTCTTTGCATCATCTGTATATGGTACCAGGAGTTAAAATAACATACATTGATCATCCTAGAGAAACATGGAAGGTATAAAACCACCAGAAGAACTCAATCTGCAGGCAGGAAACCTCGCCCAAGTCTGGAAGCTAGACTCACCAGATATATGGGGGCAAACGCGGTTCCAGTGGGGGACCACGCCAGGAGGACCGACATTTTGCTCAATGTGGTGGGCCAAGAGGCGGAGGAGGTGTACAACACCTTCAAGTGGGCAGAGGCATGGATAGAAGATGAGGACGGAGAAAATCCTATAGATCATCCAGAGGAGGACCCCACCCACTACCCCACTGTGTTACAAAAATTCAGAGAGTACTGTAACCCTAAGAAAAGCCTGACATACGAGAGGTACAAATTCCTCACGAGAGACCAAAAGGAGTCGGAGCCGATAGAGACTTATGTTACGGAGCTAAAACGACTGGCTAGCACGTACAAGTTTGAGCAACTAAAGGACTCCCTGATATTTGTATTTGTATTTAAATATTTTTATTCAGCAAATAAACATTATGTAACAGTTACACTATTCTCAGAGTATGCTGTTGTCGATACAAAAAGGATAATAATAATAATATTTCATAATTCTTCCAAAATTTCTATCTATATATATATAAATCACAAATCATTCCAGATAAGAACAGCAATAAGAGCCTCGCACATTAGGCATTTACTACAAACCTCACAGAAAAGGAATAGTAATATTTTAGTTTAAATGATCTATTGAGAAAATTAAAAATAAATGAAAAAATAAATAAAAGCCCCCCCCCGCGTTGTGTCTTATTCATATATTCCAAAGGGTGTATCCTATCAATGTATATATTTAACAGTAAAAAATGTAGCTTTCTTCACGAAAAAATATGTGATCGGTTTGTGGTAGGAATAAGAAGTAGAAAAGTCAAACAAAGACTACTGGAGCTACATAAGTTGGATCTAAAAAAGGCCATACACATAGCAAGGACAGCAGAACTGACCCAGCAAAGGATTAAAGAACTGCATCCGACAGAAGAGGCAACAGTTAGCTACGTTAAAGATCGCCACAGGATGGAGCGAGGCAACGTGCGCCCCGGCACATCAGCAGCAGCAGCAGCATCTGCCGCCGGAGGCAACGAGAATAAACATAAACAAAGGAAGAAAAATGACCAGTTCAACTGCGGCAGGTGTGGAAAAAGACATAGAAAAAGAGAATGTCCAGCCTATCACACCAAATGTCAGAAGTGTAGGAGAGGACACTTCACTGACAAATGCAGGACCAAAGTCAACGTGGTTGCCACCAAAGAGGAGTATGAATACGAGACAGGGAGCTCCGAGGAAGAGTTCGGATTCGTTGGGGCAGTGAAGGTGAGAAATGTGAAAATATCTCAGCATTGTAAATGGACACAACCCTTAATAATTGGAAACCAAATAGTCCCAGCAGGGTTAGACCCGGGGGCAGGTGCAAATCTGATAAATCTGTCTGATTATCGAATACTGGAAAATAGACCGAAGCTACGTCAAACTCACATCAAACTGTCAGACTACAATGACAACACAATTGAATCAATAGGGTTGTGTATAGTCCTGGTAGACGTGAGGGGAGATAAATTCCACGTCAAGTTTATAGTCGTAAGGAATGGTCCCACCCTATTAGGAGTCGACTCATGAGAAAGACTAAACCTAGTGAAAAGGATACAAAATGTGAAAATAATTCCCACAACCAGAGAAGAAATTCAGCTGCCGCTAACGTCTGTTCCTTTCACTTACAATATAAAGCTGAGAGAGGGAGCCACGCCCACCATCAAACCGGCGCGAAGAGTGCCAGTGGCTCTAAAACAAGCATTGAAGGATGAATTAGAAAGAATGGAAAACTTAGGTGTGATTCACAGACAGGAGCAGCCCACAAAATGGGTGAATGAGATGGTGGTTGTCAGAAAACCCAGCGGTAAATTAACCCATTCAGGGCAGGGGCAGTTTACACATATTTTTGCCTGGTGGACGGGGGCCCTTTTCCCCCTTTTTGGGCTTCAGGACGGGTGTTTAACATGAGGTTTAGGGTTTAAAAACACTTTAGGACTATTTTCTTCAAATAATATGTGTCATATGACCATCGTTTAATAGGTGTAAACAGTTATTGATCATATTTTTTCATAATTTCTAGAATTTGGTCTTCAATAATTAAAATAATGGGTCTCAATTGGGTGCAATATGGGGGCAACCTTGCTCCAAATTCACTTTCCAGCATTTACATATGTTAGTTATGACGTCATTATTATTGTCTCCATGACAACACACCTATAAAAATATTTCTAATGTGTTTGTATACATATATTTCAAATTTCATCAAAATCCGTTCATTTTTTATTAAGTTCAAAACCAAAACCTTCAATTTATATAAAAAATTGATGCCTTGAGGCATCACCCCGTCCCCTGGGCCAAATTATGTGTGATGCCTTGAGGCATCAGCCCGTCCACTAAGCCATTTTGATGTTGATGCCTTGAGGCATCAGCCCGCCCTCAATGGGTTAAGGATCTGACTGGATCCTCGTGATCTCAACAAAGAAATTCTCAGGGAACATCAGTTACTGCCGACTAGGTAGGAAATATTCGCTGATATTAAAAGTGCGACCATGTTCTCAAAATTGGACTGTTCACAGGCATTCTGGCAAGTAAAGTTGTCGGAGACAAGCAAATCATTGACCACTTTCAACACTCCATATGGTCACTTCGCATACGATCAGCTACCCTATGGCCTATGCTCAGCCCCGGAAATATTTCACCGATACATGGAGATTATGTTTGAAGGTCTCCAAGGGGTAAAAGTGTACATGGACGATGTGCTATGGTGGGGTAGGAACAAAGAAGAACATGACCAGAGATTGGAAGGTGTCAGACAGAGGGTTAAGAAGTATAACCTAGCAATGAACTGGGATAAATGTGAATTAGGGAAAAGTGAGATCACCTTCATAGGAGAGAAACTGACCAGTGATGGGGTGCAACCTGATCCATCAAAGGTAAAAGCGGTCATGGACATGAGAAAACCAGAAAGTAAGGGAGACATGCAAAAGGTGTTAGGCATGATTACATACATGGAGAGGTTCGTTGAGAATCTTTCCACGAGAACGACCCACATGCGATCATTGCTTTGTCAGAAAACTGAATGGAAATGGCAGCCAGAACATCATGCGGAATGGGAGGACATAAAAACAGTCCTCTCAAGGCACCCAGTATTGGCCTACTACAACGAGGATAGACCAAGGTGTCAAGTGACGCATCTAAGTCTGGTTTAGGATTCGTCTTAATGCAACAGCACGGCAATGACTGGAAACCGGTGGCCTACGCAGCAAGATCTCTCACCAAAGCAGAAGAACGATATGCGCAAATTGAGAAAGAGACGCTAGGACTAATGTACGGTTGCGAAAGATTCCACTCATACATAATGGGGATAAAAGATCTCACCCTGGAAACGGACCACAAGCCACTCATCCACCTCGTCCATAAACCGATGGGTGACATGACACCGCACATCCAAAGGATGATCCTACGACTACAAAGATATTCATTCAAGATCATATGGACACCCGGGAGTCAGTTATATATGGCTACACTCTCGAGGACGAACAGAGAAAGTAGTAAATCACCAAACAAGCAACAACGCGATGCAGAAAAGATGTAGAGGCGCAGGTAAGACTGGTAACAGACACCATACCGGTCTCAGCAACACAGCTAGATAGAATCAGAGAGGCAACAGCACAGGATCCCATAATGCAGGCACTGATGGGCTGTGTGATGGGTGACTGGAGGAGCGGCAAGTGCCCGGCTTATGCACCATTCAAGGAAGAAATCTCAATAGTAAATGGCCTGGTGTTAAAAGGAGAACGCATTATTATACCCACCTCCATGAGGGCTGAAATGCTGGATAGGCTACATAATGGCCATCTGGGAGCCGAAAAAGAGAAAAGAATGACGAGGGAAGTGGTGTATTGGCCCAACATGAACCAGGACATTGACCAAAAGGTGCACTCATGTTCAACATGTATTAAATTCAGGCCTGCTCAAAGAAAAGAAAAGCTAGTGGTAAATGAGGACTTCACAAATGCAGCTCCATTACAGGGAGGAAGTGGAGATCCTAGATGAAAATGTAGGTCTCAACATGGCACTGGAGGACACAGGGGAATGAACCAACTGAAGCACAGGAGTGTAGAACAAAGTGACACTAGAGAGAGAGGCCAGAAAGACACACACACTAAAAAGGACATAGAAACATGAACATGAAAGAGGACTTGTGCAACCGCACCATCACACCAGTGTCCAAAAGGACGTCGGGTCGAATTAGAAAACCTGTTGACAGACTCAACCTGTAAAGTGAAACATATCAGTTAACCATCCTTTGTCATTCATTATCTTTCAGAGGGGCGTGACTGGATACTAGCCAGTGGTCGAACGGTGCCTCCTCCTGGCGTGGCTATGTAGAGCCGTTGACTTCAATAAATCAGTTCAAACTTAGCTCTCCTCTTTGCATCATTTTTATAGCTACCACCAGCATCCAAGAGAGTGGGAATAAGTTAACCGAAGCTACCACATGGTTTCTTTAGCTTGGGCAAAAGTTTACTCAGTGAGTTGAACCAATTCCAGAACTTTCTTTGTGTATTCCTGTTATATTTGTATCATCATCATGACAACAAAGGGACCTCAACTGAAAATCCAGCCATTTGATATCAGTGGAGATAGGAAGATCTTGGCAGAGATGGGTTGAGAGGTTCAAGAGGGAAATGAAGTATAATGGAGTGGATCCTTCTGACAAAACTACAAGTGGTACAAGTCAAATGGCATTACTAATCTATGCAGGAACAGCAGTAGAAGATCTACATGATACTCTTGCTGATGTGACCAAACCAACGGGAATGGCAGCAGCAGAGTGGACAGACTACCAAAAATCCAAAGCTAAGTTAAATGCCAGGTTTCTACCTAAGAAGTCCAATGACTTTGCTCTTTGTGAGTTAATGACTCAAAAACCCAAGCCTGGGGAGAGAATGATTGACTTCGCAAGCAAACTTAGGAGGTATGCTGACAAGTGTGACTTTGCCGATTGGTCTGCAAATAAAATGATTAAATGTCTTGCCCGGACAGATATATTTCTCTCATGGGACCTCTGCATCACAAGGGGTTTTATTTTGGTTACATAAAAACCTAGGGTCAAAGGTAATCTGCTAGGATGCAGATGATAATGGAAGGTGGCAGTATATCATTGTTCAAATTAAAAAGAAAAATATCTGTATTTTTAATGTCTATGCACCCACTGCCGACAAACCCAAGGAACAAATAGCATTGTTAACAACCTTAGAGAAGTGTATAGAGGAACTGGTCTATCACCAACTGATTGTTATGGGAGATTTCAATGCTGATATAATGTACAAACCCCAGGCAAAACAAAGTAAAGAGTTGTATGATTATATTGATAGGCTCGACTTGTGCGATATAATGGAGGTAAAATGTAAGGGAATTCCCCCAGTGTCCTGGACAAGAGACCAGCAACAACAGTCTAGGCTTGATTATATTTTTGTATCCAATAATTGTGTCAACATCGTGCATAAGTGTGAAACCATAAGCAGTGCACACTCTGATCATAAAGAGGTACATGCTGAAATGTATATAGGGCAAACCGCTAGAGGCAAGGGTTTTTGGAAATTCAATGCCCAATTGTTAGAAGATTCTATGTTTGTGGAAGGGGTAGAAAGACTGTGTAAAGACAGTCTGGACATCGAGTTAAGCCCCAAGTTAAAATGGGAATTCTTCAAACTTAACATTAGAGAGTTAGCCATTAAGATAAGTGCAGAAAAAACGAAGGTGAGAAAAAAAACAGACCCAGAAAAACAGATTAGCTCAGCTAGATGCAAAGAAGAGATTAAATTTAACTGAAGTAGACAAGAGAAAAATGTTACTACAAGAGGTAGATCTGGAATTAAAAACAGCCGAAGGGGCATTATTAAGATCCAGGGCGAGATGGGTGGTGGAGGGAGAGACCCACCCGCTACTTTTGCGCCCCGGAAAAGTATCAAGTCGAAAAGAGAGTTATTTCATTGTTGAATATTGATGGTAATCTATCGGGAGAAAGAAACGAAATTATCGAGGAAGGTAGATCGTTTTATGAAAAGCTGTACTCCAGAGATGTATTGGATAACGATTGTAACAGTGAATTCTGTAAACCTGAACATTATTCTGGTCTTGACGACAAGGATAATAGAGCTTTATGTAAAGAGTTTACTAAAGATGAAATGGAGAAAACTGTGAAATCAATGAAGACAAACAAATCCCCAGGTTGCGATGGCTTTACAGCCGAGATCTACCAGTATTTTTGGTACGTTCTAGGTGATAATTTTATGTGCATGATGGAACAATGTTTAGCGGAGGGCGAGATGACTGCAAATCAGAAGAGAGGAGTAATTAGCGTAATTCCAAAAAAGGGTAATGATCTGACTTACATTAAAAATTGGCGCTCCATAACATTGCTCAATGTGGATTACAAAATCATCTCAAAAGCAATATCCAATAGATTATCCGCTTTCCTTTTAGATATGATACACGAGGACCAATTCGGTTTTGTTAAAGGTTGTTTTATAGGAACGGCAGTCAGAAAAAAATCGCTTTGGCTTAGAAATGTCACACGCCAGGTATTGTAACATCCTTAGATTTTGTCAAACTTATGACAGCATTAGCTGGCCCTTCCTTAGAAAAGCCCTAGAGGCTCACTGTATACACTCTGACTTTATCTCTTGGATTGAAGCCCTTTTCTTCGATTCCAAAGCGACCTTTTGTAATAATGGAATCTCATCCAGATGGTTCCCAGTCCAGAAGGGAATGAAGCAGGGGGACCCCATATCATCTCTCTTATTTACGATCGTTGTCGAAAAGCTAGTGCAACAAATACGAAGAGACGAGGATATAAAGGGTATTGTTTTAAAAGACCACAAGGCAAAGTTAGTACAGTTCGCTGACGAGATCACTGTTGTTACCCAAGATGAATTCTCCTTGTTATCAACCTACAGAATGATCGACCAATTCTCTTCTGTCTCAGGGTTAAAATTAAACCCAAGTAAATCTAAAGGTTTTTTTTAATAGAAGGTGTAGTGTATGCTGCCGCCACAGAAGGCGCCACCTCTGTTTAATAAACTAGATTGAACCAGTCACAACAATGGCGACGAGGATGGGATAACCCCTGCGATTTTTTTTCACAAATAACCAAGCATCCTAGCTCTACCAGAGAAGTTCTTTCAGCAGGAATGCAGGGAAACAAAGAAGGAAAGTACTGAATTGTGAAATATTGTGCAAATGAACTGTTGTTAGTAGATATTTGATCATACTTCCACATGACTTGTAGGCCGGATACATATGGAACTTGAAACCAGTGCTTGACCATGCTTATGATGCTATGACTATGAAATCTGTATAGGCTACTTGTGGTAAGAACTGAACAGTTATAAAGTGGAGGAAATAGACTGATATCATTTAAGTGAAGGTTTGTTGGGAAAATACACCCTGCCTGACTAAACATTGATATCTTGAACTGTGTGATAGGACAATTACATTCATCTGTGTCAGTAAGCCTATAGGCTATACCCAGCATAAACAATGGCTAAAAGTGTTATTGGTGCTATGAGTGACTTTAACAGTGAGAAAGAGAAGTGGGCCAACTACAAAATTAGGTTGGATTCCTGGATGAAAATCAATGAAATTAAAGATGCAGACAAAGTAGATGCCATGATAGCACTAGTGGGACCTGAGGCAGTGGACCTATTGGTGTCTTTATGTACTCCAGCTGATATTACTGATAAGACATATGCTGTTCTGTGTACTTTGTTGAATGCTCACTACATGTCAGGGACAAATGAATTGGCGGAATCTTATAACTTTGACACACGATGCCAAAAAGAAAATGAGTCAATACCTGATTTTATTGTTGCGTTAAAAAAGCTCAGCATCCATAGTGGATTTGGGGATGCCGATCAGGTAGAAAAGAGACTACGTAACAGATTAGTAGCAGGAGTGCGTAGCGAGGCCATTAAGAATAAACTGTTAAGTGAAGGTGCAGGTCTGACATGGGAGCGTGCTATGGAGATGGCAACAACGATGGATGCAGCACATCTGAATGCGCAAAAGATGAAAGCCACATCGGAAGTCAATCGAGTGAGCAACTACAAAGGAGCGCAGAATCGGGGAAGCTACAAGCCAAGAGGTAGAGGCCGTGGAGGACAACACGGTAAAACACGCTGTTATAGGTGTCAAGGAACTCATCAACCCGCAGAGTGTCCATTCATCAAAGAAACGTGCTACAAGTGCCAGAAGGTCGGTCACATAGCTAAGGCCTGCAAAACAAAAGTATTACCAGGTCAGCAATACAGTAGTAGACCGCCACGAGGGCATCATCAAGGTCATGGTCGAGGTCGGGGCCATAACTCGTATAGGACGCAAGGAAGGACAAACCAACTAGAAGATGAGTACCTTCCAGAAGAGGAAGTCAGTTACTCCTCCTTATACGAATTACAAGACAACGAAGTAAAAAGAGATAATGGGGAAATACCCATACCTGTCACAGTTAATAACATCGATATGACATTCATTCTTGATACAGCATCTAGATCATCAATCATTGGTGAAGATATGTACTATGAATTCTTCGGTGACATTCCATTAGAAGACCCGGACATAAATCTTAAGTCGTATACTGGACATGTTGTGGAACTATTGGGTTCAATACCAGTCACCGTGAAATATGGAGACCAATGCCAAAATCTCAGATTGGTTATAGCAAAGGGCAGAAGGACTGCTCTGTTAGGTCGTACTTGGCTTCATAACATTCGGCTAAACTGGGCAAATATATTCTCAGTAAAAACTGATGACCTACAAGGGCTATTACAGAAATACGAGTCAGTATTCAAGGCAGACATGGGCCAAATAAAAGACTTTGAAGCACGCATCGATATGGAAGAGAGCCCCCCAAAACTTTGCAAAGCCAGACCTATTCCTTATGCATTGGTAGATAAGGTAAAAAAGGAGCTGGATAGACTTGAGTCAGCAAGTGTACTCGGGAAAATTGAGAAAACTGACTGGGCTTCACCAGTTGTCATTGTACCAAAGGGTGATGGTAAGATAAGGATCTGTGGTGATTATAAGGTCACAATAAATGCTGATATGGTTGATCGTCATTACGTACTACCATCCGCAGAAGATATTTTTGCCACACTTGCAAATGGGGATAAATTCACAAAACTTGATTTATCTCAAGCTTATGCTCAAATCAGAGTTGAGGAAAAATCCCAGAAATACCTGACGATAAACACTGTTAAAGGTCTATATGAAGTGACACGGTTACCCTATGGTATCAAAACAGTGCCTCACATCTTTCAGTCCATCATGGATCTGATACTACAAGGTATTCCTGGCGTCTGTTGCTATATAGACGATATATTGATAACCGGACCATCAGATGAAGAACACCTGAGGAGACTCAAGCAGGTACTTGAACGCTTGGAAAAGTTCAATGTCAGAGTCAAGAGGGAGAAATGTTCCTTCATGAAGTCAGAGGTAGGCTATCTAGGTCATGTAATTGACAAGAGAGGAAGACATCCCTTCCCAGAAAAGGTGGAAGCAATTCGAGGCACAGAAGCACCCAAAGATGTCTCACAGCTACGTACCTTCCTTGGTATGGTGAACTATTATGGGTCATACCTGAAGTCTCTCTCCACCACTCTTGCACCACTGAATAACCTACTGAGAGACGAAATTCCTTGGAATTGGGACAAAGACTGTGAGACAGCATTCCGAATCGTAAAAGAGACCCTTACCAGCGATAGAGTGTTAACACACTATGATCCGCACAGGAAGCTCATATTAGCCTGTGACGCAAGCCCCTACGGAGTGGGAGCTGTACTGTCGCATTTAGATGGAGAGGATGAAAGACCTATTGCGTTTGCTTCCAGATCTCTAACTAAGGCAGAAAAAGGATATCCGCAAATAGAAAAGGAAGCTCTAGGCATTGTCTATGGAATAAAGAAATTCCACAAGTATCTATACGGTAGAAAGTTTACCCTTGTGACTGATAGCAAGCCACTTTCAACTATACTTGGACCAAAGACAGCAGTGCCAACACTGGCTGCGCTAAGATTACAGCGGTGGGCATTGTTGCTGATGTCATATAATTATGAAGTACAGTATCGCCGATCAGAGGATCATAGTAATGCAGATTACCTCAGCAGAGCTCCAGTGGAAAGAGCTACTGAAAACATAGAATCTGAGGTCAACTATTTTTCTCATGTAGATGATATGCCTGTAAGTTCAAAAGAAATATCAGGATGCACCAAGAAAGACCGAACACTCAGCCGTGTTCTTGAGTACAGTCTAAATGGTTGGCCAAACTACATCGAAGATGATGAACTATTGCCATATTATAACAGAAGAAATGAAATCTCATGTGACCAGGGATGTTTGTTGTGGGGAATGAGAATTGTAGTGCCACATAAGCTACAACAAAGGATGATTGAAGAACTCCATCATGAACACATTGGTAGAGTAAGAATGAAGGCACTGGCCAGAAGTTATTTTTGGTATCCAGGTATCGATCAAAGTATTGAGAGTCTGGTAAAATCATGCAATGTGTGCCTGTCTTTGAAGAATGACCCTCCACCATCTCCACTCTACCCCTGGAAGTACCCGGAAAGACCATGGGACAGAATCCATGTCGACTTCGCTGAGTACAAATCAGAGATGTTCTTCCTAGCAGTTGATGCTCACTCAAAGTGGATGGAAGTTATTCTCATGAAATCGACGACCGCACAGAAGACCATAGAGGTTATGAGAGAAATGTTCTCAAGGTATGGTTTATGCCGCGAACTTGTAAGCGATAACGGGCCTCAGTTTATAGCTGACGAGTTCCAAGAATTTCTCAATAAGAATGGAGTAAAACATACTTTAACTGCCCCATACCACCCAGCATCGAATGGTGCCGCAGAGAGGGCTGTACAAACGCTAAAAACTGCACTAAAGAAACATTCCTTGGAAGCCCAACCAGGAGTCACGACACAGCAAAAACTGTGTAGCTTTTTACTGTCTTATCGCTCCACACCGCACACATCTACAGGACTGAGCCCTGCTGAATTGTTCCTAAAAAGGCAGGTTCGTACAAGACTAACATTAGTTAAGCCTGACCTTAGGGCTGAGGTTGAGCAAAAACAGGAAAAGATGAAAGAGTACAGGGATACAAGAGTTCCCAAGCTCAGGGAATTTGGAAAAAACGAGAGGGTGAGAGTGAAGAACTGTAGAGGAACTGATATTAAGTATGTGCCAGGTATAATAGTCCATAGAAATGGACCAGTCCAATATCTTGTTCGAGTTGGACGAAACATCCGTTATGTCCATGTTGATCACCTCTTGAAGTCAGGTGAGACGGCAGATGATTTCGAGGAAGATGAAAGGAATGAGAACATTCCACCACTAAATGAAATCAACCAGCACCCAGCGCCATATAAGTTCAACGCCTTCAAGGAGACAGAACCAGAGACAGCTATGCCACAACCTCCGGTCCCTGTCCCTCCTCCAGAGATCCAAATCCCTAGAGACAAAGCTCCAGACACACCAAGGGTGTCTCCCATTAAAGTTACAAAATCACCAGTGCCAGAAGTGAGAAGATCATCAAGAACAAGTAGACCACCACCAAAGCTTGATGACTATGTGCTAACTCATAAATGAACTATTCAAGTCCAGAACTATCAGTGACATCTTATTACTTTGATATCAAATAATTAGTGATTCTATATTCTATTCTGATTATTAGTAATTTAGAATTTTTATCATCAAAGACATTTGGGTTAAACCCTGAATTTGTTTTCCTAATGATATCGTAAATATCAGACTTTCACAAGTGAAAAGAAGACCAGAGACTTTTCAGCAAGAAAAAGACATTGCATATAAAGCAAAGACAGTAAATCTAACAACATAATATTGTTTCATTTTCAGAAACATTATTTTATAAATTGTCTGAACAAAATGTTTAAGCAGGGAGGAATGTAGTGTATGCTGCCGCCACAGAAGGCGCCACCTCTGTTTAATAAACTAGATTGAACCAGTCACAACAGAAGGTATTAAGATTACCAACAGAGATCTTCTTCAAATTGAATGTGTAAGAGTGGCTCCGTCTAAGTTGTTACTAGTGTAGTCTTGGGTCTGTCACCAGGGGCACCACCCTGGAGGAGTTGGCAATAAACAGTTGAACCTAAGTACTTGAGTTGTTCATATGTATATTTAATACATGGTACCAGGAATCGGAAGAACTCACTATGGCGACAACTATTAAGCCCCCAGGAGAAATGACAATGAAGGAGGGGAACATAGACAAACTCTGGAAGGAATTTAAAAAGCAGATTCGTTGGTATATCAAGGCGAACAAGGTAAATGCCAACACGGATGGGGAGCTCGCCGTAGCCATGCTCCTGGCTGTAGCGGGCAAGGAGGCGATGGACTTGTACGACACGTTTCACTGGGCGCCTAGTGTACCAGCAGTTGTAGCAGCTACAGGAGTAGATGCTGCTGATGAAATACCGGCTGAGGACCCCGACGATTTTGAAATGGTTATTCGCAAATTTGACAAATACTGTACACCAGTAAAGAACATTGTCTATGAGAGATACAATTTTTTGGGACGCCAGCAGGAAGAAGGTGAAACCTTCGACGCGTTTGTCACAGACTTATGCCTCAAGATGGCTACATGTGACTTGGCCCCGGTGGATAACACGATATTGCGGGACAGGATAGTCATGGGAGTATGTGACAAAAAGCTGACGGAAAAGATGCTACACAGCCCTGAACTTACAGAGGCTGAAGCCATAAGAATCTGTAAGGCGGCGGAAAGAGCCCAGAACCAGATGATTTGGATTAACGCTGGGGAAGGTGAATTGATTGGAGCAGTGAAAAGGACGCCATTCAAAAATGTATTAAATATAATGGTAATAATGGAACAATGGAAATTCTGAAGGTTGGAAACCAGTAGCGTATGCTTCAAGGTCACTAACACCTACTGAGACCAGATACGCCCAAATAGAAAAAGAGTGCTTAGCAATGTTATATGGGGTCACAAAGTTTCACCATTTTGTGTATGGGCGTACAAAGGTAATTCTCGAAACTGACCATAAGCCACTTCTGGCCTTCTTTCACAAATCCTTAAACGATCTAACACCTCGCATACAGAGAATGATGATAAAAATCCAAAGGTATGACGTTAAATGCATGTGGGTGCCTGGTAAAGAAATGCACATAGCAGACACATTGTCAAGGTCAAGTCAGGTGAAAGTGATACAGGCACAAGAAAGTGAACTCGACTCTGAATTAGAAGCACAGGTCAACTTTGTCTATGAAAATCTCCAAGTGTCAAAAGAAAAGATAAGTCAAATGGCAGAAGAAACTGATAAAGATATTGTACTCTCAACGGTAAAAGATTGTATTGTAAATGGATGGAGATCAGGAAAATGCAATACCTATAGCAGTATCAAAGACGAGTTGTCAGTAGCAAATGGTATAATACTTAGAGGAAGTAGAGTAGTGGTTCCAACATCAATGCGATCTGAGATTTTGTCCTTAATACATGAAGGGCACTTTGGGGCTGAAAAACAAAAACGTAGAGCCAGAAGTGTTGTATACTGGCCAACCTTAAATAAGGATATTGAACGTATTAGTGACAGTTGTGAGGCATGTATAAAATTCACATACAGCCAAAGGAAAGAAGCATATCAAATAGATCAGGACAAACTGAATGCAGGTCCTTGGGACATGGTTGGATCTGACCTGTTTCAATGGCAGGGTAAAAATTATTTAGTAATAGTCGACTATTTGTCAAATCATCCTGAAGTTGTCAGTCTCTCCTCAACCACATCTGAAGCAATTGTTAGTAATCTCAGGGCAATCTTTGCGAGACATGGTACTCCAAAAATTCTAGTTACCGATAATGGTCCTCAATATTTTTTTTTTTTTTTATGTTTCCACAACATTCAAGAAGTTAGTTATAAATTATGGGTTCGAACATCGCACCAGCAGCCCACAATACCCTCAATCAAATGGTAAGAGTGAGAGAGCAGTCGGTATAATCAAGCAAATTTTTAACAAAGCCAACAAGCTAAATCAGGACCCATATCTTGGTCTCCTAGCTTATAGGTCAACACCCAGAGAAGGGGGTAAGTCACCATCTGAATATCTTGATGGGTCGGAATGTAAGAAGCAGGCTAAACCTCCTTGCAGATAATTGTAAAAACAAGGAAGTAGGTACAAATGAATCAAATGTAAAAGGACCAGAAACATTCTATAACGAAAAACAAGTTTCTCAGTACAACAAAGGGTCCAGAGAGCTAGATCAATTACAGCCAGGTGAATTTGTAAGGCTACAAGATGCGAATAAACGTTGGAGTACAAAAGCGCAAGTAGAAAGGGAAGTTTCCCCAAGATCGTATCACCTTGTAACAGAGGAAGGTAACAGGTTTAGAAGAAATAGAAGGCAACTATTAAAAGTGCCACAAGAAAGTAGTTACTTCAATACTAGACTCTTCGCGACAACCGCTTCTGAAATAAGCCGCCATCGGCTACTTCTTTAAAAAAAAATGTCGAACCGGATATCACGGTCCGACGCCTATAGTAGGAGAAACGAGAATTACTGCCGTCTTTGCAGACATGATCATGCTCCTACGCGTATTTTACCTGCAATGATGACAATCTAAAGACGTTTTCCTCGCAATTTTGGCCGAAATCGATACATCAATAGTGTATATAAATGATGGTAGGGTCAGGTATAGCTCGAAAGATTGCCTTGGGAAGATTCGAATTGACAGCCATTGCTGCGAAACAAGCAAGCATTTCAATACCGCCGCTAGCGCCCCTGCATATTATAGCGATCTTAGTCTTAGAACTTAGAAGCGCTGTTCACTGAGTGAACAGCGCCGAGGTCCGGGTGGGGTGGGGTGGAGAACGGGACGGCTGGGTGGAGGGTAGTTCGTCTGCAACTGTTTTTCTTTATTCATATAACCTAACACTAACCATAGCAAACCCTACAAATCGTAATATCTTGTGGTTATACTCTGGATCAGAGGTTGAAAATGATGTATTAGATGGTAGCGAAACCGGTCGTAGAAACAAAGCAGTAGAAGAAAATGTCACAATTCCACTGGAAATAACTAGACCTGTAACTGTACAACCACCAAGAGCTGAAATAACAAAACCAGTAATTAGAAGATCCAGTAGATCTCCTAAACCTACCCGACGGGCAAATGAGCGCGATTTCACGCGATTTTTATAGCGCAATCATCTCGCCATGGTTCTGTGATGAGCGTGGACGCTTTTCACGCAATAATTATTGCGCAATGATCGCGAGATGGTCACGCTAAGGGTATAACGCAATATAAATGCAAAAATTAGCAAATTCTTCAGGCATTTTGAGTGGGATATTTATATACTACCGAATCCTTATATCAATAGCATCTGAAATAAATGATTTTAAATTTGATTTTAGATTTACTTTCCTGGCCTGGCAGTTGCAGTATATTTTTTATCACAGAAACGTTTGGAGGGTAACGTTATTCCCTAAAAAATTCAAAGAGAGTTTAGGGCAGAAAAAAAGGCATGTGTTGCCCTCTCTTTATATGCATCATTTCATTTACATCAATTCGACTATCCTCCATGTGAGCCTGAAGCATAGCAGCCTTCCATCTGTAGTGTTCCAGTTGTTTGTTGCTTCTGACTTACCCAAGCCACTAGGGACAATCTATATGTACAATCATTAGGGTGTTTTCCTATGTACATGATGTGGAATATCTATAGTGCTATAAATGCCACATAATGTATTAACATCACTTTTATTGTAAAAGAAATTGTAAAATGCACTCCAGTTCCCATTTGCGCCCCCTGGTGAAAACAGTACCGCACCTGGTGAGAACCAGTGGCATAATGGTAAGGGCTAGGGGTAATGGGCTATTCCCATTATTTCGAACATATAATATTATAATAGAATTGTTTTCTATGTATAAATTATTTGAATCATAAAACGAATATTACTGATTCCCCCGCCCCCCCCCCCCCATATTCCTGCAACATTTATATTCAAAGTTAGAACAAACTTTACATATGCTGCATATGTTTTCAGCCAATTGACTAGGAAGATAGCAATTCTCTAAGCAGACAATATAGGGCGATAATATCAGGTATACAAGCTACAAATTTATTATTTTTGAAACAATTCAAATCGAGCTGGAAAGTTGCTCCGATTCGTCTGAAATAGATATAATAATATATGAGATGTCAACGCATTTAAATATATAAATCGGTTATAGTTATACATTAATAAATAATAATATACATTAATAAATGTTTAGGGGTTTCTTTGACTGGGTGTCAGAGAGTGAGTATGAGTGTCAGAGAATGGAGTGTCAGATGCGCGACAGTATGTGTGAATGCCAGGTGAGTGAGAAGTGGCAGGTATTGCATCCAGTTGTGGCTTCATTATGAGTATTTAAACGTGATTTTGAATGCGCATTATATGCGCAATTGAGATCACACCCATATATATTATTGACTTTTGAAGAAAACATGTATTTGTAGATAAAATTAGTTAAGTAACACATGTTTAATACAAACATAAATGAATATGAATGAGAACCTGACCCAACACACATGTGAGACCACCAACAACATGGGAGGAAATAGACGCAATGGATTTCACATAATGGTAGCTAATGGAATGTCCATTTAACTGTGATTCAAAGCCATAAGTATCACATATGTATCACACTTCACTAGTTTGCTGTCAATCACAAAATGATCCCAGTGCCATCACACTCAATTGCACTCAGTGCCCGTCGGGTAATCATCGGTTAATTGAAACAATGTAAACAAATACAATTACTTCTCTCAAATATGTTAATTTCACCACTCCCTAAAAAGGGGAAGATGTAAGAGTAGCTCCACCTAGTTGTTACTAGTGGAGTCTTGGGTCTGTCACCAGGGGCACCACCCTGGAGGAGTTGGCAATAAACAGTTGAACCTTAGTACTTGAGTTGTTCATAAGTATATTTAATACAGAATGGGTAAACGAGATGAAAATATTAGGCGTCACATTATTGTACCCCAGGGACGAGAAGAAAATGTATAAGATTAACAGCGAATCACTAATAAGCAAGGTGAAATCAACGATAAACGGGTGAAATAATAGGTTCCTCACACTAAAGGGTAGAATACTGATCAGCAATGTATTTTTACTTCCGATTTTTCAGCATATCATGACATGTATATCCTTTGGTACTTCTCTCTTGCAAGAAATTAACAAAATCGTTATGGAATTTGTGTGGATGAAGAAAGAGCCAAAAATCAGTAAAGAATTCTTATCGCAAAAAAATGAATATGGTGGTCTAAATCTCAGGCTGATCCAGGACATTTACGAAACGAATCGAATAATGTGGGTGAAAAGAATCCTGAGCGGTAACATAAAGGCTGGTTTAAAGCCCTAGAGGTTTTTCATGGAAGAAAGATCGATAATATTTTATTGTGCAGATACATGCCATCCAAATGTCTAAATGAGTTTTACACAGATTTGTTCAAATATTGGAATAGGTATTACTATAAAATCCGTCCGACCTCTGTTAACCAAATATTATGCGAAAGAGTGTGGTTTAACAAATTCATCAAACATAAGGGTAAAATGTTACACTGGGAGCCATGATCATTGAGTAGAGGCAGGTTCGACTGACTATCATACATAGGCAGAAATTGTTCGAGGAGGGTAAAGTAGACTCCTTATCAGCCGTTTACGAGCTAAGGATGAGATGTAAGGTTCAGCTGTATACTTTTAGAGTACAAAATGTGTCTAGCGAGGTGAGAAACGCATGGAAGAGAGTGTACGAAGATTTAGAAGAATTTATAAACAGATTGAAACAGTAACCCTTATCTAAACAAGCTCACTCTAGCCTGAAAGTCTCAATTCCGAGGACTTTTCCAATTTGTATTATGACCCCCGCCTCGACTCTTCGTAGCTCTACCTTGCGTATACTCCAATTAACCATGTTCTTTTCCAGACAACTCCGTACTGCTTAGCATTGTAGAAGCCTAGACGGCAGGAAACCTTGAATAAAAACGTTGTGCAAAAACAACAAAAAAGGTAAAGACCCGACCAGTTAATAAATCTATTTTTTTCTGATAGAAGCAGGCTTTGGAGATTCAAATGCAAAATCTTAAGAGTGGCGAATTAATGTTAACAAAGATATATTAACAAACCGTTGGAAACAAATTTAATTATTAAATTTGGGGGATGTCCAAACGACTGGATAGCGCTACCACAACTGAGGCTGTAGCCTCAGATTAGAATTGTAACTCACTAAGCAACTTTTATTCTTAAGCTTTTTTATATTCGTTTTCATTGGCAATTGTACAGAATACCTCGGTGTCGCCATACTAAGGCGGTCTTCCCACCGTACTGCCTTAATACTAGGTAATGTTAGGGTGAAACGTTAGTAATGTATCGGGTGTGTGTGTGGGGGGGGGGGGGGAGTGCGCAAATGTAGTTTTATATCATATTTAAAAATTGTTCTCTGTTTGGTGAGATAGAATCTGGGTTTTTATTCTCTTCTTTAAGTTTAAAAGATCCATATCACATAACTCAAGGTGGCTCTTGGGGTTCCAGGTGATTGCTAGTTGATAGGTGGTAGATTTCCTATCTGTCGGCCGGAATATTGGTAAGACATCTGCAATATGTTGTCTTGCGTGGTATGGTATTTCCACTCCATTATTGTTTAGTGATAGTTTTTCTCTCAGTTTTCATTATGGTATATGATTTGAGACGTCAAAACGACTGGATAGCGCTAACACAACTGAGACTATGATCTACTCTAATTCACTAAGCAACTTTTATTGTTGCTAAGCTTGCTTGGTATATAACCAACGATCCTCCATACATTATCGAAGTGTGTATGAGGTTGTTAATGATGAGCCCTATTACTATCGGTTCCTGGGCGTCTGGGCTCCGGTACGTTGACAGTGTCTTAATACTAGTACTAATGGCAATAATAATTGAGGTGAAACAGAGATGTGGATGAAAAGCGGTGGAGAGATTGCCTCAATACCATGGTACCGAGGGGACTGAATATTATGGACTGATGTTTTAATGAGACATTTTGGAAACCCTACGTCTCACAAACAAATTAAAAAAGAAATAGATAATGAGCGACTGTAAGCCCTGGGCTCTTGTGTGATAGATTATCCCTTAACAGGTAACTGTATTATAAGGAGGGAGGGATCTATATTGTTTAGACAACACTGAATTTCTCATTAATTGAGTCTTTGCGGTTGTCGCTAAATGGCGTGTAACAATTGTGAAAGAATCAACACAATATCAAGGGGTACCGTATATAAATAATCAATCTCTTCCTTGAGAATTACAATGTGTGACAGTTGCAGAAGCAGAAACACTATTGGAATCATCAGACGGAACCACAGAGTTAGATGAGAGATCTTTGTGTTCATTTTGGTTGGCATGGAGTTCAAGCTGAGCATTATATAAAAGATTCATGATATTCCTCCTGAGTCTCACTTTCGTTTGTTCATCGTCCATGGCCTTAAATTCTTCACAGAGGTAATCACAGAATCGCTCGTCAGAATTTTTGGTCCGGCGCGGTATCGATTGGCCGCAATTTAAACTTGCGTCCATTGCTAGTTGAATTACATTAGAAGGGTCTATTGGGTTAATATTTCCAGGGGACATGCTATTGTGAATACTGTTACCAGTTGATAATCTTTGCCTCTTAGAATCCACAGAAGGTGTGATTGATACTGGTAGATGTCTTTTGGCAACGCTTGGTGTTTGACTAGTAGGGCTGAGATAGTGGAAGTGTTGAAGTGCCTCTGTAGTGGAGGTGTCGGCTGTGGTGGAGGAACTCGCCCAGTCATCGTTGTAGAGATCAGCCATGTGCTGCACATCAGGGTCATCTGTAGCCTCCATTTCAATTTCACAATACTCTTCAGGAGTGAGATCGTCGCTTTCTCGCTAGACGATAAAATATGAAACAAAGAAATCGACCATCAATCACAAAAAAACATATCACCAGAATGTATATATGGTATACCTTACATAATATGTATATTTCCATTCTTAACTGTGAAGTTATAACAATTCACGTATTCTTGTATCGCAGTATATATTTGTCACTTAATTGCAATAACGGCACTATAAAGAGTAATGAAAAAAACGATAGAGGTTATACATTTAAGATACTATATAAAGTAACTTTTGATGTAATTATAGCCACAGCAGTGAGCATTTCAACACCTACCTTCAGTATATCACTGTCTTCAATCCTGGGATGGGTGAAGTCGTTGAGGAAATGCATTTTACCCATCAACCACCATCTAGCTTTGTATAAAGGATCTGGGTTTTCACCTGACTTCCTCTTGGCGATTTTCCTTTTCTCTCTTGTGTACTGTGTCCTGAGGTTATCCACTTTGGCTTTTATAACATCCACTATAATTGGGAATAGCTATAGTTTATAACATACTTTGAATTAAATCCCGTCAAGATTCCAATTGTAAAGGCTAATCGCTATGTACAATGTTTCTCTAAATGAATTTTCATAATGACATCACAATTTCATAGGTAGGTAGGTGAATTGTTCTATTGGTCCATTGAATTAAAAAATAAGCCATGATATTCAAAAACAACCTACCAATTTCTATTTATTGCAATGACGAATATACAATCTATCAATATTATCCAATCTCCAGTAGGCTTTATTCTATATCTGCGGAAAATTTGGAATTTTGATATAATTCTAAATAGGAAAAATAACTATCGGTATTAACAAAACAAGGAATATTCAAATGAATTTCTTCATGAATCATATAAGTCTTTCTTCAGCCGCATAATTCACCAGTGGCTTATAAGTTATAACTCTATACCTGTAGTATGAAAGGCAAAGAGAAAATAAAGAAAAAGGAAAGATTGTTATGCACTTATGGACCATAATTTTAATATTACTCGAGGAAATAACTGTCAAATAGTGTCAAAGTTAGTTCCAATATCCCATAATATCCAATATTCATTCAAAGGCTACGGTATTTCAGCCCTTAAGTGCACTCATCGTCCCATGAATTTCATGAAAAAAACGACAAATTTAGAGTTCGTGAATTACCGGTACCGTAGCCTATATAAAAATTATAAATTGAACTCAACTGTAACATGATAAATTGAACCAGGGAGGCCTAGCCTATAGTTGCTTATACTCATGAGTCATGTATATTATATGATCATGTATACTAAATGTGATTGAACTTGTGAAATCATAACTTAATATTGATATAAGGCCCACAAGTTAAACAATAGCAAAACATCATAGTGGATAGTCACCATCTTTGCCCAGGGCCTCAGCTATGGATCTCCAGGCCCGTTCTCGCCGTGTCCTGTCGGTGTAGGAAGCTAAGTTGACATTGTAAAGGCAAGGATGCTCTTCATACAATTCTGCTATTCTCACAGTTTCGTCGTGTCCCATCGGTTCCACGCGCTTAATCCTAAGTGGCCTAATTGCCCTAAGTGCCATACTGAGGTTTGTGTCAAGGTTTATGGATACACAATGTTATTTTGAATAGATTAAATTACGGTACTGAGAAGAGTCAATTTAGGACTACGAGTACTACCAGCATGGGTGGCGAAGAGGTCGGGACGACAGTCGGCACAATTTGCTGATACCGACTTGTCGCGACACCTTTCGACTCCCGTGAAACCACCCATGGGACTCCCCTTCTGTGACGTCATTAGGGATGGTGTTTCCCCGAAGTGGCATGCTCGTTGCACCACACATTTGCAGGTGGGTAGGCCTATTGCTTGTTGATTTTGGTTACCGAACATGCCTCAACTCAAAAGATAATAAGTTAGCTGTGTGCAAGAAGCTACTGCATATCCCAGGGAGTAGGTAGGTTTGAAAAAGATAGCACCAGAAAGTATTTTTCTTTCAAATCCACTGTCTGTGCGAGTACTGCGACTGTGTGATCCATGTAGCCATTGTAGGCTACGCCTATGGTACGTACGGTACGTGCGGTACGTGAACCTTGGGGAATTTCTGCGGACAACCAGCTGAGACCTGGTAGTTACGTTGCCCAACCCTGGCCTGGCCTGTCGCATCCTGTCGATCTATTACTCCTTCAAGTTCTATATAACTAGTTCGCCCTTCTTTTTGTTGCGCCCCCACCCGACCCCTTCTAAAATACTAAATTCAAGGACAAAAACACCTGCTAATAATATTTTTTTGCTTGCAGATGACGGGCACAATCTCCAGGGGTGAAAAGTAAACTAACATCTCAAGTCAAGACTCAAGCAGTCAAGGCCACGTTCGTAATATATCGGATATAATCGGATATCGGATAATATTAATAACTTGAATCTTCTGCAGCATGGCAAGACTTTGTTGTTATGGTCATCATGTTTTTAGGACTCTTAAGACTCGCCCACTGATTCAGAATTGTGGATCAAATCTGGGAAGCAAAACGAATGTCTGGCCTCTGGAATTACAAAATCAACATGGCATTTTTAGAAAATTTAGTCTAAATGTTGGGAAGTGTAGATATAGCCCAACCAATCCGTCCTGTAGAAGCAGAGTAATAAAGGCAGACAATTGCTTTAGTCAAAGCAATCGGACTTTTAAGACCTCCTCTCGACATGACGTGAATCCACTGTTCTGGATTGTAGCAAAACCGTTGGCTAAAGTTGCATCTGTGGTCGGTGGAAGGTAAGATCATTTTGAAGTTAATTACCTTGTGTATTTGGAGACCAACTAAATTATGTAAGAGCTATACATCAAATGTATATGATTATATATATTACAAGTTTTTCCATTCAAAACCTCCCAATTTCTTATCAATATAAATCTGCATATATATGTAGGCCTACCTAGCTCCCTGCTCATACCAGGAAGTTTATTATTATATACAGAGAGGTGGGACCCAAGCGCCCCAGGATCATAGTGCTCAGACCCTAGCGTCTAGGTCCCGAGATCCTAGCGCACCGGCCTTGGATCGAAGCACCAACGGCTTGGATCGAAGCGCCGTTTACTAGTCAATTAATTACTTTTATTAGTCTATTTTTACTCGGGACAGTTCACTACCCCCTTTACTGACTTAGGACCACCAATTTAAGGTTAGGTTTAGGGTTAGTTTAGGTATTGTTTTGTGTTAACGGTCTGGGCGCTTCGATCCAGGCCATGGGCGCTTCGATCCAAGGCCGGGCGTTTCGATCCAAGGCCGGGGCGTTAGGATCTCGGGGCGCTACAGTCCTGTGATCATATACGGTACCTCCCTGCCCAGGCATACGGACAAATGAAACTACCGTAGTATAAATTATTTTTAGGAACTATAATAAAACTGGTCTTTTATCTAATTGTCTGTATCAGTATTGATTTGCCTGTTTGATACGGGTAGTGTTATTTATTATCGATAGCAGTAAAACGTTCTGACATAGCTGTGTCTTTGGTTTCCAAACAGAACTTTGAGGAAGCTCTTCCAACGTTTGCCATTGGCGGAGAGGAAGAAGATTTCCGATCGAATTAAGGCTGCCATGCCAGCAATTTTAATCGGCATTGTTGGGTTTTCGGCAGTTAACTATTTCACCCATATCGAAGAGACGCCTATTACCAAGAGGAAGCGATACATTACTTTTACAGAAGAACAGTTTTTAAAGATAGCTGAATTCGAATATGAGATGGTATGTAGGGCCTACACACACATATTTGGTAGAAAATGAATTTTCGTTTGAAAAGTTTATTTCCTTGTGTGTAACTGAAGCTACTGCCAAACCAAGCCTTATAATAAACATAGTTAATAGAAACAATTAAAAAACATTATATACCCACACTGCCCATTTCTTTTCTAGGGCTATGAATAATAATGAAAATATCTGCATTTAGCTCACCTTCTATACCGTCTAATAATTATATAGATCTACTTGTCTTGCAGCAAATTGAATCTCTGGAAAAAACTATTGTCCCAATATCTAGTCCCTACTATAAAAGGGTTGGAAGAGTAATACAGCGTCTCGTCGCTTGCAATGGCGATAATGAATACCTGCAGAAAAGGACACTTACGATAATTGTAGTTGAAAATAAGGAAAGGAATGCTTTCGTGCTACCGGTAAGTTTGATATTAAAGTTCTATTGTGCCTAAGTTGAACACTTCTAGAATAGCTTATCACTTAAAATGTGGCTACGAGAACATTTACCATTACAGTCTTTATAGTTGTAATAATAACAGATGGACTCAGGGAAATCGGCTGGTACAACCACCTTGGCGAATTTCTTGGTCTTTTTCTTCTTGTCCTCTGCACTAGCAGACGGGGTGGGCGTGGCCATAGCAGCTGGGTGTAAGGCTACGCTCTGGGCCTCGTGATCGGCCGCAGCCGCTGCTACAAACCTGACCAGATCACCGTCAATAACACGCGAGACCACCTCGCAATTGTATAAGACTAAGGCACTGTCTTTATATGTATTCAAGTGGGCGTGTCTAGCAATGTACACCATATGATCCACATAGCCACCTATGTCTTCACCACGTTTGATCATTGCCTTTAAAACAGGGTTTGGCCATACCAGAGATCGTGATGACCCAACTTAGAATGATCTATGTTCTTGACTGGTGTACCTTTGTCGATGTTTTGGACATAATATTCAGGACGCAAGATGTTACCTAAAGTTTTGGCCTTCAATGCAGGATCCAGGGCTGCGGTGATCTGTGACAGCGCATCCGTGAATGGGGCGGTCAGTAGGTCGTTGGCATTGACCAATGACGTAGAAGGAGCTTGCTGACCGTGGGATTTGAAATGCGAATCAGCAATGGTAACCTTATTCGCCATAACAGTAATCGCATCCATCATTTTCGTCATATTAGCTGATTGATTAGCCATTAAAAGTTCTTGCCGTTTGAAAAAGGAATCCAAATGATCAGCTGAGGCAGAGGCGGAAGCGTCAGATTGGTATTCACCAGCCTCCCTATCCTCCTCGGTAATCACATCCAAATGGTGCAAATATTCCTCAGGATCTATACGATTATCCTTACAATATCTGATAGCCTTCTTGGTATACACGCAGACAGTTTTACCACAAGGTTTGGCATGGAGTCTCTCGCATCCATTGCACGAAGGCATTTTCACAAAAGAATTTTCCTGAAACAAACAAACAAACAGAAGTGTTCAGTTTGGTGGCTGGTAGAAGACTGACCACTGGACGGCTAGGCCTATCAATACATCTGGCTTTGTGTGTAGCAATATATTGAGACACCGTTTTCTAGTAAGACCGCTGGATAAAAGGGAGGGGGCGACGTTTACTGTTGTTGAGAATTACCCTGAGGGCCTTTCACGAAAGGTGGTTGGTCGCTGTTGGTCAAGCGTAGATTACTCACCTGACTGAACTAGCCTTTTCACTCTCTCACTCGCTCACAGTATATTCTTTATACACACCTGTTTCATGTATATTGATTTATTGATGTATATCGGCGTCAAGGTGAGATGACGCTTTGGAATATTCCACTACTCCGTTGAGCCTATGGATTTGAAGCGTTTGAGAAACATCTTTTTAACAAACTGATTCCTAAACCGATGCATTTAAGGGAAAGTAAGATTTTTTATTTAAAAACAAATGTATTCTGCTCTCTTTTTCAGACTGGTCATATTTTCGTATACACAGGCCTACTGGATATGGTCCAGAATGAAGACCAGTTAGCAGTAGTTATGGGCCATGAATTGGCGCATGCTATCCTGCATCACGGAGTAAGTTCGTTACAAATCCATGGGTTCATAGAGGGACCCTTACTTGAAAATTGAATTAAAATAACGCAGATGGGTATAACTTAAGATAATAGAGATTGTATTCGTAATTGCAACGTATATGATAAAAGTATCTATTCTACATTCAATTATCCTTAATACTTTAACCATATTTGTATATGCATGTCTTTCCTGCGCTTAGCGCCCCATATATATAAATACATTAAACAATACACACTATCTAAACCCGATTTTTTTTCTGAATTAACTAGGCTGAACGGATCAGTGCCGCTGGATTTGTTGATAACATAATCATATTATTACTTGGGGCTATGTGGTTCTTCATTCCGAGTGATGGCATCGCAATTGTTACCCATTGGTTCTTCAACAAAGTTGTTAACGTAAGATCACATATCAACCAGTTTGATTCTCACTTCGCTTTATTTATGAAATCCATTCAATAGCTTTCAAAACTCGTCCCATCTTATGCAGTATGGGTTTGAAAATCAGTACACTATTCAGTTCATCAATGAGTTATAAGATAACAAACGTTCTGTGGCTTCTTATTACCTTATCTTAAAATCTTATCTATGATAACAATTTCGGTACCTTTCAGCTTTTATTACATTTACCATATGAACGTAAATTGGAGACTGAAGCTGACGAAGTCGGACTGCAACTGATGGCAAAGGTAAATAAACGTTGATTATATCGTCGAATATGCTACACATCCCAGTACTTCAGGTGTGCTATCTGTTGTAATTACTATTGACATTTTAGAATTCAAGTTCAATTTATCGTTGCCTTTTAGGCATGCTATGATGTCCGGGAAAGTGCCAACTTCTGGGATCTGATGAAGTTTTTGAGGGAGACAGAAAGTGGTGATGACGTTGATGTTCCTGAACTTTTCTCCACACACCCTAGTAATGAAACCCGGATTAACGCTCTAGCCAAGATGATCCCCTATGTGAGTTTCCTAATTTCTAAATTTAATAACTTTTTTATCATAGCCATTTGCGATTGGACCGTTAACTTTTCTTTTAATTTTAAATAGTATTTTATAATTCCTTGATAAAGGGCTAATGAGCCCGATACGTCGGACCCCTGAATAAACAAACCTACAACTCATCCCTCCGTCCGTGTCCTTCTTCTGTTCTGGGCTAAATCCATACCTTGAGATTTTTTTTATAATTTATCTTTTATTAATGAAGTTTATCTTGATGGGGTGAATGAAAAATGACTGAGTTGATTGTTGAACTATTTGAATGAATACTTAAAGTATATAAAAAGGTTTTGATGTAATATAAAATTTATGAAAAAAATTAAAAGATGGGTGGGTGGGAAGAAAGGCGTTTAAGGTACATATAGTTGAGGGATGAGGGAAAGGTGAATGAGGTGGTCGTGGAAGTTAGGTAGGCTGAGGGGGGTTTCTGATCAATGATCTAAGATAATCTTGCCAATCAGCTACCCATTTCCCAAAAGGGATTCTTGTAGTACTGTTAATATTTAATATTACATGAGCCATGTTCTAATGCAATTTTAACAGCTGTTGTATAAGGGATGACACCAGTAAAAAGGTATCCTTTTGTAACTGTGAGAAATTGGAATGAAAAATGTGTAAAATTATTGATGGTAAATTATGAATCCTTTCACATAAACTTTGTAATTAGTCGAATGGAATTAATTAACTTAAGTAATTGCAATTGATAAAATAACTAATGTAACAATGCTCATGTTTATTCCTTAATGTGTCGAGCAATAATAGCGATGAGTGTCTGCCACCGTTCTCGTTCTTGTTCCTGAGACATTTCATTTGAAAGACTTTTATCACACGATTTTTATATAATTTTTACTCAGTTATGGACGCCCTGTTAGACTTGTATTAATAGAAGCATCATTCCGTGATGACATCAGAAGGATGCAATGATTAAAATTATAATTTAATGTTGAAAAGGATAATTTCAATTGTGAAATGACAAGACAGAATTCTAGGAACCAATTTCTGTTTTTATACTTCAGGCTATTGGCATACGGGATCAGTGCAAATGTCCAAGGCTGTCGGATAGAGACCCAAGAATGATCCTTCAACACATGAAAGCAATAGTTAATGAAAAAGACGAGTCAAGCCTAAGTATAGGAAAGACTGTTTAAGTCGGCGTAAAGTTCTTATAATTATTATGAGTGAATGAAGTATCTGTTGTTTCCTCTTACACACCATAGTTTGTTAAGTACTGGTATATTTACTAGAGTATTATTTTAATGATTTGATTTATTGGTGCTTTATCAAAGCTAAAGCGTCGAAATACATCGCACTGTTGAGTTCATCCATCTGCGAAAAATCCCTTCATCACCATAACACATTTTCTAGATATACATGTATACAATACTATCATACACATGACATCCGAAGTTTTACTTTCTACAGTTATACTTGAAATAGTTGCGACGAGTTGTTCGTCTCGTTTGAAATCTTATTTGTTCAGACCTGAACTGCTATTGCATAATTACCGCGAAGGTCTAGCACGAACTGATACTCAGGCGGAGATTATTACTAATTATATTAGGCATTTTATCGTTGTTTTTATCATAAGATTTTAATTTATTTATTTTTCATATTTGTTTTCACGGTGTCATCATTTAGTGGTGTTTTTAGCAAGAGTGGATACAAATGAACTGAATGCTTGGTTTGTTTTCTTGTGTCATATTTTTATATACATAACTGTACAAGCGAGCCCCAATTCTTCATCACCGAATTGGAGAAAGTACAAGCATTGGGCACTAGTGATCATGTGGGAGTAATTTATTCTCGAGTCCACACTACAATTTTGTGGGCGGTTGGTTGTCTGGCACAAATGAATAAAATGAACAAAAAATTGTCATCTCTTAAATGTGTTACTTCAGTTGTATGAACTCATATCAACATTCAATAGGGATTTTGTCCAATCGCGCTTCGAGAAAAAAAAATGGCACGACATAAACTGAGAAAACAAAATCCTGTTATATTGTCTTTGGTGAAAACGCGAGTTCCCAGGTTTATTCAATCTGATTAACACATTGTGACTGCTCCAGAATATCGAATTCACTGTCATGAAGCGATGCCAAGGCCAATCAATTTATGGGATAGCAGGGTTATGCCAAGACTATTGAAATGTTTCGAGAAAAAAAGTGAATTCTTATTTATGGACTACTACTGCTGTACATATTTTAAACCGATTCTCAAAGATGCACATTTTGATGACAAAAGAAAATCAATTTTGACATCGATTTTCAGAATTAATTTTTTACGAAATTTGGTTATAAACGCCTCTTTAGGGGGACTTTTAGAAGTTTACAAAGTTTAGAAAATTACAGTACAAATACTTAAGACTTTTCTCATACTAGGCTGGATCAGCCCAGTTTCTTTCTCCAGTACTGTTTCTTTCGTTTGGGTTATGCTTTGCATCTCCGTCGCCAGACGGCAGTACCGAGGAGATAGAACAGCGCGCAGCGCCTATCGGGAGAATCACTTTACCGTACGCACGCAAAGCAGACACACGGTCCAAATCGACGTCACGACTTTAAACTACTTTTTCAAGTATTTTACACTAATTCCTCCGTGGAATTGTTTTTTCTGTTGCTGAGGGTGGAACAGAGGTTCATTTTGATACCCAAAGGAACTGGTTTCCTTAAGTCTCAGTTGGCGAAAGAGACATTCAGCAGTTCGATGGCTTCTACGAGCACTACCGCTCACGTGGGGGACTCCTCGAAGGGAGCGCATGTGGTGTCAACGGCTCTTGCTGACAGCAAGTCTACCGGGAGCGATGGCCTCGGCAAGGGCAAAGGGATAGGCAAGTCCTCCTCCTCCTCGTCGAGAAGCAAGACATCCTCGAGTCACAAGACATCTTCCTCCAATGGAAAGAGTTCTTCTTCGGGAAGAAGCTCTCATGGGAAAAGTGCTAGCTCAAGCAGCAACTCTTATTCCAAAAGTGCCGAGAAGAGCACTTCAGTCAAATCTGTAGTAAATAAGACTTTGGTTACTCACACCGAACGTACAGAGCGGGACTCTGACGGGGAGAGGGATGGTGACACTTATCGTGACACCCACCGAAGCAAGCACAAGAGCAAATCCAAGAAACGCAGTCGCTCTCGCTCTCGCTCCCCTCCCAGATCCAAATCCAGTGAGGATAACAACCAGGATAAGATCCTACTAGTTCTAGATGGACTGAATAACAAACTGAACTCTATTGGAGACCGCTTAACTAATGTAGAAGCGGACCAAGCTAAGAAGAGAAGGAGATCTGAATCTCCCCCTCCTCGCATTGACTCTCCTCTCAACTCCCCTCCGGAGGTGGAAGATGATTGGGATCCCGACGCGGAATACCCAGAGGAAGAGTTTATGGATGGTATCAGTAGCTATGGAGATTTTGCCAGTGTTCAGGGGGATAATGCTAGCACCCCAGGATCCTCTAAGGACAAAGACAAACCAGAAAATTCCTCGTTCTGGCAAAGCCAGGCTGACGAAATTGAGGAAGACGACAAGGTGGGTCCCGAGGTGGACAACGCCCTGAAAGTTTTCTTTGAGAAACGTTTCATGATGTCTCTCTCAACTGAAGGGTTGAAGAAAATCACTGACAGGTATCCCAGACCGAAGAACATGGATTATCTTCAGGTCCACGACATTAACTCTAAACTCAAAGCAGCTTTACCTGGGGGTACCAGGGAAGACGATGAGAAATTCAAAAAACATGGTTTCCTTTTCATGAAAATGCTCACAGCCTTCGCAGGCGCGGCTCAAGACCTCAAACAGAAAGAGGTAGGGGCCAAATGGACTGAAATTCCTATGAAAAAACTAGCGGATGGATTCTCCATGGCCAGCTATTTTATTCGCTTCAAACTAGTAAAGGAAAGGAGAGAAGCCATCAGGAAGTTCCTTCCGTTGGAGCACAAAGCTCTAGCAAATGACTCTAACCCCCCGGGGAAGAAGGACATTCTGTCCGACAACTTAGAGTCTGCGCTGAAGGACGGCGAACAGACGGCCAAACTTGCTAAGACCATGAATTTTCTGCGCAAGGACACCACTGACAAGACCAAGAAGTCATTCAACCAATCCCCTGGAAGAGGGAGAGGTAGAGGTCGAGGAGGTGGCAATGGCAGAGGCCGTGGTTGGAATAAAAACCAGAGAGGCGGTTTCCAAAAGCGTTATGATAACAACAAATCCACAGGCAAGGCCCAGGATTTTCGCAAGGGGGACTCGACCAACAAAACACAGTGACAGGTGAGGTCAGTAATTTCTCTGCACCCTCTTTTACCATTAACTTGTTTTCAGGAGAGTCCCAAAAATCAAATAACGTAAGGCCAGAACAAACTTCTAACCCTCAGGCAGGGAAAGTTTCAGAACAAAATCAATTAACTAGTAGTGAAGATTTCATCCCAGGCAATATCGCCAACCACTTAAAGAATTGGGAGAAAATTACCAAAGATTCTTGGGTTCTGAGCCAAGTAGCAGGTGTCAAACTAGATTTCTTAAATACCCCTACCCAAGTAGAGGTACCTAGGGAATACAAGGTCAATCAAGAACAACAGACCATTATTGATGCCAAAGTAAATAAACTTTTACTCAAAAAAGTGGTAGAAATAATACCAAGGAAACAAGCAAAATTCATTTCGAATGTTTTTCTCAGACCTAAGCCAGGTAACAAGTGGCGCCTAATCATTGACTTGACAATTCTAAACAAATTCATTAAGAAAGAACATTTCAAAATGGATAACCTAGAATCAGCGATCCTCCTTATGGAGAAAGGGGCCTACATGGGCTCCCTAGATTTGAAAGACGCCTACTACTCGTTACCCTTACATCCTAATTTCAAGGATTACATTACCTTCCAGTGGAGGGGAAAGATCCACCGCTTTAACGTGATCCCATTCGGACTAACACCAGCTCCCAGAATTTTCACTAAAATTCTAAAACCTATTTGCGCTTACTTGAGAAAAGAAAGTCACCATTGTTTGAATTACATTGACGATTGTTTCTTTACAGGAGCGTCCAGAGAGCAGTGCAAGCTCAGCATAACCAGAGCGGAGGAGATTCTAGTAAGTCTAGGCTTCACTATCCACCATGAGAAATCTCAAAAAATCCCAACAAATGAATTAGAATTTTTGGGTTATGTCCTGAACTCCAATGACATGTCAGTAACTCCTACCCTAGCGAAAAAAGCAAGACTAAAAAGCATCATAGATGACTTGAGAGGAAAACAAAAATTTTCCATTAGAGCAGGTGCCAGACTAATAGGCACTATGGTAGACCTAACCAAGGGGTTTGACTACGCCCTAGCCCATTACAAAACTCTAGAAATTGAGAAAATCTTGGCTCTACAAAGAGCAGGGAAACTGAAATTTGACGGTTCTATGTATTTCTCAGAAGGGGCTTGGGAAGAAATAGAATGGTGGTACTCCCGCATAGACAAAGCAACCAGGAAGATCAGACCTTGTGGCCCAGATCTCACCCTAACCTGTGACGCTAGCCTCCTAGGCTGGGGCGCAGTCACCGCCGTTAGTAGGACGGGAGCCCCTTGGGGGCCCCAATTCCTAGATAAACACATAAATGTGCTAGAGCTTAGAGCAGTCCTAAATGGCTTAAACAGCCTTTTACGATCAGAAACGAACAAAAAGATTCTGGTTTTCTCAGACAATACCACCACAGTAAGCCACATTAACAAAATGGGCGGCACCAGATCCAGAGCCTGCAACAAAGTTGCCAGACACATCTGGGCCTGGGCTGAGCCAAGAAATAACTGGCTCATAGCCACTCACATTGCAGGGGTTCTCAATACCGAAGCAGACTTTGAAAGCAGGAATTTCACTGACAACACAGAATGGGAACTAAACCCTTCATTATTTGACAAAATATGCTCACTTTTCGGCTCTCCAGACATTGATTTGTTTGCTTCTCACCTGAATAACAAAACAAAAATTTTTGCCAGTTGGCAACCCGACCCAGAAGCTAGCTTCATAGATGCTTTCTCTCTTAATTGGTCAAACTTTAACCTATGTTATATCTTTCCCCCTTTCAGTCTCCTAGGACACTGTCTCCAAAAGGTGAAGGCGGAAAAGGCAAAGGCGATAGTCATAGCTCCAGCATGGCCGTCGCAAACTTGGTATTCGAAGATCATACAGATGTCCAGAGGAAGATACAGATTTCTCCCCAAAAGAGAAAACAACCTCTTACCTTCATTCAAAACGCAAAGCGAAAACATCCAAGACTTGGAACTTATAGCGGCACTCTGCTAAGTATCAACGCCCTTAGGCTTAAACTTTCCAAATCAGCTTCAGATTTGTTCTTGAACTCTTGGCGTCCTGAAACCCAAAAAACCTACAATGTTTTCCTTAAACAATGGCAGACGTACTGCTTCGTTAGAGATCTAGACCCTTATGACTGTGAAGTGAGATGGGGTATGGAGTTCTTAGCTTCTCTCTTCGAGAGAGGTTATGCTTATAGCTCCATTAATATCGCGAGAAGTGCCCTATCCGCTATTCTAAAACCTTACGAGGGTAAAAACTTTGGAGAAGAGAAATCTGTGGTCCGTATTATGAAAGGGATCTTTTTCAAAAGACCCCCTCTTGCTCGTTATACAGACACCTGGGATACGAATATTGTCTTAGATTACCTAAGGGAACTGTCTCCACTTGATTCTCTTAACCTGAAACGCTTAACACTAAAATTTGTGGTTCTTTTCCTGTTGGTTCACTGTCAACGCCTGCAATCAGTCAGAGCGCTAAAGATTGAAAACACCATTGTAAAGGAAGGAAAGGTAACCTTCCTGATCGATCAGGTACTTAAAACATCCAGACAAGGCAAACCTCTAGCCATTTTCACATGCAAAAGCTTTGAGGAGGATCCTAGGCTCTGCCTAGTCCGCACTACTATAGAGTATATTAAACGCACTAAGGAACTTAGACCTTACTCGGAAAACCAACCCCCCTCGGGTCAGCTTGTTATAAGCTACGTCCCTCCCTTTAGAGGCGTTACCACTAACACCCTAAGTCGGTGGGTAAGAGAAATTTTATACCTGAGCGGCATTGACACGAAAAGATTCAAACCGCACAGTACTAGAGCCGCCTCAGTTTCAAAGCTCTACGCTATGAACACCCCCATTTCAGAAATTCTGGCTAAGGGGCGTTGGTCTTCCAAGAATACGTTCACTAGATTTTACAACAAAAAGATTGTAAACCTGAAAGAGGTATCGCACAAGCTCCTGAAGAGCTAAATGATTAGAACGCTTATGGTGAAATAAAGGAGAGAACTTTATTTACTTGCGTTCAGTTTTATTTTTAGTTACTATTACTCGGGAACCATGCTGGGGTTCTTGAAAGTCTCCTCGGTACTGCCGTCTGGCGACGGAGATGCGAAGCATAATCCATGGCTAAATGAACTTACCTTTAGGGTGAAATTTAGCCAAGATTATGTAGAGCATTGAAGTCGTCAGATGGTAGTACAGAGGACCCACCCACCCTTACCCGGAATAAATTGTTCAAGGTTTAGTGAAAAATGTTACTTTATCATTAGTTAGACAGGTACTATCTAATTTTGGAATCTAGACGACTTCTAGGTTCCCTCGTCGTGGCTGGAAAGTGTGATTCTCCCGATAGGCGCTGCGCGCTGTTCTATCTCCTCTGTACTACCATCTGACGACTTCAATGCTCTACATAATCTTGGCTAAATTTCACCCTAAAGGTAAGTTCATTTAGCCATGGATTAAGGCGAACATTCAAAATTTATTTTTGAAACATTTATTCAGGTTCATCATTGATACAACAATAGCACACTCGCTTATGAAAAGGAGTTTTCCACGGTCGTAACTATATTCATACATATATGTAATACGTAGATTAAAATGATAAATATGGTAATAATTAATGATAATGATGGTTGAAAGGTACATTGTGGGTGAGTGAGATATTTTCTCTCCATACACGATCAGAAAAAAAAATTGGTACGGCCCAATACACATGATCATTTTGTTATTAAGTGTAACATAATAAACAGTCGTCAAACAAAGGGTTCGGGTGAACTTCAAATGATTTCATGTCACGTATCTGTTCGCCTTCTCTTTTGTGCAGAAGGTTCTGAAAAGAAATAAAAGTGTTGAAGGTTTTAGAAATCAGGACACATTCGGAACACTAAGAGTTTCATACGTGACTTACTTCGTAATACCATAAATTATTATTACAGCACAAACTATTGTTTAAACCATAGGATTGTTTGGTTTCGAATAGACTTATAAGAGTTCACCAGGGAGGGAAAACCTCCCTGGTTTCATATTTTAAAAGCAAGCATAATTAGGAAATGTATACATGATTTGAGAACTAAATGATACAGAAACCTTATATATATATCCGTTTTCTAAGGAGTCGTAGACACGCAGGTGTATTGTGTCTTTAACATAGGGATCCATTAATAACAGCGAAAAGTTTCTGATTTACCATTAGGATTTTCATGTTGTGTCCGTCCTGTACCTCCACCTGGCGGATGTAAAGAAGAACTAGCAGCACCTCCACTATATCCCCATGGTCGAGGTTTTGTTACTACAGTATTACCACTGGGCCTATCGTTGTTAGTGCTTTCCTGCATTGGCCTGCGACTTTGGCCGCCTAGATTATAATATGAAAGACTAATGTTACTGAACATGTAATTAGATAAATGGATCGTTAAGAAAAGTATCATGCTCTATTCGATTATATTTTATTTTGATGTTATCATGGCCACGCTTGAAATGTGTAAGTCATAATAAATACTGGTTCATAGCAAATTTAAGTAAAATACTTAATAGTAATTAAAGATCTTTTGTTTACCTCAATTTTAATTCAATATTTAAATGAACAGGACTTAGTTATTTGTAATAAATCGCGTTTTTCCGTGCTTTAAATTCGATAAGACCATCTTTACCTATGGAATCGTCTACTTCAGATGCCACTGCCACAAGGTCTTCCATAGCCAGCGTCTGGTTCCACAAGTCGGGATCATCTTAAGTGTTAAAACATGTATATAGATATTTAGGCCAAGCCATTAAGTCAATAGAAAGTACAAAGTAGAAAGAAGAAATATGGTGTTCACAACCTGACCAGGTAGATATGAATACCTGTCCTGAATAGAAGGGGGCTACCTACCGCCGAATTAAAAAGTCGGGAAATAAATAAACTGATAAATAATATCATTAACAGAATAAGCAGTGGCAGACTAACGTACCATATTCTTGTGCGGATACAAGCGGTTTATTCTTTTTTGTTTTGCCTTGTGGTCCTTCACAATCTACGGACGTAAGCTTTACACCTGCATTGGAGTCATTACCTAACAAAATGGAAAATATATTCCAGTCATTTTTTTTCAAAGTGAGAGAACATTAATTTTTAATGCGAGTTGTTAAAGACGGCCACCCATACAGACCTGGTGTTTCAGACGAAGACCTCTGGTGCTTTTGCCGATATTGTTCTTGGAGCTGACGTTGCTTCATTTTTCTTAGGTTTCTTTGTTCTTCATCGTTCCTAAAAAAATAATCACCATTTCCATATTGTCTTACCACTAGCAACTCAGAAATGTAATTATAAAAACACCATAGGCTAACTGATTTATTTGGGTCATTGCATGATCAAAGCAGATAGTTTAAATTAATTCTAATGAATTTTTTAAATGGCATATAAGAACGCGCATTACAAGAATAATGCATAAAAAAAGCTAATTAAAAATGAGCAGAACTTGCATTGAAATTGGCGTAGCATTTGAGGCAGTACTGATCGTGGGTGTCCTCGGATTGCTAACCGACTTGGATGGGTCAAGAGGTGGTCCCATAGGTGAGGTGACTTCAACAGCTGGCTGGGCCTTCGACACATCTTTCACACGCACACCCGCTTTTAGATCTTGTATCGGAGTAACTGGTCTTCCCGGATCAACAACCCTCGTTTTCTCAGATTCCACCATAGATTTAAGATTAGGAATCTTATCAACTTGTTTCACTTTGGGCTGAGGTGTTTCTGATGCGGTAATGTTGAATGTATTTGATAGTGATGATAATGTGCGGTTTGATGAAACGGCGGGTGTGTGAAAAGGGGTTTGCGGACTGGGACATGTAGGCGGGGAAGGTTTGATGTAACGTGTTCTGTTGATCTCCGGATCATTTTCACTGTGTTTCATATCCGCAATATTCAAAGTTGGCTCTACCTATATCATAAGAATATAAAAGGCATTGAATCGAAATTTCTCAATACATTGAATTAGATAGGTAGTATCGTAATTGAAAAAAAAATAACACTCGTTGCTAGATTATTCCTTTTCCATTCCTCTTTATTTTTGTGTTTACAAAATAAACAATTTTATATGTAATGATTAACTACTCAGCTAATGTATACAGGTCCGTGACCACGCCCACTCAAGAGCTTAGCAACCGTAAAAATACAACCAGTAAATAAAAATATAACTACCCTTACCACTTTAGGTGCTCGCCCAATAGCTTTTAGATATTCCTTATCTCCGAGGCAATTACCAAGAGCATTTCCAAAACTCCTGAAAGTATAGTTAGGATTGTATTTCAAAAGACCATCCAGAGCTGTGCAAGAATGCAGGTCAAAATCTGATTGTAGTGTAATAATCAGGAAATATTAGAGGCATGCTTACTTCAATGCCCTCTTCAACCCATCTGTAACAGCCTCTTTCCTCGCCTTTTCAATAGAAAGCGCTTTGGATTTCATCCCTTCACTCACACCATATCCAATATCCTCGTGGTAAATACCATCCTAGAATAAGAAATTAAACAATGTGCAAAAATTAAGCAATTTCCTGAAACATTGTTATCATAATTAGCATAGAATAACGTTGGGAGTGTAGCAGCAGTAACTCCAGTGCTGTACTCAACAAACTAAAAGTACACCGTACCCATGAGTTACAGCAGATTACCTCAACCATTCTTAGGTACAGATCAATATCCAAACCTACCTTCAATTGGACTTTGACAAAAGCGCTGACTCCAACATAAAAACGTCCATTGTTATGGTCAACGAAATCTGAAAAGACAGCATCAGTTTAATTAACGTAATCTCATTATGAATAGATTACAAAGAACCGGGTACACACAAAAAGCAGTATTGATAGGAAGTTGGCTGGACTGAAAGAAAATGTATATTTACCTACTGTTTGGTGGGTGACTGAGTGAGACCATCCATTAAATCCAAATGTCTCATTGGCAAGGTTGATAAGTCGCCATCCTTGTACATACGCCAACTGCATTATTTGTGGGAAATGAATTTATTAGTTATAATACGAATGTAATTAAATTCGTAATGTTGATTCTATAAACGTGGAGGTGGTCATGAGTCAATGGTGTTATTTGACCATAACTACATATTAAAATAGATATACAATACATTTTTTTTCTTATTATTTGGCCATCAAGTAGAAAGCGAACAAGCCACATTGTCTTAATACTGTGGAGGCTCAGAGGGCGTTGAAGAAATTCCACTAAGGATGGGACTCACTCTTTGGCCACCAGCTCCAGCTCTCTGACTAATGAATCCTGGACCAAGTCTTTGTCGCAGCGCCGTCTGGATTGCTGCATGTTCTTCATCACTGTAGTTAGTCTGAAAATCATTAGAGGGCAGATGCAGTCAGAAAAGCCCGGGGGTATAATACCTCTCAAATAACAGATTGTATTTTGCAAGGGAAAATATTCGTGGATTTATAGATAACTTGATATGGCCGGGGATATACGGTAGCCCTGGATGTATGGTCTATGGAAAATTAGTCTTAAAATCGGATTCCGTCGAGGGGGGGGGGGGGGGGGGGGGGGGGGCAATGAATCCCCTGACTTTTCGAGCTACCTACCTTTATCATAATATTCTATTTCAAATCCCATCTGTGTGAAGTTCCGAACATCGAATGATGAAAGCCCCGCCCTTTAGGCCTATTCAGAAAAGGGGGCGGGGCTTTCATCATTTGACATAGTGTAAGAAATTATGCACAATATGCCTACTGGGACTCATTTATCATGGAGTCGTTTTATTATGAATAGTAGGCTATATGGCAATGAGAGAGCTTGATTAAAATTTTGCGTTCCCAAAATTGTTGTTGATTTACATCAGACAAAACTCATGTCATTTCTAATGATTGACGTTGACCGTTGCATTGTTCGGTGTGTCTAATAATGTGTTCGGTGTCTAATCAAATCATACTCCCTAAGACGACAACACCCCCCCCCCCCCACACACACAAAAAAACAACAAAAAAACGCCGTCAACATCCTCACCTCACTTAGGCTCTTAGCCTACAGAATTTGGCAGACTAGGTACACTACACGTCTACAGCGACTGGGTGGTTACCGTACAAGTTATAATAAGGAATAGGGGAATGTAGTTACTTCTCTTTGGTGTGTCAGCACATAATTATAATGCCAAAAACAAACCGTTGTCTTGTCTCGACAGGAGCCAAATACTTTTGAAATTTCGGTGCTGTTTACACAAAAATCAAAATTCAAAAGCAAGGCCCAGGGCAGGGGCAGGTTGAAGTCAAAATTAAAAGCCTACGGCTACGCCACTACGGTATTAAATCAACTTGTTGCTTGCTGTCGTTAGGAATAAAAGAACATGAACGGTGACAGAGAATGAACGATAGCACTACTGTATATGACCCGACTGTACACTCCCAAACCCAAGGCCACACCAACACTAAACACTAAACAGGTACTCATTCATGCATTCATGTCTGATGTCATCCTCTGCTCTGGCTGGCCCTGGCCCTGGCCCCTGTTGATACACAAGTGGCCTAAACATGACACGTTTCCTGGAAATTGATAAACATTCTATGAATACAAGTGTCCAGGATACCTCGTAGGAATTATACATAGCAATGGGTATCATATTTACCTGTCCAAACTTGGTGTTTTGCACGAATTCACTTTTAGATGCCATTTTCCTTAGCTCCGCGACAAGTAAGTTGAGGAAAGTTCGACCATCTTTGCGCACTTAACTCGCTTTGAATTTGTGCGCAACTTTGATTTGACCAATCAGAGCTCTCCATTTTGTTGCAGACGACAGAATGGTGTAGAAGCTCTTTTTCCTAATTCATAGCAAATATCTATCCAAAAGCTTTCCACAAAACCTTAAAAATGGTTAATAATTTCTCGCTAAAGGCATTTTATTTGTATTTTAAGAGGGATATGACCGGTAAAACTGAACAAAAGCAAACCGGAAGTGGTCTGACGGTAAATTATTCATGAGCGCCTGCCATTTTGGATGTCGTTCATTCAGTGATAGCTACGAGGAAGCTGGTGGAGAGATGCGTGGACCATAACTCTAGTTTCTCTTGAGTTTTTGCGTCTCTCACCACATCGGATCCAGCTCTGACGACCTGGATTGTGTAGATGAACACATAGAGTAGCAATGTGGAGGTTATTTGGAACGTTTTAGGGAAGTTTGAGTACTTTTTATGGTCGATTTTACACGGGCCGTGGATTGTTTTGACAAGTCCCGAGTGAGGAGGAGGAGAAAAGGAGTGAGAGAGAGAGTTCTGCTTAGCTGGCAGGGATTTCAGCAGATATCTTGGAACAACAGGCTTTCACCGGTGAGTTCTCACGCGTTGTACTCACATCTGAGTATAACTCAAGAAGTAGATCAACTTGACATATTCGATGTACGGACAGACGGCTTCCCCTAGGTCGCCGCGCTACGACGTCGGGCAGGTAAAGGCGATTGGAATGGGAGTTCATGCGGTAGGGACGGGCGGCCCTACAGTCCTTTCTCCCGGCAGGTCCCGTCGTCACCGTGCGGGCTCCAACCAAGGAAGCAGATCAGGCAGCCCTCTGACCCTACAAATGGAAGCTTCAGCATATGGAGGCAGTGCTTCTGACATGAGTCGGTCTTATCTAGGTGAGACACTCTCGTCAGGTCACAGCCCTGTCCCTTCTCCTGGATCCAACAGGAGCCCTTTCCAGTCACCTGCTCATTCAAGATCCAGCAGCATGACAAGTGTCAAAAGTCTTCTGAGGGATCGATCGATGGATAGAAGTGCAGCTGCGGCGGACAGGGATTATTTACATCATTTTGGAAGTCATCATCACGAGCGAAGTACAAGTGCTGGAGGTGTACTCATCCGTGACCGGTCGCTTGATCGCCAGCTTGATCGTCATTACCGCGACGGCGACAAAATGCATCACAGCTCTAGTACCTACAATACCACTGGACGTGATCGATCGGTTGATCGGGAATACCCCATCATGGGTGCAAGATCTTTGGAGCGAGACAACAACCACCATCCTTTCCGACATGGAAATCTAGTTAGATCTCGGTCGATAGATCACGAGTACATGGCAAATCAATCAGCATTCATGCCCTCCAACCCAGATTTACGATTCGCACCTGATAGCAGGACAATGCTCCTCGATCTTCAAGCAAATATAGCTGAATTAACGAAAGAATGCTTTACCTATCAACAAGACCTTGATACCACCAAAGAAAAGCTAGGGTCTAGTATGAATAGTATCAAGACATTCTGGAGTCCTGAGTTGAAGAAAGAGCGAGCGATACGCAAAGAAGATGCTGCGAAAATGTCAAAGATGAGTGAGGAACTACGAGTCATCAAAGCAGAAAATAAGGTGAAAGAAATGTTACTTTTGGCAAAAATTATTATGCATAATTCGAGGGCAGTCCTCAGTTTCTTACCCGTTTCGTTATGCAGGTTTGTTGTATTAAAAGTGTCGGACAATTAATTTGATGCTGAGCAGATCCCGTTGTGGTTAAACCCTCTTGGTATTATGTAATGTTCAAGAGGATCAAAAGGACCCCCTCCTCCCCTTCCTTCTTGCCTTTTAGCCATTCCCTCAAACATAAATGTGAGGATATTTCTCATACGATAGTCATCCCTTGCTAATAGTAATAACCATCTGAAAAAATAAGGGCCCTTCATCCAAAGCGGATCATACTCTCCCATCTTGTCATCCTAATAATGATAATGTCTATATGTGTTGCGAGATGATTGTGCATGTAAATGGGAGGAGGGGGAATCGAGGTCATGTTGATGATGCTTTTCAGTTGTTGCTTCATCAAAATGAAGCATTATTGATGTTGACTGAGATGTTAATCATTGCCACATGCATAGATAGAGAGAAGGAGAGCTCGTAGCGACGGGCTTATAGGTCAACTAGCCACCATACCTTGAGTAGCTCAGGAAGGCCGCCTGGAATGTAGGCTGAGTATTTTTGTTGTAGTGTTGGGAGGCCACACTACTCGCTCAGTAGACTGGCCCGCTTCCATCATCTATATCTATAGCCTTGTAGGCCTACATGTGTATATAATGTAGTATTATTATACTTACATACAGTAGTAGTCCGCTTACGTTTGAACTGTTCTTATTACTCAACACATCAGTACTTGAGGTGTGTGGGGAAACGAACGATCTGCTATTATTTACATAATGAGAATAATAAATCGTCTAAGCTATAGGCATTGGTTGACTTTTGAACTTGGCTTCTGCTGTTTCTGACCTAGCTTATATTTGATGTTTGGTTCCAGGGTTATTATATTAACTCATGATATCCATTTTAAACTATTCCCTTATCAAGCACTGCTATTTCTCTATGCCAGGAAATTCATTGTGCACAGGAACTTATTGCCAACAGCAGATTAAGTCTATCCATCTCAGACTGAGAGCATCAGTATTTTGGTAATTTAAATAATATATTAAAATTAAATTAAAGTTACAATCTACCTAAATCATTTTGAAACTTGCCGAATCTTCCTTATTTACAGCTTATCAAGCAGTCTATCTTAGTTTGGAAATTTAAAAACACATCTTTTATTCTTACAGTGTTTATCCTGGAAAGCAAAAGATTTAAGTCCACGATCTCAAGACCTCACTCCTTGAACTAACTATGCATTCCTTCTGTCGATCGACTGCTGAGAGTTTAACATTTCAGTTCAGCCAGAAAATAACTCTCTAGTCTGACAAGAAAGTCTCTTATTCAGACGTATGTTTGCCACTCCAGAGTTTCAGGTTACCAGGTCAAAGTCTTGTGTAATTCTATTCAAGGTAACTCTTGAAAAGAAGTACATTTTTGAATTATAAATAGGCGACTACTTAAGGATGTACTTTCCAACTCCATTTCACCTTCTTAATACGTGTACATACATACACAAATTGTTATGGTTAGAGAAGATTCTATTATTCTATGCCCCAATAGCATTTCCGCAGTCGTAACTTTATAATGGTTTTCACTGTTCCAGCCTTTGCAGCCTTGCTTCAATAGATATGAAAACATTCGGCCGGTCGTTCTTGGAAATGTTTGATAAAAATGTTTTAGGTCACAGCCGTTTGCGCCGATTTCATTTTATTGTTTTTGTTTTTAACTGCTCTATCATCAAACACCACTATTTTCTAGAGGGACCTTTGATCATTAACGTCTTTTCTGGAATAACTTAACATTTACGCTCTCCGATCGTATGATTTTGTGTCTTCCTAGACGCCTACGAAATCTTCCCAATCAATTCTGACAGCCAGGACATTTTTATCGGAATACATTTCTAGTACCTGGGAATTACTAAAAATAGCCAGTTAAATTATACGCACGTTGATCTACTTGGGGTTGTACTCTATCAGTGGTGACAAGTGGTGGGCGGGCGGGCGGGCGGGGGTAGGGTGTGTAGTATTAAGTGCATTTGTAAACAGACTCCTAGCTGGTAGAGAGGAATTAAAATACTGCTCGATCTGACGATGGTGGCACGAGATAGATTAGATCTGTTTACTCTTGCCCACTCAAGTATAGATCAGATGTTGGAATCTGGGGGATTGTTAAGGAGACTGGCTATGTCTCGCCTTTAAATAAATAACCTAGGATTTGCCCTATCTTGAGAGATTGAGTGTATCCAAATGTGGGAAATGAAACGAAAAGAATTAGCAGAAGGTAACAGCTCATTCATTCTTCTAAGTATAAGACGTTTGTAAATATACATGTTTGTCAGTAATGGTAAAAAGCCTATATATAGCCCAGGCAGAATCGATTGTTTGCTTGGGGTTCAAACTTAAATTCTGACATGAAGAATGTAATGAACTGAACTGCTCTCTCCATCCATTCCCATTACTAGTTACAATTATAGGAACAACACTTGTGGCAAATAGCTACAACCTTACAACCTCTTTTATCGTTCTGTGGGTTGCCTTGGCAAATTTATGCCATTGCCTTTTCCTGGATGCGAATTCATATTACCCAGTGACCAATTGTATTCTGGTCCCAGCCCTCATCCATCTTTCTTGTGGGTGATAATAAATATTCTATATATCTAGAAACCTTCTCTTGCTGGTATTCTGGGATGGTGCGAAGGTAGGCCATGAGGGATGATCTTGACCTTCTGAACTCTAGGTCTGGCAAGACAGAAATCGCTAGGCGGCTAACCTTGGCACAGCCACTTGGGTAACAAAAGACATGGCAAGGCTGCTCGGATGCTTTCATGACAATGCTAGCTGCATGACATGACTAAGACAGCCTCTCTATAATTGCACATATATGTATGCTCTAGTTACCCCAGTAATATACATGTATCCTTTCGATATTATGGGACATTGTCATTCAGTGTCTTCACATGTGGAACTACCGGTATATCTGTGCTTAATGCTAATTTGGATTCGAAGTATTTGCTGGGAAATCTCATTATTCTAAGGTAGAATGTTTGATATGATTACTTAGTTTTTACCCTCTAGACAACGTACTATATAATGTGCTGAAAAAGATTGGTTATTGCGGCAATTTCCGTTTAAAAAATCTCTAAAATTATCATTTCTGTTTATACATTATATGCATGTAAATATAGCAGGCTCAACTAGGTGTCCTGGAGCAATATAGAATTATTCCTTGGGTATTTAATGATCTGTCATTGATTCGGACAGTTTTCAGGATTTCCTATATCATTCATTATTTCAACATTAGTTTCCATTTTTATTCCTAATTTCGATCCTTTTCCGGCCTGGTCTAGCCGACCTCCATCTCTGTATTGTACGGTACATATGTCTCGGGCGATCCTGTCACCTTTCATTCCTTGGCCCCTCAATGTGGGTTCCAATTCTGTCAACCAAACTTGCACGTGAGCATATTACTAATTCAAACGTGACTTCAATACCAACCTTGCCTCATCCAGATAACCCCAGATCGCACGCGTGTTTAACTTGGTTTACACCCACTTTACTAACCCGTATTTATTCCATTGGGTTGACATTTAAATCCAGGAAAACTACTCTGGCGGAAACCATTTTATTGGAGGGCTATTAACGCTATTGTCACACACGTTTGTCATATAAGTACATGTGCTTCAGAACACAATAGATCAGATCCGGCCAAGTGTTGGAGTGATTTTCCAGGGTTCAGTCGGTATACATGCTGAGCTTAGTTTTGAGGGTACTTCATCCCGAATGACATCTCGTTCACACTGAACTATCTATTGATCTTAAACCTGAAAAACGCTCTCGATAAAGTTGGTAGACAGGCAGTACAAAAAGAGGAATGCGATGTCTGTGGACTGTCGAGCCCTTCCAATAAAATTGTAATCTATATCGCGAAAACATAACATTTTTTTTCCAGAAAGTGAACGGTAAACGACATGCCATATACAATGCCTTGCTATAAAAGCTATCGTTTGAGAATGATTTGGGGATAGTTAAAGGTTTCATGCTGCTGTATTGTTGTCAGTTTATGGGTGCTTTTCATGAAACTGCCTTTAAGTATACCCAAGGGCCTGCACTCAACCAAAGGCTTTGCCTGACATACACACGCTACAAATGCACCTCCTAACTCTCTACTATGAAATCGTGATTCGTTTGTGTGTGCGTCTAGCTATATGTGTCTTCTGTTCTGTATGATATCGCCCAGGCTATCTTTTAGTGATTTTGTGTGGTACAAACCACAATAGCTTGTAAAGAAGACTAAGGGTTTTTAGCCCATAGGTTCAGTAAGATGAAGAAGTGAGACAAGAAGTCCGAGGTTGTAGTTCGTCTGGATTCGGCCTAGGCGGTGGTGACTCAGCGAGTAACAGAGTACCTAGGTCCGAATGGTCACTTTATTTTATACTCCACAATCATGAATTATTCATACAATCAAACCCAGGAAATATTCCACTAGCTCTTCCCCTTCCCTCTAATTGGTTGAGGGAGAGAGAATCTTCCTTGCCCACACGCCGACCTCTGCTCCCCAGGCAGAGACCATATATGGAATGCATACAGGTCGGATCCCTCTCCTCAGCCTTCCCCCTCCCACCCCTTACTCATGGATCCCATGGCTCGTGCCAGCCCCCCCTCCCTCTTAGCCCTTCCCCCCTCTTGATACCCCAGAGCAGTGTATAAGTAATTAGGTCGGGCTGGGGGAGGTGGGGTGAGCCCTGAGTGGCTCATCTCCCCCTCCCTCCTGGCCAGGCCACGTGTGGCGTGCGTGCCCTGACCATGATCAGGGCTAAATAGGTCGGGTCTGGGATCCAAAGATGCCAATTCTTTACATTCGTCCCATATTTTATTTTTGTTGAAAGCTTTCTTTCGAACAAAATATTTAGCCACTGATCAACCCAGTCCAACCAGACAAGAGAAATAGAAATAAGGCTACATAATTTACACACACAAAATCATATAAAAGGGTAAAGTAGAAGTATTATAAATTATTATATCTGTAGACCTAACGGGTCAAGATAGAAAGTTTCCAAAGGGAGTGGCTCTATTAAAAGGAGTGTTCATTTATATCAGAGGCCATCACCCTGCACTAAAAAGTCTTTTAGTCGAATATTATGTAAGAGAAGTCTCTGTGTTTTTAAGTGTGCTCCTGAACACTGTTAAATGTCTTCCTTTGTACTGAGCTAGTACTCACAAAGTTCTCCAATACGGTCGTCACCGCCGTCTCCTCTGCCCGGCCGGTCAGCCGAGGCCCCCGCTGGACCTCGTCGCTGACCGACAGGACGCCCGTCTCTTTCTCTCTCCTCCTTTGGCCATGGGGAGTGAGAGCGGTTGGGTAGTCAACACTACAATATTTCCATTTTTAACCTCAAACGCTACAGAACACATGTCGACTTTACTGTAGCATCACGTATAAACTCTTATTATTTGGAAAAATACCTCTTCAAAGCAGAATGGTCGGAGACAAGGTGAGGGCTTCGATTCCATGGTGCTTCCTCTCAGGCTCCTCTGTCTCGACCGATTCTGTTTGTGTAAAAACAACTTCTCACAATGAGAGTTGAAATAAAAATACCTATTTGGGCTGGATCCTTGTTCACGGATTCCACCATTTCCTCCCGAGAGAGAAAATGGATTTCACCCAGGTATACTACTCTGTGTTCCGTGATCTCCCTCGCACCCGAGAAGAGGACAGAACAAAAATTAATAGTAAATATTAAACAAGAGTAAGTTACAGACAAGTTCAAAAAGTGTTTGTTACCCCAGAGAAACCCAATAAACATTGGTAGACTAATTATTTCATCCTGGTCAGTCCGAAATTGGCAGCGTAATATGGTGAGGCGGGGGAGGGGGCAGGGATATGCTCGAGGGAACGAGAGCCAGTCCTAGCGCCTGGAGTGGCCTCTCCCTCCTCTCGATCTAGGTCTTGGAGGGCTAGGGCTACAGGGTGGTGGGTTGGGGGTCCTATTGGGATATTCTCTCGGGGCTTAAGGTTTCTCAGACAACACAAAAGGTTGACTTTGCCTCTTGGGGCGAGCCCCTTTCGGCGGAGGTAGATTATTCCCAGGGTCATGACTCCTAGGAGAGTGGGGATGAGAGTGGCTATACCCCAGATAGAACTTTCGGACCAAGGGGTGGAGGAAATCAGGGGGGAAATGGGTTTAGGAAAATCTGTCAGGGCTAGTAAGGGTATTTCAGCTCTTGGCAGGAAAGTCAATTGCTGATCTAAATGGGGGTAAAGGGATAATTTGCCATAAGTCAGATTAAACCCGGGGAGGGGCATAATCTTGGGGATGGGGAGTGTTATATGGGACTCATGGCGTTGGATGCTACTCACACGCCAATCCTTTCCAACCAGGAGACAACCGCCTTCTAAAATCACCCTGGCATGCCGATGATACGTTTGTATCACTGGTTTCTGCCCAGGGCACCTCAAGATTGTTTCCAGAGGTTCATAAATAGCCAGAATTACAGAAGAAATGGACTCTCCCTCTCTAAACACTTGGTTTGTTAAGTTATTTCTTTTTACAATCTGCGCCTTACAAAGGTCTGGCTTTTTACCTAAAATAATATTTGTTTCGCAGGTCGGGGTTAGATGCTCTATTGCAGCTGAACAAATCTGGGGTTCAAACCCGATACAGTGCTGAGGAAGAAATGACGCGCTGGATATGCTATCTAGGGCCACCTCCTCCTCTCCTACCAACTTTCTCAGGTGGTCAGCACCATATGGGACCGGAAAATACTTTAATCTATAGTGTAAAAATTGAGTGCCTGAAACTGCCGGAATTACTGTCTGGTATATTAGCTCCTGTTCGCCGTCTAATAATAGTCGAACGTTCAGGTGTCTATAATACCAGCGGTTATCTTGTGGGGTGTAATGTTTCCCTTCTTGTAATTTAGACAATATTTCTGATAAGTAGGCCAGTGGTAAAATCTGGTCTGTTAAGAATCCCCTTTCCAGCTGAATGCGCTGGCGATAAAATAATTCGTTTTGACGGTGGTAATTTTCCACCGCCCTACTCACTCGCTGCAATAGAATATCCACTTCCCTTTTCATATGAATTCTATGAATATCTTTACTGAAACCATTTAACTGTGTTAGAATGTCTGTCACTTGGCGGGAGATGTTACTTGCTGCAGCTTGGAGCTGCGCGATGTCCAAGCGGTTCTCTGTCATGTAGAGCCTTGTCTGATTCAACACCGACACCATTTCTTCCTGACAATGGGCCAATGCGCTCTCGCTAGCCTGAGCTTCTTGTACTGCAGACCTTAATTCGTTCACCTGTCCTACAGTAGCGGTGCCAAACAAGGCACGGCTTAGCGAGCCCACAAAATTGAATAGGCCTCTCTTCCTTCGGGTGTCTTGTTGGACTGGTGTTGGAATCTCTGCCTGGAGGAAACCCATGTGCTCCTCCCAGGCACTGACATCTCCGTCTCCCACAACCTCCGCCTGTCTGAGTTCTCCAATTCGCCTTCTTAGGACGGAGACCCAAGCACTGACAGGAGGGGGCGTGGGGGGGTGTAGAACGATCACTGTTGTCCAAGTCGCGGTCAGGGCTCTGACCTCCCCTTCCTCATACACCAACACCCCTTCCTCCTCAAACAAATCGCCACTAGCCATCATAGCCAGGGTGATTATGAGGAGGGACTGGAAGGTGTAGGTTGAGAGAAGTCCGTCACTGGTGGTGCCCCTGGGTCGAACTCCCATGGTTGGGGCTGTGGTGGGGGTGACGGTGGGGGTGGGGGTGTAGGTGGTGGTGATGGTGGTGGCGATGGTGGTGGCGATGGTGGGGGTATACAGGGCAGCTTCCTCGGCCTCTGCACGGGTGAAGTGGGCGTGGCTGGGTTTGGTGAGGAGTCAGGCCTTTCCCTCTTAGTAGAGCCTAGAGGGTGGAACACTTTGATCCTCTTTTCAGTGCATTCAGAGGTGGTGGTCAAAGCCTTGGGTTTAGGGCACTTGGTTGGGGTCTCTATCCTCCCTCTTTTTGCCCTTGACCTTGTAACAGGACCTGGTGGTGGTGTGCGCGGGGGAGCAGTCTCCACAGCAACGGCTGGTGGCAGGGGTCGGCGCAATGTAACTGGCTTAGGTGAAGCTAGTACTAGCACCTTCTCCCTCGGCGGTCGCTGCTGGGGTGGGCGTGGCACTTGTTGTGGTTGAGGTGGGCGTGGCACTTGGTCCTCGTCCTCCACATGCATGTGCTCGTCCTCTGGTTGCTCTGCTCTCGCTTGGTCTTCCTGTTCTATCTGAATTGGAGGAGGCATGTTTGGTATGGGTAAATAAACAGTGTCGGGCACTGCCCTAGGCTGGGGTGGGGGAGGTGGTGGAACATGAACTTGTTGAGCTTTTTGGGCTTGTCTCCGAGCCTTATTTCTCTTTCCTTGACCCGCCCTCGGTTGCCTAGTTCTCAGTATATCCCATTCTATTTCCCCAGATACCATTTTTACCCTATCCCTATTTATACGCCTGCGTTCACCCTGGGGTCCCCTCATAGTTAGGGTGGTACCCCTTATCCCCGTTATTACATAACCATGATCCCACTTGGGATCTAATGGAGCGCTGGTGCCTGATAGCACCACCACATGATCCCCTATTTTTAGATCCTTTGCATTTGCTCTGGCCCTTAATCTCTCATAATTAGCCACTCTACTGGCCTCAGTGCGCTCAGCAGCTTCTCTGAACGCATCGGTTAAGGCCTGTAGGCGCTCACTGAGTACGGCATCTTCTGTTCCCTCTGGAGTGGGGAATATTTTAGAAAAGGGATATCTTGGATTGGTGCCAAAAGTTAAAAAATATGGTGTAAAACCAGTTACACAAGAAGTGGAGACTCTATGTGCCCAGAGGGTTGGACCTAAATGGCTCTCCCACTCTGCTGGTCTGGCATTGATGAATTTTCTTAGTATATTTTTAAAAGTTTTGTTAAATCTTTCGATTTTACCGTTTGTCTGGGGGTGAAAAGCTGTAGAATGCCTTACTTCAGTGCCTATGGATTTAAGGTACCCTTCCACTTGCTGGTTCATAAATTCAAGTCCCCGGTCGGTGATGAGCACCTCTGGGGGGCCATACCTAGGGACATATTCATTAGCCAGATAATCAGCAATGTTTTTAGCTGCTTTGGAGGGTATGGGTTTGACTTCTACCCAGCCAGTTGCGTGATCTATTACAGTCAAGATGTATCTATTACCTTTATCAGAGACTGGGAAGGGACCACAGAGATCCATTCCCAGTATCTGACCAGGATATTTTGCTATTGGCATCGCAGTAGGAGGTACACGCGCCCTACCCACTCTGTTTACAGCACACCTAGCGCATCGGATTAAGACATTATAGGTATCTCTTCTCATGGTGGGCCATTTATAAGCCTCTTGGATCCTATCTAGGGTCTTCCTCATGCCCTGGTGGCCTACTTCAGTGTGGGCGCGCCTCACTACTCTATGCCTAGCTGAGGGTGGCAGGACCAGGCGGGGGTAGGCTGGCTTGCCTGGGGGAGGGGTGAGAGTAAACAGCATGCCATCAATTATGGTGTAATCCCCCTCATCCTCCATCCCCTGTTGAAATTGTTCCAACTCCCTCTGTTCTAAACGTATTTTGTCTTTCTCGAGTTTATCAAATTCCCAAGGAATTTCATCTATCTCCTCCAAGGCACAGACTTCAAGAGAACTGAGAGTCGGCCCTTCCTTCTTGGGGTTTGTTTTTATTCGAGAAAGCATGTCTGCCCGGATATTGTTTGCCCCTTTCCTATATTCAATGGGAGCCCCAAACTCTGCTATTAATACCGCCCATCTTTGAATTTTGGTGTTTTTAACTTCTCCCACAAACAGAGACTTTAAAGGCTTGTGGTCAGTGTAAATTTTGAATTCGCTACCCTGTAGATAAGGTCTGAGCTTGTTTAAGGCATACACGATTGCATAAGCTTCCTTTTCAATCGTAGCCCAATTGAGTTGTGGCCCAGAGAGTTGTTTAGAGATATACTGAACTGGCCTCTCTATGCCTTCACTATCAGACTGGACCAATATGGCCCCTATTGCGTAATCACACGCATCGCTATAGAGACGATAAGGCTTATCCAACTGGGGGTGCGCCATTACTCTATCTGAAGTTAGTAATTCCTTCAGAGTTTCAAATGAGCTTTGCTGCTCTTCCAACCATTCGAACCTGGCATACTTTTTGGTAAGTTTGACCAAGGGATGAGCTACCTTAGCATAATCTGGGATACATTGACGGTAATACCCAGTCATTCCTAGGAAGGAGCGAATTCCGCTCACATCCTCTGGAGGTAGCATATCCCTGATAGCACTACATTTATCTGGGTGGGAATTAATTCCATCTTTTGAAACTTGGTAGCCGAGGAGATCTACCTTCTCTTGTTTGAAAATACATTTACTCTTTTTGACTGTAATTCCGTATTCTTCTAATTTATCAAACACCAGAGCCAAATGGTGATCATGCTCCTCTTCAGATTTGGAATAGATTACAATATCATCTATGAAAGTCATGCAAAATTTGCCAATAAATTCCGAAAACATTTTGTTCATGGCCCGTTGAAAGACGGCTGGTGCGTTAGTGAGTCCAAAAGGCATCCTACGGAATTGAAATAGGCCCCTATGACACACAAACGCTGTCTTTTCCATGCTATCCGGGTCCATCTCTACTTGCCAGTAGCCGCTTTTTAGGTCGATGGTGGAAAAGACAGTTGATCCTGCTAAACTGTCAAAAATATCTTGAATATTTGGAAGTGGATGAGCATCCTTTTTGCTTACAGAGTTTAGTTTTCTGAAATCGACACAAGGTCTATTGCTCCCATCTTTCTTTGGGACCAACAATATCGGGCTTCCCCATGCTGAGCTGCTGGGTTCTATTACTCCCAGCTCCAGCATTTCATCTAATTCTTTATCTACAAGTTTTCTCTTGGCCAGGGGCAAACGATAGGGGCGTTGATTAATTGGGCGCGCATTTCCAGTATCTATGTGCATTTTCACATCTTTAAAGGTACCTAATTTTCCCTGCTTTCCTATGCCAAAAACAGCGGGGTATTTTTCTTCCCATGCTTCTGCCTCTGTGTGGATAGAGGCGAATTCTTGATCTGCACTACCCACTTGTTGCCTTCTGTAACTTTTTCCTTCCAAAATTACCTTTCTTTTTCTGAAGCTAATTTGGGCATCTAATATAAATAAGGCATCATCCCCCAGAAGCAGTTCATGGTGAAGTTTTCTTACAATATAAACTGGAAATGAGCTACCCCCCAAGTTAACTATCGCCTGTCCTTCAGTTTTAAGATCATGACCAGAGAGTGATTTAAGAGATTCCCCCTTTGTCAATACGAGAGGCCGATGATGGGTTTTGCAAAAGGCTCTCCATACATCCTCCCGCATTAGACTCCTTGATGCGCCGGTATCAATGAGGGCACGCATCTCCATCCCCGCCACTGAGATGGAGAGGCAGAACCTCTCATCCGGCGTTTCTATTCCCCCTGGTTAACATATTTGGCTGGCTTTTGAGTGGTAGAGGCCATCTGCATGGCTGCCACCACTGCAGCCTGTACATGTGCATAGCGGTGGGAACATTCTCTTGCGAAGTGTCCCTCCTCCCCACACTCATAACAGACATTTTTACCCCTAAACCTCTTCCCTCCTCCCTGCTTATTTTTTTCCGGTCCTGGATTATCATTTCCCTTCCCCTTCCCTTTCCCTGGGTGATTTACTACCTGAGAACTGGCGATCGGGGGTGGGGGATAGGACGTGTTGAAATATGGGGGATACATAGGCAACATGGGTGTCTGAAAGGGGTACTGGGGTGCTGCACCTGATTGGGGAACGATCACTGTGGGGTTGGATGGTTTCCCCGTCTCCATCCTCTCTACTAATTTCGTAAGGTAATTCACCTTAGACTCCAAATCAGCTATCAGCTTCCAATCTGAAGCATCTGTGGGATTTGGCCCAGAGGGGGCCATTTTCTTAGGGAGGATAGCCCCAATTTCCATTGGTTCATCCTTCCTATCCCCTCTGGTAGGTTGTCCTGCCAGAGCGAATGTGTGAGCCGCAGCTGAGGCTTGTCTTATTGCCTCAGCCAGGGTATCAGGGCGAGCAGCAAATACGTCATGACGTATTTGCTCATCCCTGAGTCCCAACACAAAATTCCTGACCAACGTCTCTTGGACTATCTCGTGGTCCAGGTTATCCACGCTGTAAGCCCTCTGAGACGCTAGTTGGAACTTGCGTCCGTATTGTTTTGCATCCTCATATGGGAGCTGATAGAGATCGGTGAGCCTTGCTCGCAGCTGCTGTTCCTCCTCTTCATTCATGAAGAGGCGGAAAATCTCAGCCCTCGCCAGATCCCATGTCCTATTGGCCGGTACCTGTAGGAATCCTGCCACGCACCTCGCTAGAGGCCCGCTGGCAAGAGTTCCCAAAAGCTCTAGAGTGAGCGTATCATTCGCTACACAGTAGGCCTTTGCCCTGCTTATTCCATCTAGCCACTCTCTCAAAGTGTCCTTATTGGACCCATCATTTACTCCTAGCATGGCGCCATGGCGTTCCATGCGCCTTCTGACCTCCTTAATAGCTGCAAACCTGGCCCTCCTTTGACCCTCGTCAAGCATGGCCAAGTCCGCGGCATTGAGATCCCAATTGATGTCCGCCATGTTTTACACTTTGTTGAGAGAGTGAGAGTAAAGAAAAAAAAGAAAACTAGATGGCACAAGGTACAGAGTTATAACCAACAGAACCCAGAACCTAGCAAAGTTTTTACCCCGAACATTGCTCACCCACTCTCCTTGTATTATGAGTGTTTGAGTGTGATCATTCTCCCAACCCTATACAGTGGCCCAGATCCACCCTCCATACATCCCATAAATACAATTTATAAGCTCAATCAGAGTTTTTAGAGTTCCACTCACCTACTCTTCCAGCTCATCCTGCCTCTCCTAGGCTATGTCTCACTTCCAGTCAGAAGATTGGGTTGTTGCTCAACTTAGCAACAAGTCCCAGAAGTGGTTCGCCAGTGTAAAGAATCACTAAGGGTTTTTAGCCCATAGGTTCAGTAAGATGAAGAAGTGAGACAAGAAGTCCGAGGTTGTAGTTCGTCTGGATTCGGCCTAGGCGGTGGTGACTCAGCGAGTAACAGAGTACCTAGGTCCGAATGGTCACTTTATTTTATACTCCACAATCATGAATTATTCATACAATCAAACCCAGGAAATATTCCACTAGCTCTTCCCCTTCCCTCTAATTGGTTGAGGGAGAGAGAATCTTCCTTGCCCACACGCCGACCTCTGCTCCCCAGGCAGAGACCATATATGGAATGCATACAGGTCGGATCCCTCTCCTCAGCCTTCCCCCTCCCACCCCTTACTCATGGATCCCATGGCTCGTGCCAGCCCCCCCTCCCTCTTAGCCCTTCCCCCCTCTTGATACCCCAGAGCAGTGTATAAGTAATTAGGTCGGGCTGGGGGAGGTGGGGTGAGCCCTGAGTGGCTCATCTCCCCCTCCCTCCTGGCCAGGCCACGTGTGGCGTGCGTGCCCTGACCATGATCAGGGCTAAATAGGTCGGGTCTGGGATCCAAAGATGCCAATTCTTTACAAGCTACCACTGCGGCGAGGAACTTTCATATAACTGGGATCAGCTGGTCCGAGTGCCTCGGATGGCACTGAGGGGTTAGGGAGGGTGAATAAAAAAGCTGGAGGCGATATGTGTATTCCTCTGATGGCTGTCTCTAACATTTGATATAACAAGCCAATGTTTCTGCCAAGGAATATATACCGTGCAGACAAGTGCATAGTTTATTAGCTTTCTTATGAAGTCGGTCTATAGTTTCCTTCCACCCCTTGTGCCAGGTGGAGACTTGTTGTTACATAGTGCTACTGTTAGTTTTGCTATATACCGGTCTTCTCTGTTTCCCCTGCCTTAGGCACATATCTCTAATGATACTCTTTATTCAGTTCAGAGATGCTTTATAAATCCTTTCCCTGCTTGTCTCCATTATGACTCAGAATCCCCGACAAAGGGACTGGGTGCAATGTAGGGATGTGAGGGAGAGGCGTCCCCGTTTGACTTAGACCAATGTTGCATGCTGGCAGCAAAGGGGTATTTATTCTATTTCTGACACATGCATTAATACACGTCCCCTCCTTCCTGTCTCCTGCAATCCCTCAGATAAATCTCAGATGATACAGATTATTCTGACTGAAATTGCGAGGCAGAGAGCGGGAGAGAGATACCAGTAAGCGAAGGAGAGGGAGAGCTGTAGACGCCTCACGTAGAGAGATGGCATCCAAAGTATAATGAGTTAGCATCAGTGAGGAATGACTAATGTGGCCAGAGGTTGTGTCTTCCAGTCGTTCTGTTTGCCTTTGAATTGAAATCATGAGTCACAGCATTTGATGGGTCTGGACTTCAATCGTTCTGTCCCTGACTTGAGTGAGGACAGCTAGGTTCACTACGAACATTTTTATATAATGCACTTTGATCTGGGTGACAGAGTAATTGAAATCTGCGCAGATCGATGTTGTGCAGGAGTGGTTGCTGATGTCTGAGTGATTATGATTGTTTGGATTTGCTGTCTTTTGTTGGAGATCCTGAATCGCGGCGTTATCACTTATGTGTGAAATAAAACTTCATCTGAAGTGACCGTGCTGCCCTTTTCTTCTTCCTCCTACGTTTCTTTTTACTTTGTCACAACGATTGAGAGTGACTTGTGAGGAATAAATTATTACCGAACGGCACATTGAGCGCATTCCTTTTGTACGGGGACCTGTGTCTTTGTCACTTATATTCCACCACGCGCCTGCGGCCCTGGATCATCTGATAAAAATAAACAAAGATGACAAACTCTGGCATGTTGGTAGGATGATTCACTTTGTTTAAGTCATCCGTGCCATTTGTTGCTCATTGGTCTTCATGTCACATAGGGGTTACCCTTGTAACGGTAGAGTTGGGGGAAAACAGCGGGCGTCATGCAATAACTGGAGAAGAACATGCGAGAGAGACAAACAAGAACTGTTACCGGTAGCTATAATTTTATAGAAACAACCCGATGTCTCGGGTTGCCAGTGCCATATGCTGACTCAAGCAAGACCCGAAACATTCCCAGCAAAAAACATGTCACATGCTAATTGATCTTTTGTTATCTGCTGGGCAGCTATCCATATGCCATACTTATGACCAAATATTACATGAAACATGGGGATAAAGCGTGTCTACTACCATATAAATCACCATAGGGCAATTGAACTATGAAACTGGCAAAAACAGCAGTCAGCAAGATTTCCGTTGGTTGAAACAGAACTATTATATAAAAACATAACCCCAGGCGATTTTGATTGCTGTATGTATCGCTTGTTTTTATTGCAAAGCCAGAACATTTTTTTTGTGACTCGTAGGCGCTCTTAGTCATCGATGGGTCCCGCATCAAGTGCATTAAGGATTGTATCCTTGTTCCTGAGGGCAGGGAAGTTGGGGCCACAACCTGGACCTTATACCAGTGGCCTGTTGGCTTTTACTTTGATGTGATTTGATCAATAAATCAGGCAGTGTCCAGCCTAACATAGCGCATGGTGCTGGTGCTGGGCTGGTCTCAGCGCCTGAGGCTACTCATTGAGCTGTGACCCGTGATCATATATGATCATCCCAAGTTTATACCACTCTCGTATTGATGCAGTAAGAATTGGCTGCTGGCCAGAGCCTGTCACGAGGACATGGTGCACCATTCACGCACTCACACACGTAGTACTTGCACTCACCATCTCTGCTCTTATCCGTATATCTAAGTTTTCTCGATTACTCACTCACTCCAACGAGGGTAAATCCAGAATTCAGTCTCGCTGCTCACTCTCACGCACAATTTCTCTTTCTTTCTCGCTCTAACGCATATAAGATCTGTCCTATTGATCACTCCCATAATCTAGTCCAAGGTTTATATAGCTGTAATTACCATGTCCCTAATCTTGGTTAAATTTTCTGTTATGACGTAAATTACTTCCCTTTTTTATCCACACCTACCTTGTTCTTTCCTTTATTATATAGTAACTGTACAGAAAACGAGCTGCGATTATCAGCTTTCCGGGATTCGATTGATTTATATTACAGTGCGATGATTCAAGCATGTCAGTAAATATCCCCCCACCCACCAAACACCAACATAAAATGTGAAAGCTGATTTGCTTAAATATGTAGCTGCAGCTGATAGGGTGTAAACATGTTTTTATTTGACTAGACCTAACCCTTAGTGAATTAATATGAACGTACACACATATATATATAAGTTGGGCATGATGTGCCGCAGGCTGGACTAACCAATTACGGTTAAATGTTCTCCCATGCTGGCCATATTAGAAACTTGTAATTGATTCCCATCAAGATTATGCAGACAATCACTATTACAATGGCAGGCAATTTTATCCTATATTTAATTCTACATGTCTAGGTTATCGTGTAATCATATGTTGTATTTGTAATATTTTTAAATGGGGTGTTGTGAAGGAGTTGTTTATTTCAGAGTGATCCTATGTTGTGGAATGGTGCTACTCACTCCAGCGTATCGTCATACCTGGGCGAGATTAGTAACAATAGTATCTTCCCTTGGCTTTGAGCCACTAATGGCATATCATCATGTATGCCCATGTCTTTACCTCACTGTACAGCCTTCCTAATGATAACACCATTAGTTTGGACTCGATTCATTTCCTGTCCTTAATCGAATGACCTTCGTCTTCGCTCATAATAGAGGGCCACCTTATATCTCAGAGTAGAAGTATGTTTTACTCTAAGCTTATATGTATTCATGTATGGCTTTCTTTATAAACAGGATATGTCATCTTCACCCATTTATGTTCTCTGTGGCTGCCTTTATTTGAAAAAAAAGAAACTCAACAGGATATAATCAAGAAAGACTGTAACCGCTGCTCTTGGAAATATTAGTTGTATGCCAACAAATAATAGGACATCACTAATGGTTTTCTCGCTTAAACCATCCCGCATAATAACTACTTGTCATACAGCTGTATTTCACAGAAAGGGGATTGTGCTTGGGTTCTTGGTTCTAGCAATCAAGTAGCGGTTGTTGAAACGATGGCAGTAACTGTTGAAGTTCTCTGGGGAAAAGAGCAGATGTTTCCCATTGCTTTATACATCAGTATGTATTGTAATCACAGCGGTTGAGAGCAGTAAGTATAAGTATGAGAGTACATTTTTGCATCCTTCCCGAGCCATTCATTACAGTCGTTTCCCCTCCAGCTTGCCTATTCGTGTGCATGGTGTCTTGCCACACCCCTCTACCAATGCTACCTGCCCCAGGCACTGCCTGGACGACTCAGGTGGGCGGCCCTAGCATCTTGGAACAACCCCTTGGGGGAGATGTGGCTACTGTAAGAGGCTGAGTCCCTGGGGATCCGGTGTAATAAATCTTGACTGTATCAGTATCGGGGATCCCTGCCTAATCTAGAAGGGTACTGGAGCTTGTATTCTGTCTCTGTCTCCTCGTGATCATGATGATGGCTCATGTGTGTTATGTGAAGGATTGCTGAGCATCAGTATCATATGGATAAAGTGTCACCGCTTTTAATATTAAAAGCCTAAGACTTTAGATATAAAATCTGGCCCCCACTAAATTCTTTTGTAAAGGAGATATGATCTGCAATTAGAACGCAGCATCTATTCCAAGATAGAAAGAGGTAATATCATACAAGTAGCTAATTTGTCTCTTGACGCCGATCCCGGCAATTTAAGTTGCGTTGAGACTTCTAAATACAATTCCTTATCGCTGTGTTGAAATGGTTTCCGACAGTGATTAGCAGTATTGTTACTACAGTACAACTGATTGTATTTATCACAATGCCATCGCGCAATATATCACATTTCAGCTTCACGCGTGTTCCTTGGTTTCAAATTAGGACAATTGACTGGTGTCGTAGATACTGTGGTTTTTTTTACTGAAACCTGAAACAAAGCACTAAACTACCAAGCTATTGAGCAGCGCACAGACGTCTCCCCCGCTAACTCTGTTGTTCTAGTAAAAAGTTGGACTATGGATGTCTTAACAAGTTCGAGATAATTGACCATCTGCTATAGCCATTCTGATTGCGCAAGTTATACAACTTCAGCTACGCCCCCAGGTTGGATGTCAGTTGCGTTTCATTGGAGAGTTTGTCCATGGTCGGTCAAGCATGACTCCAGGCGTGATTCCTGACTCTTACCTCCAAACCATCTCAGAGCCCTTTCATTTGAGAATACCCAACCTTATAATTATGTCTAAATTGTCTTGAGTGGGCTATCACAATAGTTCATCTGGTGTATTCTATTCCATTTGTTGACTTTTAAAAGGGGAAAGTCGTTTCGATAAAGAAGATGAGATTTATTGTATTGCAAGGTCATTCTTTCTGGTGCACCGTTGAACTTTTCTTCAGTTTGTTTATTTAGCTACAGAGGTTTTAATCTATAATGTAGAAATCCAATCTCATTCGACGGAGTCTTGGATTCTAAAGTTACCATGGCATTCATCAATGATTACTTCTTGGTAATATTAGAAACAACTGATTTCTTGCATCAGTGAGCATCGTTGTGTAGGACAGATTCATTTCACTTACTTTTATGGTTTTAACAGTTTTAAATTTCCTGTCTTGATTGTAGGCTACATGATATACAGTATTGTTAACTGATATAGTAATATTCAGTAAATAATGACCTGACATTAGACATTTTGTTTAATAATCAACGGGATTTCTGGGGAACTTTGTGCCATTGTCATAACATGACATATGGTAGTAGAATGACATCATTCATTGAAATTATTGCATTCACTACTGGGAGGGTGGTCTTCTTGAAGACAGTATTCAGACCGACTCTGTCTCATTCTATGAGTTAAGTGGACGTAGGAGTCCTATATATTCTAGTAGAATTAATAATTGGCAATTATCAGAAGATCGAAAATATTACGACTAAAGCTCTATTCAGTATTGGTATGTCGGTCTCGTATTACCTAACTCTCTTATCCCTTTAACTTACCGGTATTGATACCAAACCTCCCCATTCATTGTCTATGACATTTCCCTTGTATCACTACGAGACAAGTGGTCTTGGTAATATTTGTGAACCTGCCATAAATGCTGACAAATTTAGACCGAGTACAGGTCTACATACTTCCATAGATCAGATGAATGAAGAGTCAGAAGAGTTTACGGTAGACTCGCAGGCAACTCGCTGTAGAATTATGGGGCCGTTTGACCCTCCCCAGTACCAAGACCAGATGGCCAGCTAAAAACAGGGCTAGACAGAACTGCTTCTATAAGCTTGAGTGAAATGGGGTCAAGGGAAAGGCCCCTCTTCTATTTCTCTTATTATTCCATTCAATGTACATCAAAGCGATTCTCATACCAGTCTGATCTCATCCCTAATCTTCTACATTCATTTCATCTATTTATGTTCACTGAAAGCCTGTGTGTGTGTGATGGACCAGTCATGAGTGCTCTTTAGATTTTTTTTCTCGGCATACATCCTTTTTTTCTTAAAGAAAAAATAGTTCTATTATATATGTATGATAAAATGGGTGCATACATACATCTTGGGCTAATTCGTTTAAATTTTACTAGATATTAGAAGTTTTTTTTACTGCTTGCAATTAAATCCAATATAATGAGTGTGCCAAATCTCATGTAGTCTATAGGGGTCGCTGCTTGTAATGTTATGCAGCCTTTCTACGGATAACATAGTGCTGGTGGTATGTGGAGGCTGAAGATGGGTCAAACGGGGTTGATTCTTGGCGCATTCTGCGAGTTCTCTATCTACCTGGTAGATCCTCTTCCTATATCCCCTACTGCGAGGTGTAAGACTGAGTTGTGGGAGCAGTGGCTTTTTTATAATGTGTAAATAGGTGGAGATTACACATCCTTAGGACCGTCGGAACCTAAGCATACGAGACCTATTACTGGCTGACTGGCATTTTTGTTATTACATGTAATTGGTAAAGCTATATCTGCTGAAGAGACTTACCGTATAAATATAATAATACATAGTATGTCGAGTAGACTCGTGTTGTCTGCTTATGCTGATCGTGTTAATTAACTTAAGTGATCAGTATTGATAATTAACCTCCTGATGTTATCATGGTAATTGGTTATAAACTCAGGTGAGATATTGTGGATATAAATTAATCTACAGGTGAGGGGTCAGTATTACCTCACCCACTCTACTGTCCTCAACTCGAAATGTCACCGCAAGGTGTGACTACAAGTTTGCATCTACAGTCTGCTATTGTCATGGCAACTCACTGTACATACCTGGTGGAAGTAATGTGATGCATGTGGTTGAAGGGCACTCGAGAACTCTCTATCGACTACGACAAAAATATCGTGATTATTTTTCTTGGAAATTCCTGGCCCAACTACTTGCATTTTAAGTGCCTGTTTGTTCTGTCGTGTCCGAGACATGATAGGTTGGTACTTGTATGTAATTTAATTGATTTAAACCGTAGTAGTATTTTATGAGTGTTTTCCTTTTGTCGCTAGAACTTGTCTCTTTCTTCATAAATATCTCGCCAGTGATGTAATCTACTGTCTTACGAGATAACTAGATTTTCTTGAAACGAAAGCTTAGCGATAACGTTATAGATTTTTCCTGGAAAGCCTCGCAAATAACGTTTCATTGTAATATTGTTCCGATTATTTTTTTTAAAAAAAAGGTAAAAGAAAGTAATTTAATGATCCAAACATACACCTACTAGGATTAGTGGTTTAAAGACGACGTTGCGAGTACTCACTGTATATATTTGATCTGGCAGCGCAGATACAGTATCTAATATACATATATACATAATGAATCAAACATTGGTGTAAAGCTATACATCAAAGTCTGTATATTTACACTTGTTATGAAGATTTACACTCGTGTTTGGGTCTTGGGTACCTGATATGACAGAGATAGAGATCCAGGCCAGGGATATTGCTTCAGTCTCCCAACTCAACCTTACTTTACAATCTAGATTCTTCAATTAGTCCGTCATCGCCTTCTGTTGAAACGAAGACAGACATATTGCACACCGTCTAATGGAATTTATGGTATTATACAGCATTGGGTCCTATTTGAAAGGAAACTTTTGGAGGAATTTTAGTTCGCATTAGCGGGGAAAATGAGTCCATCACAATGTTGCTTCATACAGTGTAGAATAGTACCAAAATATCTGCTCAAGGGCCTTGGTTGCAGTCTATATAGGCTGTGTGAGTTTTCACAAGTAGGTCAGCCAGCATGGGTTTCTGTTTAGTAGTTTAGTGCCATGCTATAACCCTCCGTTAGCATGTGCTCTACTGTCATCCTTCCACTACCTCTCCTCATATATACGCCCACTCACTTATATATTTCCGGTGAAAAAAAAACAGGAAACAGTTAAGATAGCCCTTGTAAATATTATGCTTTTGAAGTTGATTCAAAACTACATGTCATGTAGCATTAATTTTCTATTGAGTTTGATAAGTATTGTTCCGAACTCCCTCTGTCCCTACCCCACCCCCACCCCCATTTAATGCGATTATATATCAGGCATTTTCTGGATAGTCACTTCATTTTTGCAGTTGCAATGAACGCAAATTAATGTCGACACACGAGTTGTATTCAAGAAACGCCTCCTACGTTTCCATCCCACGTTCAGTTAACATTTAGGAAATGTTACTAGGGCTCTCATTGTTCACGACAGAGAACGACTTGAAACGTAATTGAGTGCAACTGGCCTACTATTGAGCCGAAAGTTATGTGCATGAGTGAAATATCCAACTCGTTCAGGAGGGGAGACGGGGGCAAGCCTTTCCAGTCAGGTGTAGGCGATCACTCCACCTGCCTTGGGCCAAATTCCTCTTTCATACCATACTCTAGGCGGAATAGAATTAAAGGCCTTTTGTTCAACAAAACCAGGTTTAATAGCTATGTTATGTACACATTTTCTATAGGAATCTGGCGGGTGGTGGTATTTGAGGGCATTGTGTTGTATTCGAGTAATGAAAATCACTTGGTGTAGGCACAGCAAAGTTTATTGTTCTCTAAGAAGAAGTCGGTGCTATTATATTACGCCATTTTTGTGCAGCAAAGATGGAATAACATTGGACCACTTAAGGTTTAGTCTCAGTGCAGGAGAGGGCGAGGAAGCTTTGACTAATCTACGGTACAGGGTAGACCATAGCACGACCCAAAACAGCTGGCAGCCGATCCTAGTGTTGTACTAGTAGTAGACTGGAGGTTGGGAATCTAGAATAGACTCCGATAGGTGGAGTAAGGTCTGGAATCTCATTCATAAGCCCTACACATGGCCCACTCAAGTGTTATGGATGAGCCATAGTGGCATTCCTTGGTCCCAGAAAAAATAATCGAAACATAGTCAACACGTGCTTTATATAAAATACACGGTATTTTTTAAAATATGCGAGAGTCAATTATTCACTCAAGATACATGGACCTTTTTCTCGCCCCCGTCAGTTCTGATGTATTCCCTGCATTCCCCCGAGTTGCCTCATTTAAAAAAAACCCACCATTTTAATTCACCTGACTTCAGTTAGTCTCTCGCAATTCTAAAATTTATATTTGAATGTAGTAATGGGCATATAATAGACTTGTGTAAGTCTTTGAAAAAAATTAACTGGGAGCAGTACACTGCACTAGCTCCCTATACATAAAACAGTCTATTAGGGACGAGCGCTAGTCTAAACTTTTATGCTGCAACAAATAATCTCAAGACGCACTCATTCGAACGAACAGAATGCAGCATTTATGTTGGAAAGACTGACATACGTAACTTCAAGCCTCCCGCTAGAAGCGGAGACCCCTTTCGTTTTTGCTATGTACTAAAGCATTAATTAATCAAACAATTAATCCCATGATAATAGTATAAATAATATGATATGATTTACTGTGTGTGTTCGTAATATAATAATACTGGGAGTCTTCTTACATGAATAATACCATGTAAAGATAGACTACAGAAATTATTGTGTTAATTTACTAATGTGATGGTTGCTTTGTGTTTTTTAATCTCGTTTTATTTCATAGTTGGCCGGATGGTTGTTAGCTAATGTATAGAGAACTTATTGAAGTCATTACTAGCTAATTATTCCCATGGTATTATACTCCTAATCTACAAGTATTAACAATATTATATTTATAGTGAATATCACGACTGGCCAATGTCTCAATTGGTACCACTCATGTGGTACATAGGTGTGCCCCATTTTGTAGGAGAGGGTTATCACCTCTCCATCTCCCTCAGCCTGTTTGCTGACCATCACCCATTGTCTATTGCCCATTTATGTACCCTCGCCTGCCTCTGACCAGCCTACATATACGGTCGATATGATGGCATTTCCTATAGAATGGCACTTACGCCTTGACATTGCTTCCACCACTTGCTGTGATTCCATCCTTGGTCTCCTTTTCTTGGGATTCTGATCTATACTTCCTGTCTATTCTTCTTGACGTGTATGCGGTATGTATCTTAGGCCTACTGGTGGTTACTTCATCACACATTCTCTGCCTCTTTCTTAGTAGACAACTCCAGGCTTAGCAGCATCAAACGAAGTAAATTGGTACAACACGCTTCCATTTTATCCTTGATTTGATTGTCATGACTACACCTTCATACATCAAGTGCAAGCATACGATTTCATGTTGACTTCGCTGTATTTATGCATGGGTATATATCTTGGTTAGGGCACTCATTGAGCCTTTCCTACTGGGAAATAACTTCGGAATCTGGATGTCGCTGCGGTAGGAAGAGAAGACAGAATTAATTTCGACCTGAAATCAGATCCCTATCGCCGTTGCAAATTGGGGATTTGCTCGCCTCGGAGTCACTGATGTTGGAGAATAAATAAATCAGTGGAAAACAGTGCATGATTTGCGGGGAAATAACATTAATCTGATATAGACCCCAGCCCTTTCGCTCTTTGTATTAATCTCACAGGGGGACTCTTTTCGCTTTGCCAATTACTCCGATGTGGAGTGAGTTCCCAAGTTCTCTGTTTGGCTAGATTCTAGGTTTTCATGGACCGGTCCATCACCCGCTTGATTTTGTTCTAATATTACAGTCCCCCTGTGACCCTAATACATGTATTTGCTGGTGGCTATCTGGCATGTCCATGCCTGTATGATTAACTCTGTGAGTTGTTTACTAACTCATTGCTACACCCGAGTCACTCGTAGCTTGTATCAGCCTATTATTGACATATTCCAAGGTTAATCAAAGCCACGGATTCCATACACAAAGGCAGAAAACCATTAGCCCCACAGATTCTGAGCCGAGGCAGAATGCCAGATTAGTCCATGTATATACTAACGGTCACTCATCTGGACAATCAATAATGTTATGTTTGGAGCTTTTGTTGATCGCCCTGGTTAGTTACATTGAACTAAATACTCTCAGGGGTTTGTTTGGTGAAGATATCGATCATAAGTATACTAAACCTGTGCACTGAGAGTTCAATGGTTTACCCATGTGTTACACTCCTGACCACTATACATACGAGTACAAGGTATGAGAAAGCCTAACTCAGTCTAAGCTCAGAGTTAAGAGAGTCCCCCCAAATGGAGGAAAAGCCTCTCGCTCCAAACCGTAAATTGTCTCTAGAATCCCATTAGAACGCATACTCCAGATCCAGGAAAGCCATTAGCGAATACCATTCTGATCTGATCTGAGAGGCTCTGAGCCTAGAGTGAACTATTAAGTTTTCTCCTACCTTGTACTCCTAATGGCCAGGCGGATTGAGTATTAGTAGGCACGGTGGGAGAGGATGGGAATGAGCCATGGCATGGAACGCCATATGGTATTCATAAATCTACAACTTATTCTCATTTTTTATGTTAAAATCTTTTGAATCTTGCCATAGTCTTGAATACTAACCCAGATGTACACTGGAAGACCTGAGCATTGTTGTTGTTGTTGTTGTTGTTGTTGTTGTTGATTCTTTTTTAAAAAGAGTCCCCCCACCCCGCGGCAGTCAATACCAATTGTTGTCATCAAGATGCGGCTTACAGAAACTACACGCTACAACTAACAAGTTAAAGCGACTATAAAGGATTCACAAGCACATCTCCTCTTTGTCAATATCTATAATATAGCACAGGGAGCACCGCCTTTGAGGAACGGATTAATCAACCATTTTTCTTCACTCAACGACAAATATTATTCTTAGAATCTGACATAAAGAGATCAGCCGTCATTTATTCGTCAAGGGTCAACCTATAATTGTAAAATCTCTTTTTATGAGATCCCTTTGAAATCTCTATCCAGCAACGAATGGATTCAATGCTTGTATGGTTTATATGACTTACACAATATAAAAAGCTACCAAGTAAGGATATCGACATTAGAATAAGTACCCACAGATTTTAGCACTAAAGGTGTTTATTCAGAAAGGCGCCATGGTACTCTTTGGAAATTCCCTTTCGGAAAGTTTTTTTCATTGTTGATTCAGAGGTGGGTTTTTTTACTCCCCCTAGCTCATACGGAATTGATTTGGCATAGGCGCTATCGCAAGGAACCGTATTTGACCGATGGTTTTCTTTTCTATATTCAATTTCCTGTGTTCTTTCTGCCTTGATTTTTGCTTGGCGATGGTTGGGCGTGACTGCTTTAGTTTCTAAGCTACCTATAGATGCCAAAGTCTTCTGCTTGCACTGCAGCTCATATTCTTTGTTTAAAGTCTAAGTTAATTAATTTCGATGCCTTCATTTTGTAGTTATATCGTTTGTTGGAAATGCTGGTAAGTTAATATCTTACCATTTCAGTTGTGTTTGAGAAAACACTGAATCCTGATCCGTCGTTGAATGAAGACTCGTTGACACGTTAGCAAAGTTTATTTTAGAAAGGGGCCAACCCATGTTGTGTATTCAGGATTCTTCGGTTGTATTAATTAATGATATTGTTTGATCGCACCATTGTGCAGTGTGACCTTGGATCTAGAGTGAGAAAGCGATCCTCCACCTCTTGTCCTGCTCTGGTGCTCTGGGTAATGTCACTGCTCCTTACTTATATGTCTGCACCCAATGTCCCCCGAACCCGAGTGGAGCGATTAGTATCACGCACTTAATCTGTCCATCAATTTATATCTAAAGGACAATGAAATGCCTGGTCCTGGTGCTCAAGATTAAAATATCTTACATTTATCTGAACTGTCAAATAACGCCATTTTTCTTTTTAAAAGACTCTTTCTCGAGCAATATTTTTCATTGCTTGAATTCTCATCAATGTGTCGTCGCTCATCCGGGGTCGACTTAATATTGACGGAGGGGATTTTGTAATTTTCTTCTCCGTAAAACAAACAAATTGCATTTGACTAAAAGGATGCGTAAAAATGATGTACAACATATTAGTTCTGTCCATCGGATCTATGTACCAACTATTGGGGAGGTTACTATTTGCGCTCAAGGGATTTAACCCAAAATGTCATAAATACGGGGGGCGACCTGGACGATGGCTGGTCATTGCTCGCCGTCTCCTGTCCAATTACTCATCTGTTTAGTGCACCCTTAGGGCATTCAGCGAGAAAATGAACCAGACAATAACGGCCCCACTGGCAAACTTAATATTTTCTTCTGCCATTCCCCCTCTTTTTGTTTAAAGTTGCAGCCAAAATATTCTAGACATTAAAGCATCTCCCAGCTCAACTTTATATCTGTTCTTAGTGCTTTATAAGGCACCTGGTGTCATCGTGTTGATGAATTATATTTTTGGCGGATAACAATTTATTGGGATTACCCATTGCCCACGATCTGCTGTACTTCGGTGGTGCACCAGTTAAAAATTGGCTCTGCCGATCATGTACGCCTTGGGCATTCTTCTGGGCAATAAGTGGGCCAGCGGAGGCCAATAAAGACGGTATATCATGTGAGATTGGCATCTTGATCATGTCAGCTAAGGATGTCTTATTTGAGGCCAGGGATCACTACCTGCCCAAAGCTGGCGAAATCACCTCTGTGCCCAAAATTTATGTGGAATAAAGCCACCTGCTTTTATTGATGATCTCAGGTTTATCGTACGTAGCATTCCTCAGCCTGTTTATATCAGTCACTTGAAAAAGAAGTTTTCTCCCAGTAATATTCTCGTCTTATCCCTTTGCATCTACTTAGCCAGATTATGAAATGAATTATGAAATGACAGATGAACGTTATGTACAGACTTCAATCGAAAGGTGCGATTTCTCCTCTCTTTAAAATCATATCTTTGGCGCCGGATCCTATAAAATGGTCGTGAAATAGAAATTAAGTTCTCCAGTGCTCGCACGTTCTTCTTGGCAGAAGCTTTTAAACGCTCATTCGGGTATTAAGAGACAAATCGTTACTCTTCTAGTTTTCAGTTTCTTTGGTCACCCATCATGTAATACTACTTGTATTTCCTCACCAACGGACAGGAGGTCTCCGTAATTTTACACCTGATTAAGATTAATAAAGGTTTGCCTATTTTCAAAGATAAAAAATAAGGGGGAATGTATTTATAAAAGGTGGTTGTCTTAAGACATGTGTATTTGGTGTTACAGTTCTCATCCTTGCCCTCCGTGTTACCTTTCCACACCCAAGCTATTCAATCAATGACGTTGGCTTTTTTCTTTTGACCCATGGGTGATGGCCTTTGCTTTCTGCTTTGTTGCAAACTTCTTCAGCATCCAGAATGAGAATGACATCTGATGGCCCACACCCGGAGCAAAAAGGTCCATTTCCTGCCATGGAATGGCTATCTTCAATGAGATTCGTCCACTACGTCTTCCATCTCCGTAGCAGTCAATGGTGTTGTATTATCTTCAACACAAACATTGTTCTGATATATATCTTAGTTCTTCGTATTCTACATCAAGTTTTATTTATATAAGTTCTTAAGTTTGGAATGGGGAAGTTAAAAAGTCAAAAGGTGAACCAGACAGTCACTCACTGAGAAAGTGATACCATTTGATAGCATCTTTAAATCAGATTTCCGACTTTCTCATAATCCAACTTGTAACGGAGGAGATGTTCCTGCAGAAACATTCCCAACCACGTTTTGCGAACTCAGTGCACTGAACTTGTTTTGATGACTGGGGGAGAATATAAATCTTGTCACTCTAGTGTCAAAGGGCTATCTTAGCAGTGCATTGAACTGGCCTTCCTCCCTCAAACCGATTCAAGTAGCAATTCACCCTCTCCCAACTTACTCCCGACCAACTTATCCCTCAGTGCCCTCTGATGGATGTGTAAGAAGATAAATGCGCACTACAGGACCTACAGCGAGTGGGAAGACCCCAGCTCTCACGATTGGTTGCTATCCCGCACTGGAGACCACGCTATTTTCCATTTTTCATTTCAAATTGATCGTCGAGACTGACGTTATAGTCATAATATTTATCGTTGAAAGGAGCTGTGATTACACTAGAAAAACTTTTTAAGTTCTAAGACCGTAGAAAAAATACTCGGAAGTTGAAGCTACCAGTTGAAGTTTTTTTTAGGTTGTATGTTTGTTGGTATTCTATTGGGGGACACAGTACTTTAAGAGATGTACCTTTTGCTCAGAAAAATATTTTTAAAAAATTAGGAAGTAGACTAGATTTAGAGTAGATTAGATAGTATTATAAATTCGACTAAGATATATCTTCAGTCTAGGCTCAGTCTCTCAGATCAGATAAGAATGGTATGTGAGTGATTGGACGCCTACTGCGCTTTCTAATGGCTTTCCTGGTTCAGAACTAGACGTCCTTATGTGATTGTAATGGCATTTTGCGGTTTGGAGCGAGAGGTTTTCCTTCAGGTTTTAGCATCTCTCTCAACTCTGAGCCTAAACTTGATGTGAAAATATGAATATCATAGTTAGAATTAATTTCCCTGATAAGACCGGACTACAGACGAAACAAAATAGAGTTAATCTACCAGAAGTACCCCACTATAGTAGAATTTTTTTAAAAAGTTATCAAATCAATATATCTAATTGCCCGGCCACACCTCGAGTCACGATCAGACAACTACATTGACAATACCCCGATCTGCCATCAATACAGAAATATGATTAGTGTTTACATCAGCAGAATACCCTGATTAGTTCTCTCCATTATGGGTTCTTATATACGTACGTATCGATTGACATTTTCCATTATGGCAACTTATGTGTTGATGATTGAGCCCTGACCATTGAGTCACCAAGGGGGCGGCAAATATTTGTTCTCATCTATTTTTATGGGCATGCTTTCTCCCCTTGTGTAAACCCATCAGTTCGGGATAATGCAATACGGATTTTCTTCACGGTTAAAAGCTATTGCCTGTATGAATCAACCTTCATTCTTCATTAAAGATCTAGATACGTAAAGATTATAATAGTTCTTATCATATATATCACTTATCGCTTTCCTTCAGTTGTGTAAATTTATACAGATGGCAGAAAACTAATCCTTGGATGTGGCTCTGACGGAATGTTATGGTATTGTAACATAAGATGATAATAATCACACTATGAATATTTTATACATTTACAGAATCAACTGGTTGTAAAGTAATGAAATGGCTTCTGCCGTACCATTACCCTAATAACGAAAACTCAATTAATATTTATAGGTGACTAATTCGATTTCTCCTGCCACTGTATTGGCTTAATGAGGGAACATGTCTCCCTCTTCTCCCTCTCCCTCTCTCCCCTGGATCGTTAGCCTTGTTACATAATTGATCAATGTTGTCCCATTGGGAATATGCTCTGGCTAAATTGTGAAATGTAAACCCAGTGTTTATTAATGCTAGTTCAGACCCCCTTCAATGAGGCTACCAATACTTGGGTATTCATCAATATAGCACTCCAGATGGGGGTTCCATCGGCGGAATGACATTTTGCTTTATGCTTTGAATAAATTGAGTATCTCATGCTAGGCAGGGGAGCTTATGCAATGCAATCCTGTCAATTATAATAATTATAATAATAAAAGGAACATCAAATATTTCAAATCGTCATTCTTCCACAGTCTACCAAACGTTCACGTGGCCCCTCTACTTTACCAGTTAGTAGTGAAAACTCCCCATTCCAATTATAATAATGTTCTTGATGAACCTTTAAATGAGGCTTTGTTTATTTTTCGAATTCAAAGATTGTTGTTGTATATTTCGTTACTCTGTAATGGCACTACTTCTAGAATGTCAAGTCCTGGTGTATTGTATGTGTTTACCATCTCACAATAGCATCTGACCGGGTGTGTGGTGACTGGATCACATTTAAACTTGGAGGATCGATGTCTTGGTTTGTATATCTTTCCGAGGGTTTATTGACGGTAGATTGGCTCCTGCTGAAATTCTCGCGCTCTCTAATTGACATAATAGTTTTCACACAGTCTCAAGTGGTAGATGGGTGAAACACAACCGGCGCCCTTGCTCACTAACTCAGTACATCTCATCTCAGCAAAGGGAATACATTCGAAACGGTGTCTCTCTAGATTGGCATTCACTGTTTGATCGATGGTTTGAAAGACATTTTTCTTGTTTTCCAATGTATGGGAACTTTGCCAGGTTTACGGTGCCTCTTTCCCTTTCCTTGAGTGCTATGCATTGAAGATCGATCTTCATTTTCCACTGACATGATTCCTTCCTTACATTTGGAAAAAGATACCTCTGGCAATTTGGTAAAATGTCTATGACTATGAGAGTTCCAGGGCCGGGTGTTACACCTTTGGTTTTCTGCGTTGTAATGAGTAGGCCGTAGTTGTATAGTCAGTCAGACATTAGCAGTAATACTATGTATAATGTCCTCCATGTGAAGCAACTTTAAGATAGCGATTTCATCTATTGATAAGAAGAACCGACAACCTTTCATGCAAATAAATGCGATGAGATGCACTCGTGCCTACGTGGAAATAAATGTGCATTTCACGTCTGGTGCTCCGAAAATTATAATGTATTTAATATGTTTAAAGGTATATATATATATATATGTCCTCAATTATGGTATTTTATGTCAAACACTGGACTGAAGGCATGCTTATATACAAGTACATTACAGATTAGGCTCAAAGTTCTGAGCCCCTTCAAACTGAGGTAAATCTTCTCGCTCCAAAACACCAAATGCCATGACAATCTCATTAGGACGCCTACTCCAGGGCTGGGGAAAGCCATTAGTTCAGTAGGCGTCCAATCACTGACATATCATTCTTAAATTATCTGATCTGAGAGGCTGTGATCCTCGACTGCTTTACTCAACCACGACATATTTTCCGGATGCTACAAGTGGTTGCATGATTACTTAGCAACATTTGTAAACACGATAGTCTCCCAAGACCTGGGGTTGGCGACTAGTGTTTCCACGTGCAGGAAGCTTGTGTTCCCGAGTCCATAATCATTTCTTCGTTACGAGGCATATTTGCATTCAACGGGGTTTACAAATCATTCTAGCTGGTATTAAATTGATATTGGCGAGAAGAATTTTTCATAAGACCAAATCAATAAAGGGTCCATCGGTCGATGTTATGAACTGGCGGATATGAGTGCACACGTGTTGTTTATCGCGCTTACAACGCTTCACTTGATTAAGAAAATGATCTATGCCTTTGCTGTTGGTGACAACATAATGGATCAGAGCGGACCGCTCGTTTGGATGCAAGGCTATGGTCATATAGTGGAACCACACACATACACATTCGTACCTTCCTGTATACGCCAGAGATGCAGCCTTCGCCTGACATCTGGCTGTTAATATTTCTCCTTGTATACACTATGTGTCGTATCGTGTTTAATTAGTTGCCATGGAAATACACTGTCCGCGTAAAGCATATATGAGCAGACTCAGCTACCCTGGTCACCTCCAGGATAAGCGTGATCCATCACTGGACGTACGAGTACATTCGGGTATAACTTTATCATTAAAAGACCTGAAAGCATTTATATATTAACATGTGCGGCCCATTGTTTTATGATTTGATAAATAATGATGAATTAGCTTTGATATTGGAGGTGATAAAGTCCATATATACGATGTGATAAAATTAACATCCACTGATCTTGCAATAGATGTGAGGTGGTGTTATTGATCATCAAATTTGCACATACATCACCATTCGACGCCTTCGACATGTTCCGGTGGGACATGGCCGTTTTAACGAAGGCCAGGTTGATAAATTAACGTCGTCCGGTTTTGCATAATAAAGAGATAAGCCTAGCAATGGTGACCACCCCCTACCAGCTGCCTTCCTCGAATTTGGCTTTTTTTCATTTATTTGATTCTTTTTCTTTTGCAAGCTATCAGGGATGTTATCTCTTCTGAATTGCATCGGGGGAATTGGAATTTTTATGAATGATTGGGCTGAATTGGGTGCCATAAAGGATTGCCATCCTGGCCGGACGATTAGGATATCAACACACAACATTGGGGAGGCAAACGATTGGACTATTTGGCAAAGATGATGAAATGCAGTTTTCAAAGAAGATGCCGTAATCGTACATGATGAAAAACCCTTCCTTTTTCTCATTTTGACTTAATTTGCAGAGATTGTATCTGGTCTTTCAAAGACAACCATAAAGAAATGCAGATTTTTTGTCGTTATGATGTTTCCAGTTTTCTCTGATGTGCCTCCTGATTTCATGAACTGTTTGTGATATGGACTGCATGTTGAACTAACTTCTGGCGAAGAAACGTTGATTTCTTACTTTGAACACCATTTGTCAATTATGCATTACAGGAAGTGTGTGATTGGAGTTAAGGGAAGGTACAAGTAAAAGTCTTGAGAAGTAGTTGTTATTGAGAATCTCTTATACATGTACGCTTTGGTGCAGCTGCTTAGTTTCGCTCGAATGGGCTAAAACCAAGTACAACCTGAGATATGGCGCCTTCAGAAAAGAAGAGAGTAGCTTGGGTCGACATGGGAGCAGGGAATGCAGGCCAATGGCTCCAAGTATCATACGTCTTACATATATACAAAACCTGATCGAGGCCAAAGGTGATACGAACCCTAATCCCACACCCACATCGCATAATAGATCCGCTGCCAGGCTGCATACTAAATGCTATGGGCGTAATACTTGTCCATTAGAGGTACCTGCGTCCCGATTTCTGTATCAAGCCTGGTGTTGATACTGATAACACCCCGAGGGGCTGCCAATGTCCGATCTCGTATGGTTTCTGTCAGATATATTTTCTATCCCTCTTTATAGGTTAAGGTTCTCCATAGTCTGGATTTGTTGTGATTTCCTTGTGGCCCTTGTTTCCTCAGCGGTGGTTGGGAATTAACCATATCAAACCGACGTATGGAACCTCGCGTATTGCAAGTAGTATAGGGAAAGTAATAACGAAAACGGGACATCGTGCGTAGCTAAGTTATTTTCCTTCGGAATTATGCTATATAACCTTTCTTTTCCACTCCGATACACGAATACACAACATACTTCAATATTGTTCCGGCATTTATATAGAATTATGCATATATGACATTTAAGTTCACAACTGAATGATATGGAATGGATATAGAACGTTCATGTTTATATGAGCCAGGTTTGAACAAAAATCTAATCTCTAAATTGTTATTAGTCCATGTTTCATCCTAATTAAACAACTGTGCAGGTGGGAAATAAAGGAAGATACTGAATACCGCCAGGGTAGAAACGTTATCTGTAAGAAGAAGAAACCGCCATCATCATTACAACTCACTGCAGGTATATTGCTGTGAAATTCCATATGGTGAAATACTGAAATAATTACCTCCTTTGATATTGTGTTTCGAAAGTCCTCCCATCCTCAGGAGAAACAGCGCAAAAAATGGGCCATAGTCTAGAGAGTTGGAAGATGATTGAAGGAGAGGTTCTCTTCTATCCTCCTGATAGTTTGACGACGGAGATACGTGATGATCACGGAGTGTGCTGAGCGATAGACCAATTGACCTCTCGCCGAGCGGGACTTAACTCCTCCCATCTGACCTGCTGACCTCATTTCGCCGTACTCCGACAAACACTGACCGGTGGGCATGCATCTATGTATGCCCGTATAGGTAATCCAATGGTAGATAGTAACGTCTGCCTGTTTTGTTGAATCATTTCTAACCTCGTATTGTACACATCACCAGAGACAATAGAGAGATCATTTAGCAAAGAGAAGTGGGCATACACACTTAATTTTCTTTTGAAATCATGCAAGATCAGAAGCTATATATAACCAGGCTGCTCCTTCTCTATTCCAGATTGTTGGCTTCGTGGCTTTATAACTGTTAAAGCCTGCTTTCCTTCCACTTTAGGAACATATAGATATAACACATATAAATGCAAAATAAATGATACATATTATTCATACATGTTAATCATTTTTTTAAATCGGCAGCCAGAGGACACAAGAGAACCTTTGAAATTAATAAGGAGCTCTATTCTTATAGTTACAGGCAGAGTTATGATACTCCGTCCTATACACCTGTAGGGCTGTATGCTCACCGCTACTGAGACAAATAAAAGATTTTCTTATCTTATATTATGGGACTAATATGTTGTACTCTGATCAATATATATTTAAATTGTTATGACAGATTCTCACGAAATGGGCCCAATGGGTATTTTAATATTAGCAGTCCCTCCTGGACGTAATGTTATATTCCTTACCCTGTCTATTTGTTTTGAACACATGTATTTTGTCATGGCTAAAATGCCCTAAAATCACCTAATACCTATGTCGGGTACAATCTCTCTATTGATTTGAATAACTCACACCTGTAGCCTATAGAATATAGTAATAGGTTTAAATACTTATAGGCCTATAATACTTGTTTAATTCTAGTCCACTTTTGATAATCTGAAACATGAAGAACAATAAGAATAGGCTTACTCTAAGGAATAGGCAAATATCTCCTCCCCGCGCATCCCCTTCCCCCATCCTCTTCCTATCTTTCATGATCTATGTGTGTGGTCAAAGCTTTCATCCAAGGTAAATATTTCCTTTAAATTATGGATAAAAACACAGATAGGGATCTTTTAAATCGGATGTATTGGTCATCTGCCCAAGCATACCTTTTAACCATTTTTAAAACTACAAATCAATGTACATATTACCCTCCATCAACGCTACTGCCATGTATACCCTATACTAGTCCTATACACAGAGAGGGTGTCAACACGTTTGTTTGTCGGAGGTCCGGCCAGCGAGCCTTGGGGTGACCATGTGGTCAGTATTTGTTATGGCGTTCCTCGCCTCTAATTGGTTACCGCTGCTTGGCCCAAGTAGGTCGGCGAGAGGTTAATTCTTTCTGATAGTCATCCGTTTTAATGGGTAAAAAGTCATCACTTCTGTCTAGAGTTGCAGGCAATGAATTATTAATCTAGCCACTCGAGGGTCGCCCAGTAGATTCACTACTTGGCGTAGTCTTTGCTTAGATATCCAGTCGTCGGAAGTATATATTCTCTGGCGTTTGTCATTTTCACTTAAATGAATGACGTGTCCCTTTTATGAGAGTCTGCTATGCGTCTTAAGTTCGAGCGATATGGCGTGTAAAGGAAGAGGATTATGTCTCTTGTCTCGCCTTCATTCTCTGGTTTCTTTCAGACCTGATTGGCTACTATTGCAAGAAAATTGATGTCCTTAATTAACCGAAAAATCTTGTGGAAATGACCGCCGCATTGCTAAGAGATAGAAGTAAAAAAAATCGTTATCATAAATAATGATTGCTATATTTGAAAAGAGAGCCGACTGCGGTGAAACGGTGGAGGGAGAACAATGGACTTGGAAGCCGAAAGATAATTCCGATGAGAATAGGGGAGGAACAAAGGAGGAAAACAAGATGGCAAAATTGGAGTTAACATTTTATATGCACTGATTCTGCCGCGCAATAAAGGGGGGACGTTTCCTCTGTCCCATTGTATTTACTACATCGTCTTGCCCAGCGTCACGACAGCTCTGTTCTGTTGTTTATAATGAATGGGCTCGGTGCTACCGTTGGGCTACGACTTCACTTGGACTTTTACCCTTCATTAATCATTGTCCTTCAAGCGAACTCTTCCCCCAACGTCCCTCCCACCCTAAGATAATCCTCTAACGATCGCTCACGTCTGTCTCCTCACATTTATGAACATCTGGCTCATAATCACCCAACGCATTTCTCCGATGATTTGCCACTTTCTGAAATAGGAAAAGTTTTAATCCTGGGTTCTAGCTTCCCCACGGCTAGTCGTGACCGCTTCTTATGAAACGGATGTTTTAAGCGACTAATGAGATGGAATAGTAAGTGATCTTGATGCCAGTAAGTGGGTATCTCTGACTGATCTCGTCCGTGGAGCATTGTGACGTGAGAATTAATCGTGACGTGCTGGTTATGACAGGAGTCCCCAAGACGACAGTCTGTCTTCCTCCGATTCTTAGCGCGCTTGATTGAATGTCGCTATCCATCTGAAGCCAACTCGACATTGATTGCATTTCGTACCAACACAAAAGCGTATTATGTACCATTTCTCCCATTCCCCTGTGGGATTTTCTGCAACCAAATTCTTTGGCTCGGGCCTGACGTTCATGTTAGACGGTCAGGCACGAACTAATCTATTTACGACCAATCAGGATGTGTTGATTGCGTTGCTGCGAACCTGCTTCCTCTTTTGATTGGCTGATGAAAGATCCCTTCTCTACACAGGTGCCTCTCAGGGTCACGCGACAAGACAGAATGACCCCTGGTGTCACTCCATATGTTCCTGCCCGATCTATGCATTTTGAAGCACTGTTTTCATTCCATTATCCGCCCTAAAACAATTTAATCAGTTGTATAAGGATTTTTATTTCCATAATCATTTACAATAATACAAACTAGTGCGGACTAGAAATTAAAATGGAAAAAGGAGTATTATTTATAATATGTACAGGTCTTCCAAATACCCCTGAATTTGGAAATAAGATCTATACTAGTTGACAATATAAATAATAGGCCTATATAATGTACTGAGATCACCAGTATCTGATCAGTTATCACATGCTTTTCTTGCAATTGTCACATCTTGAAGTTATCATATGAGTTTCTTGCGATTGTTACATCTTGATGTCCTTGAAGTTGAAGTGTGTCTCATGGTTCATGGTGAAGCAAGTTTCTGCAATTCTGGACGACGCGGCGTCAAAAGTGGCCATATTAATGGCCTATAGGTCATACCGCTTAAGATTTTAACCACGCCCCCTTTATTTAGAACTACCAGCTAATAACTCGGCTCTGCTTCGATCGTGTGAAACTGCTACTTCCCAGCATCCCATCGCCAGAAACAATGTCTCCAGGCCCAGGGAAAACATATACACGGAGATTACTTCCAATACTACATGGTCTTTCTGGTATAATAAGTGAGAAATAACCGATTCCCTGACCCCTATATGCTAAAGCATGAACAGATATTTTACCCTGCGTACGGCCGCATGGCATCTTCAGTAACACTCGGCATCGCATCTTCGGTAGGCTCGGGGAAAAAAATCACAGGGCGCGTTACATCAACCTTCAGCTAGGCTCTCAGCCAATGGGATCATCCCTTCCAAACGTTACTCGGCGTGCCATGTAGACGGGCAGACAGGCCCGGCTACCATGGCTGCCATGGTGGTGGGGGACGGGGGATGGGGGGACGGTGATGGCAAAGGCTTTTTAAATAGCCTAACGTTTCATTATCCGGCAAACAGTATCATATCCTAGTTAATTTAAGAGTTCTTTGACTTTGTTGTTATCTGGTGCCACTAACCCTCTGGACCAATATTATGATACCAACATCAGCTGTGATATGAAGAGTAAATGTATAAATTCAATGTATCATTAAATAAACATCCCCTGTACATGTACCTTACGCCCGAAGATGCTCTACACATGCAAGAAGAAAGGGCAGAGATAGGTCTATATCCCGTTGCCCTGCCTTGCCTTCAATACCCGCTGGCGTGGACCTGGCCATGTGTTTAGTTATGCCCACGGCCAAGTCATCATTGTACAAGTCATCGGACACTCTTAGCTCTTGCCTCAAACTCTTCCACTGATGATTCACTTCCATTATCCCGCCTTCCCTCATCCCACTGTAAAAAGTCATGTCCCAATCAACGCGGCCTTCTGTGCTTCACTGCCTTCCGGCTTGTTTCTGTCCGGTCAGACCAATCGGGACCAGGAATTACTATCCAGTGAGCAAGTTGTGATCCACAAGCAAATGAGAGAGACCGCATAGTGGATGACTGGGGCGACTCACAAGCCCCGACTTAATTCTTGTGCAGGGCACATGTTCACTCGGTTGTATCTCCTGTTCCCTTCATCTCTGGCTCCTATTTTGTCAACTGCAAAATAAAAGTGTATTTGTATCCATCAAAGACTTACATAAATGCCAAGGTTCTCTGCTGTATAGGATTATGAGGCCTTTGCTTGAACCTTGTTAAATGTTTTTAACCAGGGCTAGGTCAGCTCATGCAGCTGTTTGGTTGAGGTTGTGAAATTTCAGCCGCGCCTGGGTCCGAACCCATACGTTCTTGACCCAGCGCGCGCCCCCCCCCCCCCCCCCCCCACCACCACCACCACCACCACCACTCTAGTCTAGGTATGTATGTGTGTGCATACAAGTGAAGGTGCAGGTGCACTACGTTCACTCAGGTGTGCATTCGAACTCTTTACGTATGTTAAGAATCCTAACTAGATGTTTAATCAGGAGAACAGACATTCTGCATATATGTTCAGTGATCTGATCAACCGGGCAACAGCAATCTCCCTACTTTACTACGTGATTGGGTGTCGCAATCAAAGCGATACATATATCTTCTTTGTTAGTTGACGTCCCGTCAGGAAACTTGTGACGGATCATTTTAAACATGTGTAAAATGTATAGGGCTTCTGGGAGCAAGGTCCCAGCCATCCATATACTTTAATGTGAGAAATATCTGAATCCACTCTAAGTTGTGCCTCTAACACTTTCCTTCACAAGTGTCGGTTGTACATGGCGAGAATCCACTGAAGAATCGATCAAATCTACTATTTTCTTGTGCTGCGATAGTTGTAGACATTTCTGTCTTCTTCGATCTTTCTTTTAAGTATATGCAAAATGGTGTATACCACAAATTTTAGGATCATACGCCCCCCCCCCCCCCCTTTATTGCGTCCTGGAACACACGGGTCTGCGAATCGATGGCTTGTTGTCGCACAACAGAATATTTATTTAAGAAATCAGCTCTACTACTTTCACTGTATACTAGTCGTCAGAACGTGTGTTGGAAATGTGGACTATGATGGCCCCCGTGGGAATTTATGTTTGTCTATAGCTTAAATCGGTTCTTCAGATCCATATTTGAATTATGCATACCTTTACTACGCTGTATAATATCGCCTGAGTCGCTTCCATTTAAAACGCCTACCAGTCCGAATCTGATCCATATATATATATGGTATCCTCCTACTTATCAGTTTTACAGCCAGAATCAGGCATTTGGCAGCCAACAAACTTTGAGTTTTAAATGGGAATTGATAGGAGGTATTAATATATAACCTGAGTCAACATGGGTTATGCATAAAAACACTGAATTTTACCTGACACGATAGTAATATCATAATATGCAAACATCAGCTTGTCATTATTTGGCTCGGGTTCAAAATCTCCTCCTCCCTCAAATGGCTTCGACTTTAGTGCCAGGATTGTTTCATTGAAACTCCATGCACGTGCATATGTAGTTGAGAGGGAACGACCCCTGGTTACATTCAGGGTTGGCACGACTCCCATTGGCCCACCCACTGCACCCCGCCAACACATCACAAGTCAGATTCTCATGATGGTGTAGGTATAGGTCTCTGTGGGCGCATGGTCGCCACAAAAAGGCTAACTGCTAGGGTGTGTGTAGATGTTGTGGGTATAATGTAAGTAGAGCCAAATTATAAATGTGGTAGAATGTCTATGATGCCATTATAATGGCTGTCTCCTATTTCATTCATTGTCGTAGGATGTGTAGTGTTGTAGTTACGGATTTAGGAGCTGGGCATTTCGGTCTTCCTTAGAAATAATATCCCTATACTATGATAATTATTTATCTGAAGTTATTTAGACATTGAGGTCCTAAATTTAGTGATGTAATGTTCTTATGTTGATACATGTACCGTTCGAAAACGGTGGTTTACAGGTTAGCTAATCCATCATTTTCCCTCTTACAAAGAGAACTTTGTGTGTGTTACTGTTCGGCGTGTCTGTATCCTTGTGCTTATTTTAAAAAAAAGGAAATAACAGCTGACTCACTCCCGATAACAATTTTTCACAACAGCCTTATTTATGTAGGTACTAACTCTTAGAAGTTGAGTCTGTTTTCTTTTGTCGAATTGTGAAAACAAATGTGTCCGAAATTAAGGGGACGTACATTTGTCAAAGGACAAGATTCCTGCTTTGAAATTAGTTCAATTCTGTTTAATCAGGTTAATAGAGCGTCCCTGTCGGGATTCTCTGTCTTCCCAGTGATTGTAGGAAGCCAGGTGATCTCTTGTTGGTATTAGAAGTGTAGTGAATTTCAACGTTTCTGATTTCCATGTAAAATCGGGTACTTAGTTTACGTGGGTTCGCTCGGATTCTCTTGGTTTTCCATACTTAAACATTTGAGAAATTATGTTAGATATCTCAAGCTATGGCATGGTTGGAATTAGGTCGCACATTCTTTGACATGCACGCAGAAAGGTATGGATCCCAACATATTGCTTGATTAATTTTGTTATCAGATTACCCACAACTATATGGCTGCTATGTCTGTCCTGCATCCAATAGTTATTTGCATTATCATGATTATGACTGGCAAATACCAATGGATTTAAACTTAAAGCTGCATTCCCAGCTCAATCGATGATACAAATTAATGTATCGTGTACGACACCAGATGAGAACTTGCGTGTTGTCTTGGCGGGTATGGATTGACCAGCTAGTATAGTGAGAGCCCTTTTTTAGTCGGTTATGTTAGGGAATATGGGACTGATATAAATATACCCCAGGGAACAGTCAGTGCCTTATACATACTATATCACCAATAAACTATCATATAGGATTAATCTTGTGGCCAACATTTGTAGTAAAGTCGGTCCTTAATGAAAAGCTATATTATGTTGCATTAGGAGATATTTTGTCTTTGTACTTTCGTCACCTGGAACCCTTTATAGTTGAAACATTTTTTTTGTCAACTATAAAAAGTCGCGAGGTGACTTAACGGGGATGATTAAATACATATCATATGGCTAATGCTTCGTTAATTTAAATGAATGACTTCATATAATATGCACGAATCTACGTTTGGATATTTGCAAAGTATTAATGTTATTCTTTTGTATTTTCAGGTAAGCTAATTTCCCATCATGTCGAATTATCCATTTTGCCTGAGGTCTGCGTAAGTACATTATTCCGTTCTCTAATATGAAATGGTAAATAATACCACTTCTGAATATATAGTGTTTTATATGACAGATGTTGTCTCCCGTCTACGTGACGAGGAATTGTTTTAAAATGATGACTACAGTCAACTAGCAATTAATTTGTTCATTAAAATCCTGCAACGCCGTATCAATCATTCCGAAAATAGCCTGTCGAGCTAGACTATCAGGGACTATGTATACCAAGGGTGAAAGTTGAAGATCTCTGTAATTTGTATTCTTCAGGCTTTTTGTGAACGGTCTGTGTTCTCATGTATGAGCCTTCCACTGACCTCTGTGGTAGGAATTGTACAGATGTACTCCCCGGTCCACCCATCTCCGGACAACCTTACACTTGTTACCTTGTTGCTGCTAAAAAAGAAAATGTTTTCATCATCGTTTTTTACCACAAGAACAAAGGCAGTGATAAAGGCTATTTTTCCCATTACTTGACAGCTAAAAATTGTGTCATGTTCAGCACAATCAGAAAGACATGCTATATTTAAAATAAATAATGGTCTGAAGGTGTGGATAATTTAGTTATAGATATCGCGTTATCAGCAGAGGTGGGTACTTGGAATGGAATTAATTACAGATTATTACAAGGAGTAGAGAGACCATGCCCTGAGGCAGGCGCTCAATGCGGCACTCATGACCTAGCTCTCCTTTTATTTTGAACGCACCCCGTCTGGTGTTGTGGTGTCTGGATTTCCGCCTTAAAGGCAACCTGTGTGGGAAGATAGAATGTCTATGTCGGCAGTTTTGCCGAATGTGACATGAATTCTAAGCCAAGTCTTCAACACTACCACACAGTGAACAAAATATCAAGTTTAGGTGATGCTGTTTTGCCAAGAATTAGCGTGTTTCCAAGTCAAATAGCGTGCGTCCGGGCATATAAAATTATCCCGTCCGGGCATATAAAACTATCCAGTTCCATATGAAAATGACAATGAAAAGACAAGAAATGTGTTGGATATCATGTATGTCATCCTTCTCTTCTGAATTTGATATTTCTGTATTACATGTGCTGTCAAATAGAGTGATTTCTATTAAAGCAGGAAATTCCAAATTAAGCATATATTCACCTATATCTAAAGCTGTGTTCCTATCTGAAATGATTTGTAACATATTTTATGGTGCTTTCTTACTGCTGTTTATTAATCCAGAATGCATCTATAGGAAAGTATACATTTTTCTTTTCGTTTTTAGCACCTGTTAGCCCAAGTCCTTTTAGTGCCAGACTCAAATACAGATACAATGTCTCGATATTAAGGCCTATGTATGACTCATTCTGTAGTCAAATACGAAGGACTCCTGCTTATATACATGTAGTATGTAAACAGGAAAGGCAAGGAAAAAAAAGAAGTATAGAGAAGGAGGTGAAATTGTCTGAGTCTAATAACTTATTAACCTGTAGTTACTATCCTTGCAGTAACAGGTATATATTCTGAAATGATTTGTTACTTGTCCATGGATGGGAGAGGTTGAGGGAATGTAATCATATTACTTGCGCTAGTTAGACACGTTGAAGTGCAAGTTCTCCGCCATTGTAACCTGACTTGATGGGGGCCTTTCAGTCACAGCCTTTACCCATTAGTATCGCACCTATTGCCGAGTGACATATGCCTTTTTCACCTATTCTCCTGACGTAGGGGAGTAGTATGTGATTATTCTATACACTGATTTGACACATGTCAATCACATCTCACAAGCAGTATGTACATATCTAGACCCCTGTCGTGCATCTTTTATATAAGTGCAACCAGGAGAAGTAACTTCGCGTTCGTTTGAGAAGTTTGAAAGAGATGTTCAGGGCAACTGCGAAAGTGTAACTAATTTCATTTAATGAATTTACCATTATGCTATTTTGTAAATTCCTCTTTCAAATAGATGAAATTTAGACTTATGCCTTGAGGAAATGCCTTAGCAATTTCCAATGTGACAGAGAGGTTGATTTTGGCTTGCGAACTTTTATGTTGCACGTGATGTTTTCAAAGATAGTGCATGAAAATCACACACATATATATATTAAACAACGATCTTTTTCCGCTTCCGTGTCCGTCAGTTAGTGTCCCTGGAAATCGCAAGTGCACTTCGCTTGTAAAATTTGTATTCGGAATTCCAATGTGGAAAATTGTGAACTAATGTTTAATTCTCTGGGCCTCTTGGCCAGATATTGGCCAGATAGATGTTGTGTGGTTTCACTGATCCCGGTCGATATGGTGTTTGACTGGAAGTCGAAACAGATGCAAAATCAGCTATCATTCCTCCACCAGATGGAAATTTTGAATTAGATGTTATGGGGTGCGCTGGGATGGATGTAATAAGGAAAGGGCGAATGACTACGCCACTGTTTGCTTCATTATGTTGTCTCTTTAGTGTTGGCATTTCCATTCTTTCTCAGCGCTGGTTTGACGAATGTTGAAGTATTCTTTCCTGAAGGAATCTCCTATCTCGATGCACTATTTGAAAGAAATCTAGATCATTGATGCGAGAGTTGAATGTCCGACGTTGATCTAGATTCCCATGTGTTTAGCAAGAACGAAGTTGAGAAGTGGCTATTTTATTTTAATATAGTAAATGTATAGATAGACCCTTTGTGGGAGGGGGAGATAGACTTTGTACCAGGGTCTTGATCGATACACGTTCAGGTGGAATAGTTAGTTATAAGCCATGAGTTAGATCGTATGTATTCTTTCCCATCAGTCCTTCTTATTGCTATTACCATAGCATTGCCATAGATGAATGAATGGTAATGAATTATGTATGCTGTATTAGCAGCGAGGCGCAGGTTAGAATTAAGATGAACGGGGCAAATACTAAGGCAGTCGGACAGCCCTGAGAAGGCACAGACGTGTGTATTCGGATAACTCTGTTTATGATGTATAAATGCTATCAGCCTCCGGGTCCAATCTTTAATATGGGAATCTTAGGAAGTAATTAGTCATAAAAAGTGTTACTCTCTTCTTTGCAGCTAGGCTGAGCCTTCCATTGACTGCATCCTCACAAATTCTGCGCCATGTAGGAAGTCCATTTTTCATTTTATAGACCATTAATCGTGTACTAGATATGACTTGGGGTACTCCCTTTCGTGACCTAATATCTAAAAAGGCCTTGTAAAAAAACCGCTGCATGTCATAACGAGAGCTTTGCTTCTGGAGTGCAAAAATCGAACGCTACCTCATGATAAGAAGTGACATTTATGGACTAGAAATGACAAATTTAGTCATGGTACTCGATGAAAAGACAGTTTAATCGGACTAAGAACTAGCGAGTTGAAAGGGACTTTTTCATACATTGTGTGGTCTTTAAACATTTTCCCTGCTCTTGTAAATCTTGTCTATACGCATGTTCTATATTATTACTCAAAAGGTCATGATTTTTGTTTTCTCAGCCATAGGCTGAGAAAACATGAGTCAGTATGAAAAGTGCCAATCACTGATACTGCATCTACATCTTGATAACTTGGTTAACTGTCTGTGAGGTGTTTAAGCTTAGATGTGACATCAGGCGAGGATGCCATATCTAATCCTTTCAATCAGTCATAGATTTCACACCTAGACGTTATTGAAGGCTGATTGACAGCCTTTCTAGGTTTAGCCAAGGGAGTTGATTGGCTGTTAGTTAGATGCTTCTCCAACCATGATAGGTCTGCAGAAGGCCCTCCCACCTCCCACACCATCCCTCTGCCCCCCCCCCCCTGCCTCAGGTGCTCAAATAGACACTGCCCAACACATTTTCTAAATTTTAAAAGTAAGTTACCAACTATTTAGCCTAGCCTAGCTTACTACTTTTTATACAACCAACTTTTTTTTAACAACCAACTTTTTTTTTTTACAACCAACTTTTTTTTAACGACCAACTTTTTTTCCCCGACAATTTTTTAACAACCAACTTTTTTTTAACGACAATTTTTTAACAACCAACTTCTTTTACAACCAACTTTTTTTTACAGCCTTGGCTATTGCAGATTTATTGGTTACAGTTACTGAAGTGGAAATAAAAGTCATGTGTATATAAACCCTAGTCTAGTTGACATTTGTATGTCTTTTGTGCCATATTAGATTTTACCTTCTGGTCTGTGAGGACTAGTGGAAACTCAGGAGGACTAGTGGATCTTATTTCTACGTAGGTATTTCCCTAAGTTTATCATTTTTCTCCCTTTCTCTACATGTTTCAGAGTTCATGATTTCAATGGTCCTCAGTGACTGGTCATAAATTCAATTCAATTCAATTCAAGAATTCTTTATTGCAATTGATGTTGTTTACAATGAGGTGGTCCAGCATTCTAAATAGACAGGTGCCTAGGTAGGTCTTCTGCCTGACATCGGACATAAGTAATTGAGCCTGAGAAATCGTTTCCATTGGAAACGCCAGGTATATAAATTAAGTTGACACTAATTGTAATATTAAATAGATAAACCAAACTTAACTTGATAATTTCTTAACTTAGTACTTGTTAAGTGATAAGGTTGGATATATGTTGCGCAATCATGACAACAATCTAAGAGGAAGTTGCTGTCTCTAAATCGCAAGAAAATAGGGAAAGGAAATAATCAATATGAGAATATGCCCCCACCCCCACCCTCAAGTTATAAGGGCGTCGTTCATCCAGATTCGGAGGAATCGGAGATGTTCCTGTGTTAATTTACGCATCTGCAACGCGTGTATTACCCTTATCGCTTCCCTCGAATGGTCGTGGCACTAACAAGTTTGTGTATAAAATCTCTAGTCTGTTAGCTGACCTCAGCGAAAATGTAAAAGAGAAAGAAAAGAGAGAGAGACGAAGCAATTCACGTGTCTGTTTTGTACTGACTTTACATTATCTCTTATTACCCTCAGTGGTATACCAACACAGCATGGAATCCATGCTTTATAACCGGTGGACACCACTTGAAATGTCCATGCCACAGCAAACCTCCCATTATCCATTCATCAGCCGGGAACATCGTTGTATAAGAGGTTGTCTTCTTATGGTGCTTATTCAGTTCCTGGGGAAATAATGGTAGGCTTTCGTCAAATACTCCCGTCACTGCCCATTCTTGGTGTCCGAGTAGGCGTTGTAAGTAAAACCTTTCCAATGAGAGCTTATAGTGTGCCTTTGGCCAATTTCAAAGCTCACTTTTCCTCCCAGCTTTCTTGAAAGGTTTCAACGAATCGGTTTACTTTTCCAAAAAAAGTGTTGCCTTCTGGAAAGAGGATGGAGAGAGTGGTTTTATGTTGGAAGCACACTTTGTAAGGAGACACCTTAAGTTGTGGAACCTGAGAAAATCAATCATTGAACCTATTAAGTGGAAATGGTCTCCTTTCAGGGCATACCATTCCCTGGTATAAGGGAAATATTGACACAAATAAAGTTAATCTAGTGTGAAAGGAGTAGTGCTTCTGTTAAAAGTTTAAGTTAAAGGAAGATAATTGGCCAAGTGATATTTTCTCATAACGTTTTGATTTTTGCACTCCAAAGTTGATTCCCCTGGGCCCTAATGAAAGCTTCAGATGAAGTAAACTAAATCTTGAATTTGCCACAATTAGGTGTCCAAGGTGAATGTGACTTAAAGGCAAAATAATCTAATAATTTGTCCATGATATTTATGAAGGTCCTGGCAAAGCTAAGAGAAAGAAGCCACAGCTTTTGTAGTATTTATGGATATCACGCCCAAGGATAAGTAAATGTCTCATCCACGCAGAGAACATTTCTTATACACATCATGGTTTATTTCATGCGCAGCTGCTTCTTGTCTATCATTCGTCCATTTTAAACTCAACTTTGCCTCCTGGGAGTAATATTGCAACTACACAGCTAGGGCTAATTATATACGACTGGTGTATGCATTCTTCTTAATTGTATTTATCCAGTGCAAAACTGTTGATCATTCCTTCCGACATTGCTCATTTGCATTCCTGCTGGCTATTTTATCATGGGAATGAAGATTCAATTTATCTTGGATATACTGTAAAAGAAGGTTACTCCAGGAGGATAAGGGAAGCTGGATAAGGATGAGGAGGTTGCTCTATGTCTAAGCTCTTCTGAAGCTGATATATTTCTCGACGGATTCCTGTAAATATCTCACTGAGGTACAGTGGTCCCTGTCTACCCACCAGACCATTGCTGTGTTTATCTGATGGTAAGCCTTGTTACTCTCACCATCCACTCCATATGACTCACAATCCTTTATTCAATTACTCGGCTAAAATCTTTCCTTATGCCCTGAAGTGTTGCACATTTTGAATCAAGCTAACATTTCTGCTTCATTTCATCGCAGATTCTATGTTATAGATGTCATGGCGGTAGTAAAGTATTTCAAGGAGAAAATCCTATTTTGTCGTGACTATAACATCCTTAGCTACGGTGATATTCTCGAAGATGCATGAAATTCAATTATCTGAAAGGTGAGTGGACTGACTTAGTCAGGCAACTAAAATTACTATGTTATCTGATCATATCTACCGAAGTGAATGGGGAAGATCGTGGGCATGTGATAAAAAGTATCGGGTCCATACCAGTCATCCTGATAAATCTGATATTTTGTGTGATATGAACTTCGATAATATACTCATTCCATTTCTACATTATTCTTTAATATAGAAATGTTTTTTTATTTAGAAAGTTGTTCCTTCGCTATAATATCATGGCGCCTCATGGTTATTCATACTTTTATTACACCTGTTTACGTTGGCCCAACATCTGGATAAAGAAATTTGTTTATCCTGACCGACTTGGCTCATTTTTATGTTCGAGTCAAGACACTATCCTTACACTAATATATTTTTGTCATCATTTTATGCACGTTCTTGTAGTGGGGTGCTATGGCTGTCTTGCTATTTACTGTACGTTTTTGTTATTTCACGCCAGCAGAATAGCAAGGTTATAGATACGCCAGGGACTGAATGTCCATCTATCTATCATCGACGGTGATGGAATGGCTTGTCCTGCGTATATGGATGTTGATGTAGGGTTGGATCCCTCCTAACCATCAACCTAATCTGGTTACAAATTACCACTCTCTTGTTTTATAACATCAGGCTCTTGGCTATAGGGTCAGGCGACACCAGGGAACTCGACTCGAGGATTGGATATTGAAATAATATCGGCTGATAATATGTTAGCCATAGGTTGCCTCCCCAGGGTTGGGATATAGAGGAAGGACGGAGAGATTGCCCATCCATGCGCTGGCCAGTCTAGGCTCAAAAGTTGAGAGAGTTGAGAGAGTCCCTCCAAACTCTCACTCTAAACTGCAAAATGCCATTATTATCCCATTAGGACGCCTACTCCAGGGCAGGAAAGCCATTAGCGCAGTAGGTGTCCAATCACTGACATACCATCCGTATCTGACCTGAGAGGCGCTATACGATGGATCAAAATATTGAACTATTTGACACTCATTTTGAGTAGTGGTATACATAATATGCGTTTTAATATCCATATGCTAATAGAATTTATCGACGATTTGCATGAATCTATTAGCTAATGAATAGACAAATCAGATCACCCTGATCTTGCAATGGTTGTAATGTCATACCTAATCATAATTCATTGTTTCAGCACTGGATAAAGTCGATTCCACTCAGTTCAATCAAAATGATTCAAGGTCTGTTTAGGGTGTGGAAATGTTAAACACCTTTAACCTATGAATGGCTTTTTTTAAAAAAATTTAAACTGACGTACAGTTTAGCTATAGTAACATGATCTATAATTTATATATGTACAGTATTCGCTGGATTTCGAAGCACGAGCCAGATGATAATTCCAATTGCTTAAAAAATACACCTCAATTACACCAGGATGGTCGATACAATTATAGGTCGGACATTTTAGGCGCCGCACTAAAGTTACAAATTGATGAGAACGTGGTAATTCATGAAGCCGTTTCATTCAGGAATTCATATTAAGATAATCTTTTGGAACCATAGTGAAATGTACTATTAAACTGGTTTCTCTCGGCTTGTTTCGCTAAAGATACTATAAAAGTAACATCCCTGTTAGAATGCTGAATAAGCTAAAGTTATACCCCCGTGTGTTTAAAGATTCCCTAGATCCTATTACCCCGCAATAAGTTTATACCCAAAGCATTAGTGCATTCTGTCCAATTTACGATCAGAATCACTCATACCCATCAGAAATATATACAATCTTGACAAATAATCTGTTTGTCCAGACGCCTTGGATTTCTTTCTCAAGTCCGCTCTCTTTTCCCAGGGAGAAGGTTAAATTGCAAAGCTTCCCATCCGTAGAAGTACCATGTAAATTGGGGACAAATGGGCCAGATTCTGACTTGTTTATTCAGATGCTCCGATGTAATTATCAAAAGCAGGTGTCCTTTTGAAGTTGCAAATCTCTTCTCACTCAATTTCCTTCGGCAATCTCCAAATCCTCTTTTCTCCTTTACTCCTACCCTCTTCCACCTCCCCCCCCCCCTCTCTCTCTCTCTCTCTCTCTCTCTCTCTCTCTCTCTCTCTCTCTCTCTCTCTCTCTCTCTCCCCCCCTTTTCTCTCACTGAGAAAGAATCATGCAATGGTTTGACCGGTTGTACCTTTTAGTTCGCACTACATTTTGAGGTACATACTACTTGATTGCCTTTTCTGAAGTGGATGACCCTATGCTTTCCTACTTTTCCTATTTCCCTTACTTTTGGAATAGCTACTATAGAAACGAAGCAAATACACCGTGAGTTGAATGGTTTTGTTAGTGTATACGAGCTATGGAGCTTTGCCCTGCCTATAAACTTCCTTCTACCGATTCCAGAATCTCTTTCACTGTTGTCTATATGGACACTTAGTATGCTTGCTTCGTCCCTAGGCCTGCTTCCCTATAACTGCGATTCTTGGAGGCAATCTAGAGGGCCCTTCAGAAGCCCCATAAAGCAAACCCTTTCTCACCCTTGAGACCTACAAACCCATACATAGAGTGATCCTGTCTTCGTGGAGCTCTCTCAAGAACTAAGTCAAGAAGCTGCCTTATTTCCTGAACCCTTGTCTTAGCCTTGCCTTGTCAATAACTCATTGGGTCATCACTGAATTCAATTACTGAACAACATATTATTTCCGATGTAAATTAATTGATGCATTAAAAATATTACGTCTTTTCCTTACTGCATTGCACCATGTATGGGGCTTCATCCGAAAAGGATATGATACATTAAATAGCAGTTTAGTTACTCCACCGAAGGTTGCCAGAATGAAGCTATATTCATGAGACAGTATTGCTCGTACAACGTACAACAGTGGGTGTGGCCTTTGGTAGTAAGCTGTCTTGGTATCCTTGGTTATTAACAGCTCTGAGCTCTGCCTTTTAATGGCGGTATTTCTATTCTGGTCTGGCGATTAAAAATTCATATCGTTATGGTGCTCGAAGCAATTGCATGTAGACAACTTAGTTGTCTGGGTATCTACCCGAATCTAATTCCAAGTCTTGAAATCTGATGACAGTACAGTTTCTGCGATGCAAGTTTGAATATTTGCAGATGTTCCCCCGACGGTGCCGTGACATTTTAACAGATTTTGTCCTGAGGCCCAGCCAGGGAACTTGGAAGTAGTAATAATAGCAGGAAATGCAGACCCTAAGTCTCGAGTTCTTAATGCCAACCACTCGCCGCTGATATGTATTATGGCATTGTCGCTATGTAATAGCAAGCTGTAATGTTTGACCTGCCATCCCATGGCTTACGATATAAACACTGTGGAGACAGCAGATGGGATTCCACTCCTGACCCTTTGTTATGTATACACGATGGATCTTAAGACCGGGTCACCATTTAAATAACAAAATCGGGCTTTTCCACTTAGAAAATTTGAGTTGGTGGCACTATATTTTCCGACAGTTGCTCCAATGTGTAATTTCTCCATAAATGACACGCGCCCTACACCCTTGTCACACAACTGTTCCTCTGGCCATGCTTGCGCTGCCGAAGTATTTGGTCAGCAATTAAATTGAGTCAATTTCTGTTCCATCTGTCATTGCTTGGAACAGAGGTTGTTTATCACTGCTAGATTGTTTACTTAGGCTATCTGCAAATTTATCCCTGAAACGCACGGATCATCGTAACTCAATTCCTTTTGAAGAATTTTAATTATTGGGCCAAATAGGGTTCTACTTCCTAAGCCGGGGCAATCAATAAAGCAACATGTTACAATTAATGGAGCATGGAGCAAATTTCCCAAGACAAACATAAACCACCTTTCCATGGTTTTATTTCAAGCGATTGATTGTCTGGGAGCGTTGCAAATACCTCTGTATGTATGGGAGCGTTATACTTAATGCAAGACGACAAGAACCCGAGCATGCGTCATGTATAGGCTAAGGGAAGGGGCTAATAATGCATGGGGAATACGCCAATGCTTCAGGGCAGGTTGGGGGCACAGTTACTGCCCTCCAAAGCTGACAGGTTCTCCCCTACTTCTCGTTAAACGTCACAGACATGTATGGGGGGATGTCCCACAAGGCAACAAGAGGCCCCAGATTCCTTCTCGGAAAGAGCAGGTGGTGGGAGACCCGAACACATTGCGACTTGTCCTATGTGTGCATTTAAAACCGATGGAAAGGATAAATATTGGTAGGAATATCTAGTAATAAAATCTAGGTATGTATATATATAAAAGAATTGTTGAATTTGTTAGTGGTAATAAGCATTTTTATTCGAGGAATATGTTGGTGTTATAATTCACGAGTTAATACCTTTCTTTGCCTATGGCACCTTTCTGTTACTGTTTAAGAGTTTTTGTGTTTTATTATTCGGACTCCACCTGTATGTCGAATATTTTGGCGTTCTAGATCATCAACTATGCAAATAATGAAGGCATGGTTGCAGTATATGACAATCGGTGGTGAAACTTAGCGCCTATATATGAACAATCAAACGATAGGTTGGTGTAGTAGGAGTACTTGTATAGTGAGACGGGGATGTGATGGATGGACTATCGGGAGCAGGTGATCGACCTGGACATGGTGGAGGAGGCCCTGGCTGAAGAGGGTCTCTTCACTGTGCTATACGGTGCCCAAAAGCCCTGTCAATGCCTTCTGTTCTTACCGCCACCTATAACCCCCAAGCATGCTTCTCCTCCTATTTTTCACCAATATTACCTCTAGTAACATTTGACCTAATGTTGTGTCTTGCCCTCCCGGAGTCATTTTTAAAATTCGCGAACTTCTTGGTGACATGTGGTTATTGATTGAGGAAGTGGAATAATTTGTTTATTAAAAATGTTTCTGTTATCCATTTGGTATTCGTACATTGGAGTCAGTCTAATTAGTCGTGCTTTTCTTTGAGAACGATTGTTGATTGAACAATCCAACGAAACGCCAATAATGACATGGACGGGGGGGGGGGGGGGACAACTTTCGTAGAAACCTAGTATGAAGCTGGCGAAGTACATATACATGTAGCAGTAAAAAGTAATTTCATGGATTGGTTACAGAGACTTGGTTTCCTTTTCTATGAACTATAGAATTGGCGGAATAATCTCTTCTACTTGCCCGGATTTAGGTTCCTTATTTTGCTTCTGGAAGTGTATCTCCCTAGGAGACGGTCAAAGGATGTGACTGCATGAGGATAAGGGACGCTCAAGTTTGTGGTAGTCGACGATAGTATGCGTTGGCATGCTCGGACCCAGCTAAATTGTCCGACAGAGATGGATTTCTTTTCATTCACCTTTCTTAGTGCGATTATAGGATGTCTGGTGCCTTTTATATACGGGAAACTGCCACTGCTTGGACCGAAAGGCTGTAGTGCAGAGGAGACTAATTGTACCGTTAGAACGATTGAATTTGAGCAGCCCGAGGTTAAGTAAATACAGGCTTCTGATCGATCTCTTCTAGAATCTCATTTTTATTCCCACAAAGATTTCCATGTCATGCATTTGCCAAGGACTCATAATTGTCTAGTCGTCTCTCTGGTAGCTTTCTTCTTAGTGAATTACCTTTTCCTGAATCTGAAATTAGCTCACACAGCGCTGGTTCTTATATGCCATAAGATGCTGGAACTTGATACTGATATGAGAGTTTTCCATTTAAATTTCGCTTTCAAGATACTTTTCATCAATTGGCTGGCACGCCTATGCTTGCAGTACAACAACCCATGCTTGTCCAAGGTCAATAGCCAACCTGAGGCTTCTAGGATATAATTTACTTAGTGCTTGTCATCAAATATAAACTGACAATAGACTGGTCTAATGACAGCGAGCTGGTGTCTTACAATTAAGAAATACACGACGAAGTCCCATCGATTAATACCTTTGCCGACTCATAATGGTCTCAAATTTTGTTTTCAAATGAAGTGCTCTTCATTCTTGGCCTAAGGAAACTACTGATTCCCTTTGAATAGGAGAGCTAGTGGTTTGGATAAATATCTGATATTCTGTAGCTACCTCACCGAGACCCAGTACCTTAATGACTTCATTACCACAAGCGCATTAACCCAGTTCCTCGATGCTCATCAGGTGATACCCATTGCGTCTGTAGTTGGGAATCTGGCCCCAGGTAGGAGGTGACATCAAGACTAGGGTTTCATTCAAAATGTCACGAATAGGCTTCGGATCAAATCCGAAACCACATTAAAGGTGTGGCTGTTCCTTTTGAGTCCCAGTCCCTATCTATAGCTAGTGTAAACGTCATTGTCCTCATTATAATAAGACCTTCTTTAAGTTCATCTAGAGAACGTATATAGTAGTCAAAGATCAATATTTTGTCTTTCGATATCTGTACCATGAAATCGAGCTCTGACCTTTTGCATATCCGCCTGGTCATACACGACTCATGGTCCTTTGTGGCGTATATTAACGTGGATGTGTATACAAAGCATCTTTTTAAAAATTGTAAAAGTTATATTTAGTGATAAAGACTACTATACGCACGTTACTTGTATGCAATGGGATGTTGATAAACTGAAATCATCACGGTGTTTTCTGCAAGAAGGGAACGCTACCGTGAGCAAACCATTCTGGTATGAGAGGGCATATATATATGCTTTCGACATTAATGTCACATGCGTCTTCTTGTCCCAAACTGCATGAAGTTCAACAATTCCTAAAATGGCCAACACACTTAAAATTAAATCCGAGCCCAATCCCACACAAGCTGTAATATCCTCGAAACCATACGCGATATGTTTCCCTCTAAGCTAGCTCATTTAGAAGCTGTAGGAAGGAGTCCATCTTGTTGTGGCTGTGATAAGGGAGAGGAAATGTTCTAGTTGTTCACCAGGCACTTGATCACCTCGCGCAGGTCATTGAGGCCGGCAGCAACTGACATCTGGGAATTTTACTTTACCTCACAGTCAAGCCACGTAGATTCTACAGGGACAGGTCCCTGGAATATTCTCCTTTTTAAGATTTTTTCTTAGAGATTATTGATGGTAAAAGTTACGTCTTCCCTGTCTTGATAAAATGAGAGGTATGTGTACATTTGACCTGTCTTTTTAATACGAACTGAGTCTTAATGACCAAGGACCAGCTGGATAATACACCCATTGTGACAGTAGAATCAATTTTCATTCATTTTCACCTATATATCGTCTCTATTCACACTTCCATTCCATGTTTGAAAATTATGATTGATCAAGTGTTCATATATATATACATATATATAACATTTTAAACTATAACGCACGCCAATATACGATTTAATCTCAGTTTAAATGAACGCTACATATTATGTTTTCAGTTTGCTCCTCCTGTCTCCCAGTCTCTGCAGTCTTACATCTTTTATTCTTGGGACAAAAAGTCTTTGCCATTCGAACAGGCGGCAAAATCTCCAAGGACAAGAAGCCTTAATATTTCCCCTGTCATCGACATTCCTCCATTACCATTGATACTGACAAAGCCAGGAATGCTCAAAGCTGTCGACCAACCTCAGGGGTGTGAATTCCAGGACTGTATGCAGAAAGGGCTGGGAACTCCTGGGGCTAACAGTCGGTGGCGATGACAATACAAGTATTGACATGTTAATCGTGTTTCTTTGTAAAGGATTAATGCGGAACCAAGTTCTGGAAGAGAATCTCTCCAGCTGACCCTGGGTGTATTTGTTGGTGGCTTTCGGTTGGACTGAGATTCTTGACTATCTAACATCTTAGACAAGACAAGAGGAAAAACTTGTGCATTGAATAGTAGCTGGTTGATATGGAGTTGCAACCTTGCAGACAGACTGGCTATCTCCGAGTCACAGTGTAACAGAAGTACTTGAGTGGTTTCCTAATGTGCCTGGTACTTTCACTAATTTTTGCATTTTGATGTGTTGGCCCCATGCAGGCACGAGAGGTCATTGAAGTGTTTAATAGGTGAGACTTTAGTTTGCCACTGACCAATTCTGAGAATATTTCACTAAAAAGTGATCATCCAATATTGAGTTTTTCCCTGCCAACTTTTCATCCGTGTGGTACTTGAAACAGGTGGTTAGTTCATCTTTGTTGAGGATGAGAGGAGGAGCTAGTCTTATCTTAGCTATTCTCATACATTCCCATTATCAAAACACTGCACTCTTCCTTAGGGGACTCAATGCTATGTCAGCCGAAACAGTTGGAAAGTTATTCCCCCGTCAATCCCACCCACTCTCCATTATTTAGATTACATTACGCTATAAACTATATCCCAGAGGAGGCCGTCTCGTCGATTGGAAAAAGAGCAGTCGGATGCATCGCCTGGATAGTCTTCATTGATGAAAATATGTCCCTGAGAGTTGGTTCCGTCTAAATCTCAATAATCCTTTGATGCGCTGGGATGAACTCTTCTTCACTGTCAAATCTTTCGGGTATTGGATCTGGTTATTTCATGCGGCCTCGGTCTTGTGTTTGTCTCTTGCTATGCTTCTGGGTATGGAGGCGAGGTCGCGTTATTATAAAAAGGCACACGTCTTATTGTCTGCAGTGAACTCTGGAGGAGCAGGTCGCTCAGAAGTTCTTTGTGCCATACCTGTGACTTTTATCTTCTGTTTTCCGGAAGAATAGGCTTCTGATCCCTGGGACAGTCTTGATAAGAACAGGGACATGAAGCACTGTCCTTTCATCAGATTGTGATGACTTCGGCTATGTATAGAATGTAGCATACCATAATTTTGTTGGGCTGCTCAGGGCCAAGGTAAATGCAATGCAATGTACGAGGAGATGACACTTTTAGTCATCAAAACCTCTCCTTCATGAGCCATGGAGCGAGACATATTATTCACGCGTGTGGATTAGTGATATTCCCACATGAAAACACCTTTACATCTGTACTTCCTTCTATTTAGATTACCTTTCTCCTTAGATTTCTGTGACGTTTATGAGTGATATCCTCGATTTGGTAGTGTCCGGGTGAGAGCAATGTAATAAGTTTAAAGTTTATAAATATTATGTGTTAAATGTTCAATTAAATGTTCTACATATTATATACATTACGGGGCTTCATGTATCTATGAAAGTTCTATTTTGTAAACTTGAAACTAGTTTACATGATCAAAATTAAGAGGATTGTATGATAATAAAGTTTTGACCTCATTGGGATGACCGGGGTGTGTGTTATTGGTTCAGGTCATGCAAAATTGTTTACCATCTAGAGTCTAATACCCTTACCAAATCCATATGGTTGGCTGGCCTAAATGATAAATTAAACGCACAAACATTGGACTACAAACATTGGAATACAAATCGATGCACGTAGGATGAACACGTCTGTGGATAGTAGTATATGGAAAGGGTCCCAAACATCTCCATGTCAGTAGTATATGAAAAATAGCATTAGGTCCGGGCACAGTCATCTCCGGCAGTAAACCTATTTCTTTAAAGTTAATAGTTCTTGATAGTTAATATGACATGTTTGGGAGTAGTCTAGAATCGACTTGAAAATGCCCCCAACAACTAAAACAAACCTTCTTAGTCCTATGATGGTCTTATTTTGATTTTAGACTTCCCGTTTGCTTGGAAAATACAATTCTTTTGTAAGTTGTTGCCTCGCTACGGCCTCCTGACGTTTGAATCCCTAGAACTGTCAACCGATCTCAAATCACAATATAGCTAGTGTCATACCTTTTTGGGGGGTTTAACTTTGTTCTCTCCCTTGCTAAATGACTTTTATATCAAATTCAGTATTTGGCCTTCCATCCAAACTTTGAAAAACGAGTTACAAAACTGCGTCTGTTTGTTTACACACTGGCAAAGCTGGGTCAGTTTACCCCGCACCTTACCCGTGACTGGAGGAATCTCTCATATGACCTACTGCGCATGACAATCTCGCTAAGTGCAACGGTCGCTCACCCAAATTGACGACGGCTGCTATAAATAAATTCACTGTCTTTACGGTAAAATATCTGTTAAAGTATGAAATATATAATTTCCGCATCTCCAGGGATTTGCTAGGTAGGTTCAGACGCACACGATAGTAGAATATTGGGTACAAATTCCGTTACTCGTGATTCTAGCCCAGAACAACGAGAAGAGTCACTTTAAGTTCAGACAAGAAATTCACAATAATGGCCCAATGGCAGTGTTTTATACTTGTTTTAAATGTTCGTCATATCACAATAAATTTATTTCAGATTTTCCATCTTAAATCGGCATTTGACCTATTTATCCCAGTATTCCTTCAAAGATGGGAAATTAACAATCCAGATTCTTGGCATTTAGGAAATTAAAAAAAATTGGACGCACTTACTTGTCTGTATCCCTAGACATAATAGAGAGTGTTCTTTTTCCTATAGATATTCCCACTAATGCCAATAACTCAGCGTGTGGATTTATGTAGGTGCATGAATACTTGGAAAGGGCAAACCTCTGCCCTTCGTGATGTATTTCCCTTCTATAGAAATTTGCGGTGTAGGCCATCCTATGGAGGAGAATACGTAAAACGGAACTCGCCCGTCCAATAAGATGCACACAGATTACATCTTTTTAACGCCTAAGCATCTTTTTTCTCCGAATATAAGTCATTATTATTTGGAATTTCTATATATATATTTCCTTCTTCTCTATGATAACCTTTATTTGAATTTAGACCTGCCATGTGCTTTTATTACTGTTCTTTATCTTCATCTTTCTATCACCGTATTTCCATGTTTTAATAGGTTTGCAATACGATGAACAATTAGCCGGCATACTAAACGTGCCATTAAACGTCCACTTTTTCCCTTCACCATGCCACACAACGACGCGCCAATTATTCTAACTTGGAAGTGTGACTGCTATCCGCCTGCAGTATCGCCCCCATAACAGGCTGCAATAACCATTTCATGCTCTGCACTCAGCATAAACAAATTATATCGATTAGTGACATGTAATGCATGATTGCTCGGCGTATTGAAGGAAAATACCCCATAGACAGGCACCTGTGTGACATAATGCTATCACCATGGCATCACTGGCGATTTAGCTGCAGAAGTCGCGGGCAATTCACGCAAAATGGCGATCACCATCAGCCAGGCGATGTTATTGGCTCGCCAAATACATTTATTCCCGCCATAGTTCTTTATATTTCATAACCGAGTGTTAACATATGCACCAGGTCATCACCAAGCGCCTTCTCTAGCAATTTTTAAGACAGTGGAAGATGATAAGTGAAAGAGAATGGGGAATGGATCCAATCTGCCCCTGCCTGTTCAGTGCTCCTAGCCATGTGTTTTCATTACGTCTTCATCTTTCTGCACCGGCGCCTGTCTCATTGTGCTTTGAGCGGACAGGGGAAGGAGGGAAAAAACAGTGAGCCCAGTTGAGCTAACGAGAGACATCATGAACGCCTGGCTTTTAACCCCAGACCTGTGTAAACCTTAAGGGGGGTCCATGTTCTTCTGTGTATAAACTAACGAAAATTGCCTCGTTTTAGGTTGGCTTTGACTGTTAACAACATTTGGAAACTATAGTGTAGTAGAATGCTCTTTTGCACAATTGCCATTTGCCTGAGTAGCTTTTTTATGCTGAACCTGTGACTTAGATTTTTCTAAGCAAGTTGTTCAAAATGTTAGTCCTAGGGGAATAAGTCATATTTAGATATAAGTGAAAAGGGATGCCCACATTTCAAAATGGCAACTTACTGAATATTTTTATTGATATTAAAATTCAAATTGTTAGTGTCCCCTTGTAATGTAAGACTTGTCTGCATATAATAATAAATATACATGTATATACGTTTCATCTACTTGATTGTAAATCACATATTATTCCCTGCATCCATCAACGATATCGGAGCAGAATCTTAATTTCTCTTCAATTGGTCCTAATTTAAAAGCGATTGGCGGGGGATGTGAGTTTCTTTATGACACTATTTTTTTTACACGTGACGCCAGTCCATGGGCTTCATCAGAGTTATAGCACATCGGTTCGGTTCGGCTCACTGGTGGCTATTTTATTGCTATTGATCATAGTTCCCTTTTATCCAGAGCACGTGCTCGATCAATACTTCATTTACAGAGAATTCTGAGTATTTATACCGGAAAATTTGTATTTTACCGTATAAATGTCAAGGGCCGTCCATTCTGTTGATACTTTTTGGAGTTTCGATGTTCAAAATGCAGTTATTGATCGCCCTTTTCCTTTAATGCTCTAATGCTGCCTTCCTATTATATGAGCCCACTGCTATGTTTTCAATCGTTTTCGTTGGATGACTTTAGGAATTTCTCTGATGGTATCTCAATCAAAGTCACGTAAAGTTGACTAATTATACAAATGAATTATACCGGTATGTTTGTTTTCAGGATGTTCATTGTTGTGTAGAATTCAGTGCCACCATGTACCGTAGATACAAGTTTCACTCACTCTCGCTGGATGGGAATACGCGTTGAGGGCTCTTAGAATATGAAAGGCAGAGTGTGGAATAAAGCAAAGATCCCCCCCTCACACACACACACCAACCACACCACACCACCCCTACCCGCCCACCTGGCACAATCGCTTAACTCCGGACCAAATGGTCCCCATCCTAATCACTGCAGTAATCTAGGTAGAGGGGTGCCTAATGTTTTAGGAATGTGTGTAGATGCAATTCGTTTGTATTGCGGAATGTTACGAAAGTTCTATTGGTATGGTCAAACGCTAAATAATGTGACAATATATCCTCCCATATTCCTATAATTGTATGTTAATCTTTAATTCAATTATTGTGAATTTGTGCCATACTAAAACTATGACAAAAAAAATACGTTTCTGAAACCATGATAATAACCAGCTATACTGGCACTAGTTATTTCATGCATACATATACATACATATGAGACTTCCTTACCTACTAGCATGTAACCGTGAACTATCATTGATTGTTCCATTCGGTGGGTGGGAATTTAGGATAAACGACAAGCAAATCATATTGTGGCTTGACATGCAACAACAGTGCACATGCCAGTATCGTAGGGAAAGACCGCTCTCGTTGGATACAATATCCTCCCCACTAATACCCAAATATCTCTTTCTTACAAGCCTAATATTTTAGACATAAAACATACTATTTTGTACGTAGGCAAAAAAACTAAGTGGGAATGTAATTTGGACTTCAGTGCCCGCTTATACGTCTATTGAGAGGTACTTGTTGTATGCGGATTGTCTTGTGGTTGCCCTGCAGAAAATTGTTTCCTATTCACCTACTTATCTCATCGCTTCACGGGAGGAAAAGCTAGAAAGCTGTCTCGTATATTATGGAGACTTGAAGCTTCTAATCCCTCTCTCGGAGTATAGTAACGAGGAGGCGCAACTGGCATTATTCAATCAGTCCATAGGGAATGGAGGAATTGAGACATAAGATTCAGTAATTATCGTTGTCCCTCTATACAAATAGGCCTGCCGTAACTTTTCTTTCTTGTAAATGTAAAACTTTGTGATCTGTGGCAGCAATGCATCACATGGGACGTCTAAAGGTCTCTGTTTTATGTTTACTGGGAATTTGTCTCTTGTACATTAAGTTTAGAATTTGTTAATGTATGTTATAGTCTATATTGATTTTGATGGAATACCCATTAGAAACCGTACTGGTTCAGAGATTGATTGAGAAGGGTGAATATAGTAAAGGTACATAATCGAAGTATTGGAAACAAAATCATACATTGTAACGTCTCATGAAGTATACATGGGATGGTCGGTTAACGAATGCTTTGATTTAAAACGATGAAAAAAAAATTAGAAAAATATGTTTTCATGCATTATCATTTATGTAGACAAATGAATATGGTGGTAAAATACCAAGTTGTTGCATTTGTTTGATCCTATTTAGCAAACTCACTATGAATATAAGCTGACCCTTGTTTTTCTGTTCCCGGGGAAGCTGGAAAATATGGCGGTATTACGCTACGGTTATACATAGTGCATGTATACAATCTTCCCTGTCATTCGTATCGTCTTTCCTTTTATCAGTTGAAACCGAGTTAATGACTTGCCACAAATTGTTCGATTTTCTGTCTATCCCTTTACGGAAATATTTGTTGATATCATGATATTAATATGTGGTCCTTAGTTATAAGACCCATTGCTTGTTCTGCCCCTAGCAATATAGCCATGATACCACGTCTATCATCATTGACATTGCACTATTATGCCATAGTGTTCTATATAACGAGCCAAGTGACATAGAATCAAGTATGTATTTGAGGGCTATCTGCAAATCATACCAGAGAGTGGTGTATAGAGGATCTACCATTTTGATTTTACCCTGGAGCTTTTCGACCGATTTACAGGTATGTTTTTATACACGCAGCTTAATCTGTGTCTATAAAGCTTTTGACTAAGGTAAAACGTGTTCCGCAGTAACCGCTTCACTTTAAGTACCTATTGAATCCTGATACAATTAATAAAGCTATATATATAATATTAAGAGTTTCCTGCATTCATTGTAGTCCCATAGCGGTTTTGTAATATACACGAATACGTATTTGATCTGAAGGGAATGTTCCGATGAGATTTTCCCATGCCCCCAAACCGTATAAAAGCTCATAACGTGTCCCATTTGATCTCTTTATGAATCTATTTTCTATGGTACACATACATGTATCTATACAACCAAAGGGGGTGGCGAATTGAGCTTTTACAAGGCGGTATCATGCATCCCTGTGATATGAATTTCAAACATGCAAGCTTCAAACAGATCGTGTAGACATTAGCTTCCGACACCAAGCATATATGTGAATGGCATATGAGCGTTCCATAATATTGATATCGGGTAAGGGTTCTAGTTGATGCCTTATGCAGGACATGACATATGATACCCCCCTTTCCTCTGTCACGACATGTGCTTGGTATACTTTAAATGATGACTCTGCATTGGATGCATCTTCCTGATTCATAATGTCCTACCATGGTTGGGATGTCATGGCAGACAGTCACTCAGCTCAAAGACTTTAGGAGGCTTTAACGGGGGAAAAATGAAGCTGCCTTGTTTGACGGGTGCATGCAATATTACTCATGAATATACGTTCGCTTTGCCTTGTGATGTATTGTCAAAGTATGGGTGTATATTTTATATACGTTTGCCCACGTTAGACATGATCCTTTGCCAAACTTGGCTTTGCAATCCATGCGCAAAATATGTTACATTTGAAGTACACAAATATGAAGGTGGCGAGACATGGAAATTTAATGCAAAAGTCGATGTGTTTCATGAAGTCACTTAATTTTGGCGGGACATGAAAATTTAATGCACAAGTCAATGCGTTTCATGAAGTCACTTTATTCACATTTATAATACACTTATTCGCGTTAGCGTTTTACTGTGGATTTAAGAGGAGAAGACATAGATATACTGACAAACGTGGCCCCCGACTGTTTGAGCCCCTTTTTCGCCCCCTTCTCCCTTTTCCTGCTGTTCCTATTCTATTCCTTAACCTAGAGAAAAGTTTCGGACGTTTACCTAGTGGTCCAACATTTGAGTTTATAACTCCAAAGCCATTTGTATTTCTGTTTTCGGCACAATGGGTCACATCAAACGAAGTCATTAGGGCAATCATCACCTGACTAAGAACTTTACCCCTTATCAGATCAGAGGCCGGCCCTTTACCCCTTATCAGATCAGAGACAGGCCAGACCAGGCCAGACAGGCCAACAAGCCCAGGGCCAGCTCAGCTCAGGTGGTGTTTCCCCAGTGTCACCACAAAGTCATAAACTCCAGATGTCCACAGTCCAGATGTCAAACTTTGGAAATTAAAGGATGTACAAAAATAAGTCATGTGTAAATATATTCTCCTCAATATAAGAAAACTTTTGGTCTTTATTCCATAATTCTATCTTGTTTAGAAGCCAAGATAATAGTTTATACATTAAACCCATGTGATGTGGTCCCACTGTGGAGGAAGGAGACTAACCCTAACCTTGCACTCATCTGACCTTGCACCCTCCAACCCTCCATCCCTCCTCCTCCTCCTCCTCCTCCTCCTCCTCCTCCTCCATCCCTCCCCCTCCTCCATCCCTCCTCCTCCTCCTCCATCCCTCCTCCTCCTCCATCCCTCCTCCTCCTCCATCCCTCCTCCTCCTCCTCCATCCCTCCTCCTCCTCCATCCCTCCTCCTCCTCCTCCATCCCTCCTCCTCCTCCTCCATCCCTCCTCCTCCTCCTCCTCCATCCCTCCCCCTCCTCCTCCATCCCTCCTCCTCCTCCATCCCTCCCGCTCCTCCTCCTCCTCCTCCATCCCTCCTCCTCCTCCTCCTCCTCCTCCTCCATCCCTCTTCCTCCTCCACCGCAAATGTCATTAAAATCCCATCAGAACGAACATTTTTTTTTTTTCATTTTTTTCCCATCTACATTGTCTAGGGTCTTGCTCCGAACCGCAAAATGCCATTGAAATGCTCCGAACCGCAAATGTCATTAAAATCCAATTAGGACAGAATTTTTTTTTTCATTTTTTTTTTTTCATCTATATTGTCTAGGGCCTTGCTCCCAACTGCAAAATGCCATTGAAATGCTCCAAACCGCAAATGTCATTAAAATCCCATTAGGACGGAATTTTTTTTTTCATTTTTTTTTTCCATCTACATTGTCTAGGGCCTTTCTCCCAACTGCAAAATGCCATTGAAATGCTCCGAACCGCAAATGTCATGAAAATCCAATTAGGACAGAATTTTTTTTTTCATTTTTTTTTTTCATCTATATTGTCTAGGGCCTTGCTCCCAACTGCAAAATGCCATTGAAATGCTCCAAACCGCAAATGTCATTAAAATCCCATTAGGACGGAATTTTTTTTTTCATTTTTTTTTTCCATCTACATTGTCTAGGGCCTTTCTCCCAACTGCAAAATGCCATTGAAATGCTCCAAACCGCAAATGTCATTAAAATCCCATTAGGACGGAATTTTTTTTTTCATTTTTTTTTTCCATCTACATTGTCTAGGGCCTTTCTCCCAACTGCAAAATGCCATTGAAATGCTCCAAACCGCAAATGTCATTAAAATCCCATTAGGACGGAATTTTTTTTTTCATTTTTTTTTCAATCTACATTGTCTACAACTGCAAAATGCCATTGAAATGCTCCAAACCGCAAATGTCATTAAAATCCCATTAGAACGAAATTTTTTTCTTTTCATTTTTTTCCCATCTACATTGTCTAGGGTCTTGCTCCCAACCACAAAATGCCATTGAAATGCTCCAAACCGCAAATGTCATTAAAATCCCATTAGGACAGAATTTTTTTTTATCATTTTTTTCCCATCTGCCTTCTCTAGGGTTTTGCTCCTAACCGCAAAATGCCATTGACTTTTTGATTGAAAATTCTGATTTTTCGATTGACTATTTCGACTTTCCGATTGACTGTTCTGACTTAATGGTTGACTATTCTGACTTAACGATTGACTTTTTGATTGACTATTTCGACATTATGATTGACTTTTCTGACTTTACGATTGACTATTTTGACTTTTCAATCGCCTATTTTGACTTTTCAATTCACTATTTCTGACTTTTTGTTTGACTATTTCGAATTAAAATGATTAAAATGACTTTTTGATTAACTATTTTGACTTTTTGATTGACTATTTTGACTTTTCGATTGACTATTCTGACTTTCGATTGACATTTTTATTGACTTTTCTGATTGACTATTTTGACTTTTTGATTGACTTTTCTGACTTTTTGATTGACTATTTCGACTTTCTGATTGACTTTTCTGACTTTCTGATTGACTTTTCTAACTTTCTGATTGACTTTGATTGACTATTTCGACTTTCTGATTGACTATTCTGACTTAACAAATGACATTTCTGACTTTTTGATTGACTTTCTGATTGACTATTCTATATATGCCCACATTTAAACGCCACAAGGATATATCATGAGTGAAATCGAAATATAACTTAATGTAATTGTACTTAGTTTCATGACCAAGTAATAGAATAATACTTAGGATATATCATGAATGAAATCGAAATATAACTTAATGTAATTGTACTTAGTTTCATGTCCAAGTAATAGAATAATATTTAATTTTCACTGGTCAAATCAATAAGGCCACCAAAAATAGGTGTGTTTCCGATTACCCCCACCACCAACCCCCTACATAGAGAAACATTCCCCTCCCTGCCTTTTTTTGGCCTAAATTGAAAACATCCCTCTTTACCAATGTATAAACACCCCACCTATTAGCTAACGCTGTGTTGGTAAAAAATCCAACACTCCATCAGCCTCATTCCTCTCTTGTTTCTTGTTTATGTCACATAGGCATGACCTGAATGCACATGCATGTCTTCATTCAACAGGAAAGAGAGTTCTCTTTCAATTCAATTGTAGAACGATGGTTGTTTTAGGTTTAACATTTAAAGCCTAGGGATTTAGCAATGGCATAGAAAATTCATTGTCACTTACAGATGACGATCTGCTGAAAAAACATTTTGCATTGCGTGTCATCTACTGCTTTCCCAATTTTCATCATATAGGCGTACGAAAGGCGATATTTTGTGTTTCCACGATGACATATACCATATAGCATGTACCCCACACGCACGGGAACATCATTTTTGTTGATTTTGCTTTAATTCTATACAAAAAAGGAAATGAAATTTTGCTTATCACTGATTTCTGATTAATACCTGGAGTATCCATGGAACAGTCATTCTATAACGCCAACATTTTGAAGAAAATCATATGAATTTTTAATATCCAGCGATTTATATATCGGTTCATAATGATTATAGGTAAACATTGGGTCCTTAAACATTGGGTCCTATATATGTATAGATACGCCAGTAAGAGATGCAATGGTGGCTGTGACATCTTACCGTTATATGAGATGTACTCTGTTGAATACTTCACCACGTTAGAGCGCTAAGCAGTGCGATGATATGTTAACGTAGCTGTTTGTCTGGAATGTTTTCATGTCGTTGAAACAAAAGCTATCCTGGACTGAGGTTTCACCCTTGCCATATGTTCTATGCCAATGGCAGTATTGATTCCTCGCTTCCCCCGATTCCATTACAAGGAGCTCTTTCTTCTGTTTTATTTTTGTGACCTTTAAAGGTTTTGAATCCATTTGCATTGCTGGGAAATATCCCCAGCGGCAAAGCCCTTTTGTTCGCGATGCAAGTAGATGTTGCCTTGCTTATCGATTGTCACCCTGGGATTGAAATAAACTGTATAAACTGCTTTAGATCATGATGCGAGAGAATATGTAGTTGGTCACTTAACATTCGCTTTCTGTATTAAGATATCGGGAGATTTCATGCCAACCTTAAAAATATTGGGCTGAATGAAAAAAAAACTTTGAACCAATGAAAGATCCATCGTCCTCGATTTATCGCCGTTTTCTCTGTTGCAAGGAACAGGACAGGGACATTACCTACCCACATTCAGATGTCGATGGCTCCCATTAAAATTTCACGACTGGTTTTGCATCCAGTAATGGGTGGAGCAATGCCGGTGGTTAGCTATTGGCAAGACTATATTTTCCGTCTCCCTATAATCGTGTCTGTTAGAATGCTGACGAAGGCTGGCTCTCAGATAGGCGCTATAAGGGCATTAGGAAAGCAATGTAGTTAACATGACGGTGTTACACTCATACTATATACTTTATGCTCCCTGTGCCCCTGGAAGTCCCCCCCCCCCTTCCCCTCTCACCCACCCACTCATACCCGACGTAGATACAATGTCTGTATTGGACTAGAAAATAAATATTATTATCTATGTAATTTGTTCATCTGTTATTTATGGAACTTGTTCATCTAGTAAATTCTATTTTTGTAATAGTATATCCCGTCCATTAATATACGTGTATACATGTACCAGTTTATGTAACACCTCGACATGTGTACACAATCCTTGGATTCAATTTTTATACTACTCATTTTCATGTCAGACCAACCCCTCTTGCCAGTCTGAAATGTGTCTGGCTCGCAACAACTTATCTTAATCTGATTTATAAAAGATCTCTGGAGACAATACACAATTCGCAATATTCGTCTAGCCGCCTGGTAAAGCTGAGCGGGTTTGTTATCTCTATCTCTCCCTGGCCATAGACTTATTACTATACTACATTCGCTCTGATTTTTCTGCCAGACAACACTATCCAGTGCCTGGCTTCCCAGACTCCGTCTAATGATTTCAAACTACCGAAAGTCCTATGGTATTTGTCCTATTGAAATTGGATTCTAGACTTTATAAGGCACCAATTCTACGTTTGCTAGTATCACTTTACGTTTACACTCGCTATAGTACAGGTTCAACTTTTAGTTAAAGAAGCACATTATTTCTTATTTTAATTTATCATTATGGCATGATAATAATCTATAGATAAATGCACTTTCCCCCAAAAATACAAACTGACAGCTATATCAGTTAAAAATGTGTACATTTGAGTTCATTTGAAAATTGAATTTTAAAAAAACTTACCCAACCAAAATGTGTCATAATTCTTTATATTCAGGCTCCTTTGTACGAATTTGTACAAACCGGCCCGTGTAATGCCATGTCTGCCAGTTTTATGCCTGGTCTCTTCCTTTCATAAAAGATCTCTAGCAACTATTCAAATTGGTTCCTCGATACTTTGACCTATACAACATAAAACAAGTGCACTCATTTCAACTGCTATTACTCACCTCTGGTAGCAGCCCTGTTCTTAACAGGCAAGAACCCAGCCTCATCGAAATGGATAAGAAACTTTATGACTTTGAATGTATAAAAGGGCTATTAGCATCGTCTTCTGTGGAGCATCGTTATTTTTTTGGGGGTATTAGGGATACACCTTTAGACTAGGTGTTGGAGTTATTTATTCGATATTACGACCCCTTCTCTCCAGACTATCGGTCATCTTAAGCATTCCGTGGTCTTCCATGGCCTTGCTGTTTCCATATTGAGGTACCCGAGCACGCATGGTGACAATACTCCCGGAATGTTTAAAAAGTGGGCGATTCCTGCCATGGGCCTGGCACAAAATATTCAGTACATCTCCATGTGAAGTACACAGCACGTACAAGACGGGATTACCATTCAAAATTGTAAACACGATGGCGTTGTAATTATGTGTTGCTGTACTTTTAGGGACACATAATAAGCTGCTCACTGAGATTTATAAAAGCATAGAACTCTAACATGCACGGCAATCTTAGGGTAATTCATCATTTGCCCGGTTCAACACTGAAATATTGACCGACGAGGGCTAATACCATTGACCTTATTGGTTAGAATTTCGCCCTCATTTTTCTATCCAGCCTAGGCCCAAACCCTCAGGTCAGATAAGAATGGTATGTCAGTGATTGGACGCCTACTTTGCTAATCGGTTTGCTGACCTAGGAGTAGGCATTCTAATGTGATTATAATGCCATTTTGCGGTGTTAACGGAATTATAATGGTACTTTGCGGTTTCTGACGGGATGCCTCCGACGAGATGCCTCCCTCCGTTTGAAGGGACTCTCTAATACTTGGGCCTACACTTTATCATCATTTTTGCTCTGCAATTCTCGCTGGTGGAAGCATGTTGCTGCCTTTAATAGCTCCTCAGAGACATATTATGTACCCTTGACCTTCGCTCCTCCTTGCAAGCTCCTCTTGTCGGTGGTATCTTGGGCCTTTCGTCAACCATAAATAGAATTCCTCAGGAAAAACCAATGTTTTACTAAATAATACTCGACCGATCTGATGTTCGATAACGTTAATTGCTAATATGATTTTATTTATTTTTCAGGTGGGTATCTGTAATTCATGTCCTGGAAAATGAGATTTTCGAGATTCATTTATTCAATTGCTACATTTTGGTAAGTACAACCACCTCTGTTGTCATCTACATTGAATCTCCCTACCCAGCATTTATTAACCATTGAAGCACCGGAGGAGGTATATATCATGATGCGGTTTGTCATTGTCATGCTGACTTCATTGTCATGTGCTAGTATTCACATGCTAGGTGCATCACTGCATGGTGGATAGGTGCATATGGCTGATGTAATAGTCTTCATCAACATAACATAATATTCTAACGGGTCATTGGAGTTATATGACTAGCCAGCAGGAAATCGATAAGTCCCATCAATTGAACTATATGATAGTTAAAAATGATGTGTGATTCGTAAAACAACAAAAAAAACAAAAAGACCCGTTGCTATACCTCCTATAGGTTCCTTATCTCATCTCGCCACAATTTGTCCCATTCTGAAAATATGATAAGACTCATATCAGACAGTGTAGAATTGTAGCCCTTTTTTTTTAAAAAAAAAGAGAAAAACATCCAAGCGAACAATGTCGGAGAGAATTAATGCTTTCCAATTCAATACCTCCCACGGATTCGAAAAAGTGACTGGTCCTACGCTTCAAAAAGTCTGATCGCAATGATCGGTTGGTTTGCTTGAACTGTCAATTGGTTTCTGGTTCCAGTCCCGCCTGGCGTCCATGTGTGATACCAATCACTGTTATAATCAAACTGGTCGTCACTCAGGCCGACTTGTTTTTCCTATTTTGCAATACATAGTAGAGCACAAAAAACAGGTTTGTAATAACATTTTTTTCTTATAAGTATTAAGCGGTGTTCTGGATTTCCAGTTTAATCTTGAAACTGATATACATTTCATAGGCTTATTTGGATTCTAATTCAAAATAAAAAGTAATTTCATAATGTATTCTAAACAAGTATGTAAATGTTATGGATTGTGCTCACGTAGTTATGTATCACGTCTTGCCTAAGACATGAATAGTTATTATTATTTGTGTGTTCACGATTTTGTCGTTCAAAGAGTATATTTTATACATCAGCGTTCCAAAGTGTATCAATAGCTCCTTTGTAAAGTAGCTCTCATTGACTTTAAGCTAATTTGTATTGTAGGGTCTTGCTACTATGTAAACAATTATGAAGAAGATTTTAGGATTCAAACTTATCTTCAGAATCACCATGAACCAAAACTTAGCTTGTGCCTTGCCATTCGTTTTCTCACCCTACTCTAGATTTCTGTCGGGTTATTTACCCTCTTACGCCTACACATGGCCCACTACCTATCCAAAAATACCCTCTGTCTACTCGTAACCATTGCCATTGTAAACAGTAAAGACGCACTGCATATATAACTCCTTTCCCCCATCATATACTATCTGAAGTTGCCCCAAAGGCGACTAAAGTAAATCGTTATTTTACAACCTGTTTTGAATATAGTTGCATTAAAAATATGATACACTTTAGTTCCAAATGATGTAATATTGCAATCGTCGCAGAAAACCTGAATGTTTCTGAGATGTCCCGCATGCATATTTCATTTTGATTATACCTTTATCTCTCTATTTTCGAACCTCTGTTATGTACTGCTGTTCTCAAAACGATGACAACTTCTGAACAGATTCATGAGCTCGGTTTTCGTCCATGTGGGTTCGTTCAATAGTGGCTTACATCATGAAATAGTCCCCCAATTTATCTGCATTCTATGGTTATGTTGTCTAGGTGCATAACTCCCAGGAGTATGAAGTTAATCATGCAGAATATAATAATGAAGTATTATTGTTTATGTACTTGGCCTCGTGTAATTGAGATGTAGAAATTATATCGACTATTTCTGACAAAACTATTAACAGTTTCACGAGAAAACCTTTTAAGATATTGTTTCGCAAACTCTTCCTTCACGTAAGTTTTGTTTTTCTCCAAGTGTCAGGAGGTTTTGAAGCATGCATTTAGTTTTTATTCTATATGAAAAAAACCATGATCTGATCAAAGGGATTGGCCTTTTTTCAGTTATTAAAATATGAGGAACATTTTAAGCCTCATTTCATTTCCCAACAATGGATTTATCGATTGATGCCAGTTCTAATACGAATGCATTAACATGCCTAGATACTATGAAAAACAACACATTCGTTATGTTGTTCTACTCCATATTAAACAACACGCATACTCAACTCTCTTGTGCATTAAAGGCAGCTTAGTCGAACTATCCTATTTTGAAATACCTGTAAAGGACAGGTTCGAATTCTTGATCATAATGTTCTTCTATATAATAGAAGGCCTTGTTGTAATAGGCTTATAATAGGCTTTCATGGTAATGAAGTCAGCTATGCAGAATAGTACACGGTTCCGTCCAGGAACTCAATATAAGCGTTCTTACGGTTTTTCCGGCGCTTGTCATAAAAAATCTTGATTACAAGATTAGTCGACTCAACTCGAAGCAATGTTTTACAGTAAATGATCAAATTAAGTCCCAATAAACTTGTACAAGTAGAAGAAAGGCGATGCTGGAAATGGGAGGAAGTATTATTTATATGGTTATTAAGTCGAAAAGTAGTGATGAAGTCGCCGTAACAGGCGCATTACTTCCATGCTGCTTTTGACATGAAATCATAAATCCTATTGTTATTAATCCTCAGGGGCACATTCATTTTCAATTCTTGGGCTAAGTGAGTGTTGTATTGGGATACACGTTTCGATATTTTAAGGGGGTAATCTCCATTGAAGGCTTATTTACCGTTAATATCTACAAAAAGATATGAGAAAAGGGAATAAAACTAGCCCTTGTGCAGTTGGAGAAGATTGCAAGGATAGGCCTCCTGCAGTCAAGTGTATACATACGTATACTGAATATGTGCAGACGCTTCCTCGATCGTTCACTATTCTACTATCTCTTTTTGAACGTGTCCAACCTCCTTTCTCAAACCATGATAGTTATAGCAGTGGTCTACACTATCTATGATTGTATACATACATATTAGTTGTGAGATTTTAGTAGGGACAATCGTATCTGAAGTTAATGTTAGTTTCTAAGGTATATTTGGCTCACATGGCATAAACGACTATGGTAGTCAGGTCAGGTATCTAGGCATTTGCTACCCGGTCAAAGGATGAACCCACTTTTCTGTACTGGTACTAATCAGTAGGCGTTGAAGTGACAGTCACACATAAACAATTGCGCTTTGGGGGCTGAGGGTGGGTGGAAGGACACTTGAGTATTATTTCTAGGTGTGAAGGGCCGTCATGCCTATGTTTGCGTGGACTTTCCCATGGCTTTACTCTTCATGACAGGCCATTGGATCAGCGAGATTTATCCTTCCCTTCTGCTTCATTATGTTGGCGCTGCTTATGTTTGTGATTGGACATAAAACATTGATGTAGCCAGGGTGTGCTAAAGCAGCGTCCGTATAATATTCATTTGTGCATGCTTGATTAATTCATGTATCCAGGCCCCCCTCGCTCTGTAGACTTGGACATACTTATTAACAATCCATTGTCTGGCATTATAATGTGTCAATGTAGCGACCATGCATGTGTCTGTCGGTATGTCTATCCATCGGTATACTGTCATTTCGTCGTAAGATATATGTTCGTCTGAATGTTCAGTCAAATAAAATCCATCCTTCTAGAATTTTAGACAGAGGCATAACAATGGTAGACTTTTGTTCAGGACCATTTTCCAATAATGCATGGATGAAATATTTTAGCGATGAATTATCATGGAAGGAAAACAGCCATGGTTGTAAACCTGTCGAGTGGCATTAAATTTGTTGCCCGTTTATCACATGCCATAAACAATAACCTCAAGTTTATGGCAGAAACGAAAAGGCTTTGCTGTATTGTCATGGATGAGTTTTTTGCCAGTCAATTCTCTTTGAATCTGAGCTATCTACGCAGAAAGATTGTTGATAATTGTCCATAGTTAATTATGCCGTGTCCAGCATCTCTTGTACTTTATTTGTTTGTTCCGCACCTTTGCCTATAAGTGTTATCTCCCTTGTCGCCTATCCTGATGTCAATGTCTCTACACTGAAATATCAGTGTTTTGGGTCGAGCAGTATGTCCAATAGGCAATCAAGATATGATTTGCAGATATTGAAGATAGGCTATAAACAATGTATGCATGTATGAAATTGGAAAGCAAGGGTCGCTATCCCATCCCTTAATCCCTGGCAAATGAAGGGCTTAAACCACGAGAGAAAGGAATGTGAGTAGGGGTGAGGGACAGAAATCACCTCAAGGATTTATAGCTTTATCATTGGCAATGCCCTACAAGCCACTGCCATATCTGCCATATTGACTTTGGGCTCGAGGGGCAGTGACAAGTCAATAAGGGCGAGGCATTAGCGCAAAGGCTATAGCATGGCAATGAGCCTGTAGCAGGCATGTGTATATTGTGTCCCCAGTCCTGGCGATGAATGATAGCACTCCATGTGCTGTACACATCTCGTATTATGAAACCTCTAGCCATTATTGTTAGTCTCTACAAAGAAAATCTTATCTCACACACCCTCTCCCATCCAGTGTCGCTCTGTCTCACTCATTATTTTGTAAACAGTAGATTATGTAATATGTTCTCAGGTTAGTTATAAAGGCAAAGCTCCCTGGATGCGTTGCTTCCCTATGACAGCAGAAATTCGGCGTCAGGCGTTCTTGTACTTTACCCAAAGCTGTGTTAAATGTGATTGTTTAGGTGTAGGCTTACATGTTTAAACATCATGATGGATGGTTTAGAAGCTTTATGTGGCAAACAGACCCCTCCCAGGAGGAAAGCTGATACTACATTCTTGGCAGGCATCTCCTCCAACCTCTTGCTCCCACCCTCCTCTGGACATTGTGCCTAGCAATCTGGTATAATGATGGCCTACATGTATTATCCAAGTCTTCCTATAATGCTGCGGTTATTGAGAGTTATAATGTTGTATCATTATCTAAGTAATCCTCCCGGGTTTCACCAATTTACCCGCTCCGGTATGTATTTTATGAATCCCTTCCTCCATGTCGTTACATACATTAGTTTTTACCGTCGGTAGATGGGAATCACCCTTCGCTCTTTGAGAAATGCATATTAAATGGCGTCGTCTACGTGCCATGCATTAAGGGTTCGTTTATATGGTGGGTACGTACTTTGTTACTAATGGAAATGTGCTGTACCTTAGAAAGTATTATTTTATTTCCGTCGTGGCAGCCATTCCGAAACCGACTTGAATTAATTTGTAAAAGCTCAGGCTCTGTTCTGTACGCAGCTCCTTACTGCAGATACTTGTTTAAATAAAATGTCTTGCCAAGTTCCCGTCCTAATTCCTTTGGAGCCATTCTCTGTCTGAGAACTCTCCACAAATATTCCATCTTGAAGTTACGGTGGGAGATACAAAAGGTTTTCGTGTAATATAATTAAAATATCTATGAAAAGCGGAATTTATTTTAATTTTCGATACTTTAACCCTCTTTTCTATTACCTCGAGTAACTTTTTCACATTCCTTAAATACGTATATTGAGTTAATGGGTTTACCTTTTTTTCAACAAAAATGTTCTAAATCTGTTGTTTGCTGTCACAATTGGATCCCAAAACAGGATTTGAATAACAAAACAATCATATCGGTTTTTACTCGCCATGTTACCTGTTGCACTCCCAAATTGGTTTGTTTGATTGGACTTTTGCGTGATCGTGAGCTATTAAAAGTCGTTTAGCTGATATGATACAGATATTGCTCGGATGTAAGTGCATGTCTTTACTCACTTTGAGATGGCCATACCATTGTAATATATATATACAGACGAGCTCATATCATGCACAATATTGGAAGTAACTTATACAAATTAAAGTGAAACTTAACATACTAAATTGGGTACATACTAAATAGGCATTAGGTTGCAATTCTCTGATCAATAACTATCAAAATTATCGATTTTTCGCCATTCATCGATAGATCCTCGTGTAGTAGGCGCTTGTTGAAGACGGCAGAATAAAGGAGGTGGGAAGTAATTTAAGTGTGGGGGATAATGACATTGGTGGGAGCATTTGTAGTGGACGGAACGTTGTTTGGTAGAGATTTCGCTTTTGTCTTTATCCTACATCATATATACTCCAGAGATCTAAATCGGGCTAAAAATAAAAATTATGAATTAAGATTAAGATTAAGATACTTTTATTTTCGAACATGTCGCTGTCAGAAAACATGACTCCAGCTAAGGGAGGTTTGCAAGTTTTCTGTTAGTTACATTGATGATTAACAGTCTACAATTCTACAGTCGTCATGGACGAAGGTAGTTCACTGTTATTTACATTGAGATTTGTCTCTTACATTAATAGGTTAAGTGTAAAGCGCATTAAGTCTTTTTATAAACATTTTCTCAGAAATAGTAATTCTTTCTTTTGTTAAACACAGTTATTCTTGAGCCTTTGGATATGTACTGTTTTTACTGAATGAAATATTGGTCTGACCATATAAGAGTTTTCTTTGCTACTGATTTAAATACTTTCGGGTCTTGTATCCCATGAGCCATATTGATGAATAATACAAATCAATGGATGATATGTTATGTTTTGAATCAAAATCAAGTAATCCCCCCGACGTTCATTTACTAACCTTGTCTGTTTCATCATTGGATGGATCATTTCATTTTCAGCCGCTTATAGCTCTATCATTCAAAAGACCCATGTCTACATTTTGGATTAACGACTCATAACTCCTGAGCCTGTCTGGTCAATTTCCGCACTACCGAATGAATGTACCGAAGCTTTTTAGAGCCCCACTCTCTCTGTGTTATGATTGAAGTGAATCCTTCAGAATGTGCGTTCATTTCCTTGCTACAAACGATCTCCCTCGAACCTTGAACTCTTATCCAATACCCTTTTCTCTCGTGATATTCGCCCACGGGCTGGGGCCCCTGAACTAGAGACCTTATGTCGTAGGGCACCCATTGCCTCCGAGTATCTCCCTCTTTGGCAGACACCGAGAGAAAATAGCTGCCTTTCTACAATTGCTTCCCTGGTTCCCAGCGGCCAATTGTCTGGAAATGGCCCATTGACCCAGAGTGAGTACGGAACATTGCCTGTCCCAAATCCATGCTTTTATGCACTACTTAGGGAGGTACCAGCGCGTTTAAGCCCCTTCAATAGGTAACTGTGTGAGACTAGCATTTGGGAGCCATCTTAAACAGCCGTCTGTGACCCATAGCTTCCTGTTCCCAATTAGCGTTGCATCTTTTTGCCAAGCTGTAAAAGAAGTCCCCAAGGCCTGGCAGTAGTGATTGCTGAACCCAGACTCAGACATGAAAGATGGCCAGAAATCTTTATTGTGATTATATGTGGCTCTTTAAGTGCTGTGTATCTGAATTGTTTTGCAAGTCTGATTTCATTGAAAACGTAACCTCTGACCTATCACTTATTCAGATAGTGTTCTTCATCCTTTGTTATGCGCGTTCGGGATAGATGAGGGATGAAGCTGCCTCATCTCGTCACAATGCACTATAGAACAAAATAGTAAATATTTCAAATAGAAGGGATTTGCAAAGATCCCTGATTGAACCCAATGTTATAAGAAGGGATAAGAATCCATCCAGTCTTCGATTCTGCAGTCCCCCAAAGAGTGATCAGAGATGATTGAAATGACTTGACTCCAAACTGATTGAAATTCCGGTATGGGAAAAAGACCCGGTGCATTAGAGGGCATTACGTTTGTTCGTGAGGGATCTGAATCATCTGCCAAATATTGACTGGTGTGCACTTGGGAACCCTTTAACAGTAAGGACGCAGTATGGGAACACGACGCTGGTTCCGTGCAACTATCATTTCGGCCAGTCCGATCACAAAGCTTCGTGAGATGCCAGAGTAGCCCAAATATTGTAGTTCAGAAGAAGTCCTGAAAGGAAAATAACCACATGGCAGCACCTTGGCACGTCTGGGGTCAATTCATTCTCAGAGGCTTTCTTGTCGTAGAGTGGCATGTGTTTGTGTATACAAATCTCTTGTTAAGGGGATGCAGTTGATGGATTAGCGATGGGAACATATATCATTATTTAATAGTGATATTAAGGTCTTTGTGCACCATTATATTATGTAGTTTGGGTGTTGTACGTATCTTGCAAGAAATGCATCCACCTTTGAGACTCGGTGACTCAGATACATCAGGATCTTTCACAAATATGTTTTGTGTTGGAGGCCATTGATTAAAAGATAAACATGGAAAATTCGGCAGTTCCTTTCCTCTGTTCAATGCCCAGTGTTCTGTTTTCTAAACCAAATAGAATAGTACCTCGCTGGTATTAAGGTGCCTCGCTAATAAGTTTCACTAAGTCTTGTATATTGGCACTGGCTCTAAATATCATTCGTGCAATTCTTCCTCTTAGATCGCCAAGATGTCTATATCTTGTCTCGATTTAGATTTTCGATTGTTTTATTTGATTTATTTTCATCAAATCAGTTTAAGCTATTCCATCCAATATTCTTACCTAGGTAGTCTGCCTCTATTTTTTTTACGTTGCAGTTGATATTTTAAATTCCGTGAATAGTTGTGCCTCTGTAATAATGTTTAGCATCAGCTTTCATTATTCTTTGTGTTGTTTACAGGGTAGACAGTAATTCATGGATGTCTTAATGTGGGCAGGCATTACCGCCCCCTGGAGGATTAGTGTAGTTGGACGAGATGGGAGCAGATTATCTCATAATGTGGCACTTGCAGATAGCAGTGAACTGTTCCGAAAGAGCCAGGGCAAAGCAAGCAGTAACTGAATGGATGGAGTAACTCAATGGAAATAGTGTTAACTCTGAAGGGTTGAGATACCAAGGGAATTGAATTTGATTATATAGCTGTCGGAACAGGTCTGAAAGCTGAAGGTGACCAGGGGCATCTGGAGAAGTCCTATCTCACTCTCCAAATCGGTGTCTGACAAAATCTACTTCACTTCAATTCCACCCATTTCATCCATTTCTCTCTATATATTCTGAGTAGATTCAATCCTCCCCTTTTTGTAATGGTTTGTGTATGTTAGATTGTTGCTCCCGGAGTATATATATATACTGGCGCTTTTATTGATTCAAACCATTGCAAATATATGCCGTTCATAAGCTTTATTTCGAGAGGAATTTTCATGATCTATTTTCTACGTGAATCGATGACTCGAATATAAACCAGTTGTTAAGAATACTGCTGACAGTGCGGTCGGCATCTCGTCAGGAATAATTCTGAAGATGTCCGTTCAGTATGTTAGAGTATGAATACAGAACTTATGTCTGCTTATGTCTGCTCCATCACGTTATAGTCTGAACACACCACAGTATCCTCCACATAATTACAGATTCAACTTCAACGTCTAGGTAAATCTCAGTTAACTATAAAATGATAAAGAAGCGTGTGAAACCCTCGTATACTTGTGCGACATTCTGATAAATTCGAATGGTCAAGAAGTATCGGCGGATGAATATGAAATATCAGTGAAACATTCCTGTGCATGACGCCTATTAGATTACAGAATTAAGTTAACTTATACAAACTCTATTGCCACTTGCATTCTGGCTGCATGCATGACATGCTGCAATCATTTTATTTGTTCCCATCCCATGTATAATCCCATCCCAGAATAAGCTGAATTAATCAATTGTATAGCTGTCTGCCATTATGGGACATTTCTCAACCGGCTACTCTACTGTCCTCCCACACCTAACCATTACTCTGATTTACTATAACGTGTCCCCTTTACAATCTAATCTTGCTAAGAATGGGTTTGTGCGGTGGTTGCTGCTTTTGGGAGCTTTCAGATGTATCGTACTCCTTTCATCATTCTATCTTTCAACGACCTCTCCCATGTATGCGACTCCATGTCTGCTTTCACCTTAAGCTGAAAGGACGCTTTTTGAAGGGAACTGTCGGGCCTAGGTCCAAAGCTTTCCACAGTAATTATTTTCGGAACTTCTATAGATTGTAATATTCCGGGGCTAACTGAGAAAAAAATAGCCCAGAGAATCCTTTATTCTGTCTTCAGTTAGATAGATGATGCTTTGTGGACACGTGAATAGTTTAACTTAAGGGCTTCTCCAGTCAACGCTCGTGGCTGTTACAATAAAACCCATACATGGAAAATATGAAATTTAGGGTATATATAATATATATAATATACGACACAAGGAGGTATAACAATATGCTATGTTCGGTAAAGCTTGAGACTCGGTGGGTAATTCGGTAGGGTTTTGACATATAAGCCAGCATTCAGACAAGCAATGATATATAGGCCTATCACGCATTCATGATTTCCACATAAAAACATTGAAAGTTAGCACGAACAAGGGTTGATGTACAGGTACAGTATATAAAGAGTGTTTTAATAGCATTAATTTACAATCATGATAGTACCTTATTAATATATATAGAGAGAGAATGGGACGAGCCGGCAATAATCGAAAATTTATAGGACGAGATTCGTCCACATAAGCACGATGCCGTAGGCAGAGTGCTTATGTGGACGAATGTGGACTGGCTTATGCTGACAGCCCCGCTGACAGCCCCGTTATTAGCCAAGTTATATTGTTGACATATTGTTGACATATCGCAGCCATTTCTTGAGCTACATTAATAAATCTTATATCATTCAATAGAGAATTTAATGCTCTATTTAATGATGGGATTTTTATTATGTATTTCTCTAATCATAGTACCAGAATCACGGGTGGATTACCGATCGCGGGGATTTGTTTACATCCTTCGCGGAGAGCCAAAGCTCCGCGAAGCATAAAACAGAGCTATTTTTAGACAACTACATTCATATAGGACGCGTCCTATATGACTATTTTTATATCACCCCACTTATAGCACTTCTCATATAGCATGCGCATATAATAAAGATCTATATTTATTGTTGGTTGTCCACATGGCTGATCTGGGTGGTGCAGACAACAGGGCCGAGGGATATTTTCAACCCTGAAAGGAGTTCATGTTATCTCTTAGATTATTTTGTATTGATAAATAAATATATATATATATGTATAATACAAACATCGAGGACATTGAACCACTGATGTGAACTGAGCAGAATGAATCTCACTGTCCTGTATTTTACTATTTACATATTCATTGCTATTGCATCATTTCAAGATATCGATTCCCCCTTGGTTGATCCCAGATCGGCCGTACAAATAGTGACCTGTGGTAAAATGACGTCGAGGTTTGCCTTCCAAGGTGGCTGGCCAAAGCTGTATAGAGCATACCGGGGAATGATTTGTCTGCTGGGGGATGAGTTTCCTAAGTTTAGAGTGAAAACCTCTCACCATTTGTTTGAGTTGGATTCATGGTCAATTTTTGTGGGAAAATGTTACGTGTATAATATCTATCTCGGAGATTTTGTAGATACGAAACATTCATCTAAATCTTATCATGGTGAATCCTTTTGAAATTTGCGTTTGTAATGGCTTCCTGCCCATTGTTCTATTCCTAGATATTCTTAGGAAATCGGAATTTATTAGATGGCAACTGGTTTTACAGCCATGGCTAGCATCTCATTTACCAGCCTCACATCCTTTTGTATGAATCGTCTTAGGGATACCTGATACACAATAAATACATGGTTCGTGTAAATTTAGTTAAGATTAGTTAGTTGATTCTAGTGGTATTTTCAACTTGGATATGTGTCAAATTTCGTATATTTTACGCTTCTACAGTCAGTCTTAAATTTCGGAATTCGCTCCACCTCTACAAGATGTGGCACTGCTTCCAAGGGTGAAAGAATGTAATCACAAGAAAAGTTACCCCAAGTATGGGCCAACCATACAGAAGCTGGAGTTGACGCTCCATACCAATTAACATTGAAATACCGAGTTAGTCTAGACCTACTACATCTATTCCCGTGCCCTATATATACACCTCACACCGCGCTTCTATCTATAGGTAGGCTAGACCCATAGAGCAACTAATTGACAAATACATACTAATTACCTATCTACGTAAATGATGGAATGTGATCGATGAACTGGACAAAAACTAGATAATTACCCAACGCATGTTGATATTATTCAGCCTGGTGGAACTGATTATAAATGCCATATTTAGAATAGTTCTGGATTGCTCACTTAAGTCGGGAACAGCATTCCCAAAGCTCTTTCTTCATGATGTAATTATATTGCTTCGTACATCAAAGAGCAGAAATAATTGCTCCATAAAGAAGGCTCCTAGAAGGTGCGATTCTAATTCGTGTCTAGATGCCTTCGATCAGTGTAATCCACCACTTGGTGGTAGCTCAGTTATGTTAACGGTTTTCTGTGTTCGTGAAGTATCCTATCAGCCTTGTTGTTCGGGGCCATATCACTGACTTCATGGCTTTGTCTTTCTTTACATCATCATGATTATGATATTTCTTGAATTGGTTCACCTATGGGATGGATATCCACTCGCTCAACTTATTTGACTAGTTGGTTACTGAACATCTTTTATCCTAAGTATACACGATGAAGGGGCACTGACCGATCCCTTTCCTCTCCATCATATGTCGAATGTGTTTCCTTTATATGCCTCTATATGTCAGTGTAGCTATCCTCGCCTCTGACAACTGACTTGGGCATTCTTAGGTGTATGCGAATACCATTCATCTTACTGATGAACCTAGCTTTTCTACAATATTCTTAAAGTATGTTGTTGTAGTGAAGTTAAACCCTTCTGATTGCCGGGGAATTTATGCGAAAGTTTATCATACTGTTTCAGAGTTGGCACATAAAATCTCCATTTAGTATACATCTATCTTATTTGCCCCTTGGTGGAATATTTGCACTATCATCACCATACCTATTGATTATTTGCATGCTAATAACGTATACATACATGTCAATTCCAACTGTATGCATTTGTCTATGTCAATATATATGAAACATTACTGGAGTAGGATCCATTTATAATATATACCACTTAGTGGAGCCATTGATCAGCCCTGGTCTATGTTACCAAGACGCATTGTAGAGATGACGACCGAAGAATGGCTTCTACTATCGACTATAAGTCGCACCCTATGAATCTCTTATACCAAGCTTTGTCAACTTGGCCAAGCCAATAGATTTGTGGGTTTATAGTGTAGTTGTCTGTATAACAATGTATGAATGGGTCGAAACTGCAGTGTGCCGTGTGGTTGGACCCTCATATTATAGATATTTTATATGATAATCTTGACAATGTAATTAGCTCATCTTTCCAATTTCAATTGCTTGGGTCAAATGCAATTGGCGAATTCTATGTCAACGAAACTGTTTGTCGAATTCAGTTTAGGTCCCATATATGAGCAAATCCACCATTTGGTCGTCATTTGACCCTAAAATCGCATTTTGCTTATTTGAATGGGAAAAAATGATTGAAGACATTTTTTAATAGTTTCATCGTGTCCGCTCACCTGAAATACATCAGAATTACCCCCTATTTACATAGTTTTTCCTAAGAATTTAGGCATAGAGGGGCAAAAAACTGGATTTTAGGGCCATAAAATGAAGAAAAATCAAGGGAGGCTCAATGAAATACTGGAAATAAATAAAAAATATTGAGTCAAACATAGTTGAAACTTATTTTACCATTGCGCCTTGACCCTAGCAACTCTATGATTTGTTTTTTATTCATTTACTATGGCTCTTTGGTATAATAAGAATGTAAAAATAAGTTGGTAAGTCAAAATGTCAGCGTCACGTGTGGGATATAAAATCCAGCCCTGGAAAAAATTTAGGAACCAGGGGTGAACAATAATACCTAATTTTGATAATTCTACATGGACTTGAAATATTAAAAATAAAGCAGTTGGGATATCTGTTCAAACTTTGGAATACTAGGTACCAAAGTAAGAATTGGGCAGCTCTACTGTCAGCGTCACGTGAGTATTATTACTCTACCCCATTTAATAAATATTAGGAATTAATAATTAATAATAGCCATATAGATGAGATGTCGCACTTACTTCATTTCAAAAACCAGAAATTCACTCAGGTATTTCTTGATCGGAAGGTAGGGTAGGAAATGTGTCAGCGTCACGTGTGTATTCCACACGTGACGCTGACACTGACGCCAACACTGACACTGACAATGAGAATGAGAATGACACTGATATTGGACATAAAGAGAACTTTTTCTCTAATAATTTTGCCTCTAAATACTTAAACACTTATATATACCTTCATAAACAACCAATACAAGTATTCAAGTCAACGTGATAAGAAAACAGGGAATGAATGTTATATATTTGTGTATATATATATTCTAAATTATGGATTGTATGTGTATATATGGGCAGAGGGTCAATGCCCTGTGACCCCTGCCGCTGCCATTATATGCCATTACTGAATCGTTATTTGGCCCTAACTTTTCTTCTAGTTGGAATATTTTCACAAACTAAAAAGCGTTATGACCCTTATATCGAGACCTATGAAGTACAAGATAATTCAAAATAATATGTGCATATTTTTTTTATTCATTTCTAATTTAGATCCTCATTTATGTAGATATATGTACCATTCTCCTGTGCACTTACAGCAGAGCTCCCGTCACAGTCTCTACCAAGCTGCCCTAACTACAATATTCATTATTAACTTTCCCAATTTCGTCTATATTATCAGCAATATGCCTAGTTTATGTACGAACAAAAATAAATCAATAGAAGCAATTTTAAAAAATTAAGAATTTTCAGTCCCGCATGACCAAATGACGACCAATTGGTGGAATTGCTCATATATGAAAGTAATTGAATTACTTATTAGTCATAATTTGCTGTAATTATGGGATACACAGGTTAATTGTGCAATACGCCTTGGAAAAGAAATATGTCCAAACGAATATTTCAGATTTTGACTAAATTTTGATGCAAAGCTTCTATTTCGAATTAAGGTACATGCACGTGCCAGTAACTAAAACTGACGTGTAAAGATAAATGGAAGACTTGGATATGCGGTGCGGGATTGGCGCATTATTCCTGTCTGAGTGAGGTAGTATAGGGAACTCCCTCATTTGGTCATGAAACCAGACAGTAGAATGAATGGGATCCTATGCAGTTAGTATCTCCAGTTGCCATATTCCTCACCGCCAATCAATAGGCCACTGCGCCTACAACCAATGTCGCCGGAAACTATGAAGCCAAAATACATTGGCCTCGTGTCTTCCAATATTCGCCCTCAATGTATCCTCTTTGACAGGTGGCAAATGGTACGGCCACAAGTGGACAACCTGGCAGTCGAAAGACGCAGTAAATAATAAATTACTGTAAGAGCAGACACCTTTGTGTGCAATTTTATCGAGCTGCTAGGAGTTCAATCCCCTTCTAAGGACGTCATTCTTCTTGGAATATTTATTTGGAAATTTACTGCCATTATATTCATAGTTGCATCAATTTACCAGCACATTTTGTGAAAATTAAAAATAAATTGACCCATACGTATGGGTTTTTAAAATCTTAAACAAAGCTGTTTTAATTAATCGTCATTGGGGGAGGTTTACAAGTTTTGCTTATCTTACATATTGATACAATAATTTTCATAGCAAGCTTCTTTAGGTCTACTGATTAAATAGATTTTAACTTTAAGATATACGCACCCCGTAAGCGGTATGACTAAAAGACGCACAGCACCGAAAACCCACACAGCATCCGCACAGCACCTGCACAGCCGTCGCTACTTGCGCGAATAACAATAGACGTACCTCTTCACAGTTTTTCACATGAAATATTCAATTTATAACGGAGATATTCTAGGACATCGATAATGATGGGTGGAACTCAAAAGCCAGTAAATATGGGATCGAATAGTTGAATAGTTTTACTGTAATTAACTGTCGAAGTTGCAAACACTTGATGTTTAAAAAGAAGCCTGGACAAGAAAAGCGCAAGAGGACAGCAAAGACAACTAGTATGAAAAACCACTATACAATAAAATGTGATGTGTATTACATTGTATGACAATGTATAAACATCTAAGTTGAAATTGATATTGAGAGATACCTGATTTCTGATGGTAAGGGCACAGGGGAAAGGTGCATATTCCTAGGGAAATGAGTATCTAAATTAGAAATAAATAATACAAATGTACGCATAATGTTTTAAATCAGTTTGTACTTGATGGGCCTTTATATAAGGGTCATAACACTCTTTAGTTTGTGAAAATATTCCAAATAGATCAAAAGTTGCAGCCATTTAAATAACCATTATTGGTAATGGTAATGGCAGTGGTACAGGTCACAGGTCATTGATCGTCTGCCCATTATACTCATATAACCCATTATATTTAGAATATACAAAATTTTAAATTATTCAAGGCCTATATTTATAACATTCCAAAAATGATTTAGACCCCCGTTACGGCGACAGGGGGTTTCCAATTAAATCAAACTAACATTAGGCCTATTTCATAGAAAAATTGATTAAAAAGTTAACTAAAGTGATTTTTTAATCCAAACAACATTATTTTAGAATAATGAGTTTTTCACCGAAATAACTGGTTAATATTTTTAAACAATGGTTTGGATATGATACCATTGGGTTTTTTAGACGTGCTGGCACAAAAATAAGCATTTCGTTGGGCTATGATTTAAAAAAATACAAGAAACTTTGCAGGATACCTTCCCCCTAGCCGATCTATCTCCCCTGGATCCAAAAATACTAAAACAAATAATGTCAGATAAGTATTTTAGCCTCTAGATGAGCTGCTGTTTTTCAACCCAAACGGCGCACTTTTGGTGGAATTGCTCATAATTTTATGCATATATGTTATAAGACATTAATTTGCGTTGATTCTCCTTTTATTCAGAGTATTTAATAAAGTTGCCCATTCTCGCAAAAATAAATTAAAAATAAACCCCCAGTAGTTTCCACAAATATTACAATAATATGACTGGGACAGTGATTTAATTAATCTAAATATCAAGAACTTCGACAGCTATTTACAGTAAAACTATTCCAGTTATTAAACCCATATTTACAGCCCTTCGAGATCCGTATCCAATGATTTGTATCATTAAATATCACGGTGATCAGAAGAATATTTCATGTACAAAATGACAAAGTGGTGGGTCTAATATTAGTCGCACAAGTAGCGGCGGTGCGGTGCGGAAGCTGTGCGGATGCTGTGCGGGTTTTTGGTGCTGTGCGTCTTTTAGTCAGACCCCATAGTAAGGTTATGATGTGAGGATATGATATGAGAGGTTCAAGTATTAAAAGGCTGGCTACAGTACTGGCTATAAATTCACCAACAAAACTTCTTTGTTTTATGTCGGTGTAATGTTTCAGCAAAACTAGTTTTTCCCTCTTCATATTTAGTCTGTTCTTAAAATACCAAGAGAAAAGAGCCAGGTTTTTCTGTTCAATTACTCATGTTAAGCGCGTGGCCGCATCGGACGCCTTACGAATTCCCGTTGGTCTTCACCCAACCCGAACTTGTCACCCTATCGCTTATGAACGTGCTAAAGAGATCTATGGGGACCTTCCCTCCTTCTGTGGAAACCATGTGCATTGAGGTTCACACGCACAGCGCAAACCTAACTTCAAATCGTCACTCTCCCATTCATGCTCTTCTTGTGAGCTAAAGTTGCCCGAACCCCCGGCCCGAACCTCATTGTTTCTGGGCTACCATCCCCGTGTTATTCTATCTGAAAATCTTCCAACGCGTGTCAGTTGTCCTCTCTGCCTACCTTCCATCAAGAGGGTGTTGATCTGAACGTTAGAATCAATCTAGACAATAGCACTCGAAACCTGGACTTGCCATCGATATCCTCCCTGAAGATACACACTGCATTTGGATAGGTATCTCTACACAATAAATGATTGAAGCCCACCCATTTATCAAACCAGATAGAAACCCATCATGATGAACGTATATATCACCCTGTAAGACCCAATCTCGCTCAAGGTATAAGTCTCGTGGCGCCCAGCGTGGCCGTCGGGGAGGCTATAGTTCCTGATGGCAGGCAAACGGGCGCCCCTGGGACATGTAAAAGGGCATTTACTCAAATTAAGACATCGGTAATTGGATCAGGTCAAAGGTGCCTGTCAGAGAGGCCCTGTTAGCAGCAGGCTGCTGAGATGGAGACCCATTGGCCGGTCCTTAATCTATGGCGAAAAAAGCCTGTAAGGGCCTGAACGGATCCCTATAGTGTTAGCCCTAACCCGATTTGTCTACTTGGAGTGTGGTCAGCAGCGTGGCGGGTGGGTTTAACTTAAGAGGTTTCTTATGCTGTATACTCTTCTCGCTCCTGGGTTGTAATTGGGTTTCAGGTTTCTTCTATTTCTCCTCCCCATCCCCCACCCCTCGCGTTTTTACAACCTGATTTAATGGTAATTGAGAGAAAAGGTTTTTCAATGAAGAGTGGGAATCCTTTTTTTACGGGAGTTCATTTCCAGTTGCTGGAATGTTAATTAGCAATTTGCATTCACTGCCTAAATGGCATGTAAATTGGAGGATTGCGAGTGGACTCCAAAAGAATGGAGCAACTCGCTGCCTTCCCATCGGTGCTGGAGTCTGTGCAGCAGTGTTCAAGTGTTGTGCATTGCCACTACATTGTTTCCCAGCTTGAATTTACATTTTTAGATACAAGAGTTTATAAATCTTAAGTTTTCTTCAATAATGCAGCATCCCCAGCGAATTTTACATTGATTTGTGTTTGACAAATTTATTTATTGTATCATTAAAGTTTAACATAAATAGTTAATACACTTGAAATTACAGTGTCAGGTCTCCCTGGCTGTGCCTGGCATTAATACACAACAAAGTTAAGTCATGAATGACAACAAGTTTGGCAATAGATATTGTTTTATATCACAAAGAAAGTCACGGAAACCTCAAGAAGACCATTAGTATGACACCATGCTAACAACGGCCGTCTGTATAGGACAAGCCTTTTTCAGAAAACCTTTAATATACACTGTCTCTTGGAGAAATGGATGTAGCAAACTTCAGATAGTTTTACTTACATGCATAATACATATATTTTTATTCTCATATCCATTATATGAATTTCGAGGGTGGTGATGTAACCCATCAACAAAAAGGACAGGGACTTTAGTTGAGGTTTAGTTTAGTTGTATTGGGTTCCACATTTTTATCAATGAGTATAAATATATAATGATTGAATATATGGTTGTATCTTCATTTCCAAGATTATCATGTCAGATGCCTTTAAAAGGAATGCTTTAGCACCGCATTCTAAGTACCATGTGCTCATTCCCATTCTCAATCTATTTTGATTTTGTTTTCTTCAGAAATTCAAGACAATGTTGGAACAGCAAGAGGAAGAGCTGACATCATATAAAAGCGCCAGACATGGATGCTCTGCCAGCGGAGCTGGTGATTACGACTCGCTACAAAAAGACAAACAGAAACAGGCCAAAGAGATTGTTATCTTAAGGAAAACTGTAGAGGAGATGGAACTACGGATAGAGACACAAAAGCAAACGCTGGCTGCTCGTGACGAAAGCATAAAGAAACTGCTGGAAATGTTACAGGTTAGTATGTCAGGTCCCTCTGGAGTCTCCCTTTGAAATCTTTCAATAGTGTGTGTTTGTGTGGGTCGTAATGGTTAAGGCGTTGTATTGGAAACAAAGAGGCTGGAAGAAGTCCAGATTCGAAATCCCACTGCAACTTTCCAAAACTTTCACCTCACCTCCCTGACCTCTTACTGTTGTAAAGCTTCCCAAAAATAATATATATAATGATTTTCCGATAATAAGTACAGGAATAGGACGTAGCGCTTCCGCCAAGGTCTTCCAGTCTGTCCTTAATAATAACTAACCAACCAACTACTCTTCCAATAGAGTCCATTTGGGCTACATTTACCTATTTTGATTTTAATTACTTGTAGTTAATGGTTACGCTTAATTCCATTGCTCCCATGTGGGAGTCTCTGCTTTGAGGGACGCCGAATGAATGTAAATGTTCTAGTATAGCAATTTCGGGGAGGGTAAAGGTGTTCGGTCAAAAATGGAGACTGATAAACTAATCTTTTGACCTAAAGAAAAGCCGTCGTTTTTTGTCACTATCCTCTAAATTGGCCTGTGGATCCTTCGAGCACGGTATGACGCTTTTGACTACTGTAAAGTTTCAGAGATGCAAGTTTACAGTAGTTGTACTGAAATCAGTATTTCAAAAAACATTAAAAAATTGTCAAGTCTCCTCCCAAACTCCACCATATAATTACATTTCGTCTTTTTTCACATTTTAAAAAATATCTATATTACGTCTACTTCCTCAAACAAAGTTCTCAAATCTGGAAATTTTTAAAGAAATATCTTTAGTTTAAAGGTTTTTTAAACGATTCTGTAAGATGATAGAGCCCCTCAAAATACGAATTCTCTCTTTTTTGTTGTTGGAATTGTCTGTATTGGCAAGAAATTGTCAGTATGGCAAGAACCGACTTGCTTCCATGCATAAACTTACTTTAACTTTGCTGGTACAGAGTAAAGGGCTGACAACTCAGCACGTGGAGGAGGACAGAGCGGAAGTGGAACGTCTACAACTGCGGGTATTAGCGGAGACCCAACGCGCGCGCCATCTTGAGAATGCCTTAGAAGACAAGGAACAAGAATTACAGCAGTTTAGAGAGGTAGGTTTATCACCCTTACATAATAATTGTCGGTCCTCCGTCATATTTATCGAGTAAAAAATATAAGTTAAAGCTCTTGAAGTTCATGGACGTTTGCTCCCGAATCGTGCCCCTCTTGCTAGAGACCCGTATGATAAATGGCAGCTGCTTGAGGACATGAACTTTTCCCGTTGTTGTCCAAATCGATCTCCAGTATCTATTATGCAACTGGGCGTATTGATATTGGCATGTGTTTTATCTGCTGTTGCTGTGTTGGCCTGATTCAACCTGTCAATCACAGTAAATGTACATTTCCCTCTAGGGACTGCCTCAACATTTAAAGTCAATGTGGAACTACTGGAGAAATGTATTAAAAATGTCTCTTGACTGAATTTCCTACCCTTGAAGAGGATAATAAATACTTGAGAAGCTGATAAAGTTAATGCGTCAAAAGAAAAAACGGTTTATGATTTAATAATCTACTTACTCATGTGTCAGAGGCAATGGCATGGGGTTCTTTTATCGCTTATTTTGTTTAAAACCTTAGGTGAAGCTATTTTCCCGCTGTACTTTTTGTGTTTGTGTTTCATTCGGCTTATCACTCAGCAGTTCACAAACATCCAGTGGAGACGCCTGTAAAAAAAAGACTAAATGAAACCTTGATAATGGTATCAATAAATCCTCGTAGCCATCTCCTTATTTCCCCATTGCCTGCGGATAAGTGCAGGACTGATAGGAAAACATTGGACGTGAAGAAGTAAATCCGTTGGAGGAGGTTTAAAGGCAGTTTAGAAACGGTCTGCCATTTTGATTAAACTCCGATTAAAGATCCTTAATTCAGTTCGCCTATCAGCTGAGTAGATAATTATGTGCTTTCAGCTTTATTGTAAATTCTAATTTGTGTTTGAGGGCTAATACCTGCACTCATTTTTAAGAGCTTCTATTGAGTCAGATGCTAGGCTACGCCTCATGATAAGGATAATCATGAGGCGCTCAAGTTCTCCTGCTGGTTCTTCTTGCCACTCTGGTTTTAATTCAAAGGGAGGGAATGAGCGGATTCCATCTATTTAAGCTCCTATCTACAGCAGGTTCTTGCCACTTGGTTGTATGGTGATTCTCTGTATCTGTCCTTTGTCTGATGACAATTGAATGAGTCGCACCCAAACTGTAATGGAAGATCATGCTGAATAATACATTGATGTTGGCGACGTTATAAAAATAGTTCTCATATTTAGTGGTGAAGCCATTCGATAATCAATGGAACGAATGGAGTGTGAAATATGCATTTTCGACATTACTATCCCAGAGTTTTGCTCTGTGAATACCTTACTCCCGATACTGTAATATAAGTACCAATGCGGACACTTAAGGTCTAATTCATCTACAGAATCTCATCAGCTGAAGATGACGCGATTAGTGACACGTTCCAATCCCTCTTAAAAAAATCAAAATCAATATTTATGATCCATCCCTCTTTGGGCTTTGGCGGGCGTCTTGTTTTCTAGAGCCATGTTTTCTTCTCACCTCCGAATGAATTTGTTGCACTTTAATATTCAGATACCCTTGGTGTTCGGCGTATATCTAACATAAGAGGTTTATAACCTTTGCTTTACCAACAACAGTCAATGGGGGATAGGCTGTATTGGGATTTATATCAGAATACAGGGGCACGCGGTTTATGCCAGTGCTGGAAAAGAACGGAATTAATGGAGGTAGCAATGGAGGGAGCAAGGCACGGATGCCAAATATCTAAGAAAAAAATCGTTAATTATGAATACGTGATCAAAGAAATTTGCTTTTGTATGAAAATGTCTCCAACGCAAAAATGAAACAGGGTGAGGAAGATGACCTGAAACTTGAGTAATTCCTTGCCATCTTAAATAATTTGGATTTGATGTCCAGAGGAGAAGGTCTTCCCATCCCTTATCAATCGAGTGTATGTATTATGGCCCAAATGTTATACAGAATGCATAACCATTCAACTCGCTGTTGCAAGGCATTTTAAACTGTGCCTCCTCTTTCACACCCACGTTACCAGAGCACGAGCCCTACTCTCAACCAAGTAAAATCCTTCCCACCCTTCCCAGTCCACCAACACACCCAGCTTTAGCGCCTCCTAGTCCACGCAGAGCGTACTAAAGCGAAGTAACCGATCAAACGGTTCCAATGGTCCCAGCCTCCATTCTAACCACTTTAGCGTACGTTACAAAAAAAGCTCAGCTTTTCTGCCTCCACCCTCTAATATTACCGTATGCTAAATACTGTCAGTTGCCTGCCGCCTGCCCTCCACACAACTTAAGTGCCAGTAATTTCCCTCTCATTAACGGGCCGATATTGTTTTATCAGAATGTCAGAGGTAGTCGGCAAGCACTGGAGAACCAGCAATCACCACAGGCTTCCTACTGCGCGGAAATAGGCTTTCCCTTATATTGCTTTCCATTGGACGTTTGTTACCTCTCCTTCAGTCTCTGCCTGTTCCCTCTCTGTATGTGTGTGTCAACGTGTGTATATGCATACATATGACTCCGTCCCCTGGAAGTTTTCTCAATATATATATGTAGCTTCATTAACTGTGGGAAAACATGATGCTCTCCACTGGCGTGGTCGAGTAGTGAATTGATATTCAGTTCACAAAGTAAACACTTAAAATTTGAGAATGATTGTTTTCCGAGAGAATAGAAAGCGTTTAGTTGTGTCTAGCCAGAAAAGCTTATCTAAAATATAAAAGTAGGATTGTGGTTCAACTGTGAAAGACTCGGTTAATTACTAAGTTAGATACTAGGCGTTTCCTTATACCCCTGATGATCATTCCGATTTAGCAGTTAAGCGATATGACCGCCCTAATAGAATTGTGGGTGAAATTCACCACCGGCAGCCAGAAAAAGCTAGCGACTGACTATTAGTTGGGAATGAATGGGAAATGGGAAAAGATAAATGCTTTCCAACATCATTATTTAACACTAATGCATGCACCTGTATATTACCATGTAGCTTTATATCAATGGATATGTTTATAGAGACAGTATCATTTGATATTGAGTATGATTGGGATTCATCTACTGTTATAATCATTATCAATTTTCGCTTCGAAATGCAAATTATCTTTTTAATAATGCCTTTGTTTGGTAGATTATAAAGTAGCTGAATAAACCTAATGAGGAATTGAATGGCCAGGTCCTTTCGACCGGACCTTCCTTACATCAGATTATCCCTATGAATAACTTATTCCCCTCCGTCCTCTATAAGCAATAATTCCTCTGTGGGTGCCCCCACCACACTTGTATTGATGTATTGACCTGCGTCCATAATCCACTTTGCCGCCTATTCTCTCTTGCACCATGCGGGCATCCAGTTCTAAAGAGGTTATTTGACTATTGTCAATATTTCATCAAGATATTGTTAACTTGGTGCATGCATATCGAGGATTAATATGCCGTGTGTTGAACACATATGTGTTAGCGTCTGTTGAGTTCTCTATTGCCTTTCCCATATAGTTAGACCGGGTACATGTATGATGTATTACAGCCTCATTCCATTTTATCAGAACCCAATATCGTTCGAGGAACTTATACGACGCAATAAATCTTAGGACAATCTGCCCTCAAAATCAAAATATTGCTTATCAAAATGACCAAGCAACCGATCACATATTTTTTTATAACTTGCAATGCAACCAGGCATTTCAAATAATACAAGACTGGATGTATACAGTTTGTGTACTTCACAGTTCACTGGTATCTATAGGTTCTATCTTTATGTACGAACATAAGGATTTAGCCGTGCTTCGAAGTTGCAGGACCAGAAACGGAGGATTTCCAAGCTTATGAAGCTTGGGGAGTAACACCCATCTGATTTTCATCTCCCTCTGGTTAAAAAACCATACTTTCATGGCCATTATGGAAATTGAAGTCAGAGTTATTATACCCAATGGCAAATTTGAGTCATGTGTTCACAAATGTTGTTTTCTCGTCAAGTGTCAAGTATTGATTAATATTTAGGGGCTGGGAAACCTTTTTTCCTGTAGGAATTGCCACAATTTAAATGAATTGAATTCCAAAGTAAGGTGGATATTGATTTGTGGGGGAAATGTTGACTTTTAATCAGGAATAAGATGAAATATGCATGGAAAGCTGAGCTTTCGTAAAATTCGGTTTAGAGTCTCTAACAATAATAGCTAAAGAAAATTTGAGCTTCCTTTCAAGAGAATCTTCGCTTGGAATATGATAGAAATAATTCAGAAGAAATCCATAATTTACCCTTGCGTCATGCGATGGATGCGCTCTCAAATTTTCCTATGCGTTTATCACGAAAGCTTGGTCTTTGAACCATCTGATGAACTAAGACAAGTGTATTTCTTAGACCTTTAGATGTTTGGGTCTGCTTGAATCTAGATATTAACTAGGGTGATACAACTGCACATTTCCTTGCCAGGTGCATGCTGATATTATAGTACAATGCAGAAGTTATATCATCTGAAATGGGATTATCTAATTCGGGCAGTCTTTATAATTTGAATTGAGAATGCCATATTCATAAACAGAGAACAGTATGCAATCTGGATAGGAAAATATTCCATTACCACCAAATTAAATGGAAAATTTGCCTTCACACTATTCGACCAACAATTATTTCTAGTTCATGAATACTCCATATTATCAGATGTCTGGAAACGGTGTTGTTGATGTATCATATGCACTAACATTTCATTCGCGGCGACAGATCGCGCCTTCGCGATATTTGGCCTAGTCAAATCAAATTTTCCTATGCTGTCATTTAAGTTTTTCATTTCATTATGTGCTTTACTCGCTCTTTGCGAACTGAAGAAGTGTTATCCTATGCCCCATGCCCAAAGAATGTCCCAACATTGTTTGAAGAAGGCTAGGCATACCATTAAGCGATAAATCCATCTATCCTGACCGCCTAGTGAGTAATGTCACTGCTCCCAAATCTTTAGAGGTGGGAGAACTCTAAGCACATTTTCTCTTAAAGGCCTCAGTCCGTCTATTGCTTCAAAGCCCCTAAGTGAGAGTCTAATCTACTTGGGCCTGTCGTTACTAATACCGAGGCGTCCCATACTATAGTTTGTTAGTGCGTTTTTGATGCTAACCTACACTGGCCTTTGAACACACCTAATAAGTCATATCATATAGAATACATTGCTTTAAAGTAGTCCATTGAAACAAAGCACCGATATGGTACCATAAGATATTGAACATCTTGTGAAGCTGTCTGCTGAGGTTCAAGTACACCCAGTATTTGTCTGTAGGATCAAGTATTGTTGGAAGGGCTTTAGGAGGATTGGTTTAGCGCCACCAACCGTTAGTGGCAGATCCTGCTCAAAGATGTCGTCTTGGAGAATTGTAAAATTTACCAACACCTGGGACTCGCATTCTTAGATAGATTTTCTATTGAAGCAGGTGCACGTTTGAAGCCTAGTCCTCCTTGTAATAGTGCCTTGCATTTAGGCCTTGATTGCCCCCAATTACTACATTTCCTTATTCAAGCACATGGTTACATATTGATCTAATTTGTGGCTCATTCTAATAGCTGTGTCTATACATGATTGTAATTTAAGGCTCACTAAATGTGATAAAGCCCCAAACATCATTGTAACTTAGGAAGGAAAGTCTCATTGGTGTTCATTAAGTTCATCATTAAGGTTCGCTAATCGTGGTATCCTATTTTAAAATGTTTACGTCTGTTTAGTTTTTATTATCACAATTATATTTTTTTTAAATATCCGTGAATAGAAACCAAGTTCAATGAAAGGATGTAAATTTGCTATTACTCCCGAGAGTTCCTTTTCCTGCCCCTTCCGAACTAGGCCACCTCCGAACATCATCAATCAAAGTCTAGACGATAAAAGTTTTAAATCTAGGGTAGATTAGAGCAGGTCAGTTAAACTGGTCAGCTACAGAGGTACCTTTAATTATAGTTTACCTTGACCAGGTAATTTTAGTTTACCTTGACCTGGTTTAGTTTATCAGATTGTTATCTGTCGTGCAATGAAAAATTTATTCTTTTTCCTGTTATCGATAATCACTTTTACACCCTTCTCAGTGTATCTGATACCATTTTAGGAAATATCTATTTAAATGATTATTCTAATAATCTGGTATACAGCTTTTTAAATGACCTGCCTTAGCTTTAACGTTATCATTTATTTTGTCAGTCGTCCGATAATATGTAAATAAAAGATGGTGAGATAGGGAAGATGTCACGCGCATGATACTGCCATGTGGTGGCTATTGCTTGTTTACTCAAGATCACTCTCTGTGTTCCTCGCCATGAATACATTGAAGTTGAAAGATATGGTTTTGATTCCAGACTGATCTTACATAAATCTGATCTATGGTTCAGCTTTTTCATCAATATCAGATCCATCCAGCGTCACCAGCCGGCGCTATCTAGAAGCAAAATACATCGCCTCTCAGAATATTGGGCCTGAAGAGGGATTACCATAAATGAGAGGGATAACAGAGACTGTCTGATTCGCTCATTTTTACCTTGTATGGCAGAATTATCTTGTGCTTTCGGTGAACGCATCATGTGGAATTTATTCTTGGATAATCTCCCGTTATTCCGACCGTGTAATCTATGGCCAATCTACATGCATTAGATACCATATTAGTCTACCGGTATGACATGCTCCAGCTGCATGTATGTTTTTTTTCACCTTAGCTGCTTTCTTGCTAATTAATTCTATACCACCTACTTAGAATGATGTCGGCGGCAATTCATTGTACAAGTATTTGTATGGTGTACTCTATATGGAATAGATGATTTGTTTATGAGACTAAATGGAGGTCATAATTATGACCAATAAATAACCAGACCAGCTGTTTTATAGGAGACCACCCATTCCCACCAAAGCATATATATATATATATGTGGGGCCAAGTTGTTGGATGAATGTATGCGTGGTCGTAAATAAGGTCCCGGGAACACCTATATCTTTCCACTGAGCCGGAAGGCTGAGCCAAGATTTCACGAAATCTAAGGATAATGACGAAACTAACATATGGCCGGATTGATTTGCTCTCAAGTCGGTCTTCACTCTCGCCGGAGACAAGCTTGTATTTATGCCTTTGACTCCACTCCCATCAGAAAGCAATTGATCAAAGCAGGCACTAGTAGCAGAGGGGATTCACCATGGCATTGGGTTTCAATGTTAAACGCCAGCTCATTGCTCGTACTGTAGTATCATAACTGCTGCCCTAGGTCCTTACATTCAGCTGGAAGATCTCTATTCCGCAAATACAAACTTTTAAGTCTAGAGCATGGCGGCAATTAATGCTATCTAATATGGTTGCAACTTAAAGTAAGGATAACACTTATTTAAGATTAACCTACTTAATTTAATTGAACGTTTAATGCTATTTAAATATTATATTAAGTATTTAATAAACCAGTAAGATATTGATGTTTGAATTCAAAACTTGTTCAATAATCGAATCCCTTTAATAGGTTGCCGTAATCTAGATGACATACCTTAACTGGGTTATATATAATTTGAAGAAGGACTGATACGCCCTTTCAGAGCCTACAAAGGACATTCTATTTTTTGTACATGCATGTACCAGTACCGACTCTTTGCTTCTCGTCCTGCTTGTTGATAAGGGTTTCGTTGGTAATAACCGGTTGGTCCAGAACCGAGACTCGTGAATATGTATGAGAAATTGGCTGGCGTATATTATCAGATAATCCTGGAACAATAATCTAACAATTAGATTTAGTGATGCTCATGCCTTCTTTTGTACTCCATAATCTTGTATGCGCGTATGCACTTACCATTAACCGAGCATATGCAACCAACGTTTAATGGTCGAGGGTACATTTTCCATTAATATAGTGAATATGTTCTGTGTTTCTCTAGGTTTCCAGTACATGTCCCACCCAGACCCACTTAAAGGGCCCAATATACCTGACTCTTTTAAAATGAGGCGAATTAGCTGCCTTGAAAGCTAATGGTGTCTTGAATGGTGTCTGGAAAATTGTTCGTGAGCCTAAGCCATGGCAATCATTTGATCCCCATGATTTGTATGCACGTAAAAGTGCCATCTCACATTTTAAAAAGCAATCTGTTCAAGCTTTCACTGTACGGGCGGCATGTAGAAGGACTTGGTTCATTAAAATTACTCGCAGCTAATAATTGCGTACCCATATATCATGATTGCTTATAAACTTGATTGGCATGTTTAACCAAGCTTGTTGCAGCGTGATATATGGCGATAAAAAAATTAAAGAAGGTTAATCCACTGGAGCTGGATGCTGGTATGTGTAAGGAATATCGACCATATTTAAGATGTACATATGACAATTTTTATTTCATCGTCTTAATCCCTGATTTTGAAAGCTCTAGTTCATAGCATATGTAAAAGATTAAATTAGCGAATTCTACTTGATTGTGTTCCCTGATAAGGCGTGCAAGTATTTCTAGACTACCATATGATTTGAGGATGTGTAGCTGTTGCATTTGGTACAGATCTCCACCCGTAGACTTGAATCTCTCTGCCGCCCACAACCATACTGGGTCCCTCTGAGAATAATTTGTATTCTCGCCCATTGCTGTCACCAGGAGGGAACTATCGCTGTTGGAAGCGATAGTGAGTGTATGTGCCAGGAAGAAGATACCATAATTGTCACCCCGTCAGATGGCCTTGAATAGTAGGGAAAGCCAACACAGAGACGAGAGAAAGAATCCATTCGTACTTGGGAAAAGCAGAATGTAAATGCATTGTAGATATGGATTGTGAATAATTCATAGCGGGCAATCGTGAAGTGTAACTGTCGATAAAAACTCCATTATACTATTTTGTGCGGAAGCAGCTTTTGGAAATAGTGGATATTACGACAAGATGGGTCGCATAATACCCCCACCATGGGATGGTTGAAGAGTGAGGTGATGGTTATTCTTCCATTGTCCCCATAAAAATGGAAATTCAAAACACTCGTGCGCTTGGCCACACTCTGTACTAACATTAATGCCAGACCCCTCATGACACAGACATATCCAGCGAAACAGGGGGTCTGCGACAATAGGAAAAAGTGTCGTTTTAAGGCTCATCTTGGGGAAGCCCTGTTTCCTCCTCAAAGTGGACTAGCAAAAAGTCTAGCCACTTGGTATCATTTTCATTTATTTGAAATCCGTCTAAAGAATACAGGCATTTACATTGCCTGTCCATGCTGGGGTCTTGGCAGCATTGCATTAGTTTTCAGCCTGGTCGTTTTTGTGTTGCCTTGTATGTTTTGCCTGACATCCTAGTGGCTTGCTGGGGACTTCCACTTTTATTCCTCTGGTATTGTCGGCAGGCATGGAATCTGCGAGACACTAACGCGTGTTGACCGATGATGGATGTAGTGTGAGTCTAGGGGGACAGGCCATCGACTGCCTCTGCTACTTAGGGCTTAAAGCCGATACAATATATTATCATCGATATAAAGATAAAAGGTAATCGCATGGTAAAATATATGATACATTACTTCAAAGCAAGGCCCATATTTTATATGTGTGTACTTTAACACCAAGACATTCTGTTGTTTTTTTGTTTTTTTTCCCACTTCGGTTTTGGTTGTCTCGTAGATTGATGGGTATTGTTCGCAGCTCTAGACCCTTCCTAGACTTCTAGAGATCTTTTAAAAAGCCTCGAATATGTCTAGACATTCCAAACAATTGGATCGTTTCCCAATTGAAAGAGGTCTTATTGATCAGTATAAAAATAGAAAATATTATATAGGCACCCAACTGATGCATAACTTACACAGTGAAGGATCATTTTAAGGCTGCCCATTTTACATCGAAAAGCTCATACGTGAGAATCAAAGTCTATGTGATTAAGCAGCTAATTAGGAATGAAAAATGGGTATATATAGTTTCCGTGGGCTGCTTTCTAGTGGCCTTTTTCTACTCATATCTGGGTCTATTGAAGTTGAGTCTCATGATGGATTTATCCTTGCTTACATTTATCTTGTTTTTTGGTAGCTTGTTGCCAAGACGTAATATAATTCTGGCCAGACAACTCAGTTGGATCATTCAGAGCTAAGGCAATGCTCCATTCTCCGAGTAATTGTTTCCCTAATCACCCAATTGTTAATTATTCCTGGCTCCTCTGAAATGAGGCTTCAGCACTGCTCGCACCAAGTACAATAGCATTTCCTGCTCAGGCTTTTATCCCACAGGCATTTGCATTATGAAAATAATTAACTCGAGAAACGATATTTCTCGCTAATTCATTTTCCGCCTTACAAAGAAAAACACGACTCTTACTCCGGTAATTATTCTTCGCAACCATCGGGCGTATCATGTGTGCTCTTTTAGTTCTCCCACCGCAGGATCCCTGGATGGAAATGTCATATCTTTGAGTATCTTCTTCCATGATTTTATGGGGAATGTTTATAGACCCTTTAGCCAGACCTAGCTATCATAAAATACACTTGATGTATGAAGTGATCGCCTATGAAATGAATTATAGATGTAGCCATATGGGGGAGATCTTTGGTGTGCCTACTGATAGGTGTGGGAACCCAGTTGGGACCAATGTGCCCGGGTTGTAATGAGTGAATGTCGAAGCTGGCGTAGAGTTTCAGAGTCAACCCACGTTTGTGATCAGCTATAACTGTAGGACCTGCAAGAGAGTTACGCCATTCTACCTCTCCAATGTTCCTGCTTTCATCTCCTCTTATGACTTTCTTATACTATAGTTTCGGTACTATCTCTGCTTCTGTGCATCACCCTTCACCGTTCTTATCGTTTTCTTTTCACGATAATTGACACAAGATTGAGTAATTGATATTAAAGAGTCTAGGTACAATACCCAAACACAAAATCCGTATGTCAGGGTTCATTTAAACATTAAAACCTGTCCAACTAGCATTTCTCAAGGGGCCAATTACAGATCCGCGCTAACTTTATTTTGTGTAGAATGAGGGAAATGTCCCCACGCGCTTGTAACTTGTAAGTAGCACATAGAAATGGGAGTGAAACCCAGGGTGATGGAGGGAAGTAGTACACACAAATGGTTCATATATTCAGGTGAATATTGTTGGATGAAAACATTTGTGAATATGTTATTGCCACTTGCTGCTGATTCAATTGTTAGGTGAAGTTTCGGATGTACATACACTAAAGTTAGCTTAAGATTGGATGGGAATTTCTTCGTATTCATTCCCAGAGCGTCCGATGGAATCATCTGTGTCGCCCCATACATAGCACAGCAGTTAAAAAATAAGGCATTGAGTATATCAAAGTTATTCTTAAAATACCAACTTCAATTTCTTACTTTACAGTACTCAAGTGCGGCAATGTGGAACACTCAACATAAAATGGTAACAATAAAGAATTATGTGTCTGTGTGCGTTACAGATGTGTATTATTGACCATAAAAATCTCTTTGCCGCTCTACTAAACTACCACTGGCACCACTACCATGTTTTCCCCAGACGCTGTCTCTCTCATGATTTAAAACTTTCAGAGTGTATTATCATTGGTTCTCATTCCCTCCCCATCTGGATGTTGGGGCTCCATGCATTGTTCAGTAGATCATTTGCTGAAGCTTTGGAATCGTTTTTGAAATATTTTTCTTGTATCAAATCCAAGTTCCATGCGTTTTCTGAGAGCGGGATGCCTGTGCCCTAGAACTATTGTATCCACGCGTCTGTGGCTGTACAATTCTAATCGGGACTGTTTTGTGGGTCGTATAATTAATATTTTGCCAAACGTTTGCTTCATATTTAGTACGGTAGAACCCACCTTTAGATGAATTTGAATCATCTCCATTGATATTTAATCGACCCTTACATATAAAACCACCTCATCTTTTTTCGTATTGATGCGCAGTCATGATCCCGAATATATAATTAAAATATTTTCCAGTGCATATTTTGTGTACCGGTATACTTGTAATATTTTGTCTTTTTGGAGTTGACTATTTCTAACAGCTAAACAGTTTCCCCCTTGCACGCTTGAATTTCAGTCGCCTCCGAAGAAAGAAAACAAAGCCAATTATTGTTGGTGTTATCTCTGTATTATTTATGGCGAAGCAATTTCAGGTCCTACCAAGAATGAACCCCTAACTCGCGGTCATTAAATTTGTACTTTTTGAGACAAATACTCCCAAGAATGAACCTGTTACCACTAACTCTCGGTCATTAAATTTTTTAGACAAATATTCCCATCATTAAAATATTTTGGAATTTTACATCGCAAATGAATATTACGGTCATGATTTGGTTTGGTTTCTTCTAGAGTTATCCACTCTTTTTAAGGTGTGAAATTTAAGAAAAGCATGTACCTATTTGTCTGCATCTTAAGGGCAGAACTTTGCTTCTATCTCGCAACTAACAAAAGATTAAGGTTTGGTGAATGTCATGAGAAATGTTTCAAGGTTTGATTTGTCTAGGAGGAAGGTTGTATGACTACTTTAATGGCATGATTCCCTTTATTCTGTGACTGCCAGTGATAGATCATTTATAAATGTTAAGTGATTCAAGGTTATTTTATCTATATGTTTCCTTAATTGAGGTTTATTATGTACATTACCCCACCCCTTGTTATTTAGGTTGGCAATGGTCTGTTATCTGCTATAACCTTTAATAATCGACGCTTCTCACATGACAAGTTGGCAGGAATAACATAGGATCGACATCCTCTTTACCATAGTCTATATCAAACTATAAGCCTACAATGCACTGCTGGTGACAGTCTTCATCGTGTAGTAACTTACATCTCTATCTGTAAATATGCACTCTTCACTTCGCATACGCCTGCTGTGTCTTCGGACATAAAGCATCACTAGTTGAAGTAATTAATGAAAACTATGTTGAACTTTTCAGGACTTGATGAAGAAGGCGGACGAGGCTCGGCAGGTACAATTGGAGGTCGATAAAATGCGTCGCGAGGCCGGGACGGAAGCATTGCAAGCAATTGTTGAAAGCAAGGTATGTAATTCCCGTGAGAGTTTGTCATATTAGCAGTCCTTTGTCCTCAAGGTACTTACGGTTATTAATATGTAGATACTGACTGGTTTAATGCGGAGTATCCATTAAGCATGCAGATTGCACCTTTGGGGCACCATCATCGTTATTAAAAACAGAGAACCCCAGATATTACCATATAATGCTTCCCCTTGGCTTTATTGTGATATACATTACCCACTTAAAAGGACTTGTCCTTAAAATAACTATCCTGATATATGCTGTAAATATACCGCCCAATTCTCTTCTTTCCTTAAAAAAATCAGGATCTACATATTACTTCACTAGAAAGAGAAATTAAGGTCCTGGAGGATGAATTACTACGCCTACGCGAGGAAGGAACGGTAAACGGCCCAGACGCCAGGAACGGGAGACTCCAGATAGAGACGTTAAAAAGCCAAGAAAAACTGTTAAAGGCCAAGGTAAGTATCCTTCTTTCTAAATAAGTTTTTCCCCAAGGTCAACATCAATGTTCTCCTTGCCTACATTGGCTTACCGTTTTATAGACCCGCCTGGGGCATACGTATTGTATCATGTCAGGCAACATATTGTATAGGGTCCTAGTCGGGGGAAGAGAAATTCTCTATTATACTTGTCTTTGAAATTTTACCTCTTGCTATCTATCATACTCTCATCTATCATACTCTCTTTGATTGATACTCTGGGTAGTGGTGCAGGTATACAACATACATTCTTATGTTTATGTAGGTTTATTATGTGGACTTATTCTGGGGTTACAGGTATTGTCATACACGATTTATTTATACTGTCATGCGGTTATCCTTTGAAAGTGGCTGAACCTCAATAGAATCTGACCTTTTACATTTTACTTCATGAAATATGAGACTCTTAGTCAACGAGCGATCGATGTGTTGAATTATTAAAAAGGAATCTTTCATTGAAACAGATTGCATAAGAAGAGTTAGGTGACAACTGAGGTCCTGAAGTATTCATCGTAGAGAGTTCCCCTGGCCTGGTACATGGAATTAATGTAATTACCATACTAGACCAGGCTGCTGCCATTTAGCATTAGACAACCTTTAGGAACTATACACGACAAATCTCACATAACGTATGTTGAAACTAATGATGGGCCTGTATTGGTTGTATGGCCTCCACCCGGTGATATCTGCGTCAGCACTACTGGTATAATTTAACTTCGGAGATTGGGAGTGATCTGTTATCAGGCAAATAAATCTAGTAGATATAACTTACTAGTATACGAATAAGGTAGATCATTATTCACCTCTTTTCAGCTGTATAATATGGAAGCAAATCTGCCCCTGCCTCTTCTGGCCTGGCACCTGTGTTTTATGGTACTCGTTTCGGATGTTATAAATTTGTGTTGTTGGTATATGAAGCCACGGTACTGATGCTCTGTGATATAGTCGTCAGCGTGTTGATGGTAGTGGCAAGTTATACCACTGCGCACGCAACTTCATGTATCAACGCCACGCTTGTTTTCTATTTTTCATGTTCCATAGGCTAATGAATGTTCAAATGGGGAGATTATACCGCTGGTTGGCCCCAAATGGTGCATACGGCTGTAGACGAACTGTCTCTCATGTTCCTATAATCCCCCATGTATTATATAATTGATTGACTTTAATTGTCACCCATATCGAATGCTTTCCTATGGCCGTCAAGCACATATTCGCCGAGGATAAAGTTTAATTTTTAGACAGATAATGAACATTTTAGCCTAAACATTGGAGTGAAAGGGCATTTATGGGTGCTTCTGAACCTTCACGACTGCATAAAAAAACGACTAAAGCTGATGGGTCTCTCTCTAGCTAAAAAGAGTGCATGTACGAAATGGTGCGTTGGAACTCTGTACAATAAGGATATGGGATTGTATCCTCGGGGCCGTCCTATTTCCTGTCACCTGAACATTCATAATAGAAATAACCATATCATAACATTATACTCCGTTCGCCTTATAAATATCGAGTTATTCTCATATTAGTAGCGACTCAGGGCTCAGTGAACATCTAGTTGCCCTCACACAATCCTCTCTCAGCGCCTGGTCCGCTTGTTCCACCCAGTATCCTTCGATTGATTACACTCTATGCATCCGGCTGAGACCAAAGGTCATTTGACATATATCCATTTTGTGTGCTGCTTGAATCGATGGTATTTGTTGTGGATGGATTCAGCTGGCTCGACTCTCATGTGGAATGTATGCGGAGAGAGGCTTGAAATGTGAGGCAAACATATATATAGTAGGGATAGGCAGGGGTGGCGGTGCTTGGAAGGTGAGGGGAATAGCTAAACGTGGGAATGATCAGAGATTCGAGGTAATGGAGGTGCATGGCACACTTGCCACCAGAGTCCATCATAAACTAAACTTGACATGCCTATGTCCCATGCAGGGTCAGGGACTGTGGATGGGTGCTTCCCATGTTATCCTCACTAAACTCTGTCTCTCTCCTAACTTTGCAGTAGTTTATCGCTGCAGAGATAGGTTTTAGCAGTGTTAAAACTACTGAGATGAATTTCTTTGGCTGACATATAGTATAGCAGCAAAGCAACCCTCTGCTGGTTTTCAACATAGATTTTAATTCTTAAATATGACCAATCTAGTAACTCTAATGGACACTTTATTTTCTCTCTTTAATGCTTAAATGCTGATAGTAGTGATAGGGTGATTTCTCCAACCTTTCACCAGACACTTAAGTATTTATAAACAGTATTATAGCCTGTCGTATTTCCTTAGTGGTTCCTGTTCGGACGTAGGAAGAAGGTATGGTCGGAAAGAAATTCCTATCTATTGTCGTGGATAAGATCCCATAATTATTCAACGATTAAAAGTCACTCCTGATTAAAACTTAAGACTAGAGGGGCTTCTTGCGAAAGAAAACTTTTCCAAACTACTCTGTTAAGAAAAATGAATTACCAATGTGGTTGAATGAACTTTTTGTTATAAAACACACCAGTTGTCTAGCATCTCGTATGTTGATATTGAAACACGGAGTGATGAAATAGCATGGAAAATAGCCGGGGTGAAGAAGGAGACAAGTGAGAAGAAGAGACGAGATCCTGGGGGAAGGGATATTATGGGAGTGTTCTATTTCAAGAATGTCATAGGAAAGTGGCCATAATGGTTGTGTGGAAGTGGTTAATGTTCAGTGTTGGGAGTGTAAAATGGTGAGCTGGTGTTTTAAAGGAGTGCTCGTTGGTTCGCTTTATTTATTTATTTGTCCCTCATGTACTATATATGCAAATGTTAAGCTTAAGAGGAGGAATGGTTGATAGACTAAGGGAGTCGGCAATGTTTTCCTCTTGGGATCGAAACTACCAAACCAGAGTTTTATTTATGTTGATTACAGTGTCATATATCCCTCCTCCTTGTCAGTCGTTAGCATTAACTTGGTAAATCCATGCATCAGCATTTTTCTTCAGGGGAAATTTTGTTGTATGGATGTACACACTATCTGAGAGCTAAGATTGGGAAGGTTCAACTGGTCGTTGCTGTATATAAATATAAGGCTTTATATTGATGATGGGTTTTGTAAGTTAAATAAAATTTCGGAATCAGATATCTTATCATACCGGTATCTCCTGTTAACTTTTCGAGAGGAATTACAAACAACCGGTAAGATCTTCTCTGTTTTGAGCATATTGCAAGATACACTGGAACTATCTGCATGTTCATTCGTTTCACTTGATTCAATGCGAAACATGTCTTCTCTGGAGACCTGATGGTGTTTTTTTATTTTTCTTTCATCATTCTGGTAGCTCCAGACAGTTAATATTGGATCACAATAGTTATCGAGTTATACAATACCGGCTTCCACCAGGCCTAACTTATCGAGATTGGGCATGATGTTTCTAGACTCTAAATATGGACCTTTTGTATTGCAGAACGAAAACCTCAAAGCAGAGCTGGGTAGGAAAGAGACAGAACTCGCAGGTTTGCGTGCACAGGTTGAGTCGTTACAACGCCAGGGGTCTGATCACCAACAACACATAGCTGTACTGCGGGAACAGATATCTGCTAAGGATCAGCAAGTCAACATGCTACAGATGGATGTAAGTAACTTCATCTGTGTCCGTCCTCTATCAGCTATCCCTTCTCACTACTACCCTCATGCCCCAACTCATGATCTGATGGAAATATACTCTTTTGGTCTCCCTCCCTCCCTCCCTCCCTCCCTCCCTCCCTCCCTCCCTCCCTCCCTCCCTCCCTCCCTCCCTCCCTCCCTCCCTCCCTCCCTCCCTCCCTCCCTCCCTCCCTCCCTCCCTCCCTCCCTCCCTCCCTCCCTCCCTCCCTCCCTCCCTCCCTCCCTCCCTCCCTCCCTCCCTCCCTCCCTCCCTCCCTCCCTCCCTCCCTCCCTCCCTCCCTCCCTCCCTCCCTCTCCCTCCCTCTCCCTCCCTCTCCCTCCCTCTCCCTCCCTCCCTCCCTCTCCCTCCCTCCCTCCCTCCCTCCCTCCCCTCTCCCTCTCTCCCCCCTCCACCTCTACTTTAGTCCAGGAATATTAATATACAATGCACATTTCTTCCCTATCATACTACTAGACCATTACTCGTTCTATTCAATCCGCTCTTCTAAAGACCGAGACTCATTGGTGATCCAAGTTTCTTTTCCTCATTTCTTCCTATTGCTGTCTCACTATATATATTCACGTGCTCCCTAAACAACCAGCTTCTCTTGTGGTTTCGGTATTCGCCTTTCCGAGCTTATATACCTATCTTTTCACAATATATTGACGGCTCTCTCATTGCACCATAGGGAAAGGTCCTCCTTCGCCTCTCATGTCTCCACCATAATACGATTCCAATAATTTGGCGAGGCAGGCCCCAGAATTTCTCACGCCCCCGCATCTGAGTGTCGTTACGAATGACAGATGAAGTCTTGTGGCGGGCGGCACCCGTCTCAACTCAAGCATGCCCCTCCCTCATTCTCCTCCTAAATGAATCATCATTAAACATGACCCATGTACTCAAGCCAAAGTGTAAACGGGCAGTTAGTCAAACCATGAATACAGTCAATATGTCACTTCTTGTTCATCATTTTCTGTAGCCTCTATAGATTTGTTTGCCATACGTAATATCGAATACGTGAGGCGCATTTTCCGAATGTGATTTTGTCATCATGACTGGTGGGAGATGCTCCGTATGTAGAAATGGTGACGCATATAGTAGAACAAGTGAGAATCAACTGTTCACGAATATAATATTAAACTTTAATGAGAAATGTCGATTAGGAATATTCAGTTAAGATAGTTAAAACAGGAAGTGAGGTAGAGAATAGAAAAGAATGGGAAATATTGAAAGAGCAGCCACTTAAACAAAAAGAAAATATATCGTATTTAGCAAAAGCAAATGAGAATATTGCTCTTTTAATAAACCCTTGCGTTTTTCGCATAAAAAAGCTCGAAAGGGCATATCACTGAAGGGAAGAAGGCATAAAAAGCTAGGGAATGTGAGAAGGAAAAGGTAGTGAATGTTCTGTCATAACTAAAAGCTTGCTTAAGGCGGAGACCTGTTAGAGTAGATATATTGTATGCAGCCTGGGGCTCTGGATCAATGTGGATCCTTGGGCTCACATGGTCCGGCTCTCCCATGACTAATGGTGCTGAGATACCGACAGCTCACGACAACACACCTTGTCTAGCCCCAGCCCTGGCGACAAGACAATAGTATCAATAATGGTACTAAGCACAATACGGCCCATCATAGAAAGCCTCTGCTGGCTGGGCCAGGCCCTTGGTCGATATGTTATACTTGTCTCATACAGCAGGTAATTATACCATTTCCTGCTGTCTGCTGCCTTGACTTAAAGGGCAACTTGACTTGAGCTAGAGTACCACCAAGGATTCGCGCAAATATCCTTACATGTGTTATGCCACATAAGTACCATGATTACTGGTGATTTTCCATCATATTTCATTTTTCACCACAGGCTGCCTTGGCATTCGTGTGTTCAAATCACACATGGTTACCTTTAAAAGATGCCTTGGTGGTTTCACAGGGAACAACTTGTGGGCCCCTTTATCCTTACCAACTCAGGGTTCCATTATGACTGACTGTCTCGCTGGAGTAACTGACTTGCCTGAGTATGAAATTACTTTTCATCGCATCACGAGAAAAATGGACGCTGTTAGTCGCCCGGAATTGAAATATGTTCGGTTTTATGCTTTGTCCGTGAAAAGTATTTCCTCGGTGGTTGGAATTTTGACTGTGAAAAAGCTCGGCTAATTTTCCAAGCGTGAAAGTTGAGATTTATAGTAACCATTCGGGATTTTTGCTCCCCTAAGAACTTTATTCTTTCATTTGGGATTTTCCATACTGTATGAAGGATGTTACTTTCTTGGGCCATTAATAAAATATTTCAAGGAACAACAATTTGCTATTGATTAGGCTGAATCGAATCCAGTTAATGTTTTAGGGTCGCAGAGTATTAAAATGCTCCGAACGTGTTCTCAGTGAAAAGAGGAGACAATTAACAATTTAAAATACGGTCCTTATGAAATGTACAGGAAATAAGAGGAGAGGCAATTAAACAATTTCAACGGCTGATGATTTGATGAAGTTAATTAGTCTTCTATATTTAATCACCAAGTTTTTTATTCTGTCTCCCTAGTTGGAAACGTTGAGAACTCGGTTAGATGAGAAGGATAATACGATAGAAAAGAAGGCCAAGCAAGTTCTTCAAATCCACACCGAAAAGAAACGGACGGAAGGAGAAGTGGGTGAATTACGCGACCATATGGATATCAAAGAACGCAAAATCAGCGTATTACAACGAAAGGTAAGTTGCTTTAACCCATTTATTTATTCATTCATAGAATAGAATAGAATAATCCTTTATTTGTCTTTAAAGTTTTGCCATGATATTCTTTTTTAATCTGATCCTTCTATTACTTATAAATAAGTTCGTTTAACGGTGTAGTTTCTGCTGTTCAGGAAATGTCCTCTCCTATTACTCTCCTTTCCTGGGTGAATGTACCCTCAACTCCTTCCCCATCCTATCCAAGGGTTGGTTGCATATTATCCGGTACTAAAGGCACTCCTAATTCTCCATTCTACCCAGCGTTTCTCCCTCACTAAAAGGAAGCCTTACACACCGTGCTGCATTGCCTTAATTCATTATACGAGATGTGATGGAAAGAGACTTTTTCTATCACGGCCGAACACTGTGGAACCCAAGGCCATCAACCCTGTTTTGTTCATCACTCCCTTTAATGAGGTTTGACAGCTACCCCATCTACGTTCACTATACGCACCACAGATTCATTATCATTTTCGGTACCGGTAGAAGCAATGGTAGGGGTCCTCAGAATATATGCGGTGCCTTTTCAGAATCAAGTACCATTTTTCTTTTGGGTAGTTATGCGGTGTTGCGGAAAAATATCTTGGGTTCAAACCCCATTTCTTTACGTATACTGGACTGGGGACCTGGCGAGCTAGAAGCTCATTGCTCGTGGACGTAAACCTTCCCATCCAAAAATCCGATATCAACTTCTTTTTCTTTATTCCTTACGATGGTCAGGATATGGGTTCGACGAACCCTATAATTGACTCTGGTCATTCGGATGGGCTCCGATCCCTATAAAGAAGGATTTGCCCAAGAAGGCAGGAACTATGGCCAGCCTGATAAAAATGCTGGTCACCCATTAGTTTTGGCTTAAGAATGTTCCTTTTGTCCGTCCTTTTCTATGACTTGATCTTTCTCGTTGTACCTACACCCGCCCCGTCCACATTCCATTTTATTTGATTGTTTTATTGTTTTATTCATTTATTTTTTCCCGCAATTAAATACGATAGCATAATTGGAAACAAGACATGTATACACATCATTCAACCCTCGGACGGACAATCCGATAAGCGCATGTGTTATTTACATACTCATCCGAATGTATAGTCATTTCAATTCAGATGATTTCTCTGAATATTCCAAGTGGTGCAGTATTGGAAGAGCGATCGGAGTTTTCAGATGTTTCCTATGCACTTCCATGTTTTCCCTTACTGAGCACTCCTCCGCCTGAGGTCCCTCCACTCTGAGAGCCGCGTGAAATGTGACAAAATGAGAAATGCCAAGTCCACGGACGTATGATTGGGAGCAGAGCTTGTTTTTAATTTGCATGATGGGGTTTCGCAACTTCATTTCTTTTCTCAATGATCCTGAAAGGTTTGAGGTCAGTGCTCAGTGGGAGTTTTTTTCCCTAGGCTTGAGAACAACTATCAGATGGAAGATGACAACCAGGGCAGTTGCCATCTGATGTATTTCCTGCCGATTGCTTGAGGCTTGTTATTGAGTTTTTCTCGCTGGCCTGGTCACAGCGATTGATTGCTTTCTAGACTTTCATCATTGGCATATATTGATCTTAAAACACTAGAGCTAGTCATCGGACTTAATGGGTATAGTGTAGCTATTATCTTCTTTGATATAATTTCAAGAAGCATTCTTATCACACTTCTGATTGAGACTGGTATGTGAGCAATAACCATTTGTATATTGCTGTCTCTCCACTGACATGATGAAAAATGGTCCTATTTCTAAAGGCTCATTCCATTTTCTGTCTTATGGTTAGAAAAATCGTAACATTCATCATTCAGTTTGTAAATTACAAAATATGAAGCATTCACTGTGAGAACACAACATAGTATTTTTCTAAGACTGAAGTATTACTAGGCAAGTGAGAAACCCCTATGGAGAAACGCTTCGGTAATCAAACTAATTATCTCGTCTAGTGAAAGAGAAAAACGGACACGTGTCTTGAATATTGATCAATGTTTACTGCATTGAGACCTACCCTTATCACTTTGTCTACAAGTCTGGAAAGTCTTTCCTTTCCAATATCAATCGATAGTGATTTCCGTGACAACCAATATTCTCCACCGATGGCTAAAATATATGTTGGTGACTTAAAAGGTACTTCAATGGAATATATTTGTTCAAATATTGAGCCATTCCCTAAAAATATTTGTTGGTAACTTTAGAACACATATTTCACACATATCATCAATGTATTTCTGCTCACTGTGTTGGTATGCTATCCCCCCACCCCCTCCCCGTTTCATTTTACGTCGTTTCATTTATAGAAAAAAAAATACTATTGCTGGAAAAAAAATACTATTGCTGATAGGAATGGTGGTTAAACGACCTACCTGGCTTAATCCTTTGCGGGAATTCCTCTAGCTCCCTGAAATAGTCGATTGGACATGAAGGCTGGTCGCTTTACTGTAAACAGGTTTTGTACTTGCAGTTTTCACAGTGCAAGAAGTTCAGGGAACTCGCTCGTACTGCACGTGTAGATTGTGGAATATATTGGTTTTTATTTACCAAATTTTCTCTCTTCTTTTTTGTATTCAATTTGAAGACAATAATCATCGTCTAGGATCAAGTGAAAATCCTTGTTGAGATCCAAATCGCCGACTTGGGTTCTTGGCAAAATTGGTTATTTTACCATGGCCCCATTTTTGCATTGATCTATGATATTCACAAACGGGGAAAGGGGTCATTAAATCTTGGTGGTTTTTACGCTGGTACCTCCACCTAGTTAAGTGGGAACATCAAAATCTTAACATCAGCCAGCATTGCTTGGTTTTCATCGACGAAAACCACTTTCTGGCCGTCCTATGACAGCGGACAATACTGCGCGTTTCATCACATTCATGGTGCATGATAAAAGATGCAGCACACAAAGAGGGGGTTGTCCCACGTGAATATGCAAGTGTAGGCATAGATGGAAAAAACATCAGATAATACAGTACAGGCAGCGTGCCAACACCAACCCTCTTGTCGTTATGAATCTTTTTTTTTATTTGGCTAGGAACATATACTATAATATGTATGTATACATATAAGTGGTTTATTCACTTAAAAGTTGTAAAGTTGTAATGGTTCAAAGAAAGAGGATGAGGCCCATGTGTATAATTCTCACATGTATGCTGAGAATTTTAGTGATATTTCTTCAATAAAAATAGAATGATATTTGAACAAAGCCTTAGGACTTTTCATGTTTTCTTTATATAGTAATCATAAACATATGATATATTTTAAACATAACTTAATAAGCCTTTTGAAAGCCATCGTTCCAGCCATCTTTTATAACGGTACGAGCCTTCTTTCTTCCTCCCGAATTCATTTGGTTGATATCACCAGTCTGTTTAATATCCTCATTATGGTAATCACAATTTTGTCTAGACACTTCTAAGAAGCTTTCGGAAATTACCCACCGTAACGATTTTTCTCCTGTTTTAACCTCATGGCCAATGTTCCCTACCACCCTTGTGACATTTCTTGTGGGAGTGTTGAATGTTTGTAGCTCAATTTCCACCGTGATTTAAAACAATTCATGATTAATCGCCAGTAAACCCCGGAGACAAAATAATAAATGAACAAGCCGACATTATCGTCTGGATGAATGGACTTCAAATAATGTGGTGGAGACTTTTATCCCTGGTTCCTTTCCACTCCCCTTGTGCAATAATTTGACTTTTTGATGGATTAAAATATTGTTAATTCTCTTTGTTGCTTGGATGATCTATTGTTCTCTCCTCGTGCTTGTCCTCCTTATTCCTTTAGTGGAGGTTCATTCTTTTGCCAAGAACTGATATTGATAGCAAGTCAATCCACCATATTCGAAACCTTTCATGTGAAGTAGGCTCAGCTTGCCCGTCGCTTATCTTAATCTAGAATATTATATTTTGGGTTTTCCTACAAATAGCAACCAGCCTTGAACAGAGTGAGGAGTGCCCATTTGACCTAAATAGCTCCTAGTCTTTCCAATGGAGGTGTTAAGATTGCGCTGGTGTTAAGATTGCGCTGGACATAATGGATTGGTTTAATTCTCGTACACCTTTGGTCTCCAGTATTTCTGGCTTTTGTAGAAAAGCCTTGGTGATGAAGGCGCCAAGTGGCGAGTATCCAGGCCACGCCCCGCCTCCTCTTTTACAATTATAGTAAGACTTGGCAACAAGAGCCAGTGTCAACTTGTATTGTCATCCAATAGGGTTCAATGACCTCACTTGTCTCATTTCATTTGCGCCAAACGAGGAAGAATCTGCGGAAGATGCTGATTCAGATTATTGGGGTATAGTTACAAATCTGCGCCCCCCCCCCTCCTTTTTTCAACCCTGCAAAATCAAGTATTATCTGTGCGTCATAATACGCTCTCGGTTTTGTTTTAGTGTTTTAGTTTATTTTTCCCTTTCATTATTGATGAAGGTTTCCTTACCTCGGCTTTTATCGTATCATTGCATTCCGAAATTCCTGTTGGGTGTGTATTAGCCGAACCATCATCCCTATACCTTGCTACCATGTATGCGTGAATAGGCCAGTCACTTAATAAGGGCGTAAAGCAACCAATCTCACTCACTCACTTAAATGGGTTGTATTATACAGCTAGGTGTGTATAACAGTTAATACAACTGTACGCAAGCATTGACTAACTACAGCTTCATATCATGAGTCAGTTATTTCTGTATGTGGGTGAAATCGCCTGAAATTTATTCGCCTTCACCATTCCTCTCAAATAATGCAAAGTTAAAATAGGTTCAAAATACAGTTAAACATAAGTGAACAGATTTGTTTTAATCAAAGCAATATCAAATATACTCAGGTATACCTAGTATTTGTTTTTTCCCAGCCCAATTTAGCAAACTTATCTAAATATGTAGCGCTATCGATTATATATTTTCGGAAGCCCTGAACCATATGTACACTTAACTCTATTATGCGTTTATCCATGATTTGTTTTCTGATCAATTGCAGGTAGAGAATCTGGAAGAGTTGGTTAAGGACAAAGAGAACCAACTGGCTTCACAAAAACAACGACTCAACTCGCTCCACGCCGACCAGGACTCATCAGACAGTACTCTAGCCTCCCTAGAACGATCCATCTCTGAGAAAGAAAAGCAAATTGAGAGGTACGTTCACTCACTTTGGACGCAAAATGATGAATGGATCCTTCCTGCAAGGAATTACAAATCCCTATGCAAGAGAAACTACATTCATCACCTTTAACATCAGCATTTTAGTGTTTATTGACAGTTTGGGATTATTTATTGCAATATGTGTTCCCCCTCTCCCAGGAATGCATGTGTATTTACTCTCAACTCTTGTTTCCCCAAACCCGCCCACCCCACCCCCCATTCTATTCTTGAGCTGAACAACAAATAACAGTTAATTCCTTGTGTCTTACATACCTCCGCACTTGCTATCAGCTTTGTTATTTGGTATGTTGGAATTGGAGGAAAGGGAAGTATTAGGTTAAAAGTGATTAATGCCACCAGTGGTCAGGGACCTCTGCCATGGTCAGGTCCTCCTATTGATTCCAGATTCTCCTAGGGGCTGCCTTATTTATTGCTGCCGTCCTCCTCGAAGGTCCTTTGCCCAGTTCCGCCCACGTTTTCCACATTTTACTGAACTTTACAAGACCTTCGCTCATTATCCAGCAATACTGAGCTCATGCTGTACACCAACTTAGATTCCCAATGCTACCCTGTCCCCACTCCTGTCCCTGACTTTGTCTTCCACCATTATGCATATATATGTATGTATGTGTATGTCCTGAGTTTATTCCTCTGCTATCTCTGAATATATTAGGTTTCTGTCCCCCAACAAAGTGCCCCTTCACACTCCCCTATCCACTTCTTCCCCCTTCCCTCCCCTTTCCTCCTGCTGTCTGCCTTCTCTCCCTCTGTGGCAGCCCACCCATATTTTCCATCCCATCCCATCTCCTCACTCATGTCCCTAGTGAATAGAACCATGGGCGATGTTCAGTAAGCCATGGCTTACTGTTATCAGGCCCCAGTCAAGGTCTATCTGCCTCACCCAGCCAGGTCCAGCAACTCCCTGACAATAGAATTCACTGCTGGTCGTGTCACGTTTCGGAGCTGTAGTCACCCTATCAATACCTAGCCAACGTACCAACTGCGCCTAAATCCTAGCTCATTATCTAACTTACAGTGGTTAGCCTGTAGGATTGACTAATGAGAAATAAATTAAAGCAATAAAAAGTCTTCTGACCTCCCCAGTATTTCTTTGAATCATTGAAAAGGTTGTATTCTGTTAAAAACCAGATTAGATCATTTAGACCCTTTTTTCAGTGCATATATGTACACAGATCTGGATTTTAATAATAATGCCTTTGATGCCATTCAGCAATGTGCCTGAAAATGCTTCCTAAAAATTTACAGACCCAAGATTGGCGCTACTGAATATTCATTTTATGAAATAGTATACGCGACTTGCCTATACTATGTTATTATAGCCTATAGAAATTACTGATGAAGTTGATAGATTTGATCTTGATGCTGGTGACAAGTTCTGTGTGAAGTCATCTACTAGAAGCAATATTCTGACAGTGAAGAGAGAGAGACGCGAACTAAGTAGACCACAGTTGGAAAGCCTGTATGAATGTCCATCTTCTCTAATTCAACACAGAAATGTTATGATCCTGACAGCCTTTTATGCTTGTCTACCACAGTTTCACCTTCATCTCACAGTTTCCCCCTGTGCTAACTCCTGGATGAAGGCATAGCTGAAGAAAATTTTATTGAGTTCTTCCCATTTGCTGATTGCCAACCTCCTGCTCCGAGATTATGTCTACCCGCTACTTCCAGCCACTCCCCCCTTCCGCCACCCCCACCCTCTACGCACACATACACCCTTCCCTCCCCCATATGCCCTAAAAAAGAAGCAGGTGGGTCGATTGTTATACCGAGTCAACATCCTGAATAGAATATTATGGATCGTTCCAAATGTGTGTGTGCCATTAGAACAACCATTTCCTCTCAGTGCCCAGCTGTGACTAGTCTGGATGCTCACAGAAGAAATACGTGCAGGATAGTCGGTGGACAGGCAGATACAGACAGACATACCAGCTTGTCATCAGTTATATGAATGGACAGATGACGGGCCGACACTGAAAGATTGTTGGAAGTGCCAAACTCAGGCTATGATTTTAGAGACGGAAATATAGAGAATTTGGCGCAATGAGAGCATGGAGCAAATAATGTGTATGAGCCTGAGCGAGGTTCAGACCCAACACCAGATATTCGTTTTGCAGGATACACACATTTGGCCATGTCGGCATAAAACTTATTAGGAATTGGTAGTGAAATGGTTCTCCTCAACCAGACTCCCAGTCATTTCAATTTTGATGGTTTATTTTGATGAATATGCACATATGGAGGTTGATGTTTGGTGATTCGAACTTTTCGGCCTGAAATGTCCTGCTTCAGGTAATTATTAAGATGAATCCCGTAAGGATTGATCAGATAATATGTTTATGATTTCCTTTCTGTGCGACTTAGGGCGGAATTTAATGCTTAACCGCTGACAAGTATAAGAATATAACCGAACATGTCTCTTTCTAATCAAGTCCAATACACCGATATAGGCAGCAAACCTATTCTAATCACAAGGACTCGGAACTATTCTAATCATAAGGATTCGGGAGGTAATTGCAAGTGTCAAATTCAATGGGGCATATGCATGAAATTCCCACCAAAAGAATCTCGTGTAACGGTTCAAGTGATTAATCCTTTTAGTGGCTGGTGGGGCGATCATGTTCGCGCGTGCTGAAATGACAAATCTAAGAGCAGAGGAATATTTTAATTTGCTGCATAATGATTAGTGCTAAATACTCTGGGGCTGAATGAGGCGTGCACCAGATGTTGGCATCTGGCCACGGCCAGTCATGTAATTTATGCATGTTGAGATCCAAGCCCGGTCTTCAGTGGCCCCCGACTCTCCTGCAATGTGTAAAAGAGGTGCGCTCCAGGAGGGGCATTGGGGGGAGTGAGATGCAGCTTTGGGGGAATTTAATATGAGCAGATTGTGCATATGTAGGCAAACAATTCCTTATCGCCACATGGAATGTGGTCTGATAGGAGGTGCATTGATTAGAACTCGGGGATAAGTATCGTACCATGTGGGATGGCGATTCACCTGTTATTCTCAGCTTTCTTTTTGTATGTGACGACTGATCTTATCAAGGCAAATTATCGTATTACCCATTACTGTTCTAATAGCTACCTGTCTCCTACAGTAAAACAACACCCATACCTATTCCTGGCGTTAAGGGATGCCTCGGACATTGTGTCGCCATCTTCTGGCTAATAGTTGAAATTCTGTCTGAGTTAACTTAGACTCATGTTATTGTTACTAAAAGAATTCAAAGCTACACGTATATGTATGTATATTTAGCTCTGTAAAAATAAAGTTTAATAGAACGCCGTTTTGTCTAAAGAGAAACTATTCCAAGTGTGGCCAGAATGTATAAATGTGGGTCCTGTCAGGCCATAGAATTTACACTTTTAATGTCGGACAGCTTTCTCCCATTTTTATGGGATTATCAGGATAAATATGTAAATACATTTAAGTCATATTTACATGAATGTTTTACCTTCCTGTTCTAGGCTAAAGGAGCAACGAGATAGAAACGACCGGGAACATGCAGAAGAGATAGACATGCTACAACGAGCAAACAAAGAACTTAAATCTAAAATAGATGCTGTGCTAACCGAACTAGATGAGAAACAGGTTGGTATCTTACAATCTCCTTCTTCATTCATATGCCTTCCCCGTGTCTTTTTTTGAAGATTCCTATCATACAAAAAACAGAAAGGCATAAGATATGACTCCGATATATCCATCCCTTTTTGTCTCCTTTTATTTGCGCGGCGTCTTCTAGGATTTCCTTTTAAGAGTGCATGATGTATATACTGAATCCATTATACCTGCGTGTAAGTAAATCTCTGTCAACTTTACTTATGTTTTCTCTGCTCTCTGTGCTACAGAATAGCGTTTTAGAGATGCGTGAAGAGACATCAGAGATGAGAACTGATAAGCTCAGGAAAGACAATAGAGTAGGGCAGCTAGAACTCGCTCTGTCTCAGAAATCAGCCGACATCCAGCATCTATCTGACCAAATCAAAAAGGTACTTACATTTCATTCACTCACTATCATTATACATGTCTGAATCTGTGGTAGATTAAAATGTAGTGTAAGCACTCGTCCGACATCGCAGTTCTTTGCTTTGGGTAATATTTCATGTTTCAGTCAGTGTCAGTACATTATCCCACATACAGGTAGTGCATCGGTATCATTTCAGGAGAGTCCAGGGATTGGGAAGGAAAAAGAGGTGGATTTGAAAACTTTGTACATTGTCCCAGAATATCGTTGTGCATTTAGAAAACCCAATTCGCTATTTATAAGACTGAAGGGCTGGACTCTTCATCTTATGGCCAGTTTTAAAACAAGATAGGCCGACATATATCGTGCATTATTTTGTTTTCAATTTCATAATGCATTAACGACATATTTCTTCCTGTGTTATAAAATCCTGTTCAATGTTGAGCCATATTCTGTACCGTTGATTATTAAATGCTTGTCAAAATGTTCTTCCGTCTTAAGGAGTTTCCTATGCGAGCCAGCACTTATTTTGTATGCTGTTGATGTACCAGTTTGCGTTAAAGTGCGTGAAATGCGCATTTCGCCACTTCTTCACGTCCCTCATTATGTACATGTTTTTGTTTGGCTGTTTATGTATTCACGGCCCTGCTGAATAATTCAAACCATTTTATTTATTTCATTCGTATTCGATGTATTCCTAAACACTAGGCCTTTTATATTGTAGTTGGAGGATGAGAAATCTGAGTTACAGAGTAGGAGTTCCCAGGAAGCCGATTTGAGAGGAGCTGAGCTGGAAAAAGAATTGAAATCTCAGAAAGAACTAGCGTCCAAAACACAAACGGAGGTGGATCGGCTACTGGAAATCCTCAAACAGATGGAGGACGAAAAACACGAAAAGGACAAACATATTAAAGATCTCCAAGAGTGAGTAAAACAAAATTGAAGCCAGGGGACTTGCGTATTTTGAACTTTTATATTTTTGTACCATTTCACTTCTAGTGAATCTGTTCACCATCTCGTTTCTTTTAGTGTCTTTAGGATCAGTGATTCAGTCAGTGTTTTATGTCCGTCTCTGCCTCGAGAAATAGGATTTTACTACGTCAGTTTCTTTTATTTTTGCATGGATTCTTTTTATGTAGCTGCGATTGTGTTTGTGACTATTAGAAATCCTCAGTTCATTGCATCGAAGATGATTTATAAATATTTCAACATCTCCACTATCCATCCCATTGTGGGGTCGACATAAACATACACTAAGGACGTGTGGAGACAAGTGTATTTGCAATTATAAAGGCCTGCTTTTATTTTCTGTAGCATCCTTTTTTTAAATACAAAACTGATGGTGGTCATATAACTAACATTAGCGTACAAAACAAAGCCAATGATTGAGAGATTTTACCTTCTTCCTTTTGACACAAATGTAATACAATTTTGTCAATAAATGTAATACAATTTTGTCAATACCATAGACAAGTAAAAGAAAACAAGACAAAGGCTGGAACATTGCGGCGCAGCCAACAAAAGAGTGCTCAGATGTTGGAGGAAGCGCGTAAACGACAAGAAGAAGTCAGTGACGATGTAACGCAGCTCAAGGTAAGTCAACACCCTTTGTCATCTTCCATAAAATCCAAACCCCCTCCCCAGTGAAAAGTTCGAGCATCGTTACTGGTCAAGGCCATAATATTATGACAAGAAAACATTTTCATCTAATAGAGAACTCTGTCCGAACCGGTTTTTAGATGATTTGCCTCTCATATATGGGGAAATTTGGTTAGACTCTTGCCATATGCCAAGGCAGTCATTGACATGTATTTCACTCGTGAAAATATTCAAATTTTATACTTTCTGGTGTGAGGAATTTGGATGATACTGAATGATGATAGGTATTACTACCAATCCGATGCAAAGAACTTTATATGAGGAATTGAGGGAAAACTCCATCTATCTAACCTGAGAACCCTGCACTTGAATTAATCACATAAGAAATCCTTACGAATCAGTGTGATGAAACTCTGCATGTGGGGGATGGAAGGCAATGGTCCCAGTCCTAATGTGACAGATTGGTCATTAGAGTAATCTAATCTTTGGTCATTAGAATAATCTAATCTTTAAATGGAATGGAGCGTAAATATGTCGCTTTCATCATACTTAACGATGCCGTGGATCGATGAAAAAATTAGAAAATCCATCTTGATTTACGTAATCAAGTTGCATCGACAGATGCTATATTACCCTAACAATATCCAGGACCTATCTTGCCTCACATCCCCTGTTACATGATATATTGCTGATTATTGGGCACAATACTAGAACTACGCTTCAAACTAATATTAGATATTTATATTGTTGTTGTTTTCCTGTGTTGTAATAATTCCATATAAGAATCAGTCATAGTTTCTTGGTTACGTTTTGGTGAACGAATAGCAATATACCTCTCCACTTAATTGGCAAACCATTTTTTCCCAGAAACTTCATATTTCTAAATTTCATATCTTTACTCAACTAGGTTTAAGATTTATTCTTTCTCTTGAGGTTATTAATAGGAAAATATTCATGAAATGTCCCCAGATCTTTGTAATATTATTTTCTGGATCTTTAGTAAGTTTAGTTAGTTTTCTAGATCGTTAGTAAGTGAAATTAGTTGTGTGTTGTATTTTGTTAACATTGCATGCGCATGTACTCAGGTACAGTTTTAGAAGCGGGGTTAGATGTTTTCTCAATGGATAATATTTGCAAACAATATATCCAGGCATATTCTACCTTCAAGGAGCGTGTGTCATTCACATGTTTCACTGGATATTTTTTAGGGTACTCGGTTAGTCTGGTGTTGCAAGAAAACGTTTCCATAGTTGACATGAACACAATGAACATTTTAAGGCAGAGACATTTTGAAGGAGGCCATGTTCCAAATCTAAGAAAGGACGGAGTTTATCTTAGACTTTTAAAGTTCTTTTAGTGATCGATATGACACAGTATATAAATGGTTTGGAACTTTTTATTTACAAAATCCTGTACTGGTTCCCAATAGCGTATTTCGTGATACATTTGAGTCATGAAATCAACTGAATCACTGCGTTGAAGGTTCTCTCTGCCGACGAGTTAAATGTGGGTGGTTTCTAGACTAAGATGAGAAAAGACCACTACCGTATCTCCTCCGTTGGTCCATGTTAGAGGGATGTGTATTTATACGCATACCTAGATACAGGTTGATATATAACAAGTATACAGTTGGTACACCCACCCTACATATTTGTAATCTACTCATATTGATGACTGTATAACCCGGCCTTGTTTGTCTCATGTACTTTGTGCCCCTTATATATTGGTGCTGCATTCGCCTTTGGCTAATTCTAAACTAATAGGACGCAGGCCATACCGACGCAGCTAATAACCTATGGGTAATCCTCCCTTTGCTCCCTTTCATTTTCTTACCATTATACACCTTCCCGTAACCATGCATGTCTTCCCTCTGTCTGTGTCTTACATTCTTTTTTATTTGCTTCACGAAGATGTAATCCTTCTTCCATTATGGGGTAAATCTTGCATAATTTTAATTAACTTAATTCTTTGTTGTTTTGAATTGTAAAATACCAGCTGTATGTTGTGGGATTTTAGTTAAAATCGCCGTGGTCTATATTGCTCCTAAGTCTCTCTGGTTGTGACAGCTATGTATAGTATACATACAAAAGTTGGGTTTCAGCCTAGAGTTTTTGAACACTCCGATCATATGCTTAGATTATTTTATGAGACCATTAACGCCTGCTATTTTGAGCTTTGAAATTGATCGACTCCGTGGGTTATCATTATTTCACCTTTGTATACATTCTGATTTTTTCTTGTAGAAAATATATTTTTGACTGCCATTTACTGACGAGGTATTGGCGTGAATGATTTTTTACATCTTTGGTATTATCTACTTGGCTACCGTTCGATTGTATTTTTGATTGGAAGTTGTTAATGAATTATTTTGAGATTTTTTTAAACCAAGGAACCATATTCAACTATCAATATGACCCAATTTGTCACTTTATGTACGCCCTTTATCCAAGGATTTGCATTTGATCCCGTCGTATGCAAGTTATGAAGTTTTATTATGTTATAAGTCCATGATCTGTGATTTTCGGTTTTATTATACTATATAGGGATAGTGTCATATATTTAATAGCAGCTTTATCAGGGTTTCTAGAATAGATATGTGTGTATGTGATGATATATATTTGCGAAAGATGTACCCTTCATTTTCTCACTTGCTCATGCTAACGTTGCCTATATGTGTTCATCAAACGCATGTGTATATGTGCAGCTGCAGCCATTTTGCGAAGACATGGTATGGTACTTAGTATTCAGTGGCCACTCCCTTTAGTTAACTTAGCTGGGATTTATTCTGTAAGATTTCTAATCAGAGAAATCCATTAGCTTGATTTCATGACTAAGCGTTCACGCTTCAGCACGGCATTGATCATCAGTCAGTTACACAACTTAGGTGATGCATCCATGTGGTCAGTTGAAGAATGAACAATGTTTCCTCCTCCGTATCCATGCACCTTCTACGATATGTATAGGATTTTAGATTAGTCTGCTTGTGCAGGAACAAACTATATTTCTCCAGTAATTTAGAAAGAGATTTACATGAGTTAATCCTTGCCTACCGACCTGCAGAATATGACTTGTAGATACATTTATGCATTTAAATTGCTCGAATGAATTATATTATATATGAGAAATGAACTTCTTAAAGAGATATGGCGTAGACCATGTAGACTTTATTGCATGGTAGTAAAGTGAAACCATGCATGCCTATTTAATAGATATATTTATCAGAGATATGTATGTTATAAAATACAGAAGGAGATTATATTCAACACGCTCACGTAATGATCCATATACCGGCTTAGATCTTTAGGCGAATCCATCACTTGATGTGTGTTTGGCAAAATTATGAAATACATCTTCCATAGATGATGTAATTTGCAGTGGTTATATTGCCTGCTTGCTGTAGTAAAATTGGATCTATAAAAGATTTTAAAGAAATTAAAACAATTGATAAAGATCTAAGCCTGTATGTTTTGGCACACTGCTATGCTTTGTGTTGTTGTGTTGCACATCGATCTACATTTTCGAAAAATGTGTTTGAACTAATAACATTGTTTTATTTCATTAGCATTTTGTCTCCATCTATGATGGAAAAAAGCAGCGGTGTGCATTAACTATTAAGACAATTTTTCATCTTTTTTCCTTTTTTCCCTTGCCCTAACTTTCCCTACTAACCCTTGGTTCCGTTTTCGTCCTGGGATTTGGTTATCGTCTTTCTTCTTCGTACACTATCTTCCGTTCATTTATTTTTTGGGTTTTTAGCACCGTTTTGGTTTCCCATTTTGAGTTGATCCTTTTTGTTGATTTTTCTATGATTTTTAGAACGTAATTAAGCAGAATGTGGAGCGTATAGAGGAGTTGGAGGAGGCTTTGAGAGAGAGTGTCAAAATAACAGCTCAACGAGAAATGGTGATGGCGGAACAACAAATGAAGATCGAACAAACAGAAAAACAGGTGTGTACTTTATTTCAGCCGGGAAGACCCACAGATATCATACCAAGCTTTCCCTTGATACAGACCATTTCGCAAGCCAAGAACGTTTTCATTATTGATATATTAGTTAATTAGTATTAATATATTCAGTTAGCTGATTTCTAAATTGCAATACCGATATAATTATATATATCGAAAAATGAGGTTGCCCAGCTAGGTAGTGTATATGCAGCCGATTTATCACAAGGTTAATCATTGGATTCTATTAGTTTCACCTCATTGATCGATTGTCACTATAAAGTGTGGAGAACACTGAACTATACATTGTCTACCAAACTGCCTGCAACGTTTCGTGGAACGCCAACCATTGCTGAACAATTACTTTTTCATCCATGGCTATGTATTTTGTATTATTGCATTTTTCTATAATTTAACATTTATGCCGAAAGGCAATACTACTATTTGTTTTTATACATATTTTATTGCCAAAATTCCTCAATAGTGGTACGTTTCATTTGATATGTGCAACATAATTCATATCTAAACCTAATGGTTCCCTCTCGGTTAATGTCAATACTGCTGATACCTCAATACTGACTCATACATATAAGAAATAAAATAGACAGGAATAAATGTTTGTCAATAACTTACATGGATAGATTTTTAAAAATGATAATAAATAATGGACTGAGAAATGAGTGCAATCTGGTCGACTCGTAGATGTACCCAGTTAGTAATTATATGTGGTCACAATAACATACACTGGTTTTAATCTAGGTCTATTACCCAATGAGGAAAAATACTTGTGAAATAATAATGAAATAAGCATCTGTATAGTTCATAAGATATTCTAATTTTTATGTACTAAACGTAAAAGGAAGGGGTAAGATTGTGGTAGCTAACTTTCTATGTGGGCGTGACATTTTAGGACGAAGTGATACCTTTTAAAAAATGTGCCGAGGACCACAATTTTTAAAAGTTGTTTTGATAAATGTTGTGTGTTTTTAATAGACCTCTTAGTAAGTATGGAAATCTCAACTGGACTTGCGTCCCTGGAAAGTGTTTTACATTCTCTTTAACTGCAAATCAAGACCACTTGGCTAATTATTTCTTATTGAATAAGAACCTTTTGTTGTTTATGATTATTTTTGTCCAAATGGTTTTGATGTTGTTTCTTCTTTCTCATTCTTCCTCCTTTTGCCTTTACCTGTGTTGTAATTTTTTATTTCTCTCCAATAAGCCTTAATATTTGGGGGGCAATGATAGGTAACTAATGCTCTACATAAGCACTGAATCATAAGTGCCTAGACTGCACACATTAAAATGCTTCAAATTCAAAAGATTGCTAACTAATGTACTTCACAGCATATAGAGACAGCCATGTGACTGATGTTAGATTTGTCAATATAAAACAAATGATAAACATTCTAGTCCGTTCAATCCAATAAACCGTTTTTCCAAGGGCAAATAAATACACTGATAGATTAAACAATACATCCTACCATTCTATAGTTTCGATCTATTAATTTCGCCTTGAATTTTCCTTTTGATATTATTAACTTGCATTCAGTCCCATTGATCTAATCAACTCGTGTTCGGTAATTAAGGGAAATTATTTGCTAAACATTACATTTTTTTACCAACAGATGCAAAAGCTGAGCAGCGAGGTACAGGCATTGTCTAGGGAGAACACAGATAGGCACGACCAAATTACAAATCTTACGATAGAACTTGAGGCAAAGGAAAATCAACTTCGACAAACTCAGGCCGAGAGGCGCAAACAACTAGAGGGACTTTATGAAATGAAGTAAGATAACGTTGAAAGATGATTAGTTTGTTTGGGCTCAATCTTCCAAAGTTGTCACTTCAAAGATTCTCAAGACTTCCATATAGATTACTATACGGTAAAACATGTATTAGAAGCCGGGGTTGTATTACAGTTCCAGGTTGAAAATTCTAAAGATTGATTTGATAAAATTTTAAATAATTGATTTTTAAACTAAACATTTTGTTTTCATATAATATTAGATATTTTATTCTGATTAACATTCATGTTTTCTTCTGCAGACAAGAAGCCATTGTAGCTGCTATAAGCGAAAAGGATGCACACATAGCTCTTCTAGAAATGGCACCAGGACCTAAACCTATTACCACTCGAGATGAGGTGGAGAGACTCAATAAAGAAAAGGACAAGCTACAAGAACAGCTTAAAGAATTGGTGAGAATTCTATCATCAGTTCTTTGGTTATGCATTCAATTTTAGGGTCGTTTGGTATTGTGAACCGTTTTGATATGACTCATAGGTTTTAGGTAGTGACATGGCGCGTTTCATTGATTATCTTGGAATTTCTTGTGTTTTCAGGTCCCTTGAACAAGCTACATACTATCATAATTTATAAGTTATCTAAGGTCAAATTCGCTTCTCTTTTTATGAAGTAGTCTACTATCTAGCCTCGGTTATATTTCTAAACTTTCACATTGTTTGTCAACAGGAAGAGTATCTCAGTGAAGTTCGACTTCAACTGGTCTTCCGATTTTACTTGATTTGTGTTCTGTTTGTTACCAACGCTTTCCTGTTCTAAACTGTATTGTTGATAAGTTTTAGCGGATTGTTAAAGTGTTTACCTCATTATATTGGTTGCATGCGGCAGGGTTATCTGATATGGACCACTCGCCGTTTGGCACAGGTAGCCAGGATATTGTCAACTATTTTAATGCACAAAATCATACATGCGAATAGACTTTTCTAATTCAGAAATATTTCAAAATATTGGTAGAATATATTGACTTACATTCTGAAGCTTTCCACATAAATTAGATCTATACATCATTTCTCTCTTGACAATTTATATATATACTTTCTATAAAATCCCATTTACAAACTTCCCGGTCGATTTTATTATGTCAGTCAAAGGTATACAATTGAAATATTCTTAGCACCGATTTTAAAGTTGTACTAACTATTGGTGAATCATATTTGATTTTACCTTTATATAAAAGCTTTTCGCGACTTTAACAAATTCCCGGGCTCTGTTTCTGTGATATCTCTTCAAATCGACGTTATCTTATAGAAAAATCACTATCTTCGTGCCTTTTATTAAAAGGGCACTTCAGATATTCATTTAAATGACTTTTCTTTTATGGTAACATGTTTTCGAATGGAGAGGTTTCACCCAACTCCGCGGACTTGTTTATGCACCGTAAAATAAAATAAACTTCTTTTTTGCACGAAAGAGTGATTGAATAGATGTTGCAGTACCCACGAACCTGACTATTTATAATGATAGGACCCAGGTACATTCCGACCACCTGCATGTAAACGCTAACTAAGAGATGAAAGATGATATTTATTTGGAAAGATGATCTCATAATTTATTTTCATAACCTTGTTCCCCGAAGGTTTTACTGTTATTTGAATCATTTGTTTTGTCCGTATCACAAAGTGTACCGTACGCAGGATATCTAATTTTCCAATGGTATTTATGAAACCAATCAATTCGCTCCCCTAGGTCGTAACTGCTAAGAGATGCACATACAACAAATCATGCACTTTATAAATCATCAATATACATCCTTTCCACCTCTACTTTGTGCACTTTCTCATCTCAATATTTTTGGCTAGTTACAAGTTCTCTTGAGTATATAATATGATCAATTTTGCAATTTCCCTTATTTGATACCAACATAGAAAGTAAACTTTAATTAATATTCCCAACTTGAAATTGTTATTCATATAACATTATTTTTCACCAAGTGATAAGTTTTGAGTTTTCACTTTATTGGTTGCATCTTGAAAGGTGTCCAGACTACTATTTAACTTAACAAGGAAATAACTATTTCATCTGAATATTGAAGGTAACATAATATATTATAGTTTCTCCTGCTAGACCCAGAATATATATCCTCTCTCACCTGTTAATCAACTATTCCCATGATTATTAGCATCACCTGCCTTCAGACCTTCAGAGCTTCTCGACTCATGACACGTTTACCACTGGAGCAGTTGTCACCTCGGTAGTTTTAATTCTATCAATATAACTGAGCACGCTCTCTCATTGCCTCTCCTCTTGTTGATATACATTGGCAATAGTCACACAATCTATGAACCCAAGGCAACATCATATATTATATCCCCTTACTACTCACGCTTACTACTCTTTACATGTGCGAGAATTGTGGTTCAATAGACCTGCCAATGTATGCGCTTAGAAAGGACTTATCATATATATCAGATGCACTTTGCTTTCATTACTCTATTTCTACTGCAGACCCAAAGTCGGATGAAACTGATACAAAGTGAAGATGAGAATGGGCACAATGGTACGTCTATGACTAAGAAAATGGCTAAAGCCACGCCGGATCAGGTAGGTGAATGCCAAAGCGACGGAGGATGGACATGCGAGGAGTGATATTATTACACATTATAGTACATTACCTTTTATTGCCATCATTTGGTTCCAGTATTTGAAGGCTTTTATCTATATTTTGCCGAAATGAACCACGTGTATCCTAATTTTATTCACGATTGTCATAAAAGAAGGGTCCTCATCGGGCTTATACAACACAAATTTTTACTTATTTTCTATTTTATTCGCCGACGAGACCATAAGAATCCCTCATAGAATTAAAATCTTGTAAATATTTTTGTCACCAAAACAAATCGACTTTAAACCTCATCGCTACTGACTGGCAGATGGGGGTTCAACGATCAGCATAAGTCGATCCTTTTCTCGAAATGCCTCCTCCTCAGAAATAGTATTGCTTTGTCTTTCAGTCGTTTCACCGTCCTTCTTTTTACCTTTTTACCCCTCCCACAATCACCGACACCACCAAACTCCCAACAGTCACTCCCTCTTTATATATTATACTTTATACATTCTGTGTTCCCCCCTCACATTCATCTGTAACTGACATTATACGTCCTCCATTTTAATTTTAGTTTATGTCACGCAAATATTTATGTTCTCGTGTGTAGTGCTCTAACAATTTTCATTTGGTTCCTGTCTAGGAGGAGGATGATGGCATCTGGGCCTGAGCCTGGCAACCAGTCAGGCTCCATGACAATAAGGGGTATGTAACCGATGGGGGCGATTAACACTAGTTACCATAGTAACATAATAATCATAGCTTTCATGGAGTGTCCTTCCACCTGTATAATAGTATGACTCATACACTTGAACACCTGTTTACCAATAAAGGAATGAGAACAATTGGAACTATATTGTGCCGTTGAATCCTTGAAAGATAAGACTACCCCTAACCCTACTGATCATGTCACTTCTAACCAGTTCTAGGCATTCTTGGTGTCATGTCATCCCTCATGCCTGTATATAATATATCTCATGACTGTTCTATTTATAATTCTCATGAAAACATTACATTGCGAGGTCGAAGTTGAGAACCGAGACCGCTAGTTTGTACAAGATTCTACGTGTGAAGCATATTTGACTATCGATGGTATTTTCCATCATGCATCCAATATAGGATGTATCTCTAACTAGGGCTGGGTCTGATATTAAAATGTTACCATAACAACTGAAAACCCCATCTCAAAGCATGAGTTGCTGCGCTATGTATATTTCATTTGATCGTACCCCTCCTCATTTTACAATTACTCAGGGCACTGTTTTATCCATGTTCTTTTGTATTATGCATTCTGAATTGTATTGAACTCTCCTTCCTGGTTTTTTTTACTGTCGACTGTCAGGGCTGTCAAACTTTGTGAAAATCTTATGGCAATGACTCTGTATTCATGTGCTTATTTGTTGCAACCTGGAATGTGTCATTGATCCAACTTACGTAATGGTATTGACATTTCTTCACTGTCAAGTTGTATTTTACTTCTCTTTTGATCATTAACAGTTTTAATATTAACTTGAGAAAATATCGATGGTAAATTAATTTGAATAGAATGTGGCTGTTCACCTGAAAGAACTAAATTGTGCCACTTTAATCATTGACTTTAGTTTAATACCATTTCCAAAATAATGAAAATTGTGAAAAGAGGTTTTGACTGAAGGACGCACCTATGTTCAACCTTTATAGGTGATTAGAACTATTCGCGGTATGGAGTACAGCAAGAAGAGACTTAGGGCGCTTATAGATCAACTGGTAGCCACTTGTTTAGATATCAACCCACAGCTTCTTGAGGGCATGCCACGTATACAACAGGACCACGGCGCCAGCCACACACAACTCAAACAGCTTGACACCACACAGGTAACTAATACATGAGCCAAGCAATCATACTCCCAAGTCCATACTAATGTGGCGCACACATCATGTTATGAAGATATAGGATGGAATGCGAGCTAATAATGGTCGAATGGATAGATGGGGGATTTTGTGAATGTCATTTTATAAATAGTTAGTGTGTGGTATCACTTTGGTTGACGGAGTATACCGTTCACTTTTTCTGATGTTATTGATCAATTCTTTACTGTATCTTTAATTTGACACAAAGAGTTATACACGTCTGAAATTACCAGGTCTTCCTGTGTTGGCCCGGTTACATGCATGCCATTTTACATTTTTACACCCCCGGTACCTGATAAACAGTTGTCACAGACAAATCTAGAACTTGGAGCCAATACTATAATATCACAAAACTCAAAATACATTTCTTTTGCCATTTTATACCCCGGGGTATCGGATAAACAGTTGTTGTAGACAAATCTAGCACTTGGAACTAATGATATTATGTTTTCAAAATTGAAAATCTATTTCTTTCCAGCTCCTGGAGGAACTGAGACGCCGTGAGAGCGACTGTAACCATCTACAGGAATACATCAACACCTTGTTGCAGCGTATTCGCGACGTGAAGCCCGAGACACTCGTCTCCATCATGGAGTGGCTCGACCGCGCTGTCCAGAGGTAGCTAATAGGGGGCGTTCTGGTGCAGCCAGTCACTCCCGCCAACCTTAACAGGGGGCGTTGTGATGTGGGCTCTACCAGAGGGCGTCCCTGTACTGCTTACCTCCAAGGCGCTACTCTGTGTTGTTAAACAGCTGAGGCGACTAATATTAGTATTGGAACTGTTGGTACCAGAAGTATACTGTAATCCTAGGAAGGGTTGATTACCTCATGTTCAAGTGACTTGAAAGAGATTGTTATTAGTAATAATAAGTAAGTGGTGGTACTTTGACAATGTTAAACATACATATAAAACGTGATAAATTTCTTTTTATAAATGAATGTTCAGATGAAAAGGAATTGCAATAGAAAATTGTTCTATATTGATGGTTAATCAGAAAAAAATGTGAATCATGTTTACCAACTCATCGATTGTCAAGAGATGTATCTTAATTCTATCACTATTAAATAATGTCTTTGGACTTAATTACTAAAATACCGGTCACTGAGGCCACTTCATTGTATTGCGCATAATTTGGGAAGTTGCACCTCTTGCAACTTATATTTGCTGTACTCCTCAACAATGCCTACAAGCCAAGCTAGCCCAGCATAAATTTATCTAAAGTGATTGTGTTAGAAACTAATTTCATCGTACTTACATATGAAACATACAAGATTTGGGAAACCTCGCGCACAATAATGTTTCTCGACAATATCACTTCTACTGTGGCTTATTTCTAATATCCGAAAGCAAAAACAACAATATTTGACTGTAACTATGCTATTGTGGTATGGAGATATATCTATGGTAGGATTATTGACTGCCCAGATATCCTTATAAAAAGTGCCTCCCCCATTCTTGGATCAAAGCGTGTTGTTAAAGTGGGCTAGCTTGTTGCTGGTAAATTGTTATTCACCTCTTGTTGCCAGGGCATACTGACTGGCGTAATTGTAAAGTGAGAAGAACACTGACCTAAAAGTGGAAAGGATCTGTTGGGTGAAAGGTTATCAGGATTCTAAGTAATATGCTGGAAACTGTCCCTCCCTATGTACGAGATGTAAGGGGTTGTTGTCCAGAAAAGAAAATACAAATATATTGTGCTTGAAAAGCAAGATATACGAAGGAGATGTTGATTAAGGAATTCTGATAATTAATAAAATGCAAGAAGAAGAAAAATGGTCCCAAAATTAGTGCGCAGGGAAGTTGATCATTGTCCCATGCTCATTACAAAAAGCAAGGCAAATATGGGTTTAACTGCTGTGATGAACCAAAAAAAATTAATTAAACAACCAATCTAGTTGAATTGAGCCCTTTTCTCGCTGCATTGGCCATAATATAACATCTCTAAAGGAAGAGTGTATTCTGGAAAAGCAAGTTACTGTGTTCTTTCCATGACGATGATTTATAACTGTGATATGATTTAATTTTATTGCCTATTATAATGATGTTTCGCTCAGTAAGTTATTTATAAATGCGGCTTAGGCTCAGCATTTCGAGGCATCCCCAGCAACTCTTAAAATATACAGTTGATTATGATGTTTTATTTTTGTTATGTGTAATCTCCCTCTTTTATCATATTTCCCCGATACCCTGCATAAATATTTCTGCAAGGATTACTTCACGGCTCTATGAATAACTGGGTCCCCTGTATTGTTGAAATATTTTCGTCGGGGTCTCTTATTAGGTTCTGGATAGGGGTCAGTGCGAAGAGCAGGCTTCTAGATATATTAATAATATTGATAGATATCGAGTAAACAATTTAAAGGCAATACATTAAATACAGTCCCCCGTATGGTTCTGTTAAGAGTCAGTATTTTACAAAGCATGTGGATGCGGGATCCAAATGTTTGTGGACTTGAGGGGAAAAAGCTGGTTTCAATGTGGTGTTTTCCTGTTGATTGCTGAAGCTGTTGATTGTGCCCCTTCGAGGCAGTTTCACGTCACCCCTCACAGTGCTGTTATCCCATTGGTGCTCTCGCCTGTGTTGGGACCAATTGCTAAGCCGCCTCCTACTCGTCTCAATACCTTTATAAATCATGCTCAACCTTGGTAGTATTTATTCATGTGTAATCGGTGGTATACCTTACAATATTATGTAGGTATATGTCTTATTTAAAAAAACGAATAATCACATGTCTAGCCGGTTTACGTTATAGCTGCAGAGTTATTGAAAGAACACATATCTATCATGTACAAATGTTTCTCTTGTTCTTTCAAGCAGCATAGGCTAAACCTAAAAACCCGTTGGATGCAGAATCTAGTTAAATTACTCGTTCCCCACACAAGACAATTACGATGGGAACGAAGTGTATCTGATATTTTTCTCATTTAGATGTTAACAGTCCCGATGTGGCTGCATAGCCCAGTTGTATCTGGAAATGTTATGCAGTTTGTGTTCTTTATTATTGCAGATTTTGGTGCTAGTCAGTTCTACAGACGATAATTTAAGGGTTAATAATTACTCCCGACGTTACCAGAATAGGGTGTCAAGTCGATGCTCAGGTATTTAATGATAAAGACAATAGCTTATCACTTGTTATATACTATAACTTGTGATGTAACCTGTTACACACTAGAACGAAGAAAAAGATTTGTTGGTCTTCTTTTGAAGTGCCTTCCACCACAAAGGTCTTTTGATGAGGTAGAATACATAATTTATGTGTAAAAATATTGATTAAATTGGAAAAGACAAGAAATTTGATATCTTAGATAGGATGGGTTAGATGAATGGTTGTTAACTATTAGTAATTCTGCAAATAATCAGGAAACTTTTATTCTGAAGTTATCTGTCAATATTTAACCCATAAATAGGATATAGCTTTAGCACATATTTACTGCCATACTTGTGACTTGCCCTTTATGAATGTACGATAAGCAGGATATTGTTGCGATGGCTAGTACTTCAGTAGCTTATATTCCGCCCCTGTTGAGTGTTGTAACACTTTAAAACTATCTTCATGCTGCAACATGTCTTTCAAAACGCGTTCTTCTACGTATGGCATTCGGTTGACATCACAATTTTTAATCTTGACTGATACTATTTATAGATATAGGAAAATCACGGGAAGCTAACGCGATACATGATGTTACTATCTGCAGAAATCTCAGTCTCTCATGTAGCTTCTTCGTTTAATTTGTTTTAGTTCGATGAACACATGACTTGATTTGTCCAATATATGTCAGTTAATTCTGCTTAATGCAATCATGAGTAAACGAATTTATCGTTGTATGTGCATGCGAATATTTTAGCCTTCATGAGGTTGATTAGAATTCAGCTCTCCTATAAGATAATCTTACCGTGATACGCAAGTGTACTATGTATGTCCCAGTGCATGTATATACATATATGTGTGCCCATCATTATGTACTTCATTCTTAGTGGTTGTCGTATTACACAGTCGCAACTGATAATACCTGTTTATATCCTTTCGTCTTACTAGGATATGACATGGCATGAAAACTATTGATCATACTTTTAATTGTGTAGTAATTTAAAAACCTAAGAACTATTCATTTTCATCATGAGACACGGTCTTCGGAAAATGAAAACCATGATTAGAGAAATATATAAGTGCAGGAAAAACTAAAGGGATGGATGATTGCTATTTCTCGAAATATTGTGTAATTAATGTTGATATTGTATTCTCGTTCCCATGAGAAGTAATGTATATAGTTATGATATTTCCATCGCCTGAGCACTGTTTTAAGTTTCACAAATATCTTCAGAGTCAACCGCTATCAAACCTTAGGCATCAAGACGTAACTCATGAAACTTATTGGATGATTACTAATTAATGCTGTTTTGGGTACTTAATTTGGGTCATCACTTATATAATATTAAACTGTCTTGATTGTAAATGAAGGTACAGTTGATACCCAATCCATAAATGTAATTTTAGAAACTGGTGCTGTAATAATTCATGGGTCATGAATACTTGGCAGATTATAGTAGTAAAACATGAGACATTAGGTTAGATGCACTATCGAAAACATGAGCAAAACTATTTTCCATAATGATTCCCACGCCTGCTTTCTTCAAAATATATATGATAAAGGAATATGTCATGGCAATAACTTTATTACCCTTGCTTTCATATCGGTGTCCATCCTACATTTTACAAGAGTTCACATAACAAATTAGCTATGCGTTAAAAGTAAATTTTCTGGAGTGAAGAAATCCCATGGCAAAAACTGTATCTAAGTCACTTATATTTCATGTTTACGAAAACACGAATATCAGCTGTTAGATGAGGGTATACGTTAATGCAGTCTAACTAGTCATAAATATTACTTGATGTATTGTTTTTTTGTGATCCATATGGGAGATTAGACCTCAGTTAGGAAATCCTTGGAACTATTTTGTTCAATTCCATTTTGAGAAAACCTCTCTTAATAAATTAAAGCAGGTCGATGTCAGCTCTTTAAAAACAGTTCATGGTCTCTTGTAAAAGACGAAACATGGCATATTTACAACACCAGGTGGTTCATGAATCCATCTCTGAGATAAAGATATTATTATATGTATAAGGAGAAGTCTAACATTGCGTCGTCCGCACTACAAATTTACATATTATTTCATTCTACTCACCATGTCATTAATGAGAGTGCGTGTCGATATGCATTTTAGCTTTATTCCTTTGTCATACCCAATGTTTCATATAGAATCCCGTGTCATTACTTGGATCTAGTAAAGACTGTACAAATATGATGTTGGTACATTCGGAAGTAAGTCTCAGATTGGTGTATCAAGGAAAAGAAACTAGTCTCATATTTAACATGTGTAATCATCTTGTATATTTTGTACAAAAATGAAATATATGCACTTAATAAAGTTTCCTTTTTGTATTTATTCGATTTGGCTTCGTGAGTATATCGCTTTCGTCGGAGAGATGGGCTGAGAAATTATATTTGAATACAAGACAACATACTACTGCCCAATTGATATAGTATCTTTCGATACTAGGAGGGTAGCCCAGCTGATTTGCCTAACTGCTATTTTCTTTTGCTTCTAATTTTTAGTATATAGTTCTTTTTTTGTATTTCTTTTTTTCATTTGATTGCATAGGCAACCATCACTCACTTCCAAACCTGGCCTCCTCCACTCTGGGCCACAATCAGCAGGAGGCATTTCACAGTGATGTTACACTTCAGTTACATAACTTATCTGATGATCTCCTCAGATATTTCCTCACTGAAATCAGTTTACACAGATGTACAGATGACAGTCTACAGATCCAAAGATAAAGATCTTACAGGATGTAGCTTGTCAGATCACACTTGTAGGCCTGGCCTAGTAGGAATGCCTAGTAGCCAACCCCCTGCCTAGTAACTATTCACAAGCTTTCAGGGTTGTTCACTTATCCTCAAGCACCATCCTAGTAGCCAACCCCCTGCCTAGTACCCAACCCCCTGTCAATCACAGCCAGTCTGTACACCTCCCTCCCTGTCCTCCCTGTCACTCACAGCAAACAGGCCAAGCCAATACACTCCTCTACTTAACAGCACCAGCCAACACAGTCAAAACAGACCCATGTGGCCACTGACAGGCCACCCCTCCAATTTAGACTTAGCCAGGGGTGCGACAGAGGCTCCTGTATAAGTATACCTTTCCTATAGTGATACTAAAAGGAGGCTGCGCCCATTCAATCGAAATACAACTTAAAACAGAAAAACACAGAGGCTACCCTCCTAATAAATCAATTTGTCCCTCTTAGAGCTTGTTCGGAGCATTATAAATGGAAATAGAAAAGATCTTATCAATACTCTTAATTAGAGAAGAGCCCCTCCATCAGAAAAACTGATCTTTTAAATATACATGTAGAGGCGGAATAACAGAGATCTAAGGGCAGCATTTTTTAAATCAATCAAATCATCGGATTGTGAAGATAAATTACCTATATTTATTAAATGTAGGGACGGACGTGTGCCTATTTTACTATAAAAGATTTTGCCTAGTTTAGTCATGCCAGTAATTATATTTTCGTTTCAAATTGGTGCTGTATAAACGTCAGAAACCCGACCCAACTGGCGGAAATGTATCTATATTATAAATACATGGATGTCATGCACCCGATCTATTCTAGATCTCATCAATTAATAAAAAGCACCAACATTATACACTTTTTATCTTTTGCCTGTGTTATCGAACATATCCCATTAAACATTTGGTACCAAAAAGAGAAGGCGGAAAAAATGAACAAAGTACTAGTAATAATACTTAATTGGAAATGTTTATTGGTAGACACAATTGAGAAACTAATGACTATCTGATGTCTTCAAGACAGTCTACACCAGGGAAATATTTCCCTGTATACATTTAGTTGTAATATGAACTTAATGAAGTAACAACCCGATGCTTTACTTTACCGTGCCATGTATGTCAATTAAGTTGGACAGAATGAAATATGCAAAGTGTCCGTTAGCTCCCTGACATAGGTGAATCTAACATAAAGAGTAAGTAGATTCGGTTCCTTAATTATAATGCGAAGCTGTTTATTTGCAGGCGACTAGTTTAAGAATCATTAGCTATCTTTGAGAACCTAGGCCCGCCAATTGTTCTCGTGTGGTAATCAAAGTATATCATGATGGTCAGAACTTTCCCGATTTCGAATCCATCATAGCAGCAGATTTGTAAGATTCGATGCATGTTGTGACATATTTTCGGTATCAATCATGCGCGAAATATAGGGATTTCCCCACTACAACTAACACTGGATATGTGCCTTTCAAAATGAAAGTATTTCATTAAGAACTGGAATTATTAATTATTTCAACGTGATAAGCACATTCGATTAAACGATTGACAACAACCTTGCAAGAAATTTATTGTGAATGTTTTAGTCAGCAACTACTGCACAAAATATTTCCCATCACGCAAGTTCATGGCTTTTGGTGCTGAAAGGAGGGTTTGTCTTGGGAAAATATTGACTAGAACTTGATTTCATGCTCTCAATTTTGATTAAATTAAATTAAATTTCTCAAAGTCGAAGCGAAAAGATGAGAATAACAAGCCTGAAACTAATCCTCCTAGCTGTGTTACTATGGTTATCTTCACACCAGATCGTTACAAACTAAGACTTGGCAAAGAAATGCCAAAAAGTGCGTATTTCAGATGAACAAGACTAGGGACTTAATACTCAATAACTACAACGTTAAATATGATTGTCACATCCATAAAATTCGGCGTATATTATTATATAAATACAAAGAATATTGTTATATAAATACATGTTTATGTAAAATGATTGAATTTATAACTGTCAATATCAAATTTCTCGAAATAATCGTGTATTGGAAAATAAATTATCATCTCGAAGCGGGACAGTATTATACTTAAAGACAGTTTAACATTACATAGTATACAGTTTGACATTAAATAGTATACATACTACATTCATAAATACACACACATACAGGTACGCACACACATATAGAAAGACACCCACACATGACCAAACCTGACGTGTATCTGACACTGACACAATCTTACACTGAGTTCATTTGTATAGAATAAACATTTTCACATAATCATGTATCAATCAACTCTTAATACACATGAACAGCTTCCATTAGAAAACCCGCAGTTGTTACTTCATTGTTACTACAAACTGCCTGGACAGTGTAGCCTATGTATATCCAGGCAAACAGAGAAACATACATACATAAATACTTGATATTTTAATACACCCCGCCTCGAGGACAAGCTAGCCTATTACCACACCCAGGTACACCTGAAAAAATCAAACTTAAGATGACTAATATTCCACACTTTTTCAATAGATTTAATAAAAGTGAGGCATAAGATAGAAAGATGACTAATATTCCACAGACTTTCAATAGATTTAATAAAAGTGAGTCATATGATAGAAAGGTACTCCGGCGTAAAGAATTAAACCATTTGAAGATACTACCTGAGACCACTCTCGTTCTTGAGAATAAATGAGTAACATTAAGAACAGTACTCGCAGAAATTATAGCAATCTGTATTTGGAGACTGAACAAAAAGTTGGGTCTCCACTGCCTGCGGTAAGCTCTATGGTAAGCCTTGCAATGGTTTGTGCTGGTTCTGTAGGTGGGGAGGAATGATGAGGTCCTGCCTACATGGTTCACTGGCCATGTAGGCAGGACCTCGCCACTCCTCACTATCACAGCACCATCGCAAGGCTTACCACAGAGCTTACCGCAGCCAGAGGAGAACCCCCTTAATGGTTTTGATTTCACTTTGGTCTAACCCAACACAAGTTGCAGATTCTAATTAAGACAGGTTTACGGTACTGTAGTGGCTTACAAGTTACATGGGTTTCCCTCCGTCGTTTTTTAGTGAGGCAAACCAATCGTGCAGTACCTCTGCATTTGGTCTTGCACTTGGTCTCAATGGACTTGCTTCACTATCACTCACGCTGGCACGGACTACTTGCTTGATTGCATCCTAAACAAAATGAAATTTTACAAGACATGCACAAGAGAACAATTTTAACGTAGAGTAGGTAGAGTTAGCAATCAAGAGAAGAAAATAAGAAAGGCATGGTCTGGAAGACCTCTTTTTGAGATGATCATGACCTCTTTGTAAGAATTACACCTTATGGCAAATAAATAATTCTCTTATCTTATCTTATAAAATATATACAAGACAACATAACATCGGTTTTTATACTAACATGCCTGTGAAGGGTCTACCGACCCAATACGGGTCAAGCCTATCAGCTGACGTCATATCATTCTATCACTCTATCAGTTTAGTATATTATCACTATCAGTTTAGTAAAAAGAACTAATATCAAGTGCAGTCCTATACTTTCATGGTGTTTAATCATCCCCAGGAGTGATAAAGATACTTTCAGTCTTCAAGACCTTCAAATATTCCAAATTATTTTCGGTACAAAATATGAGTATTCATGAGAGATGGAGAGATTTATATTAGTACATGTATAAAAAAAGTTAGTCAAAAAATAAGTTGGTCGTAAAAAATGTTGGTTGAAAAAAGTTGTCGTAAAAAAAGTAGGGTCATAAAAAAAGTCAAGTCGGTCTAAATAGTAAAATTTACTTTGATTCAATTAACCTTTTTGAAATAACTTTATTCAATTAGCCTGCCCTTTTGGCACATTTACTTTGTACTTTTAGTTTACTCTTAGTTCTGCAGCTGTCATGACACTGGCAACCTGCCACAACAGGGGGCCAATTCCAGACCCCCAGAACCGGATGTACCAACCTGGTTGACCTGGTTTTTTTTGGGGTCAACATTAGGGAGTTTCGACACTGCTCACCTATCCGCAACTGCAACCGTATTACTTTAGGGATGCATGAGCCGGCATACCAGAGCCTCCAAATTTAGTTTCAGCTGACAACCCTACACACGCAAGGTAGTTGCCTTGCCCTTGGTTTGCCTACCGAGAAAAACTCAGGGAGAGCTGGTCAGGTCGGCACCCAAGATGGCGGTCTCTGCCGCTATAGAAGTGTTTTTTTAAACCATGCTTTCTGCGATAAAAGTGTTAACTATCACCAAACTTGCTAGGCAAGGACATCAACAACACGTTTAATATTGTTCCAAAACCATTTTTTTAGAATGTAAAATGGCTAAATAGTTTGTGATATACTTAGGTATAACCACCGCAACAGGTGCCTTTCTTGCGTATATTCCTCAGTGGAGGTCTGGTATCCCCCTGATTACCTATGCACAACCTGACATAGTGACCTAGTTCAGCACCGATATGTACGGGTTCGCTCCTGGGGAGCGTCTGTCGAAACTCCCTAATGCCATGTGCAATGCCACATCATCCCATCCCCTGTATGTCTTTTTTCTGTGTGATTGTATTATTCGGGATTCACATTCAAATCATTCTAAGCAGTAATATCATTAAATCATCTCTCCCCTCATAATAATAAGGGCAGCAAAACATTGATTACTTAAGACCTATGGGTCAAACAATGAGTATATTTGGGGAGATTCTTCATGTTGTAATAGCTGAGAATGCAGCATTTTAAGAGGTTGTGGTCGGTCTGTATATTGATACACTTCAGAAATATTTATCTTGGTCGGGAAAACGGAGCAAATAGATAGCATTCTTAACACAAAATCTAGTCAATAACTATTTCATACCGAAACACTTGAAGTCACTGTGTTTCCTGTACATTCGGGTGAGGAGTCACACTTTTGTTTGTCAGGAGTCACGCCACTATCTGAAATCCAAATCAGTTGGATCTGATTAGTCAACTAATAAAAAAAGTGATTACTTCTACTCACGTAATACAAAATATTAGATATGTTGTTTGTGTGAGGAGTGGAAACATTTGTGTTGCATTTTAGCTAGGAAATTATGAATAAGTAAACGAAGCCTGATAAAGAAAAGTTGTCATAAGAAACAAAGACAAGAGAGTAATTTTTGGGTCAAAATTCAATCTCAATAATTTGATGATAACGGATAAAAGATTGTGACTAATTGCTTAAAGTGGCTAAGATAGTTAAAATGAGTAGTCATGGAATCGTGTGAAACTTTGTCAGTGTAATCATAAATGATAGGTATAGCAATATCTGAAGTATTGAGTTTCAGCATTGCGTTTTCATTCAATGATTAGTGAATATGTGTAATGAATGGGTCAGAACCTAAACCCATGTCAAATCCATGAGGAAATGGCTTTGGAGACCAGGAGGTGCTGCCAGATTTAGCCCTGGTGGCAGAATGCCCTTTGTACTGACCAGTGCCGACCTGGGTGTTACATAATTCCAGATGTCATCCCAACTGACAGTTTGAATATTGGATTGGAAAGCAAAAACGATTTTGCTCTCTATTTTACCACATATCTGATATAATATGAATGTTAGAGTTTACACTTTGTGCCACTTCACACTTTCAAGCATTTATTAAATAATAGAGAATCATCGAAATTATAAAAGAGAATAATTTACCAGAAGAGCTAGTTGGGCTAGCGAACACATCCTCGACGTTTGTTATGTCACGGAAAGGAGAACTTGACGCTGATGGGTCATGGGGTTCCGCAATTGTTGGTGAAACGAAATTACATGACGCTGCTGGGTCAATTGTTGGTGAAATGAAATTACTTGGCGCTGCTGAGTCAATTGTTGGTGAAACGAAATTACTGAGATCTTCAACGGTGCTTGTACGAGGAAGCGAAGCTTCCTTCATGGTCTCGCTCATATCCGCACCAATTTTGGGTAAACCCTAATTTTTTAAAAAAAGAAACAAGCGGTGGGTGACATTTTAAATGTGGTGGCACTGGTTTCAATCTGATGTAACCAAAATTGGGATCAGAAATGTAATTAAAATAGTGCAATACATTTTGGATATAATTATAAAATAAGGATCGTACCTTTTCCATGGCATTTTCAATTAGGGCCATCACATCTCGGACCTGTCCTGGCGTTAAGCTTGCCTTACATCTGCCCGCTTGAGGTATCAGGTCTACCTCTACCTCTACACGTGTGTTAACCATCTCTAGTTTGGCAAGGCGATCTTCAATAGCAGTCATCCGTAGAAGTAGATCCTCGACTTTCTGAAATGGGCATAGGTTCAAGCATCCTGTGTGTATACCATGTAGGCCTATAAATCCTTGTAATGAGTATGCAAATGTGTTTCGTAACAGAACAGGCATCATCTGCTTGAGTAGATACAAAAGGAACGTTTGATTATTGAAAACAGAATCAAAGTTAAGTATGCATTGAAGATATTCACCTCAGTCTGATCAAGGTTAAAGTTGGAGTGCACGTTTGGGCGAACTGGAGTCTTACCGACCATATCCATTGCTCTCATTTTATGTCTTTCCCCTTCGCGTCGCGCCTTCTCTATAAGAAGTAATTATAAACCCATAACAAGGTCAAATATCAATATTGGATTGGTTTATTTCAAAACCAGGGACAATTTTCACAGAATCCAACGGTAATAATATTATAAGCTATAACAAAGTAATGTGATTTACATTTGTTACTTACCAGTGTTCAACACTACTTTAACACTGGAATTATCTCTGGGAGTAGGAGTCAAAACTTGGCTCTTTCCTGGTTGGGGGTCGACGATATGAATCACGGGTTTCTTAAATCCATCATTACTGGCGGCTACTGAGGGATATATTAAAGACAATAATGACAAAGAATTCAACCATTTTTGTTAGACAATACAAACGTTAAGGTCACCTGGGGAAGACCACAACACCAGGTCAAAACATCGTGACTTACATGTAACAACAGTTAAACTAGCAAATACCGAAGTTTGAGGTTGTGGTGTTTTTCTTCATAATAATGGACAGCTGACCCACGGGAGTCAGCGACTATATTGCCATAGCGATGGGCACCCTGGAGACGGTGCGTCATCACCGTTCTCCCTGACGTTCTAGGCCCAACGGCCACTCACCCCCGACCAGACAAGTCGTGTGAAAAATTTTTTTCCGTCAGTTTTGATCGTGTAATCGCTGGAAATGCCGAAAACGAAGCATAACATGTGTGGGAAGTGTGGCGAGAGGCACGCCAAGCCCACTGGAAAGAATTGTCAGCTCCTGGAGAATGACAGGGACTTGTTGCATGGTTTGGAAGAATCGTTCGGGGGAGGGGCATCAGCTGCGGCGTACAAACCGTTCAATTTCAAGTCGGCTCCATACAAGTCGGGCTGCCCGGATGATCGCATTGATGCGATTGAGTCCATGGTCTCTAAGTTAACTGACTTGGTCGTGCAGGGCAAGAAGAAGAAGAGGGGCAGGCGTGTGACAAGGTCTCGAAGTGTTTCTTCATCATCTTCGTCATCAGCTGGGTCCAAGTCATCGTTGTCGTCGTCAACAGAGTCCGACGCGTCGAGGTCGCCGTCAGCAGGGAAGAGGAAATCAAAGAAAAAAAGTAAGCCTTTTGATCATAGTAAATTCCTGGACAAGGACCAGAAGGTGGAATCGTTTGAGAGGTTGATGTTGGTCACTTTTCGTACGATAGAACAATTTCTCGAGGACGGTAGGGACATCGAGGGCATCGTTAAACATGGGAAGTTCTTGGCATCGAAGGCAACAACTGGGTCGTATGTGGACAAAGCCTTTATACAGTACGATCAATCGGTTCGTAAGAGGGCCAACAGGAAAGGGGCTAGAGCTTTTTCTAAGCCTGATGAGGAAGATAAACTCACGTTCTTTTGCTACGACACGTCGAAGAAGGCCATGGCGACTGATCGCCAAGGGCAAGGCCAGCGGAAGAGGAGAGCTGGCGCGTGTTATCGTTTCAACTCGGAGGCCGGGTGCCATTCGAAAACTTGTTTGTACACTCACAGCTGCTCTTCATGTGACAAACAAGGACATGCTAGCAAGGACTGTCGGGTGAAAGGGGCAAGCAAATAGGATTTTCCACGAGAGGGCCAGGACTGTGAGAATGACTTAGTTTGTGATATATCTGTGATTCAGTCGGTTGCCATGACACCCAGATGCAACCGGGCCGGAAGTAGTGTTTTGCCTGTTCTTCTAAGGGAGGAAGAAGATGGCGGCGCTTCCGGTAGTGACAATATCTCGGACGTTACAAATGTTAATTCTCCCCCCCTCTCGTTAGATGAGTTGTTACTGGATTTTGCTTCTACAGATGTTGAAGGGATTTGTGATGACTGTTTCCAGCCGGAATTTGAAACCCCTGGGTATTACGGTAACCGTGACAGCACCGATGACAGTGTTGTGTTTACCTTGCCCATCTCCCCGTTGGGAGCGGACATTAGTGTTTACGAGTCCTGTGCAAATGGGGTGTGTGTGTGTCGCCACAGAGTTGGCGGATCCCCAGCACAGCTCTTACCTTGTAGGATAGGTTATTATATATTTAATGACAATTTCCCTTTTCTTCGAGAATTTGAGGACGTTTTCTTTGGTGTGACAGATGGTTTTCCCATCGTGGACAGAGAGGTAGCACCATACGATTGTGATAATTATGCCTCAGCCTTACAGGAGGATACCTTCCATATTGTTAGTGAAAATATCCAGGACGAGCTAGCAGAAGGCATGGTTTCGGCGGCGGTGGAGAAGCCCCAGTGTATTCACGCCCTGGGAGCTGTGCCTAAATCTCAGGGAGGCGTGAGAACCATCACAGATTGCTCTCGCCCCGGTGATGTCTCGGTAAATAATTTTTGAATTACATTTGAGGTTGTGGTGTTTTTCTTCATAATAATATTAAGGTTTTTTTAAACAAACATTTAACGTACTGATTGAGTCAAACGTGGCAGATAACTTGTAATGAAACGTGAAACTACACAAGTGGAAATGGTTGATACTTAAGTGTTTATTAGTTCTAAAGTCTAATAACATTAAATTCAACAATAATTAATGTCGAATTGTAAAATGATTATGATGAAGTATTCGCACATTTGGCAGGTTTGTATTTGTTTGCCTGACCTGATTTCAATACGAAAGCTAGTGAATAATAATACCAAAGGGTTTTATTTCCTACCTAACATCATCAACCAACTAAGACTAACAGGAACTTCGATATACAAGCGATAACCAACTTACCTCGCTGCAGCTTGTATTTGTTTGGCCGCGCAGTTAAGGAGGGTCTTGGGGAAGCTCGTTTTCCACTAGCTATAGGCGCCCTGGCTGGTACCGTTAGCTCGGCCCTCGAGGGGACAGAGGTGGAAGACTGTGAATCAGAATGCATTGATTGTGAGAGCATCTCCACTTTGCTCGAGCTCGCAGGCCGCTGTTAGAGAAAAAATATCAACAGTCGAAAAAAACATTAAGGTTATTATCATTATTATCATGCAACGATGCTATTGTTGCTATATAGGAGACCTCTGGTAGATAGCTATTCAATAACTCGATTTTATCATCTGTGTTTGAAGTAAATCGCTTTCATGGCTAACTTTACGAACTAAATTGGATTACTAGTATTAGAAACAGCACCAGGTAGAAAACTGCAGAAAAGCATGGTTTACCCCGTGAGCACTTGTCGTGACAAATAGTTACGTTTTGCTGTATGCACATGTTGAATAAAAAAAAACATAGGACCAGAGGATCATTGATAAAATTATTTTATTTATTTTTCTATCAAAATTGTCAGACCCTTGGATTATTAATGGTTGTGTCGTGATAGGAAACAAAAGAATTTGTGTGGGAAGTGAAACTTACCTCAGTGCACATAGAGGTGCTGAGAATATGCTTCTTCACAGGTTTCTTCGGTTGATTTCTCTGGTTGAACACTTTTATCTTAGAAACTACATCAATACACATCAGTACTTTACGTTCTGCATGACTGGCGGACATGAACTTATCCTTTGGCACCAGGGGCTTGTAATCAAATACATCGCGCATTACCTGGAAAAAGGAACAATGGTGTCAATACGAGGTATATGTAGTCTTGTTTTGCTACAAGATAATGTATTGGCCACAAAAAAAGGCGATGACCTTTTCAATTTGACCTGGCAGCAGTGTATATCAATCCACATTGTTATCTTCTCAACTGCTTGACAATATCAAGCTTTAAATTTTGAGGAAATATAGGGTGACTCAATTTGTTAGCCCACAACGTTAAAGGGGTAGATGCTACGTTCCAGCACCTGCAACCACATAAACTTCCATTTATTTTTTGAATAATTGATGTTATACTTTTTTATCAGTTCTGTAAATGTGTATATCTAGTCCAACCCAAATTTACCTAAAATTGTACTTAAAATTTAGAAATGTACTATATCACTTACATAAGCCCAAAATTATAAGTCATATAGTATATGTAGCTCGTTATTGGAACAATATGATCGAGTTCTCTCAACACAAACACCCTGTAAGAAATGAGACTGAAAATCCTATTCTTATTATATAGGAGTCTATTCAAGGACCATCCGCCGGTGACCTTATTATTGTAAGAATTTACTGATGGAATAAGATTTTTCGTCAAGCAAGCAATCGTTCCATCAGGAAGGTATATACCAAGAGGATGATGTCCCGGAGTTCACCTATGTCCCGCTAGTAGTTGGCAGTGCTGCCACTACCACTCATGGCACACCCTTCCTCTTGTTGCATGTGTATATTTCCAAACTTTTAAACTCCAAACAAGTTATTTATAAGCGCGGTCCTATAATGATGTGGCTGGGAAGGGAAAGGGCAATCCAATCGACCTGGTCCTGGCCTTCCAATGTGTTAACATTATGGATGGCAGACCTTTCATAATTAGGTCTGATTGCACTTAATGACATCTAAGGCTTAAGTAAAAGGAGTCGAAGTCAAGGTAGGTCTGGGGAATTATATATTTATTTATAAATATATAATATATGGACAGAGAGAGAGAGTGAGAAGCGAGGTTGGTGTGTGAGTGTGTGCATGTGTATATGTGAGGCGGGAGTATGAGTGGGTGGGTGCATTGGTGCGTATATTGTTATTGGTGTCTGTGTAATATGGAAATGCAGATCTATTATTATTATTATTATTATTATAGTCCACTCCCTCTGTATTTACCTCCCTGGTAGTCTAGTAAATGCATTTACAAAAATAAATATCCAAATTGTCAGTACTAGTACCGTACTTGAACATTTTCCCCCTAAAATGCACACCGTACCTTGTATACCACTTCGATGAATGTCTTGGTGTCAGCAATATCTGGTAGCTGTATATCTTTCTCTTCTAACTTTTTAGCCAAGACATTGCTATATCCCGAGAACAGATATTTGTAGACGAGGATATATTGATTTGGTTGACCTGCGGATACCCTTTGATGGGAGAAAGAAAATAGAATAAAGAAAAAAGATTAAATCACCAGTACCCAGTAAGTAGAAAATCATGACATTCCGATGTTCCGTTCTAAACTCAAGCAGGACTTAATATATGCGGATGTTAATCAATATTACCTCGCAGATTCAACCAAGTAAAATGGGGGCGCATCGAAATAACACAAAAATCCGAAATAAGAGGAAATAATTGTTTATAGCCTACAACATAGCCTAAAATACACAACTAACAACTTTCTATTTGATGCCTTTGCCCGCTATGGCCTATGCCCCCTTCATGAATAGTCATCGAACCTGCCTCTTCATCTTAATCGGGACATACGCAGAGTCAGGTTGTTCGTGACTATTCATGAAGGGTAAAACTTACAAATTTGAGGAAAAATTAACGACAACATGTCGTAATAATAACTAATGGTATCAATGACAATTAAGGTAATAAAGATTAGAGAAAAACACGTACTCATCAGTATTTATTTCTTCTTTGTATTTGATTTCTCGGAACAACCGCTTCATCTTGATGATATTATTTTTCAAGTCACCGGTAGTACCGGTGGACCCCATTTCTACTTGGGCCTCGGCCTGGGGTAGTCCTAAATCAGAACGTAAAACCAGTCGTGAAGAGTCGATTGTCATTCAGATGAAAAACAATTTAAGTGTCAATAACAAATTTTAGAAGGTAAATGTATCTTTTTAACTGTCGAAATACTTACGAAACGTCTGATGTATCTGCAGTGTACTGCACACCGTAGGCTACCTGTGTCCTTTTAAACTTACTTTTAAAGATGGCGCGCTCTTACAATAAGGCGCCAGCAAAGTATAATTTGAATTCCTGTAAAAATTAAAATTATTGATTGAATTTCATTACAAAAGAAGACGAAATACAATGATTTTTGTTATTCAAGGGAAAAAGAGTAATGTCCACAACAAAGATGAAGTAAATCACCAGAAAGGTTGAGTTAGCCTAAACATAAGAAAACTGCTAGTGTTGTGCCTGAATACCAGATGTAAACTTCCGGTATCATGGCTAACGAAGAAAAGCCGACGAAGACTTCGTTTTCCTTTGGATTTTCAAAGAAAAAGTCTACCAAATTACAGACCTCGGCAATCAAAGATGATGAGGTTAGAACGAATGAAGATCAAGCGACTTTCGTCGAGTCTTTTGATGGAAAACGTCTAGAAGGGTATGTGGTTTCAGTGAAAACCATTCCAATTTTCATTCATTTTTTACGCCTTTTCTGTTGCCGTTCTGTGATTTGAGTTTGCTAGATCTAGGCCTAATCGGGTATTTTATCGGGACAAAGGTGTTGGCATGGCGGTTATCATTTTGATGAATGTATTTTAATGTTATCTAGATGATTATGCTGTCAATTCGTATGTTTATACCACCGTTAACTTTCGTGTGTCGGAGCGATAATAGAGGGTTTTATGCGCGGGAGCAGGACGTATTGTGAACGCACCTGCTGCATAGCTCTGCAGTGCAGTGCTCCCGGGGAACACCAGACCTATAGGCCCCGGGACCAATAGGCCCCGGCACCTATGGGCCCAGCTCTGGACTTATAGGCCCCAAGGCCTGCTCGCGTTGGACTTATAGGCCCCGGGATTTATAGGCCCAGAAGAATACTAAACCATACCAAAAATAACCCTAAACCTAACCCTAAATTGGTTGTCCTAAGTCAGTAAAGGTAGTAGTGGACTGTCCCTAGTAAAAACTGACTAATAAAATAATTATTTGACTAAAAAAAAATATATCACTAAGTTTTGAAGCGGGGCCTATAAGTCCAAAACCCCTGTAACGGTCTGGGCCTATAAGTCCAGAGCTGGGCCCATATGTCCAAACGGCTGGGCCTACCGGGGCCCATACGTCCAATGCGCGGGGCCCATAGGTCTGGGCGGTGACTGGTGAAGTCGGACCACCCTGATGTCGGACCGGGTGGGCTAGTGAAGTCGGACCACGGGGTTAGTGGACTCGGACCACGGGGTTAGTGGACTCGGACCACCGGGTTGGTAGACTCGGACCGGTGGAGTAGTGGGGTATAACTACTGCCTATACTGACCTAGGACCACACATTTAAGGTTAGGTTTAGGGTTATAGTTAGCATCAGTACTCATTTCACTTCACAAAACACATGAAAATACAGTGCGTAATGGTGACAATGCTCTTTGAGTTGAGCAAGCATGGTCCGAGTTTAGCATGGTCCGAGTTTACCTCGGTCCGAGTCCACTAACCCCCTGGTCCGACCTTACCAGGGTCGAGTATACGGCGGTCCGAGTCTACGACGGTCCGACATCAGAGTGGCCCGACGTCTCTAGGAACCGGTCTGGGCCCATAAGTCCCGGGGCCTATACGTCCGCACCCCCTCCCGGGCAGTGCTACAACTCGGCCTCGGGTTTCAGTTCTGTTGACAGTAAACCTCAAAGGGGGATACATTTACAGGATCAAGTCTTGGAATGAATTTAGTGACGGGGGGTGAGGGGGATAGAACATGTCAAAACAGCTGAATTGAGAAAACGTTTAACTTCTTTGCCACAGACTTTGGGATGGGAAATGTATCACTATCAGGACGATTGTAGGAGGAACACCAGACCTATAGGCCCCGGGACCTACGGGCCCAGATCTGGACTTATAAGCCCCAAGGCCCGCTCGCGTTGGACTTATAGGCCCCGGGATTTATAGGCCCAGAAGAATACTAAACCATACCAAAAATAACCCTAAACCTAACCCTAAATTGGTTGTCCTAAGTCAGTAAAGGTAGTAGTGGACTGTCCCTAGTAAAAACTGACTAATAAAATAATTATTTGACTAAAAAAAAATATATCACTAAGTTTTGAAGCGGGGCCTATAGTCCAAAACCCCTGTAACGGTTGGGGCCTATAAGTCCCAAGCTGGGCCCATACGTCCAAACGGCTGGGCCTACCGGGACCCATACGTCCAATGCGCGGGGCCCATACGTCTGGGCCCATACGTCCCGGGGCCTATACGTCCGCACCCCTGTAGGATCGTAGCGTCCCAAGATTGAAGCACCCCGGCCTGAATCAAAGTGCCCCGGCCTTGGATCGAAGCGCCTACGGCCTGGATCGAAGCGCCCAGACCGTTAACACAAACAATAACAAAACTAACCCTAAACCTCACCTTAAATTGGTGGGGTACCCAGACGCTTCGGCCCAAAACCGCTTCGGCCCAGGCACTTGGGCCTCGTCGGCCCAAGGCTTAGGCTGCGTCGGCCCAAGGGGTAGACCACGTCGGCCCACTAGTTAAATATAAAGTTATCAACTAAAGACTAGGAGTCAGGATGCTAGTGGGGTATAACTACTGCCTATACTGGCCTATACTGACCTAGGACCACACATTTAAGGTTAGGTTTAGGGTTATAGTTAGCATCGGTATCTTGGGGGTGGGCCGACGCGGTTTTGGAGGTGGGCCGACGGGGTGCACAGGTGGGCCAACGGGGCTTGGGCCGACGTGTCTATGAACCAATTGGTGTCACTCCTAAGTCAGTAAAAGGGGTAGTAAACTGTCCCGAATAAAAATACCCATAAAAAATTAAAATAGACTAATAAAAGTAATCAATTCACCAGTAAACGGTCTGGGCGCTTCGATCCAAGCCATGGGCGCTTCGATCCAAGGCTGGGGAGCTTCAGTCCGGGCGCTGGGCGCTACGATCTCGGGGCGCTAGCGTCCAGGCTCCATCAGGACTGAACTGTGAAAGGTTCCTAGCCGTTCCTGGACGTTGAAAGTGAAAGTATTGCCCATTGGCAAAAGGGTCCCTGGACGTTTGGTCCCTGGGATCATTTCAAATATTTTATAATAAATTTCAAATATTTTATTATTTGTCATTGTAGTATAATGATGTATTGCAGGAGATATGAAAACAATATGGAAAAAAATCTGCCAACACCTTCCATTCTTGAGTACTCAGTAATGTAAAATGACACTGGAGATTGGTAATTCCAGAAAAAAATATGAAAAAATTAAGTTTCTACCAACACCCTAATGTCTGCCAACATCTTCCATTCTTAAGCAATGTTTAGCTCACATGTCTAACCAATGTTTAACCCTTTAATTGCAAAAAAAGGCCTACCGTACTGTGAGCCAAGGTAGAGAGAGGTTAACATCATACCGGTTATAGGTCTACTATGTTACATCTGTAGGCCTACAATAAAACTCTAGGATTCCACAATACCATCTTTACTTATTGATCATGTTGCAATGTCTGTAACACAATTATTTACACATGATAAATATTAGAATGTAAATATTAGAATATTAGAATTAAAAATATATTTTAAACAAAAAAAAACGGGCTGGCCGGGGCCCAAACGTCGAAGGCCGGGGCCCAAACGTTCAGGCCTGGGGCCCAATGATCCAGGGATCCATTGGTCCGTAAAGTTGAAAAGACATAAATGCCGATCACCATGACCAACTTGAGGGACAGGAACAGGGAACACGATCGCTAACACAGTCATAAATTGGAGCCGCAAAGTCAGTGCCCGTTGTGACCCCTGAACCCAACACCACCCGTGCCGCTACCAACATGATATTCCAAAGAACAATTTAGATAAATTACAAGTACGGTACTGCAGAACACACCTCTGAGGATATTTGAGGGTCTAGAATAAAAGACAAATTTAGAAATATTACATAAAGGTCTGCCTTGCATTACTTACTGAATTACTACTCAATTACTTCACATTTATTAGAATATTATATGCTTTCAAATTAAGTCAAGGTGAGGAAATATTATATAAAACAGGAATAGAAAATTAACCTAAGAAACCTTTCTTCCGGAAAATCACTTTTGGTACCAAACAGTAGAACCGAAAAAAAAAAGATCCCTCATATACCAAAGACCCATTCTTTGGAACATCATCCCACAGCAGACCATGTCAAGACATACTGTAAACATTAATTTCGCGCGGACAAATTTCCGCGCACTAAGTACTTTGACACCTTTTCACGTGGATCATTTAAATTCAAGCAGCAAGGAAGCTTTGACACCTTGTTTATGCAACAATCACACCCTTGTGCGTGAAAATAATCATACCTTTGGCGCAGGATTTATTTACAAGCACAAAGGTCAGGGTGCTAAAATAGCAGAAATAAATACTGCGCGACCATGAATACGTTTACAGTAACCATGAAGAGTTGAAGACATTCCTGAAAGATTATATGTTAGGGGACTAGAGTGAAAACAAACCCTTGAGTCACCTCCCTCCTCCTGGGTGATGATAATGTAATATAATGTAATGTGATGATAGTAAACACTTGTAAGCATGTAAACCTTACCCCAACCAATATTTATACCCAATGGCACAACAAATCGCACGACCCCCTGAACGGGTGGAGTGCGATTTGACCCGACGTCGAGATCGATTGCAAACCGAATGGAGTGCCATTGGGTATTTATTACATACTGATTTGTAGATTTATTTGTAGATTTAACAACTTATAAGCAAACTGATACTGATCTCCCCATTTCCCTTTGAACTAAGTCTAAGGATGTCACCATCTCTAACATTCTATTGTGTAACCTTTAAACTGAACCAGTGAAATATACACTACACGTTTGACTTGAGAAAATGATCCACAGACTGGAATCGCCAGTCTTTTAAAAGTATGACAATCGAATGTAGGCATATGCCCCGATTTCTGAGACACTGATAAATTTAGACGTAATCGATAACTTCATTAACTAGTTATATATCCTCTCATTTTTCAGGGACCAAAAAAAGGCTCTTGTCATTCCTCTCATCCAAAACAACAGATGGCAAAATCCGCAAAAACCAGAGGACCTTGAAAAAGATGAAGAGGTTAAAAAAGCAAAAGCAAAGCTCATCGAAGGAGATAGTGTGGAAACTCAAGCAGCTAATGAAATCTTACGAGGTTAGTGTACAAGTACTTTCATCATTTTTTTTTTCAAACTTTGAATCAATCATCATAAAAAAATATAGTATCATTTCTTATGTTTTGTTTCCCATTTTGTTCTTTCAAATGACCTTAGTCTACATATTATCATATTAGCCTGACTTTTTAACTATAATTCCAGCTGCAGCAGGGGAGGACGTTCCGGATGACGAGAAAGAACGAACTGTGCCTCTTCTCATGCAGAACAAAGTTCCCGATGGTTTCGAAACTGACGACCTTCTCAATGTGGATCTCAGACCCGAAAGCGTAAGTTGTTATTATCACGAGTCTTACATTCATGCAACATGGCTGATCATACGGTGTCACTGATGTCACTTTAGCATTCTTTCATATGTAATTTACCCTAACAATTCCGATTATACCTTTGCATTGTGATCTGATTATTACATTTATTTTTATAGTCAGTTGAGGCAGACTACGAACAAATACCCATCGAAGAATATGGAAAGGCATTGTTGCGAGGGATGGGTTGGAAAGAAGGAATGGGCGTAGGCAAGAAAGGGAGGTATGTTTAAAATATGTAAAGTTTTCAATTTAAAAGTATTTATTAATTTCCGAAACCTTTCTGAAATAAATATGACTAACAGTATATATGGATATGTGGGAATCTATTCCTTTAGATTGATAATATCTGTTTTCAAATTTTGTTTCTATGTTTTTACCAGATATTCAAAACCCATCGATGCTGTACTTCGACCCAAAGGTTTAGGACTTGGAGCCGACAGAAGCGTTCAAAAGCAAGCCACAAATGGAGACAAAGACACTGAGAATCTGACATTAACTAAAGGTGCCTGCTGCTTCATTAACTCTGGTAAACACAAGGATTTCTACGGAATGGTAAGGATTTCACCAGTAACAAAGATTAATTTAACATCGGATTGGATATTTTAAATTCGACTGTCATGTTAGTTGGGCGTCGTATTCTGACTGATGAAAGCCATAAAGTTGCGGGAATTGTGCTTATTTAACTCCTTTATCGACCTGCAATTATTTGCTTCTTTTAACATTTGCATTCACGAAACACGATTTCCAAGACATTACTGATCCGTAATATTATGTTGTGCAGGTAGAAGGAGTAGACCCAGACAACGCTCGGGCAGTTGTGAAAATGGCTCTGAGCAAGGACGTCGTCACCGTTAGTCAGTTTGCAGTCACCCTAGTATCTAAAAAGGACTACGAGAAGAATTCCAAAGTATTAAGTATGTATTTTATAATATCACTTAGATAATCCAACGAATATAGCGTGGGGACTCCCAATCCTAGCTTATTTTCACCTAATCTGAATGGGTGAGAAAACAGGGAACAGGGGTATGTATGGAGAAGGGTGGGGTTAGAGCCATACGCCTAAGCTGCTTATGCCTTTATGCGTGTAGAAGAACAATTGCTAATTTTTTAAAAGAGCAGGGTGTCGCATCCCGTTAGCGCATTTTCCCTTCTCGTCCTATGGGAACCAATATATATACGAAAGTACGGTGTCAAAACGGCGTAAAAGCAACAGATCCCCCCCCCCCCCCCCCATTCCACACACACACCCGATGTACTAACATTGTCATCCACAGTCGTGGTCTCGAGAATAACCTTGAGCAAAAGGATACCATTATTTTGTATTATTTCAACATTGACAGTATGCTAATTTAATTACACTATGAAACAGGGTGTATTTAAACTGCTACTGCAGTCGTTTTCTCAGTTGAACCCTTGGAATTAACATAAATTATTTTTATATCATTATTGAAAATGTACTCTTAAGTTAGCATGATGACAGTGTGACACGATGATGCAAATATGACAGGATAATCCAGGGAAATAAGTGTTATCTTTTTATGTTAAATATTTAATAGTAATGGACATATATATGTTTAGAAATCTGATTATTTTCTCGAAAAATTCAATTTTTTTATTGGCGTTGGCAATTTTGTTTTCAACCTGTACATGTTTTGACCAAATATATTTATCATTTTCTAGATAAAACGAAAGTGGATAAGTATAAGGAAGCCGAGGAAAAAAAGAATAGTAGCCGTTCAAGTGATGGACGTGACCGGCACAAGGACAAGGAAGAGAGAACCAAGGACAGGCACCGAGACAAACATGGTGATAGACACCGCGACCGAGAGGACAGAGATCGAGAAGACAGAGATAAGGATAGAGACAGGCAAAAGAACAAATACAGAGACGATGACAGGAGTGGCAGTGACCACAAACACAAAAAAAGAAGACACGAAGAGAGGTAAATAAAAACATGATAAAAAACTTGACTTGTGTTCAAACGTCGAATATTTAATATTTTTTTAGGTATTAATTTCTAACCAGTACTATAGCTAAAATACCCTTCCCCAGGAAGCCGCATACTATTTGTATATTTCTTGTGGTAAACAACTGGTTTCTTATGATTGTTCTAAAGCCATAACTATGTCGAGAGACTTGGACGCAATACAACAATAATTGACTGATTATTCTTGGTTCCAGTGGAAGTCGTTCTCGAAGCTCGAAGTCGTTGAAGAATATGTGGCTACGGCCGCATTTGCGTGTTAGGGTTGTCGATCCTGAATACCAGAAAGGGAAATATTTCAAAACAAAGGTAACCTTCCTTCATTTGTGGGTGTAAAGTATTTGTTCACACGGACGAATTAACTGCCCTTATAACATTCCCAAATTACAACGTTATCTCACAGTATTGCGTTGTTCAATAAGGAACAAAAAGAATCGTATTCCACTAATCAGAATTCTTTATATTTATTTGAAAGCGTGTCTATCGGTGATTTCTGATAAATTTAGCCCCTGCTTTTCTCACGGGGGAAGACTAAGATTGACCATCCTTTTTTATTTTAGGTTATTATTGAAGACGTGGTTGGTCCCGGCGAGTGTATTTGTCGCACGGATGAAGGGAAGGTATTGGAACATGTAGATATTTCAATGTTAGAAACAGTTATTCCAAGAAGTGAACCGGCCTACGTTATGGTTGTCAAGGGAGAACAAATGGGAAAGGTAAGTTGAATGAAATAATGTCTTAATATTCGATCACGGTTGTGACCTAGGCTAAAGCAATCTCCTCTTTAGTAGTTGATGCAGGATTTTCCACTAGGTGTCAGTAGGGTATATATATGTTATGGCATAGAAAGTCCTTCCTGAAGTAGCTTGAAGTGTTCGTATGTAATTCGAATTTCCTAGCCCACCTACAAAGTGTATTTTGATGTAGTTTCTATGGTGTTTTGATATAATACTTCCTCGTCTTAACTAATAGCTACATATTTCTTTACAGCTAGGGGAAATTCTGAGAAAAGACAAGTCTTCGAGTATGGCTATGGTTCAACTTCTACACAACAGAGATGAGGTGCAAGAATTAAGTTATGATAATATTTGCGATTATACAGGCAATATCGAACAAGAATTTGATTACTAATTTTTACATTGTACATATATGTTTATATCTTAAGGTCACATCTCTCAAATAGGTGTACTTGTCGGAAACTTGGCAGCAAAAAATAAATGTTTAAAACAGTATTTTATTACTATTCTGAGGTTTTCCTTAATGTATTCCTTGGTAGATTGGTATATTTACTGCGGCAGAATCTCCGGAATGTGCGTCCACCATTATTGAATAGTTTTGAATGAGACAAAGTTAAATGTACCTCCCTATATTAAAAGAAATTATATCCCCTTTAAATACTCCTAATTAAAGGTATTCTCAAACGAATTATAGACAACGATTGAGAATGACAGACATTTATTTGCACAATTTTAAAGAATGCCCAAAACTTGATAAAAAGCACTGGTCCAATATACTTTGTACAACATTGCACATAATCTATAGAATATCAACCAAGGCAACCGTACTCATATCGATAGGAGTATGACATCAATATACAGTCCAGTAATAAATAAGCTATTTACAGTTGTTATAGCTTCCTAACATGTTCTTCACGTGATTCAATAGCTTCAGCACCCATCATTATGAGGTCCTCTTCTCCTGTATCTATTACATTATTTCATACGATTCCTCTGTCCTGCTATACAAAGGGCTCATGAGGTAATTTGTAATAAATCGTCAATTCTAGTCGCTGATAAAAAAAAATCATAAGTTGCCTTAACTTATAATTTCACAATACTCACACTACACATATCAAATTGTATGGTTATAAAAACAAAGATAGGTGTATATGTACACACATTATAAGCGTGCTTTGGTTTTAGCTCAGGAACCTAGAAACTGGTGACATACAGCAACATTGCCTGGAAAGGTTTTTTAACAGGGAGATAATGAATGGATTCAATTCTTTATTGATTTAATGCATTCCAACTAGGTTGTAGTTGAAGGACATAATGTCACGGGTGTTTCTTTCTGTTTTTTCTTCACCCATAGAAAGAATACAACCGATCTCACCCTAGGCCCTGAGAAACAATATATCTGAGGACCTAGGAACAGAACACATCTGAGGACCTACTAGTATTAATGTCATGACAAATGAATAAAAATAACTGGGAATACTGTTAAGTACATCAAACTCTTCACTGTTTTAAGTACATCCTGTTGTCTAACACGTCTACAGATCTGATTCACATAAAATAAAGAAGAGTAACATCGAGTGAGCTACCTAAAGAACATCATTTAATTACTGGTTCTCCTACAAGCGCTACATACAGCTTTCATCTGCTAGATTCAGTGTTTAATATATAGCACGTTTGGACACATTCAAATGCTAAATTCATAACGATTCACAAGTTTTGATAAGGGACGCAGGGTGCTAGACCGCATGTTTAACACGTATGTTTACACCAATTGCACAATACAGAGTTAATAATACGTACAAGATATATTCAATATATTACCATTTTGGTTCAGAGGTGATCTGGCCGATAATATTAGAGAAAACTAATCAAAAGTAGAAAATGTGTTTTAATTTGGAAATCATGCAGTTGGAGGTATGGCCTTCATTACTACACGAGACACTATATTCTTATTCTACCATTGAACACTCACAGTTGTGGCATAAATATGTAACACAAAATTTAAACAAAAATACATCTCTGTTTCAATGTTTAGTGGAGCCACGAAATTCCATTTCCTGCACATTAAATAGAAGCTGTTTAATACAAGACAGAAGGGAATCTTAAATGATGAATTATGAATTTGAGGGTTGGTTTTGTGTTGACTATAAATCTGCGAGGTAGCCTACGGGTATCTCATAATTATTTCGAAGCATTTAACTTATAAGCTCCGCCTTTCCTTCAATTGCTGTCGTCTCCTATCCTTTTTCCTTGTCCTCCTTTTCCGTTGTCGCCGATTCAACCATTGTCTATACAAAAGACATAAAGTAATTGTAATTAAATATATCACAACCGTTATTTGTACAAATAGAATTGCGAACATCTGACCGAAGTCAGGTCGTCCAGTCCTTGCCCGAAATACTTAAATATTGTTCATCTTACTTTTGACAACTTAAATCAATATAATTACCCTTGTTCCTCTTTCCTCCTCTTCTTCCTTGCTCGGTGATCTCGAGCCGGCCGGTTAACAGCTATAGAAAATATATTGTTGGCGCGTTACTAAGTTGAGGATAATTTGATTACCATAATTCAAATTACAATCACACAAATATCCACTTATTGAATAAATCAATACTGGGTATAGAAGTTGTTAAAAAATCATGGTTCCTATTTCTCGATATGATTTTGGTCGGGAAACAAATATTGTAACTATCTTTCTTCAGTAATATGTGAAAGGACAATATTGTATAGTTTTGCTATCTACTGGGGAAATCGCGAGGGTGAACAAAGTGCTAGAAACATATCAATATAAGCGAGCAGGATATTGAAAGTATAAAGCACGTACTTTTATGACAGAATCGCCCTCTCCAACCACGTTTACAGCCACAGAGATTGTGATCTATACACATTCCATGAACTCCGCAGTTCTGTTTGCACACGGCTGTAGAAAAATGTTATCTTTCACTCATTGAAATAAAATACACGCTGGTGGTAAACATAATGCTATTATATGATATTATTTTCGTATTCCTCTCAACAATAAAAAGAATATACGTATATATTGCGCCTTTCAGTTCGAATTGAGATAGGAATATTCAAGATACAGTAGTTCTAATAATGTTGTTTTTTTTTGTGTTTTTTTTAAAAAAAGAAGCAATACGATATTATTGAGACAGATCCCAATTCAACTCGAATGAATGTGAGGCACATAGTATATGTATGATCTATCGACTCTATGAAGTGGAATATAATTATTGCCTCACCTTTTTGACAAAATTTACCGGTATATCCTGTCCGGCATAAACATCGATTGGCTTCAGAACATGTGCCTCCATTTTTGCAAGGGATTTGACATAATCCTTAGGAACAGATGACAAAAATGTTGTATTTTAAAGTTATTTGCACGGTTACCACACTTCAAAATTGAGATAATCGGTATTGGTAATATCAAAACCTGTTATAATGTAAATCTTGTAAGATTTTGTTTGCAATAATCAAAGATATAATATACCTCTCTACACTAACAGTAGGCCTACTAACACAATTTCAGAGCATATATAATATATTCAAAATCAGAGCCAGTTTTTTTTTCGCTAAGGAAAATGCCTGGAATATTAAAAGCGATTATTTTCTATTTCAATATATCTGAGATGACAGAGGTACACTGATTATATCTATATATATGCGTACCTGATTTATGTTGACAAAAATTGCCATAGTAACCATTAGGGCAATCACATTTGTCGGGCCCCACACACGTCCCACCTTGGTGACATGGGCGGCGGCAAACAGCTATATAGATAGAGGGGGAAAACATCGAGATTACTCAACCTGAACAAATGTTCCTCGGAAATTAAAACTTTCTCCATTATTGACGGTGAGGCTTTTATTCATAACTAAGCTAAATTACAAACGCTAGCGGAGGATACCAGTGCAGCACCCTTTCATTCGCACCGACTCCACCTGGGGTCGAGCGATTCATTTGCAGTTTATGGCTCTGGAGATGTATGAAGCATTCAATCAGCGGATTATAAATTATTTTCCCGAAGCTGGTTAAATTGCGTCTCATCCTTGTCGATTTACGATAATGTTATATCATAATATGTAGCTTTGATTCACTGTTTTGTTGGGGAAAGTGACCTTGAAAAGTGCATTGTACATAGACCTATACTTACGTATTTCACAATGCTCGCCAGTGAATCCTTTTGTACACTCACATTTTCTGGGGGAAATACACGTGCCGTTGTTCTGACATTCTGGAAGGCATACCACTGGAATACACAGCGTGAGAAAATGTTTCATAATCGGAAGAAATGGAGCAAATAAGAGATGATTTTAATTTAGATGAATCATGGGGCTTTTAATTGTGACACTTCAGTCGTAGTATGATCGTTGATCAATAGAAGCCCAGACGGTTTAGTATGGGACAAAAGCGATATAGATAATTTGGAAAATGAGAAACGATGTATGAGACAAAACCAATGTAAACTATAATATTATGATTAATTCTAACTTCAAAGTCTGAAGTCTGATTCACCAAGGATTAAAATAAAGTTATGGACGTTTTATGAAAATTCCCACAAAAGGGAGATTGAAGTGACACATTGTAGTTAAATAGTGGATCGTAATTAAAACTTGATACGATGGGGAAAAAACATAATTGATAGACACAATTGTATAAGGGCACTCGGGAAGACCTGCGTTGGCATAAGGGTCCGTCCTGTTTCTGTGATTTTTGATGTATTATAGGAAAACAGATAGTTTATCATAGATAAGGGGCGCGCTATGACACTTTAAACAACGATAGTTAATTGAGATACGACCAGATCATATTTTTTTCATGTGCCTTCATATTCAATAAACATAACACACAACTTATTAAACAGAAACATTGATAAATGAAACTGACCTTGTTGACATTGTTGTCCAAGATAACCTGGTTTACACTCACAATATCCCTGTGAGTTACAATGTCCTTCGTTTTTACATTCGAATCTGCATAACGTTCTCTCATCTGAAACATTGAAAATATTGAGTACATCTTTTCTTCGCGTATAGGTGACTTTCGCGCTAATTGCATCATGGTACAATGCATTTCTTTTTTTGTGGAGAATGTCAGAATATTATATAAATCATTCGCCTCTAAACTATGATATGAGATGTGATTGAAGATTCTAACAATACTTAATATTCGGAAGAAAATGCAAATTGATGGAAATCAATTCGAGGAAAAACTCATTTCATAAATATTGTTTGTTTTTATTCAGAATACGTTTGAGTACTAAAACCGAGGGAAGCCATTGTTATCTTTCATTCACATGTTGATATTTATGCCCATTATAGACAGATGACCCTTTGTATGTTGACATGAATGTTGGCAGCATTATTGTATTTGAGGAAATATGACATTCCATATTAGATAAGTAAAAAGGGCTTGACTCGTGATGACAAAAACGGTGCCCCGACTCACCCTGTCACCACTTTATTAATGACATGTTATACAATGAAATCATGTTAATCGAGATTTGCTCTGTCGAAATGAAGGCTGTGAACCGTGCCAAGCTCGTCAAGGACGTTATTCTAGTTCGCGTACAAAAACATCCACGGGTCATATCATATCCATTTGATATAAACGGTCGTGCACTTTACACTGCAAAACTCCAAATATTAGATCTTGTGTCGTACCGGATACAATTTCACAATGAAATGCATGTACTTTTGGCGACTATTGTTAGGGGGTGACACTAATACCACCATCTACCCTTATAATGTTTGTACCCTACTTCCATAATACAGGTCGATATTTATTAACAGAAGGAAAATGTATTTAGACTTGTGGAATATAATCTTATACCTTTCAATCGTTTGCTTAAACAGGGTGTTTGGGAAGGGATTAAATGGATGCTTCTCGTAGCTATATCAACATTTTAAACACAATGGTGTTCCTCATAAAGATATCGTTTTCCCTCAAATGAAACCTATCACGTCCGATCCAGGAAGGTGGTAAAGAATTCAATGGAAAATTCTGTATTTTCCCCTCGGCAGACCCTACACATTATGAAACTCTGTAATATCCGATTTATAAAACTGCACGTGGGGAGGATACTGAGGTGCAGTGCCCATTATACCGAACGACTGAACAAATATGTTAAATTTTGAGTGGAATTCCTGGCATCATTTCCGTGTAAAGGTTTGTATTTGAAAATCATATTATATAATTATTTATTTTTATTGCAAAACATGTGTATAGCATCCGTACCAGCAGGCGGCTCATAAGCGCTTTTTAAATAGGGTAATTATAAAAACTGGAAAACAAATGAGGAATGAATAGGGGAAAGCAGTATTTGCATTCTTACCATAAGCGATGCAGCGTTTCCTGAGGTGGAGCTTGATTGGCGACCCGGGTATAGGCCTAGCCCTAGAGTTTATTATTTGTAGAGAAATGTACATGGAGGCGATGGCTGTAACTTGCCGGGTACATGGGATGGTGATCTGAAACTCTGGAGGAGGTAGAACATTCATGATTATTGAATGAACTGTATACACAATACATTATAGAATACTTGAAAATGATTTCTATTATTTAAACTTCCCTATTCATTTATGGGTAAAATCGCCTGAAGATGTATAATTCGCTCTCAAACATTCTCTCAAATAACCCACATTTCGGATAAAAATGATATTCAAAAAACAGTTCAACATAACCAAACGGAGTTTTTTAATCAGCGCAATACCAAATGATATATATATTTTTAGCATTTTATAGAATTTACTAATGGTGTTGAGCTACCGACATTACATTTTCTGACGCCCTGCATGGTCGTTATCAATTTCCATAAAGTTCTTCCTAGTACTTATAGTTGTGAACACGAAGAAGTAAAGTTGGTGTACACATTGTCCTTTCACTCTCTAATCTATGAGGACGACATAGTAAATAACCATGACGAATTCCGATCTAAAAGTAACTCTAAAGGAGAAGGATTAAATTTTCATTGGTCGTAAATCTGCTCGCGCCGATTCATTTCCTCTTTGTATATCAAATACTTGACACAAACCACACCCGACAAGTTTTCCATCTCCAAGGAACTAACACTTCAGCACACTGAGAAACTTTACACAAAAAAGGCTATTATTTCTCCTATACATACACTTGATTCCCTTTCATTTCAAGGTCAGGGGTTAGGTGCCACTATTCACCCGGACTTTTCTCCGGGTCCATTTCCAGATATTTGGGATTAACAAATTTATACATTGTTTTAAGTTTCTAACTCGTAAAATCTTTCCATAGTTTCTAACGATGAATAAAATCATTAAATTACATACTGGGGAAATTCATTCCGGCTTCTAAGGAACCATAAGGAATTTAGAATTGTATCATTCAAATCTTCCAAATAGGAGGCGCGACATATTGCAGTCGCAGTATGAGGAGATTATTAGAGAAATTAATATTGTGGTCCATACTAATGGCAAAATATAGATAATGAATTAGGGAGTCTGCATGTTACATGCAAAATACATTGTCGCCATGCAAGGAATCACATGTAGAAGGAACTCTCAATAAAAGATAGGGTAAAGAGGAGGGAGAATATAGCGGCTGAGAAAACGATTCTCAAAGTAGCCTGGGGGTGCTGAAAAGACGGCTGTTGGTAGGGCGAAAGATTGAAGTGGAGTTGATCCATCTTTGCGGAATATTTAAAGAAGAAAAATATCCCGACATCAGACACTTCTTCACGTGCACTGACATGAGACTGTTTTGTTTAAAACTGGAAAATCTTTCACTTCAGGCGGCTCCAACAGCGTCTTTTGTTTTTGTACTATCTCATCAGAAGAACGGAGACAAAACAATGACAAAACCAATATATCACTCCAAAAGGTTCTCTTAAAAACATCGGCCACGATCTCTAATTTACTTCAAAGGCAAAGTACGGGGATTGTGGCATAGTAACCAGCTGCCATATACAAGAATTCTTTTATTTATATTTATTAAGCGGGTAGATAAAACTTCCATAAAGGCCAGAAGATGAGTTACGGTTATACTTAGAAGACCAATAAAGGTCGTTCACTTCCAGCAAACTCTGTCCTTGCGACCCTACTCTAATCCAGTTTATTTGTATCAAGACATTCATTCAAACGATCTGCTGGTGCTGTCGGTTTTTAACTTCCCTCTCGGTCCAAGGATGTTTCGGCTCGCTGTATATCCTCTATATGAGATGGATCTTTGAAGAGTCCCTAAGGTCATGTTTATGGAAGCTTATGGACAATAAAGGATCCACAATCTAAGAAGGAAGCCTCGGTGGCTAAAGTAAGTAACAGGAAACCTAAAGACCCATTCTTCCTTGTCGTGATCTGACAACTTTGTAACCACACATGTATTTATTTTTACTTTTAAAGTCGCATCCCATGCAGCTAAATCCGCGAAAAACTAATTTGTTCTCAATTCTTTCTTTCTTTGATCCTTTGTACTGTAGAATGCAGTGGAATTTGAATATCGAAATGAAGAACGATTTGTATTTCCTTTGGCTACAGAAGATTTTGTTAGCCTCTTAACATACTTATCTACACAGTGCTATCCTTATATGTTCAACTGCATTGAGGAATTCCTAACTAAAGGGCCTACACTAAGCCGATTCTCATGCGATTTTGCGCCGCAGAGGACCCTTTTGCACTAAATTCTGTGGGAATCGCATGAGAATCGGCTTAGTGGACAAGTTCACAAGTTTGTTTGGTATGATGATGAAAAAGAGCCATGAAAAAAATCGGATCCTGCTATACTCCGAAACGAATGATTTGGAAGATGATTCGGTTTTATACTTAGAGGACTAGGCCCAAATCATGTCTTGGTGATTTTCAGATGCATTTGGCATGAATAGACTACAAAAACATTATTTTTGGAAATTAGGTGGTAGTGCTTGCAGCTTTAACGTATACTACAGCATTAGAATTTGTGACTCACTGAGATCTTACTCAGAGGTACATTCTCAATGAATGAATTGATTTGACTTTTTACTCGACTCAACCATATTTATATGATGGATCAGAGGTTAGATAGGGCGAGCTGATGAAGAAGATGGGTAGATGTTGAAAGACTAACATGGCAGACTCACTCACCTTGCCGCAGCCTCGGTATGTACCCGGCGGTAGGAATGCTGATGAGTGGGTTGTAAAGTGTATGTGGATCCAGGGACCGTAGATCCTTAAACTGATATTGGTACTGGAATGAAACACGTACAAACTTTTGAACACTAATCATTAAGGTATAGATATGAAGCCAAGGCAGCAACGACGGGGTAGAACATTCTCTAACCAACATTTTCGAGCATTTTTAACAACGCAATCTTCCCACAAATTACAATTTGAATGCCGTCTGAACGTACGTATAGGATGATTTAAAACATGATTTAAATGTCCTTGTGGTTCCTGTATCGCTTTATTTAGTATTAATGTGTATTTATTAGGTAGACAAGTTTGACCTTTGTATTTCAAAGTATGTATATGCGGTCGAAAGCCAGGGGATGACATATTGGATATGTGTGCTCCCATATGCATACCCTGTCCTGCCACCTATAATTTCTGGACGCTGAAATTGATTTCTCCGAGAAAGGCAATTTCTGTGCGCATACTGACTATCCTAAATATGATATCTTTTTATCTACTTGAGCTTACCGTAAATTACTTGAATCCAAAATATGCCAATGGAAAACTTTTTTGCAAAGCTGAAATACTTTCGTAACATATCAAGGTCAAATACCGGTGATTGTTGACCAAAGCTTTTTATAAGTTGGTGTAACGTACAGTACACCCATACGCAAAAATCTAGGACGAAGCTTTATGCACTGAATTTTCTACAGATTAATAACCATTAATCATTGCCAAATCAGCTGTATTCATTCATCATCTTCCCAAACACTTTACATTTACCCATTTTCGGCCACATTCAAGTTGGAAAAGTAGATACAGTGCTATATACTTTATAGTCCCATAAGAAACCTTATATATTCTAGAGATATTGTAAAATAGACATTCTACTACAGAGAATCGCCAGTATTTTTGTAGTAAATTCGGCATATTGCACCAGGATATACACAGAACTATCCGGAGAAGTGGCATGCGTGTTATTTATGCAGATGTTTATTTTACCGTTGTTGTTTCTTTGTTTCTTGTTATCACTGCCTCATACCTTGCTATTGGAAGGCCTGGATGCTGAGCATGGCAGCCATTCCTCAATCATAACAACCGTTATTTTCATACCTCACCTGTGTTTCTGTGTTCCTGGTTGCACTAACCATTTATTATGTCCAATTATGCGCCCCATACCTAAGGTATGCTGTGCCCAATATCTAAACAATTAGTAAGTCTGCTATGGATGTTGAATTATGTGCTTCGTTGAGGCGATGACGCCTTTTATGGCTGATTTGATTTCGTGAGGGGTTATATTCACAAGTTTGTTTGAATGAATTTTCACATAGATTACTTCGGTCGCACCAGATATGGCCGCCTCCCAGTTAAATAAAGGTCTGTACATCATTATAAATAATGATAACACACATATTGATAAATAATCAATTTTCAGGATGCAGAAGATTTATACAAGTATCCTGAACAGCAGTGATAAATATGCAATTGATTTTCAAATTGTAGCACAATCCAATCACACTTCTCAGATGAATAAGATATATTAGTAAAGTGGGCCATTCTTAGAACGTGAAATGACCCTTTTTACCAAAGTTGTATATGATTCTGTGGTTGGAAGGCCAGTGTAGTATTGCTATTCCTAACCCTAGCACCTATGCACCGAAAAACAACACCTTGGGAACTTAAGTCCTGCTGCAACTGATAATGACACTGGTGGTGTGCGAAAGGTCCTTTTACACTGCACTGAGATGGAGCTGCATTGGTAGGATAGTCGAGATGTTAGGGCCTTGCTAAAAAGTTGCCGCTGATATGATTGGCATGACATCTTTCCTTGACGAGCAAATACACCGACTCTTAGTATGCAGTTTGGAATACCAATATTGTATACATGGCTATTGCCAACACAGATACTTTGGTCGAAAAAGGCATCCCATTCCTTAGAGGTACAACTATGTGTCAGTAAATGTTTCATCTTAGAAAACAGCAGTACCCTACCATCTTCTTTAGTTGAAAAACATACATATCTTGATCACGCGAAGCCATCATTTAACATTGACAGAATATTTGGAACATATCCCTGTTATCAAAACCTATTGTTAATATCGGCTGTGTGCCCGTTTTCACTGCGAAGAAACCCCTCATGAAATGACAATTGACAAAGTAACAAATGAAAATGGCACCTCCTTGTGAAATTTTGTCTAATAAAATGTTTTTTTATCACGTGTGTTCTTTCATGAGTGGTAATTCAAAAAGGAAACCGCATTACACATTTATGATGAGAAGCACGGGAAACATTGATCATGAAGCAAACATTGCATTTTATTTGCTGTCATTTATTCACATCTATGGAAAGCCTGGTGAGAAGGAAGTAGACAGAAGGGGTGAAGTAAATGTCAATGTACATTCGCTTTCAAAGATGCGGAGACACAAGTCGTGGGACAGGAATAATCTTCTCACCGATAAGGTGGGAACGTATGAAATTCATATGACAAATAGGAACCCCTTACCACAACTTCGATTCAACTAGTGCCACCAGTGAGGAACACTCAATACTGTTGACAGTGCAAAAAGCCCTATACTCTGCTGTATGGTGAAAACAAACAATAGCGCACACCAAGCTACTTAGGTTTCAAAACCAAAGCAGAGAAAACCTCTCAAATTCTGGCGCATAGCCACAGATAGCGCGTAATAGTGGTGGGAAACACATTCAATATGCGTAGAGTTGTACTCAGGGAATCATCGTCGTACTTTCTCGATGGAAATGATTGGAAATTCGCTTTAATATCTTTTAATGATACTACAGCGATTTTAGGCGCTAGCACATCAGATTTGATCTATATAAGGTTTAGACTAATTGAAACACACATTGTAAGTTACATCATGTACAGTTGATGATTACTTTTGTTCCAAATAGGGACTTCAGTTTACTAGTGAAATGAAAATTATTTTAGACTCTGACTTCATATGTATATGATAAAAATAATGTTCGCGGTTACCTTTCAGGTGCGGCCTTTCAACTCAGGTGAGACGCAGAATGATATTATTGCCCTTGGCGAATCCTGGGAGAAGCCATTCATTTGTTTTCCAAATAACAGCTGGAGTTTAAAACTTTACAATCTGTTGGGGAACATTATGTATATGAAAGTAGTAACCCTGAGTTATGAATGAATAGGAAACAAAAGATCAAGTTAAATAATTCTCTTTGTTATGACTCTCAATGAAGACATGGAACATACTCTGTTTTCTATGTAGACCCTCCCCCCCCCCCTTACATTATATGATTCTTGTGAACCAAAGACGCAAGTTTTCCCTAGTTCCCAGAACATGCCTCACCCCTTTTTCAGTACAATTCACGTTATTCACATAAAGTTGCGTGGAGATCTTTCGAAAATCTGCAACATTGATCCTTGCATGTTTACCAATGTTGAAGCTGCCATAAACAGAAGATTCACATATTGGGCAACAGGGCAATGAGTTGAGTGCAGAGAAAACAAGCAGGAACCAACACATCCGACAGCCACGTGCATGTCCAGCCACAGGCCTCCAATAGCCTCCTCTCACCTTTTACATCTGGGCTGATTCACACACCATTTACTATGATATGACATTTAACCTGAGGCCAAAGCCCCATGTCAGATATCAGCGCGTTCATATGTACACGTATGCTATCCCCCTTCTTTCATATAGAAAGGCCTTTTTTAACGATCTGGTATTCGCATTCTACAGATCTCACTATGGCATTTGTCATGATTAAATTCTAATCGATCTTAATGAGTTGTTGCAAGAAAATATTCTTTTTCGGCGAATAATACCTCAACTTATTATGTTATGTGTTGTAAAAATGCCAAAAAATGAGCTTCCTTCTTGTTGTCTACACATCTTTCAAACTATAGGCTCATGTTTTACAGTGTTGTACTCCTTCAACCCTTAAAAAGTAGGAATTGTACTCCGTTTAATATGAATCCTTTAACATCCTTTAAAAGTGATGAGATTATTTTGCAATATACAATATAAGCAATACCTAAGCAATATGCATGTATATACCACACTCCCCATATGTTGCTTCAAAATGTGAAGATTTGATAATATAAGTTTATGGTAGATTAGACTGTCTAGGGTGCATATCTAACTATATCCCTTTATCCATCATTTACAGTACTCATGATGCCATGAGATGAGAAATATCCACTATGCCTATCTAGGCTATCATATGACCTATAATACGGTCACGTGCCCGGCGCCATGTTACTTTTATTAATCTGACACAAACCGTGCAAAAAGCAACACGCTTGCCCCCCACGCCATGAATTATCTCCATGCTTATTATGCGATACATATGGCGGGTGCGATGGAATGACATTATTTACCTCTTACGGAAAGGAGATATATTGAAGTTTCTATCACATGCTGGCCCATCTGTTCCTTTCCTTTGCATGAAGGTAGATAGAGAGATAGAGAAGGGAAATATGCAAAACATCGTTTGTACGAGACAAAACTCATCGGTTGAGAAGGTTGGGATATCACGGCTGCATGAGGCACACAGGAAAATATGTCTAGTAATTTAGGTTTGAAAGATTAATGCGATGGATTTAAAGGATGTATGAAGTAAATTTACGTTTGCGCTAGGGAATATGTATGCATTTCTAGGTCTTTATCAGATTTTCTACGAATAAAATACGTTATCCAGTAGCAAATATGTCCATGCACTTCTTATCAACACAGAAAAGTCTCTCTAAATTGTGACTTTTAAAAATTAATTCTTATAAATGCTGAAGCGTTACAATGTATTCCCGGAGAATGCATTCATTGTAAATTCAGTAGAACTGTTTAGCATTGACTGGGGCCTGGATCCCCACGTTAGACCGATGTTGAAAGTACATGATTCCATTGCAGAGGACAGTGAAGCACTGAAAGTCACTCTCAATTAGCATCATTAACGATAGCGCACTGTATCAGGGAAGCATTAGTTCTGTTCTTGAAATAGATGAGCTGCCTCTTTATGCAAGCAAGATATCTCCCCTTAAAAATTCTGCAAGCCCAGTTAAGAAAAGATAATTAAATTCGTGGTGGAAATAATAGGAATTTAATGGATATAAACTTCTGTGTGTGGATGGTTAGTAACATTTGTAAAGTTGTTTTTTCCTGATGTTGTTTGGTTTTCCCCTCCAAAATTAGCTGATGAGAAATACAATTTAAGACTGGCAATAATGGAACTTAAATGTTAATGTTATTTGTATTTAAAGATATTTCTTCGGGAACATTATTGTAATTAAATCATTGCTTTCTCAATTGAACCTGGTGCAATTTAAAGTTCTTACAAGAAAGTACAGGCCTAAACTAAATCTACAGTTCATTTAATTGTTAATTGCCCTAAATGTGTTCTACAAATATATATTCCTTAGATGTGTTCATTCCTGGCATTTCTATACTCTGCATGAATGACAAATCGCCCCTGCTGCATTACATGCCCACACAGCAGTGCCTCCAGACCGACCACCGGGTCATGTAAAGGCCAAATACCAAGAGAAATCTAGAGAGACTGAAGAATAAGCATTTTATCATATACAAATAACACAAATAGGTTCTCTAGATATGATGAGGGATGAGGTTAGTAGACCCGCTGCATGCCACACTTGGAGCAACGTAAAATATGGATCTGTATTCATGCCACAAAATGAAACTTTCATCCGGTCGGGATGGGATGCCACCAAGATAGCCGCTAGCTGTGATAGCAGCATTCTGTAGGTATAAAGTGAGTGGGTAGGGTGAACCATCTTATAATATCCATAGCGATATGCTGCCACAGGCAGACGTTCTTTGTCCAATTTTTATGACATATACCCGCGTGTAGGCTCCAGGGCAATATTATTATCTTCAGCACGACTTAACCTGTGCTATTTGCAATATTATTCATAACGGGTTGCTCCCAATTCAACATTGAAATTATGTTAAGTCCTATTGGAGATACGAGTTCAACTGATTACACGTTTATATAGAACAATATTTTCAGTTCATGCACTGTATTTTTACTGATTTCATGGTCTGATTAAACATCAACGTCAATAAAATGGCCATGGACATTGTTATGGGGGACACTTGGCCTTATACTGAGGGTGTATGATGCATGGGGTCACGTTGGGGTGGACCCAACAGAAACGTTTCCAAAAAACATTCTCATCGACATAATTATAACAACCATATTCTTTTATTAACTTAAATAATACATTTATCCACCTGTATTATAATTACTTTGTCTGGGTGTTATAATATTCTGTCAGTGAATGCCATGCAGGAATGCATGTCCCTAAAGTAGATGCGATTTTAAGGCTAGATGGCTCTCAATGATTTACATGTGCACCCGAGGGGAAAGGACTAAAATAAGCATTCCTACACAGTTCATCATGTCGGCTGTCCAGAGTAACAAGCCTTCTGAAGAGAGACAAGCAGGAGAGAGGTATAAAAATTAAACCTCTGACGACTCCTCGGAATTCCCGGTGATAAGTCTTCAAAGATTGTGGCTTCCCACTGGCGATAAAAGGTGTAAGATGCGCATGGTATTTACATTGGGGTAATTGGAGGGAATGGTGTGCATCCTGGCAATTGACAGATTGCTCAATGGAAAATCTATGTTAGGGTATTTCGTACATCTGGTTCAAGGCCAAACAGAATCGAAGTTTTACAATATCAAATATCTCATGAGCTGACGGAATGATTTTCCACCGTCTATTATGTTTTGTTGTGAATTATCCCCCAATTCAGTACCAGTTTATCCTTAAAGTTACTCGTCTGAATAGCACTGAAACGTAATATTCCCCATTTCTTATATAGCCTTGTCTGGATGTCAGACAGTTCGATCGCTCGGAAAGAACATTCTGAAACTGTGTAGGTGTTTTATATCAATATATCATCCATTAAACGACCCCTTTTGTTGGAGCGAATAGAGAGTGTTCTGGAAATTATTCCAGGAACTCCATGATTGCATTTATGCATAGACCAAGATAGTCTAACAAGTGTATATTGGTCATTTGATATTTACCCCTGGTGGTAGTGTGTCATAAATCGTAAAATGGTTGTCTAGTTAGTCCAGTGGTAGAAAGTTGGCAGAAATCAAAGAGGCCTGGGAACGTTTAGGGGAGGAAAGTGGCTTTGCAATACAATCAGCAGCTTTGATCAAGATCTGGCCTTATGGTGCGAACCTGAAGTTTGGCGAAAAAAATCCTTCTGGGTTCTAGGTCCCTTCTGCCAACAAACTGAATTCGGTACATGATGCGAAATAACGAATATATATATACGTCAGGTTTCTAGAAATTTAAACATATCATTTCCATCGTCACTTGTGTCAAGTAAAGCTATCCACCCTGGCAATAGTCCCGCTGTTGACAGATCATGTCAGTCTGCAGCAATGACTGCTCCCTTATTGCTGTTATTTGTTGATGGAAGGCTCCCTGAACTCTGACACCATAGGCCGGATAATATTCACGGAAAGGCCATTGGTACGGGGTAAAATAACAGCCTCAGCCCGCTCAAACTGAATGTATATGCATTGTAAGTACCTTCAAATTGATATTGATTAATCAGGCCCGTAGGCTGGTATGTCATTGGGGGGGTTCATATCTAGACTAGGTGGACCTATAGATGTGCGAGCGCCTTCGGCGCTAAGCCTGCTAGGGGGGTCTGGGGGCATGCCCCCCCAGGAAAATTTTCAATTTAAGGTGCCATTTAAGGGCATTTGGTGCGTTTTTGAGCACAAAATAAGGTATTTAATTACTGGTGAATAGTGACCATTTTTAAGGGTCCCTAAATATTTCTATTTCTAATTTCGACACTCACTAACATGAGACCACAAGATGATTGCAGATTAGTGTGGGATCTTAATCAAATCAGTGATTTTAGGAACTCCTGCAATGCTGTACATCTTTATTGGAACTGTAATTAAAATTCTGATGGTCATTCCTCTATGTACATTATTTCAAATTAAAAGAAATTTTCCACTTTAGTAATATTGCAATTTTCATTTTCGGGTGATTTCACCTTTCACTTATAAAAGGTAGTTAGGTAGAGGAGAATAACATAGAGAGGATAGAGAGGGACGAGAGAGGAGAGAGAGGGAAATATGGGAAATGCAATGAAAAGACATGCCAGAAAATTAAGTTTCACCCTTAAATCGATCAATCTTTACAATAAATAAAGAATGATATAACTTAACTAGTGTCACAAAATCTTAGTGTCAGTCACTTTAATTACACTTTAAGGAAAACTGGAATTTTTTTTAGATGAAATAATTCCCAACTAATTTCTCTCTAAATAATTTCAGTGGTTTCAAAATATTCCTATTATAAATGTCAATATTCAAATATAAACTGTATCAACAGGGTTTTTATTAAGGTTGGATTGGGGGGATTTGTGTGGTAGTAGGGGGGACCATATTTTCTGAGACATGCCCTGTTTCCTACGGCGCTGCATAAAGCTGCTGGTGGGGGGGGGGGCACCCCAGAAAATTTTTGGCTTTTGCATAAAAATTAGTGGCTTCTGGTGTATTTTCAGCATAGTTCTCAGATTGCAGTGTTCAAATTGTATACATGAGGGTAGGGTGCAGGAGAGGACAGCCTTCTGCTGTGGTTGGGGTAGGGCGGCCCACCCCCAGAAATATTTTGATTTTTTTAGCGTTTTTGAATTCCAAGGTTAATTCACTTAGCATACATTTTAATTTTTGTTTGTTTATTTTTCATTCCCATCACTTAGATTTCACTTCGACCTTTCAGGACATACATAGTTTAGTAATCTGAAATTGTGCATTTTGTACAGAAAATGATAGAATATAGGTGAAAATTGAAGCTTTTAAAAACTGAAATAAATGATATAAGAACATATTAGCACTTTGAATAATGAATTCATGTCAAAATTTCTATTTAAGGAATCTGACCATGTACTAAGCGTTTTTTTGTTATATTCCAGTAAGAATATAGGATATATTACTTTTATTGCCACTGTTTGGCTAAAAAAATGATTAAAATCACAGGGTCATTGATGACCCATTGAAGAATAATTTGAAAAAGAGCGCCCTTTTCCGACCACCTCACATTAAAGTGGCTAAGATCACTATTTTGACTATGTGTCATTTGAAAATGTATCGGTAGTTTTTGATGTCTTGCATAAGTAGGGACATTTGTGTGAAATACCAACGCTATATATTCCTTAGACTAATTGATATTTATTAATGAAGAATGTGACAGATTCCATTGGGGAATTTAAATCTGAAAGAGAAGTAACTTGACCATAAGGTGCTTCCCTCAGTGCATGGTGAAGTAGGAGCGAGGCAGGAGGTACAAAGTGCATATCTACCCTGTCCCATCCAGCTGGTATCACTCAACTGGATGCATGCATACAGGCAGTGGGGACCTCATCCAACTGCCATGTCTGAGAGGATACAAGCCGGTGGCACCCCCAAAATTTATAGTTTTAAACTCTTATATATTCCAAATACATGTATTTCATACATTAATGCTTCCAGGTATTGGTTAGTGGCATACAGTCTAGAACATTGTTGAAATTCAAGCATATGTCCCAAAAATCAGGAGCTCAGCGGCAAGTGTCACTTTAATAGGGCAAACACCTTTTTCTTAGTTTATAACAAAAATTATGCATCAATGTAATGTCTGATTCACAGTCTGTGTCATTATAATCATCGTCAGACAGGTACACATTTAAGTCCAGACAGAGCTTGATGCTAGAAAAAAACAAACAAAAAATGTTTTGAATGGTCACAAAGTAGCTGGGCAGCTGGTCCAACTGTCCAGTGAAAAAGGTCTATGAAATATTGGAGAAACCATTGGAGAACAGGTGAAATATTTGGAGGACTGGTGAAAATTCTAAAGTTTTCGCCATGTCTGTTGATATATCCCATTTTGAGGTGCCATAACTTAAAAGCACAGGGACTGATGGATTTAGATACAGGTTGTTTGAAAAACATCAAGTTTACAATAATAATCAGCTAAAAAGTAATTGACTAGAGCTTAGACTAGAGCTTCACAAGTTTTCACCTAAATTTTCCCAATTTTCCTGGAAAATACCCCTAGGTTCCCACCCCCAATAGGGGGTGCAGGGGGTGCGCTCCCTCTCCACTACCTAGCTAGAATTGTCTATCAATTGTAGCCTATAGACACAGCTTTTGACCGAAATTTTAAGAGATTAAATGGATAAAATTCAAGGAAAATGCTTTGGTTCCAAAAGGACATCCAAATGTGATAGTTCTATGAATTTGCTTATCTTTTATAATCAATTGTATACATTTTGGTATGGTATAGTGTTTTCCTTCCATACAGACAGACATAATGTTTTTCTCCTCACTGAGTGGACCTTCCTTGGCTCTGTGGGGGGGTTCAGATGCACCCAAAGAACCCCCCCAGCCTACGGGCCTGTTAATGAAATCAGATTCACCGAAAAAATCACGTAGATATAGTACCCATTTCCAGAAATGAAGTTGAAGTTGAAAGTTAGTTTGATGAATGATCACAGAAAATCAGTAGACATTGTGATCTTATGGAATGTGGATATCAAGTTATTAGGTAGCCAGCTCAGGTGGAAAATCCCCAAATCATCCATGATTCTCATATAGGATTTATTTGTTTAACAATTAGGAGCCGTCACTTGGTATGCTTCAAAATATATAAGATCTTTCGAATCTGAGGGCTTTGCTTGGTGCTTTCTCATTATAGTTCAGTCCGACTGCCAAAAACTAACTGCAGTCAACATAACCCTCATCACGTTATACATGGATGCATAAACATGAGGCGAGGTACAACATGATTCACATCATGTAGACATCGTCCATTTGGCAAGAAGTATAGCTACAGAGACAAACAACACCTGGATATGCTTCATTAGGACAAGTCTTTTCTCCAGGAGGTTCTGCCAAATCTCTTAGGCGCGCATCACTAACAGCTGCCTCCGACCCATGCTGCACAGAATATAATGGGTCAGATTTTCAGAAAATGTACAATTGGCAGCTCTACACATTTAGGAAATTCTGCTAAATTAGGCTAAAAAATGATGAATACCGGGTATATCTGAGTATATTGGTATTGCATTGATTTAAAGTATCAGTTCTGCAATGTTAAACTGCATTTTTAAGCTCATTTCTGTCTTAAATATGGGTTATTGGAGAGGATTGGTGAAGGCGAATTGTACATTTTCTGAAGATCTGACCCATATATCCTGCTCAACTTAGAGGATCACGTTATTGGTGGAATCAGACCTCATATGATTAATGTTGGTCTTATCTGTAAATATGAGAGCTATCATGTCGGTTTTATTTGTTACTGTTCAACGAGGGCAACAAGTGAATATGTACTATCTGATGAATTGCGACTGGTTGATATTTGAATGGTTTGACTTGGTAGGTCTCCATGTCACTGGGCGTCAATTATTTAAGGAAATGATTTTCATGTATACTACATACACAATAAAGCAAATCAAGGGATACACATTAAAGCAAATAAAGGGAGCCCAGTGGGTCTCCATTGAAAAAAAAGATATGACAAGGAATGATGTAATTTGACGAGTGGAAAGGATAGTCTCTACAGCAAATAACCAGTAGAACTTTGCAGCTGGGGAAAAACGCATTCTATGAATACAAAGCAGCTCCATTTCCGAATTGAAAATTCACGTTCGATTGTATTCAGTTGAATAACACCGAAACAAAGACTTTTAAACTTAGATAGAAGCGAGTTACTTTCGAGAAAAATAGATCGTTTAGAATGAAGGCTAATAGACCCCAGGGTTCGGTACCAGTCGCCCAAACCACTGCGCATGGGTTTACATTTAGCTGGACCAGGTACGTTGAGCAACCACGCCCTCATTTACTATTGGGAGGTGGCTGTAAATACATTACCACCTTATAGTCACAGGAAAAACCCAATACAAACACCTCTGTGTCTTTGAGAGCTGTTTGCTTCGGGGAAATGCCTAGCAGGCAGATGGCCATCCTGATGTATTTAAGTAAGTTATAACTTATATATGGTACGTTCAAGAAGAAATACAAAATATGTTTGGCATGTAAATTGTATCATTAAAACGCATTTACTTTCCCTCGACGATTCGTTTTTTCAGAAGATGAATCTGATAGCTATCGTCCTCGGCCTGATAAGGATCTTAGAATGAAGTTGTTATCTCATTATTGTCATCAGATACATGATGTGTTTTTTAATGTAAGATGAACGTTTGATGTCGCAATCGCGATAATAAACGCACTAACCTTTTTTTTTTAGAGCAAACTGCATGGGTGAAGTTTTTTTTATAACAACAAGAGTCTCCCCCTACTCTCGTTGTCCTTAATAAACGCACATCTTTGCTGACGTTTTGAATCATATATGCTTAATGGCAACGTTTGGTAACGTTTTGACTCGTGTGACATCGCAGACATTTAAGAGTGGTCCGTTTATTAGAAGGTGTGCGCTTATTATAATGATTACGGTATATATGAGAAGATTAACGAGATACAACGTATAGGAACGTCCAACTCTTCGGTATATCATGGTAAACATGCAATTAATCCAGTATCAATCAATATATAATACTTGATACTTGTAAAGAACAATGGATCTCACGTTGAGGGGGAATTTCACGGTCCGATCAGAGGTGACTATATACTTCACCAAGGCTGGATTAGAGATCATATGTTTGGTATAAAGATTAATCATCACTACAGCTGGTTTAGTCTTCCTCTCTAATGAAACCTATCCACAGGTGAGGCTCACTAGTGCTAACACACCTGTAATGGATGGGACATAGACTCTGGCGTACATTCTAAGTAGGTTTCAATAAAAAATAAGTATAATTACATATTCTAAGTTACTTCTTAGTAGCACTAAAGTTATCGACTGTTTAATACATTCATCTAATTAGTCTCTTGTAGTGTATAGTGTATGAACAAAGCTAAGTGATTTATTCTAGTAGTAATGTATGTTAATTATCATAGCTTATCATAGCAATCTACATTATTTTAATGTACCTTTATGTAATCATTAGAAAGCTATTATTTAGTCAATGTTTGTGAGCGTATGTGATCAATCATTGGCAGTAATTCAAATGATGTTTCTAATGTTTTGCAAATATGAATGCCATGTACTCGAAAAACGTACGTGGACCAAAGGTGCATAAAACAGGTAAATCTACTAGGTTCTGGAAACATAGGAAGTGTTCAAGGCGCGTCATCGCTGAAAAACCAAGTGGTGAAATTAGCATCCAACATTTGACCTGGGGCTTTCCCTGTATAAAACACACATCCACTAACGGGATCATTTGCAGAACTTCCCAGAATGCTAGTACAGCAAAGCACTGCCCGACAGCGACCCGAAGCGATAAGCCTTCTAGGGGTTACCGTGGCAAACTTTGAATTCACTTCTGTGACTTCTCTCTTCTTGGATCCCGTATCTTGTGGTCTTGCCCCTCCTCCTATCAGCTGTCAGTCGACAGGGACATCTAAATTACACTCGATAACATGCGCTCTCTCGCAATGTCACGGAGCACGCGAGGTCAGTGGAGGTTGCCACCTACACCCTTCATGTCGGCGCAGTCATATCTCAGCCCTGCACCTAATGCATACACTCCGCACTAAATAGAGATCAGGCTTCCGTGCGACAGCTTCGATGCTATGATAGAAGAAAACTCGCTGTGAATTGACCGGAAAATTATGGTAAATGTACATCAGGGCCTGCCTTGTACTTTGCCCGATTTCAGGGTCAGGGTTGCAAGCTAAAATGAGATTGAAAGCCCTATGTACCATGATTCATGTGAAACGCAATCTTAGCTAATCTTCCTCATGGGTAATTAAAAACTTGTCAAGGAAACACCCCGAAACAGCATGTCGATGGTCAGATTAAGCTACCTTAGCTTCAAAGATTGGTATCAAGATGTCAATGAGAAGGCTCTACGGTCTAGCACGTGACTTCTTGTTTATTTCAGCGCGTGTTAGTAAGTGTACAGCAAGTGTGACTGTTTATTTTCACGTCAACGTCAGTTAAAGAAAGTCATTGGTTTCATTCTGGACCAGACATACTTGCCGACCGCGGAAAGAGTAGATAGGCCATATACAAGAATGCTATCTTTCATTCATCTAATTGCTCTCATGTGTGAATAATCATTCCTTATGAAGACTAACGGGACTAAAAATGTCCTTGCTTATTTGTCTCAAACCCACGAATCTGGTCATCTGTAATGTTTAAGTATGCCCCCGTGCATACTTAAAAATGAGCCAGGGATTGCGAAAGTGATTGTAGCTTAAATCTCAAAAGCTTCGCAAAGGATGAATGTGGCTCTAAGACTATAGATCTTCACATTAACTTTCTTATTGATATAGCATAATATTGTCAATGAATTCCCCGTTGATTGGTAGGATGAAGAAGGGATACACATACGGTGCATGGAGGATAGCATAACTTTTGGGGTTGGTGGTTTCCAGAAAATGTTATAATAAATGCGAAATCCAGATGCAAATGCCACTGCTTTATTGTGGTTAACTGGGGAAATACTTCGGGATGATCAAACTGTTGAGGGATATATTGTATGACCAATGAATTCTAATCCCGCGACATTAAGGAAATATAGTTTACTATACGAACCTTTTTTGCCTTGAAACCATGAGAATTTACCTTAATTGTTTGGATGACTTTCAACTGGCACCCATGCATATTATCTCGGACCTCTTGTCTTGGGTCAAATCTATTCTATGTATGCCCAAATTTAAGCTATGGCAAACCTACGTAAAGTTACGTAAAGCGCTATCGTGTTGGCATGTATGTAAGCTTCGCTCACTGCACGAATGTGTGTCGACTCTGAAGCTAATTGTCATATTCCCATTGGTACCACGCGTTCATAATCTGCTAATGAGGGACACCAGGACAGATTCGGCACCAGGTGACTTAGCAACAGTTTAGGTTATGATGATACAGCCTATGTGTGTGAGGGTGTGGGTGGGTGTGGGGTGTGGGGGTGGGGGTGGGCGGGGGGGGGGGGCGTTGAGTGGAGCACCTATATGCATGTTTTCATGCTGTTTCTTAAAAGGCTTTCACATTCTATTTCATTATAACGATCATCTAAACTATATTTAAACGTCCATGTCTTCACACATTGATTTACATTCCTGCCTAAAGACACAACCTTTGCTTTTAGGTTGCGAAATCCTCATAAACACATAGATTCCCAGTGCTTTAATACAATTAATACAATTCACTTGTTATTAAGTTACAATATTATGAATGTAGTCTATAATTTTGAATAATTTTTCTTTTGAAAAGGTTTTATTTGCGCACAATTTCGGGGTACCCAATATTGTCATGATACACACAATGCCATAACATTATTAAGAACAAGTTATATGACAATGGTGGGGTACTACATAATTTCCTGATGTACATGTACAATGTATACAGGTCTAAAGTGATACATTTTTATTGTTAATTAAAACCATACAACAGCCTGAGGTGGAGGGCCATATATTAAAGACACCGTCTAAAGGGTATTTGGAGTGATCGAGGAGTCTATTTTGTTTAGTCCACAAGTTTTTCGGGCGTATAAAGGCTAATATCCCGGGCTAATATGTGTGGAAAATGATTCAAGCATTGACTGAACCCTACTGTTCAATGAATTCATTGAAATAGATGTTCCAGAATTAAGATTTAAAAGGTATTTGTAGCATTCTGTCAAGTATACATAACATGTAACATATCAGTTTGTGTAGACCTGTGTGATCTAATTTTTCAGAACCTAAACGGTGCCACTGCTACCTAGTGGCGTTATGCGCGACCCGGCCCCTATTGTAGGCCGAAGAAGAGCACCACTAATTTTGTATCATTAGAAAAGGTCCAGGTTAACTATAGGTCTTGCTCCGTGAATGGTATTAAATTTCGCTGAAATTAGTTTTCTTTTATTTGTAGTTGTTTGTTGAGATGGAAAATGATTAAATCAGTTTCTAAATGTTTATTCTAGATGCACGGAGGATGTTTCATAAGGAAATATTTTTCTCAATTAAAAATATCTCAATGATAAAATGTTGTTGCTTAAAAGTGCTGGTACAACCAAGGCTAAGAATGATTCAAACCAACTGGATTTATCTTTAAGTGGTTATTTAATCTAATTACATTTGGTTATATTGCGCCCTATACCTCTTCCCTGAGATGTTTGCGGACATTAGACCGATAAATGATGGCTATTAGTTGGCAAATGTCAAGTATTAGAAAAAGCCAAGGAGGAGTACGTGTGCCAGATTTCTGTCATCGACGGTTACATTATCCCTCCCGACGTATAAACAATGACCTCAGCAGGTTTTAAACTATTTACTTATACAAACAATCGTTTCCTTCCATCTTTTTGCACAGACTCGTGCCTCTATCGATTGAAACAACATAGCAAAACATGCCTAGAAAAGCACTCCACAAGTCAAGTAAGTCATAACACCGTCTTTCAGAGACAGGATGTTTGAAAAATAGTCTTCTTACATGGTCTAAAATCGTTTGGTTTGAGAACATTTGGCTCATGTTTTCAACGCGTTAACATGATTCACCTGCTTTGGAGCCAGGTAGCCGTGTTATACGGAGGATGTCGCACGAAACAAAGGTTTCATAGTAGCCCCTTACGAAGAATCTAATTTCGCAAAATATGCTTTGATAAAAACGGTAGTTTACATGTACAGGGAATGAAGAACATTGCATAAAAAGAAAGCATCGACTGATGTAATTCGTCTTTGATGCAAAATTGCACCCCGTTGCTTTCCTCAATGTACAATGCCAAAAAGCTAGAATGGAAACATCTTTGAGTTTATGACATTAATATACACACATGTAGTTATCGGGTATGACATGATCATGCACCTGAAACTCATATTAACATAATACATGTATAGCGAACCACTGAAATGTTCCTGGAATAGTACTGACTAAATCTGATGACATATTATGGCCACATATTATAGTGACGCGGCTACTATACTGCACCCTGCCTGCCAAATCTAGGCCTGGATGACCAACGGTCAGTTTTCCTCATTTTTCTTTAGAGTAGGAATTATTTCCACATCTTATTTGCAATGAGTTTAAATCGGGAATAACATATATATGCCTACATTCGTAATGTATATTCATAGAAGACTTTATTAGATTTAGGATTATGATAGTGACTTCTAGATACTTCCACTATTCTTGCATTCAGCTGGTTTGCCACCTGTGGTTGGGTTAGATCGTCAAAATCTGGTCTACAGACGCTTGGGTCTAACGACGCTATTTTGCTGAGAGGAAACGCGCTAATTGCTGCTAATGTGTACTATACCCTACTCTTTTCAAATATTATAGTAGTGGATTTGTAACGTACATCATGCCCAAGACAGTCACAAGAATTTGGCAGTCCAGACACTAGGGCCCACCCCACCACGGACGCTAGGGCCCACCTAATTGCAGGTGGGCCCTATCGTTCTCGCAGAGATTTCTGAACTCGCCGATATTTCTGGGCCCCGGAGTCTGGGCCCTAGCATCGTTGGGCCCTAGCAGTCTGTCAGGGCCTGTATAAATGGGCACCACAACACACATTTCATGAATTAACCTAAATTAGATCGAATAATGATAAATACGACAACAGGATCTGAATATGATTTGTATTGCGTTAATTAAAAGAAATCTTTTCTGTTAGGTGGAACTATATTTTGAGCCTCATTTATTGTTTAGATTTGGGCTTTTTGAGAAGATTGGTGAAGGATTATATAAATTTATATATTTTCCACCCAGATCTATATAGTGTGTCAGTAGAGAACCACTCTCCAGTGTTTGTGTACCCTTACCCATTTATGCAAGTTAATTGAGTCTCTTTAGTTCAATGAATAAGTCGAAGCGAAGTTACACAGAATTTAGCTTTTAAATTTTCTCCTGATTTTTGTATCAAAACATACTTACCAGATCATCAGTTGCCTGCCATGTTAATTTTACTACATGCACTTCCGGAGGCAGAACCGGAAGTTTATTGTCAATGTATGCGTCTTGCAGATAAGGAACAACGACTCCCTCTCTGATGACGTAAATATCCATTGGTACTCCTGAAAACATAAAAGAAATAAAACTCAGAATCGGATAAAAATATATAGCAAGTTCCTTGTTAAATGTCAAGCTAGGAGAATATCTTGCCTAATTCAAAAGTAATTAAGTGCTCTACTACTCAGCAACCTCAGAAACCAGCAATACGAGCAAAATATAAATCCTGGGGGCTCATTCCCATTGAAGGTAGGGCATAGAATATTAATAGCGGACCCTTCATCGCCGTACATTTATCTCGGAATAGAAAAACTTCTTGTATATGACCATCCGATTAACACTAGACATATTACCACGCAGAAAAGTAGCAAATGGGAGGTGCTACCACATTGAGACAAATTACCGATAAGATAAGTAGCAATTAATACACCATCTTTACCAGAAAGCATGAAGCAAGACGTTGGATGAGGCAGTGCTAGATTTCAAGCAGGTTTTATGGTTGGGATTGGGTCCAGCCACACCTAGGTACGAGGAAGCATCTCATCAAGACCCTGGCCAGACCAGACAAGGCTGACAGCTCGATAGACAAGTTTAGACACATCATGATGTTTAAGCACACTTAACATGACTCCAGGGTTGATATGGGGTAGATAGGTACCGCTTGGGGGCGGAGACTGAAGCTTATTCCTTGCCTTGTACAACAGTGACTGTCAGAATCGGTAACCATGTTAATTGAGATAAACATTATTAACGAGGATCGATTGTGGAACTGGTCCAAAAAGATTAGCATTAGAGCTCCTCAATGTTCATTCTCCAAGTTAGTCATTCTTTCAGAATTCTGCTATAGGGATGCTTTAAAAAATTGGAAACAATCAGCTTTGGAAAGTATATTGATGTCATATTATTTCTGTAATTTACACTGTCTGCGACATATATAGTTAGTCCATTCCTCAGCCTTACTATTATTCTTAAACAATTAATGGGATGACGCCGCCCCCTCTATAGAGACCAATCCTCTATTAAGACCAGTTTCACTCAGTCCCGAATTGTTTTCCACTTATTAGATTAGCCCCTCTAATGAGCCCACCTCGCCATGTTCAGTCCTAAGGGTGGTCTCAACAGAGAGGTTCCACTGTAAATTGTAAATTCCTTCGGCATTGTATTGAATATAACGGGCGACAATAGCCGTTGTACATTCATGCATAAATTACAAGAGGTCCTAATTCTGGGTGGTTGTCAGGCTAGATCTCCAAAGCATGTTACTTATTTTGTCAAATATTATATTGAAACCCTTCAGGCAAAAAAAATATTGCTGGTTTATTTCTCTCCCCCCCCCCCACACACACCCTCTCTATTCCTAGTTCGCGCTCCATCTCTCTCTATATATATATTCGAAGGAAGTGCACCTTTGTTTGACAGTTTCAGTTTTCATTTTCGTATAGTTTATTTGTGCCAGAATCTTTAAGGTTACAGCCATGGCAAGTCTTTCTATCTTGGATCTTGGTGACACCAGTTATTGCCACCTATAACGCGGTGCATTTTGCCCGACAGCTGTCGCGATTCATTTTCTGCTATTTTGGCAGATTGAAGGTTATCTTAAATACGATAGCACGGTAAGAACCAATTATATATCTTACACACATGTACAATGATCCAATTCATGGCAGATACTTCATACGCCCCTAATCGCTTTTGACGAGAGTGAACCTGTGTGGTCCTCGGCCCCTCGGGGTACCTCCCGTAGGGCTCTCCTCGTGGCCATCCCTGGGACCGGGGGCCTCCCACCAGCAGCTAAATGAACCAGGAACTGAGTTTCTTGCATTCATTCTAACATAGCGTTTCAGTCTCGGCTTGTTGATAGATGTATGCCTTGGGAGGAACACTGCCATATTATAACCCGGCATCATCAGCATATACATGGCGTGGTAATAACAATTATAATTTGGTGTAACATATCAACAGGGGGAGAACATGTTATTAGGCGAGCGAGTGACAAGACGTCATCAGTGTCATTCAGTTTTAAATCAGGATTTTCTAACAATAAAAGTAGAAATAAATGCAAATAAAACATAAAAAGATGTTGTCCCACTTCTTAAACGCAATTGACTATAGTTATCTATATAGACTCCGAGGATTTCGAAGCATGAATTACGTTTTGTGGATAAAATAATTCATTAACAATATTTGTCATCTGGGACAATTCTGTCGAAACCTTCATTGTGTGTAATACTCCATTACTAAATTCAATATAAAGGATTTCGCCTTTTTATTTAATCAGTGAGATTGGTACTCAACTTACACAAAGGAATATTATGCCCCCAATACACTATTAAATGGGATGCAGAATTTTATTTCGGTTTCAGTGCCTTTGGTCGGGGCAATGAGCATGCCTGAAAATGGAGGGTTAGGGGATTCCACTGGTGACAAACTACATCTCCAATAAATCACCATCAAGATAGTCAAGGCTTTCACGTGGGCTCTCGTTGCCCACGCAGTTTCATGAGACCAATAGTTGCGGCCATGAGTCTCGTAAGGAAGGAGATCAGACGAGATAGACGGCGTTCTTCGGCTAGGAGACACAGAGCAATTGGTCCCATGTTGATTAGAGATAACAAATATACGAGATAGCAGCGAGTTAGATAAGGCAATGGCAAAGGAAGTCATGCTAAATCACTTCATCAAGTGCGCCTTAACCATCAATCAATTATAATTCAATTGAATGGACAAACGTAACAGTTCTTGGTGCTTCAAGTAACTTAATAAAATCACGCAAATAGATGAGCAGCCGTCGTATTTACGAAGACGTAATTGTAGGATTACGATTCATAGCGCCTTATACTGGACCCTAAAACTGGTTTCAAAAACCTAAATCCTACGAGACTGGAGAATAAATAATCAATGATTAATTCCTAGGAAACTTACTCCAGTCAACGAGTGATGACTTCATTCTATACTCGTTGCTTCAATCTAGCAATCGAAAGGCTCTCGTAAGAAAACACAGTTCTTTGGTTGTAATATACCTACAATAGATGTTGGTGCTTAGAGTTTAAGATGTAGAACTATATTTTTATAGCAGGAGTGAATATGATCGAGCAGGGCCTGAGGCAGCATGAACATAGAAGGGCGTAAATATTAGGCAGATGGTGGCTGAAAGTGCATGCCATCGTCCGCGTTTCTTTCTGAAGTTAGGCTATAGTTCCACAACAATAGTCAGAAAACCAGTTGAAACAGAAATAGGATTATTTCGTCATGACGAACAAGCGGTCATGGAAACAATTGAAAGGAAATGTAATTTGCCTTCAAGACGTTTAGTGTTATCCAGTTTCAATATATATAATAGGTGTTGGACTATGTATTGTAACAAGAACTCAGTTCCTGAATCCCTCAATCCATTCCATACCTAGGTTTTCTTCCATGATTCCTTGGGTCACCGCACTAACAACTGGTAAAGATCCATTAAGGACTATCACCTTAGATAGCGCTACAAGTCCAGTTTTCAGGGCACGTAACCAGTGAACCCAGTGTCTATCATAGATTCCATTAATTATTTCCGTGAAATATCCCTCTAAGCAGGCAAGGCCGAGGTCGCATCACGTTTATTGTGAATGAAGATCATGAGGAGGGTTACAACTTAAATTTCATGCGTGCCCGTCTGACCGAATTCCAATTCCACAACCTCGATGTATGAGGGATTTTTTCTCTTCAAGTTATGAGTAAAAAAAATCAAATGAAAACAAACTGACGTGGGGTGCTAACCGAAACAACGGCTCTTTTTCTTAGGGTTTGGCGTTTGAACTCTCGGGACACACGAGAAACACGTGGCCAACTTCTCAAGGCCGCAGGGTGTATGTAAAAGATTACTCTTGGCTGTTTGCGAAGGGAATGGCAGCCAGGCATGCGCACAAGTCGCCTTCCGGCAGTAGCGCGGCCACTGTTAGCTGAGTCAACATGTCACTGAATGTGAGTTTTTGTAGACGACATCCATTAGCGTCTTAACCTTGCATATATGACGTCACGCATGGAACTTGAAGGCTATAATAGATTGTTGATAAACTACTTGACAAATACGAAAGTTGATCCTGATTCATCAGGCCTCATTAATTGAAATGTCCTTAATTCAGATCCATAGTCACAGCACAAATTACAGGGCAAGGTCGCTGCGACTATCGTCACCTTTTAATATCTAAGTAAATACCTGGATGTTTAATTACCATTAAATTGATTTTGGCGGGTCTCCAAAATGTTAATGTGCATAATGTTATGAAGACCCGCAGCAAAAATAGCCTGCAAAATCCTCCAAATCTATGGTCAAATAACTTTTAGATGAGTTGGAAAGTTACGGAACAAAACATAGAAAATCTTTAGATTTTGACTGATGTTAACTGAGAACGCAGCTTTAATTGAACCTAGAGATGATGGGGAGGACACACAAATCGAAAACAATGAATGTTACACTCTCCTGGTTTGGTTTAAACTATAGCCTTAGTCACTGCATGCGGCCTGACGATGATATACAATTTGGCATAATCCGTTTTGATACAGAATGAACGTGTACTTTAGCTTACTTTGAGGTAGCCTGGGTAATTCCTCGTGTGTATATGCATAAGTGCGTGAGTGAGGATAGATGTTTACAGAGCAGCGAAGCCAAGAATGACAGCAGAAGAAGCCAGTGAGTGAAGCCAGAACCCCTTTATGTGTACGATACACACCGAGCTAGTAAGTTGTCAGGTCTTTCCACTCCTTGTTTTACATCGCAAGATGTAAAAACAATTCTACACCGAAGAAAAGTGAGACTTCATCCGACAGATTCTGAGGAAAAGCTATTGGGTGATTATTACCTTGCAATAAACATACATATTGTAATTGTATATTGTCAAACAATAGCAGGGTGAAAAAATAGATACTATTGAATTTACAGATTCTCCGATTACCAAAAGGATAGATTAATTTTGTTGCGGCGTTTCATTTTAATAATTTTGATAATGTGTATTGATAAAAAAAAAAGTGCACTAGCTGATAAAACGTAGAAGAGAAAAAGAGGATGTCCAAGTATGGAACTCACATCCCCTAGCGCATGTCCGATGTTCGAACAAACTAAGCTATACCTGGACTGTCTTATCTGGCTACGTCTGTCACAGACTGATTTCATTCTGTACCCATCTATTATAAATAATTTTAGTTATCCCAGCACTTTTAGTAAACCACTTAGTCAAAGCTCCTTCCATACGTTTCTCAGTCAGATCAGGATTCAATATTTATGGAAGTTCATCTAGACTATACTGGTAATTTAGTTGCTTCTGTTTAGTTTATTCTTCATACAATTTTCACGAAATGTAATCAAGTGTTGCCTGAAAATGGCATAATTAGTCAGTTTTCTTGCAAAATGAAAAGTAGTGTTCAAGCTGCACTCTCAGTTAACACCTGTCAAGAACTAAAGATGTCCTACTTTTTGTTCCGTCCCTTTCTAACCCATCTAAAAGTCTTTAGACCAAAATGTTTGAGGATTTTGTCCGTTTTTTCTGCTACAGGGCTTCATAAAATTCCACATTTAAATTTCGGAACCCAGCAGGAAAGGATTCCGGCGGGTTTCCGAAATTTAAATGTGGAAATGTGGTTTCACTTATTATCGTTCACCAGCCGCCGATTCGAGTTCAAATTGGTGTATAAACAGAATATTGATAAATTCAGTTATATTTATTTTATAAGTCATAATAATGAGTACATTTTGTAATATTTATTTTGTTGTAATAGCTCCGAATGCAACTTTAAGTACAAATAGCCTTTACCCTTTATACATGAATGCATCAAACATATACAGATCTTTATAACCAACACAATCTCAATAGCACTGTCCGTTCAGAGGAATCATAGATAAAATACAGATGGACATGAGAGGTTAGGGGGAACCTGGCACGCATTTATCTGGTGTATGTAAAAGTATATTTCTGCAGTGGAAGTTGTAAAGTTGCCAGTAAAGGTTTTTCATTGTTTCGTTATTGTACTCCAGAAGTTTTAGGGGTTCGATTTCTTGATCGTGGACAAGAGAACCGCATATAATAAAATTTAATGTTATTTTCAAGGATTAGCATGCGGATGTTCCATTCATGAGGGATTTCCTCCTTTGTCTAATAGGTTATTTTCATGATTTCCCTATAGGAATGCAAAGTTTCTTGAACTTGTAGTAGACATGGTCGATTATTCTTATAATTATTGCAATAATATTTTGAAGTAGGCCTACACCGAGTATTACTTATTTCCACTTTATTTTAAGGTTTTATGAAATTTTACAATCAACGGATCATTACAAAAATATCAAACTGTGTTAAATTATAGAAATGGCAAGTTCTTTTTCCGATAGGGTTGCGCAAAAATACAAAATGCTCAAACGGAGACCATCGCTATGTTCAGCATGGAATCTTTGCTCTTGGAACAGAAATGATGATATAAGTCTTTCCCAGCATGTCCATTATGTAAACCTCTAAGCCAGAAGGAGAAAAATAACGAACAACAAGAACAGCTAGTGGCTTCGTGAGTGGCTTCTTTCACTCTAGACCTCCTTCACCCACATGTGTCAGGTCTTTTCTTATCGTCAGATCAAAGTAATACCACTCCAGTTTACAACCCACTTCTGCTACCATATATCCCACAAATAGGCCTCGCGGAATATCAGACTCCCGCATTTAATCTTCATTATGTCTTACTCCAAGTCCTAAGTTTCACACCTCACACAGAGGAATATAGGAGCTATAGGGCTTATCTTTATTTAATCGCCGCGGAAAGTACGTACACAGTCTGTATTGAATTGGCACCAGTTCTCCACCGTACAAATCCACCATGAACGATGAGCAATTAAACACTTATAGCGATATAAGGCATTCCTGAGTAAATTGTCAAGGCGAATTTTTATAATTTTGTTCAACTTGACAACAAAATTGTCGAAACAACACAGAAAATCGTCAGCGGTACATACCCATTAGGAATTTATTGGTATCAGTTTGAGAAAAAAGAATGGTTTTATTGTTAAATAATCGTGTACGTGTTAGGTGGATACAAGTAAAGGATTAGACGACCATCGCTAATACCGATTCAGATGGAAACGACAGAATTACCCCTCAATGAGATCCGGTTATTCGTTTTCACTTCATGTTCTTCCTAAGCGATGGATTGATCATGGTATATTTGAATGTTTGAATCCAAACATCGCCGTGCATGCTTTACTTATGTAATTGCCGTAGGCCATACGCCAAGTTTTTTATGGGGGGACAAGTGGCGTTCATATGTTTCTTATCATATGGTCATTTGTTACTTAGGCGAGGCATATTTCACCCTCGGGAAACACAGCTTCGATCCCAGCATGCCCACAACCTTCGGGGGCAGGATCGGACAAATGTGCCAGATTAAATGAAGACTGCAAAAGATTGTATGACAAGATTTATATTTCCCTTTGAGAAGGAATGGACCTACAGCTATAATTAATTAATTAAAACAAGTTATATGTAGATGGCTCGAGTGGGTGATAGGAAGAAACTAATATAACAGAAGCTCAAAGCATTTGATCATCGAATTATGAGTATGACACTTTCGTACATAAAACGATATTTTCAGCTCATACATAGTTAGGACATTAGACATATAGAGTAGAAAAAAGAACATTACGTATTTGCATACACAAATACCTACCTCCTGTTACCCCTAAATAATAAAAAATATAGGCTATATTTGTTGGGTGCATAATAGGGTAAGAGTTTTTTTCTTAAAAAAAAAGCTCAGAACGTACCCACAAATTGTACAATTTCCTTTCCCTCAATCCATAAGTTAAGACTCCGCATTTGAGGCTCAGTGTCTAAGGCATAGGTGCTTGCCGTATATTCCTGGTGGTGTGATGCCGAGAATTGGTAGTACCCCGGTCCAGCGGCCACCACGGGAAAGGTCGAAGAAATCCAAACGAAGAAAGTCCAGAAAAAGTAAATAGATACTCCCCACATTGTGATCGTACACAGGTGGAAACGAGCGCACCAGATGAATACCAAGTAATGCGTTATGCAGTGCAAACCAGCTTCAGCACCAGAAGGATTTGCAAATGTTTTGCCTCCAGCAATATTCAGCCTAGGTTCTATGATGCAAATCCTTGATCGCGAGATGAAATATTTATCCAGTTTCTCCGTCTATAAATTAAAAGTAATATGCAGAATTTCGTTGATTTGTTCATGTCAATCCATAGCTCTAAAACAAGGGCATTGACATGATAAGTTTTTACAACAATAAGAGACAACCTTGTAGAAAGCGCCAATATACAGGGCGGTCCTTTGCTGGCAGTTTGTTCCAAGGGATTGAGGAGTCTAAATATGTACATGTATCAATGTCTTGTACAAGTTATGGCAAATATTTCCTTTTAGACAAATCGTAAACCAGAGTCCCTGTCCCGTAATCCTTTTAACATTGTGTTGGGGATGGCTACATTCCGGATCAGTGTTTCCAACCAAGTCTCATATAGTTTTTCCATGTTAGTACTATGTATTCGCTGTAAATTTGGGTTACAAATGTCAATGTTTCTGGGTTCTTGACCGACGGCATCATGCCTGCGACAGTCCGATGCGAAGTACTTAGAGGTCCAAAAAATTACTTTCACATTAACCCATATCAGGTTATTAATCAATTAAACATTCAGTGCCTTCATTTATCCAGATAGAAGCACACCTCAATCCACCCTTTTAGTTGCTGCTGAATGTTTACATCGATGTACTAGTCTACGGTACCGTTACGTCCTAGCTGTTGCTGTGGTGATAGGGGTGTTCCCATGGTAACTGCAGACGAATGACTGTATCTCAACAACTCCTAACGCAAAGACCAGCACATGGGCTGCCTGGAATTTAATGTCAGGGGTCCTCACCAGAGTGCAGCTTCTTACTCCTATCTCCTCTGGTGCTTCTTTTTCTAACTATGTGAATGTGGAGATGGGTAGAAAATCGATTAACGTCGCTAATTATTATCAACTAATGAATTCACCGATGAAATGATATGAGGGTAATATTAAATAGATAACCAATGTGTGCATGCGTGTGGACAGAGAGAAGAGACCATTGCTACGAGAGTAATTATTCTAACTAGCCTAACCCTACCCTATAATAATAATCATATCATAATAAACAAATCCTCTGTTCGGAAAATAAGTTTTTGAATATAATAATTATATTGTTGCCGCCATTTTCATCGCGTTCATCTGTTAATATTTTCTACAATTAAGGCATAGCCATTCTATGCTAAATGAAGCACGATTGCTAAAAAGAAAGCTGGAGGAAGTGTAAGTGGTAAACAGTAAAACCGGACCTAAAGACTGGAAGCAGAAACTTGTAACAATAGTTTTTATTGGCCCAAGGCCAGCTTCAGAATGACATGAGTACAGTAGCACACTTCTATTGGGAAGATTTATTATGCAAAGGGTGCCGACACCCGATGTAATCCGAACACCTATACATTTTCGCATTCCATCTCGGCATTTAACATATCTCTGTATCTTTATGCGGCACATGGAATTGTCTACCGTTCTGGTCAACTATTTTCTCCATATTTATTTGCATACATATGTTGTTCGTCGCTTAGAGCTCAGCTAGGCCTACTAATATTCATGAAATTGTGTACCTTCATGTACAACTACATAGATGACACATATTTTAAATTAGAGTTGAGAGACATAACTGTATCTATGTTAAGGTAAGCAAGCAGGGCATGAACTGGAAGAACTCTAATTTGAGAAATTCTTGTTTCCAACTTTACACCTATTATGGCAAGTAAAGAATCATCTTATCTTATCTTATTTAGCATGGCTGAATATGGTACTCAACGGAAATCTTCGCTACTAAATTAAATGGTAGGTTGCCACTATACAATTAACGAAAGGGGCAGGCCTTGCTAGGCTCATAGGCCTAGCAAGAAGCAAGATGACATGTAGATCTATAGTTCAATTCAATTCAAGGATTCTTTATTGCAAAAAGGTGTTGGTTACAATAAGGTTGACCAGCATTCTAAGTAGACAAAAGCCTAGGTAGGTCTTCCGCCGGTTGCCTGAAAACTTGCTTGAACTTATATTTGGTTACATGTTTCTAGGTGACTAGTTCTATTTCGGGTTATATGAGTAACATGACAATGATTGGATGGGAGTGATGGGGTGAAAGTAATGAGTTGATGAGATGATTACATAGACTGAGTAATACAGTTGACAGTGAGGTATGGTTTACGTTCGGTAACCTTTTTGAATAATATTTTATATGTCGAGCTTTATCTACTAAGTGTCTAGTGATATCTCGAGCAATAGTAGTGTACTTGTTAACGAACAGGCAATGACCATGGAAGAGTGTACTGGAGGAGGGGTGAGGTACTAAAACAAGTTACCTTTCCCTAACCCCTATTTAGCTCTATTTATAGTTCAAATTATACAATACTGTAACAATACTGTAACATGGGTCCTGGGTATGACCGTAAAGTGCCTTTCTGTCTCTTTTTTTCTGTTTAACTCTTGTGAAAAGTCAACAAGACTTCGACAAAAGCTATGTCCGACATCATCTAAATAAGAACATGTGAATATGTTTTCCTGTGCAGTCTTTAAGTCCACCGTGTGTTCATCCAGGATTCACTTCAATACCATATTGGATGGATACAGGGTGTATTGAAAGAGGCGCATAGTTTGCTTAATTCAGGCTGAGATTTTCTAGCTTCTGTCACCCAAATCTGAAACTATATATGAAACACTATATTTTATACTTAAAAAGAACCATAATGGAAGTTTTGAATTTTCGTAACTATCACTTTTAATAGTCACTGGTTCTCCCCAACGTATATAGTTGTATGTCCGGTGAAATGTTTCGCATTTACGTATAGTCTAACTATAGTGTGCGTTATACGGGTAACTGTCTTCATTTATTCAGTACGGCGATCGCACCAACCTCGGCGGACATCATACTTTTCTGAACTACTTAACTGCGCATCGCCGCTCTGTCTTATTTCCTCGATCCTTTGCATCCATTGAATTAACTCAAAGAACACTGTGGTCTGGAGGGGATGATCATATAGGTTGATTCCACATATTGCGTGCTGGTGGCCGAAGATTTACTTTGCTTTACGGATTTCTCTATGCAGTGTACACACTTAATGAAGAGAGCCAGTGCTGTATCATATGTGTGCAGGCCATTTTAGTAGCCTACCTTAAAACGAAACATTAAACCTATATCCATAGTCGTTGAAGTTGTATATTGGGACATGACACTTGTTACTGATGAACACACATTGCCAACTGATGTAGTCTCAGATACCGAATGATAGGATGGTTTGTGGCGATGCTGGAGCTATGAGAAGCTATTATGGGAATCCTGCTGGAGTGATGGGACTGGGAGACGCCTGCTGCATGGTGGCGCTATCGTCGCCCAAGCGATTAGCACGCTTATAAGGAAGCGCCACAGAGCGTCACACTCGATCATAGTTGGTCACAGGTACACGGTTCCAGAATATATAAACCCCTCTCGGTTGTCCTCTACCTCTCTTCCTTATATTTCCGCATTCTTTAATAAATAATGACCCTAGATCTATATATAGATCTTTTTGACCGTCTAGGCCATAGCCACCATCAGGTCCCTCAGTTCGTGACACTCGCAGACCGCTCTGTGGCCTGACCAACATCGGAAATATACAATTAATACATAACTCTCAACGTGTTTGATCTAGCCAGTTTTAAAGAATATCTGAAAATCTAAGATATGATTTTCAATCACGTTTTTATTCACTCTATACCTATATATCTGTCATTGCTAAACAATAAGTATCAACTCTCTCAGGCATGAGTGTTCGCCGATGGATTTTATCACACTTATAAATTAAATAACTTAATAAATACTTCAACTAAATCCTTTATCCTTTCGCATTGGATGATCAGAAGGAAACATAATCGCCACAAGATCCAGGAATAGAAAATAGGGCACGTACATTCTATGGTCCAGAGAATTCGGGTCACATGGCCTTGTCTTACAGTTGTACTTATTACAGTTGTAATATGTTTTTACTTCAATTGAATGCCTTAAGTAGTAGGCCCTACTGTTATATTTTTGGTGAAATTGTATCAACATTATTAGATAGATTATACATCATCCAAGAAATAATACTTTACCAATAAGTCTATTTATTAAAACTTAAATTAAGAGCCTTACCAGTACTGTTGTTGTGGTAACGATTGTTATTATATTGGTACATCTCGATATTTCTATCGGTTTTCGTTTTTAGTCAAGTCAAATATACCAATATAATATGATGTTATATATTTGGTATAGAGTGATTAAATTAAATGTATATAGGCGCTTGGGATATTCCAACAATCAATATGTACAGTACAATATTCAATTTTCTTCGATTAACAGATTACAATAGTTGACGAATGATGAGAATTATATTTTCACCGTCTAGTGTAGGTTAACTACAGTGTATTTGGTTAGTATATTGAGTTAGTTTTTTTTATCTATTTCAAACTTCGTTAGAGATATTATTTCAAATTGCACTTTATTCTGCGTCGGCTTCTGCAGTTTCAATCAAACCAGCGTCAGCCGTTTCATAATTATGTTATCCTTTTTTTTCTTGTACAGGTTCCTCAAAACCACACCTACTGCATAATACAATATATCATTACTTTGCTTGTAAGATCATCTTGTTTATCATTAGATTGCTCATCGGATTTCAGCAGGTAATTTGCTACATTCAATTATGGCTCTATTATAAAAAAAACCCTCCTCTGATATAACTCTTTTGATTAGTATGTAATTTGCTTTAGATTCTTTTTACATTTATTATTTCTTGTCAATCCTTTTCTCTATATGATATTTCGTAGTTCTGGTACTGTAATATTGTTGTTGATTGATGATACCACATCAACATTATTCGATAGGTAATACAACGTCCAAGAATTACTTCAAATATCAATGGTATTTTTAACTTAAATTAAGAAATTAAGAGCCTATCCGGGAAAGCTACTTTTGTTCTAGAGACACTGGAATTGTGGCTGCCACTCTTTAGAATGTCATAGTCACGTTCCCATCCCCTTTCTATACTTAAGTGCATTTTTGTGTCGTAGGCCTACATCTTGCCCCACGCACAAACACCCATCACAAACCCATAACTCTCAAACTGGGTCGTATCCATGGGCCAGTGAATTCTCTCTCGAGCGTGATACAACAAATAGCCTACATATGGGATTTCATCGAGAGTATTCTAAGCATACATCATCGACGAATCGTCACTATTCGTGACTTAAAGACAACGATACATTTCTTCCTCGTTAATATTCTGCATGTATTATACGTGACTATAAACGTTGGAAACGGATATTGCATGAATAACGTCTGCGTGCCATCGAAATAGCAGATGATATATTATATGTGTTTGCCTGAATTTCTACTATTTAACAATGGACGAAATCTAGATTATTGGATACCAAGGAAAGGAAGTTTAAATTACCCAGGGCTGTGAGATATATTCATGGATACCCGGACATATTATAAGTTTCTGCTCTTACGTATGTTATCCATTGTACGTAGCGCATAGTTGCCCAACGTATACTCCAAGATGGGAACAGCTGCTCTAGTTTGTGTTATTTTATCTGTAAGTATACTGTAAAGAATTGGTTCTTTTGAGGCGATTATGTTTATATTAAATTAATTCTCTTCGGCTCAGGGTCGCCCGGATTCATTACTCTGTGCTGATTCATTATACTGAGTAATACAGTGCCAAAATTACTGTGTAATTCTCCACAAATTTACAATACATCGTCAAATATTCAAACTATTCTAAACAGTGGTGTTCAGTGGTGTTCGATGAGCTTGAACCATCAAACTACGATTTGATTTGAATAATTCTTTTTAAAATTTAACATATATGTTTACAGTCAGTAGTGTTATAAGGATGTACAAGGACCACAGGGACTAGTAAGTATCAGCCATGATCTTCCTCCAGAGGCTGTTTTAGTGCAGCGTTAAGAATAGAAAAAAGAAAGAATTGGTCCATGAGTGATAGATGTTGGTTTTTAAGAGGAAATCAGATAACAAGGAATTATATTGAAGAAAGTTTTACATGCCTGCTTTAAACTTCCCTTCCTATTGCTGTAGGTGCTTATACCGGGCTGCAAACTAGTAGATACAGATACACGTAAGTCTATACAGTTGATTCCTTATTGAAGAAAACCTGATAATTATATTATAATAACAACTATTATATGCACCTTCCCCTTGAGAATACAATTATGTTTATCGTATCCCTACGATAAAAATGCAGTTTTCTAAAAATAGCATCACACGATACGCTAGAGTAGATAGCGCTTTTGAATATTCTTGCACGATAAAATGTTTTTTTAAAAAAAACTATTACGTAATGTAATACATTGTTAACAGCACCTGTGGGGAAATACATTGAAGTTGTGAAATTGTACTGAAAGTAATTTACCAGGAATTACAACTACATGTAGTACCATTCAAATTACATTTATCTTTTGATGATGCAATTTTCAAAGTAGATAATAATCTAAGAGTGAGAGTATTAATTAAAGATAATCATTGTGTTGTTTGCTCTGCGGCGGCAGTATTCCAAGGTGGCCGTGGCAATGGAGCTTAATTGGGGCACATTTCTATCAATATTTAACCATAGGAGGAATAGGTAAAAGTTTAATATTAACGTTTATTTCAATCGTGAATTGCAATAACCTGAGAAAAACCCTTTGATTTACTTGACCTTTGATGCAGAGTCATGCAAGCCGTCCACCGATGGTAGGTGTTTTATGATCGTCAGCGCACAAAACAAACCTTTTCATCTTGCAATGGAAGCATGTGAGCAGATACTTGAGGGAGGGACACTTGCTGTGATAGATGAAGAGCAAGCATACTTTGATTTGGTATTTGCTGTTGAACTTGAAAAACAGATAGGCGGTGTGCAGGGGTAAGTTCTATATGTGTAGAGGAGAGAAAGGCTTTGTTTGGAAATTTAAAGGTAGAGAGGCATTGAAGGGCCAAAATGGTGCATGCGGGACATCATCCATGAGAGAAATCTATTTTGATTTAAAATCTGGCTTTTGTTACCTTCTCTAAAAAAAGCTACTAGAAAATTACCAAGCCTATATCGAAGTAAAATAGGGCTTTTATTTCTTTCATCTAATAAATTCTAGAAAATTACGAAACCTATTTTGAAGTACAAAAAATAAATAAATGTGCAATGTATCAAATTCATAAAATATCACCTAACTTTGAATATTGGTATATTTAGAAAGATAAATTTGAACTTTTTTCACTATTAAGATATTTGAAGATGGGCAAATGTGGTGTCAGTGCACAGCAAGGCAGAATATTAACACAGTTAATATGGCATTGTTTATTTTTTCACCAAAATGATGTATGTCAATATTTTGTCCATAAAATAAATAACCATAACCATAAGTATTCAGGTTTGATTTTTGGTCTCATTATGGCAATTATTAGAGTAAGAAATATTCAAAAACATTTCACATGTCAGTATTGACGCAGCATAGAAAATTCATCATGGATGCCAAGAGATGTACAATGTCATAGAAAGTGTCATCAAATGTATACTGTGCAGACATATGAGATGGCTGTCTACGACGTCGTAGAATTGATTCATGAGCTCGCATATTGTTATGCAACGGGGGCATCGAATACTGTAGGCCTCATATTTGGTTGGATAAATGTGACCTTTCTTTCACTATTGAGCTATTTTTAGAGGAGTAAATGTAGTCTCAGTGCATCACAGAGCATGTTTGTTATGCAAGGCACCCATGCTGTGAATATGGCCTCGTTTATTCCCCCCCCCCACACACAAAAAAAATGCAATACAGACATCGCAGATGACTGTCTACGATGTCGTAGAATCAATCAACGAGCTCACAGATTGTTATGCGATGGGGGCATTTAGTATTTACATCCGACAAGTCTATGTCAATTCATTTATTTATTTGTGAATCGACCATCCCCTTAATCCTTTATTCAGTCTCTAGACTAGCTTATAATGTGCTATTGTATCTACCCTACTCACATGTGAGGGACTCACTAATTGGGTCATAAAGTCACTTTATCAAAATGGGAATCAAAATCTCTATTGAGATATCTCTAATATGTGTAGTATTAGAGATTTCTCTAATTGGTTTGAGATATCTCTAATCTAATTAGAGATATCTCTAATGTATTAGAAATAGCTCTTATATTAGAGATGTCTCTAACTGTAAAGTATTTGGAATGCTTATAAGGTCTTTTAAGTACGAAAACCTAATTTTATGTAAAGAATCACAACCAAGAAATTGACAAAATGCAGCTCTATACATTTGATGGGATCTGCACCTAACTGATCGGTGGTGTGTGTGTGTGTCTGTGTGTCTGTGGCGGGGCACTAAAGCCTTACAAGGTCAAAGTATAAGTATGATTTCCTCAGATTTTTTAACCGTCTAATTTTGTTCCAGGTCAATACTTGTAAATGGGGTCAAGGTTGCAGGATCTCCCTACTTCAGAGTTGCCAACAGTGCAGACCTAGTAGACCACACATCTTTAGGTAACGATAATTCGATAATATTGTGTAATAATAAGGGAAAAGTCGCCTGAAAATGTATTGTTAGTTTTCACCAACCCTCTCAAATAATCCAAATTTAAAACAAAAGTCAGATTCAACGAAATACCAAAATATATACTCGGATATTTCTAGCCTTTAGCATTTTCTAGTCTAATTTAGCAGAATTTACAAAATGAGTAGGGCTGTAGTTTCGGACGACCTGACCCATGAAATTGCCATTTTGCCGTAAAGTTCTATCATATATTATGAAGAGGAAATGCAGTTCTAAGCAGCGTTTTGTCTTCCAGTGCATTACTAGGCTACATAGTATATATGTAATGCTATGTGTATAGCAATTAATCAAATTTACCACTTTTCCCAAGTTCTTCCCTGTATACACTGAGCATAAACTTTCTTTTTTTGAATAGGTATTATTCATTTGCAAATTATAACCATTTTCTTAAGTATATTTTATGCTTCTATAAGGGGTGTTAAGGTGTGACTAAGTTACAAAGAAGTACAATGAAAGGAACTCAGAAACACGTTTGTTCTGACCATAGCCTGACAAAATACACTTGCTCAGTACTGGGTAGTTAAGCATAATCAGCGATTTTATAACCCTAATAATACTACTAATATAGAGGTGATAATTAATAATTGATAAATATAATGAGGTTATGTAATGTTACGTAATATCTCATAACAGCATATTGTAACTTCCACATATTCCCTCCGTCCCGTCCCCGTCCCGTCCCCGTCCCGTACACGTCCCGTACCCGTCCCGCACTTGTCCCTACCCGTCCCCTACCCGTCCCGCACTTTTCCCGTTTTTTTCCCGTGTTTCGGTATGTACCAATACCGTCTTCCATAATATACGGCTCCAATAAAAATTATATGTTCAAGTAATGCGGGGTTTTAACACTGGTCATCTATTACAACAAAATATCTTACCAAATTAACATACAGATATAATATAGGACTGAATTCATCAATATTTTGCTACTGTTACTGTTAATTATAAATACAAGAATTTGATGTCGAATCAGCCGAGAGATTTTATAACGGCCACCGGTGAGTAAATAAGTGAAGACACAGCAGGAAATGATTTCGGCGGATCTCCGAAATATTTGTAATTGTGGACTTTATTAAGCTCTGTAGTCAAACCAGTGAACAGAATCCTCCAAAATATTGGCCAAATGACTTTTAGGTCGGTTGGAACAGAACGGAACAGAATGTAGAAATACTTATGTTGTTGTTTTTTTTTGTTTTTTTTTTTTACCAAAGTGCAGCTCTAAGGTTAATTTTGTTTCATTGTATTTCCAGGTAGAATTCTACCTTATGAGCGGTGGACAGAGACAGACTCCATACACGTGTCTGATGAGAAGTGTTTAGTCCTGGATAGCATAAGTTACAATTATACCTTAACAACAGGCAGCAACTGTGATGAACTGTCGTTTTCTACATTTGTTTGCCAGAACAAAACAGGTATTTTTATGCTTCGGGATCGTGAATATAACGAATAGCTGCAACAAATTCTTGATATTAAAGAAAAGAATGTTCAAAATCCATACTGAACTCTAATTCAAAGGCTACCCTACAATGCCTCATTGCATAATGATGTGGGAGGTTTCACATTCATGTACTCATTTTGCTTTGCACACGTATACATATAATATTAATAATTATATAATATATTGTTTGTAGTGACACATGTCTCTTGTTGCGGTTGTTTCTATGGTGCTGGGTTTCCCGCTCATGGCCATTCATTCAGCTATACATACGACCTGTTACGACTGGAAACCTTTCATATATTTTTTAAAGAATTGTACCGAAATATGTGATATTTGTGGTAGTTATACACTGTTATAACAATATGCGCTTTCCCCATGCGAAAGTCAAGGTATCCCATGGAATCTGGGATGCCAATTTTCCCGTGTAATATTTGTGGACCTGCGATTTTAGCCCCCGTGTAAAACGCAGCACCGGGAAAACACAGTATACCCTGTGGGAAAGTACAGTGGCCCCTGTGGGAAAGTGCAGTGCTTCCCGCGCACATTACTACAGATATACATGGGGTTTCCCGGGAAAGGGTAGTGGTTTTCGCAGACATAATGACGCACTTTTACGCATGAGAATCGGAATTTTACTTTTAATGTTTGCCCCCCCCCCTCCTATTGCAATTCTTTTATTTATGCTCAGAAAATCATCATTTCATCATTTTGGTTCATCATTTACTTGTTGATGTACTTCATCATACCAGGTTCTGTAAAGAAAAAGATACTGTTATATTCGATACAATGAATTTGCCAGTTGGACAATATTGATTCTTATTTATTTTAGTTATCCTCAGAAAGTCATCATAATTATGATCAATAGGTATTCCAATCTATTCTTTTTTTTTCTTTTTTTTTTTACAATTGAATAAGATAATGGTGCGGTGATGGAATGGAAATGGGGAATTGATACTTAAATTCTACCGAATTTTAACCTCCTGAATTTCTTGTTCAAGTTTGATGCATGCTCTTTCTATCAACAACTACTTCCCCCGCCATCTTTGTTTGTAGCTAGTCTCCAGTCCATTCTTCCTTTGTCTCCTCTAGTAGAAGGGGAGTAGAAGCCGAGTAGAAGGCACCTCACTCCCACAAAGCCTGTTAAATGATAAACCTATATATAGGTATATAACAGGGTAAATGATATCGTTTTTTTATCAATATCTAGAGGCTGTAAGTATTGTAGTTATATAAACATTCATATAGTTACATACCACATAGGCATCCAGTTTCCAACTGTCAACTTCCTGAAATATTGTATACACATGGAAACATGTAGAGAAAGGAAATGGTAAACTTAGAGAAGTAATGAAAAAAAAGTATAAAAATCGATGCATTATTATTATCTTATCAAGAACCAGGACTATATATAAGACAGCATATAAGACACCTACCCTCTGTGACTGCAAGATAGCAACTGATGTAGCCACGCCAATAATTCCCGCCAAACACCATGAATCCTTTGTTTCCATCTCTTGTATAAGTAGCTGGCTGTTGTTCCTACTTCCGCCCCATACCCTGCATGGTGTTTGTTCAGGGGTACAGGACTGTGGCTGGGTTTTCACAGGACCAACATGTGAATTCCCATTAGATATTACAGGGGAAACCCTCACACTGCTTATTTGACAGGGGCCCTGTCTACTTTTCCAGAGCGTTTGGGTTTTTACAGTTCTGCCTGAAGTATCACAAGCAACGAGAGAAATCGCGCTGAAGTAGGGTAGAAGTAAAGGTACCCCATGCGATTTCCCAACCATTTCTTAGAGTGAAACATTATGACGCAATCGCAATTGCAAGTTCCAAGTGCGCAGAGTGGATATTTTTTGCGCAATGGGCCCATTGAAGTCAACATTTTGGTACACATCTCCACACAGGAACGTTGATTTGATTGATTGATGTTACAATGATAAAACTTATTATTCATATAATATACGTGTAGAGCGATTTCTACGAAAAAAGGTAGAAAAGGGGGGCTTCTTTGTGTCACATGTTCTCGGAATCTGGGGTCTTCCCATCTACTTTGTTGGTCTTTACAGGTCCGTTGACCCTGTCTGTCAATTTAAGGTCGATTCTCACAAAATGTCGTCAATTGGTTGATATGGGTAACAAAATTGGCTTAAAAATTAAATATACCAGAATTCTTGAATATTTTATCTATTTAAAGTTATAGTGCCATACTTGATATGTGCAAAGTTGGGAACACTAATATTGAAAACTGCCTTGTATATTGAGGTCTGAATTATTTGCATCATCAAGCGATACAGGGTGGATGGAAACCATGAAATTAAAGGCAAAATATTGAATTTAGATGTGGTTTTGGTATTTGAATACTGATGTAATCTGCTTTCAAAGAGACAAAATATTATAACTTAAATATATACAGGACATACCTGGGGTATAATGAAACAAAGAAGTGGTATCGCTCAATGACGTTTTTGCTGATTGCATACTTTCTAGAACTATGTATAATTAACATTAAGCAGAAATTCTATGACTATTATAGTGAATTTAGCAATAATTATGGCCAGAATTGATGTGATGTGACACTTTGGCAAAATGTATACATACAGCCTTGTGCATTTTGTTTTTCTCCTGAATTAACTGGATACATATCATACTGTATGTATCGCTCAATGACTGTATTGCTTGATGATTTTTTTCCTATTTAATACCCAGAAGCTTCATACATAATGGGAACTATATAGAAAAATATATCTAAAACAATAGATATTGACATAGGCTATATGTGTATATAATTGTGACTAATTAATATTTATATGCAAATAAGTTATGCATAAATAAAGATGTATCGCTCAATGATGCCAAAACTACACCAAAAACCCTTTATGTTATAAAAAGGCATGCTGTAATAAGGCTTCCCCAGTTAGGCTAATATTAAATACATCAATAAATAATAGAATTGTTGAGCTCTGATTTCAGTATCAACACTAGCATACTGCATGATTGTTGTATCGCTCAATGACGTTTTAATTACACAAAGTGAAAAATAGCACTGGAAAAATATCAAATGCACCAGCTAGATTATTTTTTCGTTTATAAAAAAAGGGCCTGCCTATATTTTCATGTTGTATTTGCTTTAAGTTGAAATTACATGATATCTCAGGAATATTGATGTTCAAAATTTAATTTTCATATCTATTTTCTTTAAAATGCCTAAAAAATGGCATTTTAAGGCATCCAGCAGCATAAATATACATTGTAGATAGTGAAAAGTATATACCCACATGTTCCTCTGCTCTAGCCCGATCGTTTTGCCACATCCATATTAGTTTTTGAATTACATATTACAAATTATGGCCATATGAGAGAAAACGGCCCATTTGACGACATTTAGTGAGAATCGACCATGATGTGATTTGTGAAGGTATCTGGGGTGAAAATGTGATTTTAAAGCCTTTTTCAAATTGGGATCTCTACACTTTATTTTTAGCCTGGGAAAGCCCCTGTGAGACACTACGTCATTTCCCACAACCTTTCAGGGGGACCTAACTACATGCAGAGGAGTGGGGGAGTGAAGAAGAGGGGAGGGAGTGGGTGGGGGTATTGGAGAGAGGGAGGGGATGGAGATGGTGTAGAAGGGGGAGAGTCAAGAAAAGGGAGGGTGGGGGAGGGAAAAGAGGGAGAGGGAGAAGTGTGGGGAGAGAGAGTGACCATCCAAGAAGAGGGGGAAAGAGGCGAAGGACAGGATGTAGGGGAAGGGAGAGAGGGGAGGGGGAGCATGAGGAAGAGGGGAGGGAGAGGAGGGGGGAAATCAGAGATGGGGTTGGGAGAGAAAAACAGGCATGAAAGACAGAGAAGAGGGGAGGGAAACGAGGGAGAGGGGGAAGTGTGGGGAGAGAGGGTCTGGAGGACGGGTACTTTGCTAGTATTACCACTAGATTATTGACCATATAGGTCAATTCTCACGAAATGGAGGCAGAGGGTGGTTTCAGAAGTCATTTTCTCAACCTTCTCGAAATTCAGGATTTTTTAAAATTCATATTCAGGTTTTAAACAATTTTCACCTATATTTTATCATTTTATGTACAAAATGCGCATTTTCAGATTAATACACCATATATGGCTCGAAAGCTCGAAGTTGGATCTAAATGATGGGAATGAAAAATAAACAAAAGAAATGTATGCTCAGTGAACCTTGGAAGTAAAAAATGTTGCCTGCCCCCATTTCGTGAGAATCGACCATATCATATATATATGTACACATATTTAGACTTTATGCGAGGAAAGTATCTATGGATACAAACGAAAAACGATGGAAACATCGAGCTGTGCCGAAAAGATAAATAAAAACGTTACAACAACATTTCAATCTTTTTCAGAAACTATTTGTAATCCTGATCCTCCCTATCCAGATCTAGATGTATGTAATGGGCCACCAAGTAAGTAATTCTCAAAGTAACATACATCTTTTAAATATACATTTATAGTCGTATAGTGTTATATCATATTAAGCAATCATTACGTAACAAAGATTAACCACATTATTATTAATATTCTAAATTGCTTATTAACTCTAATTACTATAATTGCTCATCATTAAAGTAATAAATCGCAGTACAGTGTAAGTCTAGTAAAAGGATCGGGTAACATCAGAGTTGATATAAGCCGATCACAGTTAGCCACGACCTTTTATTCTTTTATGTATGTTTTAGTCTAATAAAAAAGGCCAGTCGGATCCCGGGATCTAAGTCCTCCGGTCTCTATTCTATTTCTCCCAATGCAATAGCTCTCTCTTATCAAACATCCAGCATAAACTATCCTTTCACCATTGGTTCCACGCAATTCAACTAAATATAGAGACATCAGTTTAACCTTATTTTTTAGACAAAACGTGATAATTTTGCTACGCAATTTGTTCTAGCAAGAGGAAATATATGTCATCTCGCCGAATTTCCTGCCACAGAGGTCGACCTTGACACGGCAAACACATGGTGTACTAATCATGGTTACAGGTTGCCCAACCTCTTATCCTCAGACGAATATACTCAGGCAAGCGAATTCATCCAAAACCTAACCTCCCCGTAGGTTCTGCTATATTGAAATCACAAAACTATGATTATTATAAATAAAAACAACATAAACAATAGATAAATAAAAAAGAATTATGATATAAATTATATATATGTTTTTTCCTCTCATTTATTAAGTAGTTGAAACATTGATTGATAAACGTAAACGTCTCTGCTTTACAGCAGTTTCTTCTTGGTAGCTTAATTCACATATATATGGTTCTCTGATGAAAACAAAATGTTTTTTTTTCATTCATTTATTTACTAGTTGGAAAATCCCCAAAAAATGTTCACAAAAAAACTAAATTGTTTTGTTTAAATTCAGTGCTGGAAACACGTTTGATGCCCACTTCAGTTTGTCGTCTTCCACAGATTATCGATGGGGTTACAACCACTATGCATTTTCCCAGTTCAGTCCTGCTAATGTGACAGGAAACATAGTACTGGGTCCTACAGATCAGTCACCACCTAAACATCTTGTTTGGAAGGATGTTTTTTCAGGCACATGTTTTCTGGAATTTGAAGTCCAATCCTACTTGGTGTCCCTCATACTATGTGAAATCAAAGAATGTAAGTGGTGGTCATTACCCTACATATACATGTATTCAGATATCTGAGATTGTATATAATATGCATAAACATTGTGGATACACAGAATGCTTCATTCTTTCAATCCATTGCCGTTGCAGATCAAATGTGTAGTGAAGTTCTAAGTTTCGTGGCTAGAAATGATGTGCTTGTGATGTATGATGTTGATGAAAGAGAGGTGGCAGTTTCCTGCAAAAATGGCACCTTCACGGATGGGGAGTCTGAACACAAATATGATTGTACTTGTGATATTATTTCTCTACTTGAGGACAACCTGCCCATGTGTAACGGTAAGCAGCTACCTCTTTCATGAACTGCATACTTTCTCCATGTAACATTTCAAATAAAGATTGTGTAGCTGAAAGATCAGTGTATTTGTGGCATCTGGTTACCAAGGCCACACCTCACCAGCAAATCAAATATATCATACTGTTTCCCAAGGTCAGCTCAGCACAAGAACACAAAGCTCAGCACCAGTAGCGATTAACATCAACAAAGAAATACTAACAGGAAGAAGAGCTGCAGACTGTTTCCAGAGACATATGAACAGATCAGTAGCATCAAGGTCTCCCCAGAGAAGAAACAACAGGCACACAAAGAAATGCAAAAAACCCAACAGACTGAAGAATATGTATGAATTTTCCCTTTGCCATCAGGGAACTAGGCTTCTGGCAAAATCACTCGACTGAACACAAAAAGTAGAAGACAGCTTTTAGGAGAAAAAACATGGACTAGCAGTGTGTGGATAGACATGGAAAAAGCATTTGACAAAGTCTGGAAGGAGGGGCTACAAACCAAACTCATTTAATTCATAATACAGTATACTACAATCAACCCAGTAGTATATCACTAGTGGAGGAACCAAATAAGATCTTTGGTGCAGAATCTTTTCATAATTATTTCAAAATTCAAGGACTTTGGAGCAACTGGAGTAGTGCTTCAATACAAATTACAAGGACACTTCAAGCAGACAAAGGAGGCCCTCGCTCCTCTTCTGGGAGTGGGAGGGTTCAGGAAGCATCCTACTATGGATACAAACTTCATGGGAAAGTGAAAGTCTTACCATCAACCTTCATATGTGTTGCCATGTGTGGAACTTTACATCAATTTAAGTGGTATCATACAAGCAAGTCTTCTACCTGTGAGTGCTGTGTTCTTTTAGTGAAATGTGCAAGTTTCTTAATAATGTTTGGTGAACAATGGGGCCTTGAAAACCAAAACCAGCAAAGAAGCCAAAACCTCAGTATACTTTTTAGCGAATATGGAGAAGACTCAGGAATGATAAGCAATATTATTCAGAGGTGGAAGTTCCTGACACTGCATTAATTCCCAACCCTTCAACATCCATGCCAACTGGTCCTGATGCTGAGCAAGCAACAATGCCAGACCCTGATCCAAGGTTTATAGCAATATATTTGGATGGAACTCCTTGGAAGAGAGTATACCCAGATTTGGAGAGACTGAGGGATTGGCAGAGGACCAACAAAGTGGCTGACGATTTTGGTGCATTTTCTGCATATAAGGATACCACATGGTTACATGAATTGGAGGACAGTAGATCAGATAAATCAACCTCTAATTCGAAATATAAACAGGCTATTTCAACTCCAAAAGGCAAGGGGGGATTTGCATTCCCTGATTGATTCTCCATTTATTGATCCTGCTGCTACAAAATACTTTATTGGACAGTGTTCTTTTGAAAAAGAGTTATCTGAGATATCAGATCTTGAATGCCAATCAATTCCTGGTGATCATACAATATAATAGTAACGGACATGGCTGGAAAGGGGGATTCGCCCACCCTAGCCTCGGCACAGGATCATAACAATGAACAGGATGGTACACAGGGGGATGAGAAAGTTGAAGCATCTCCATCGAAATGTGAGGCCTCTCCATCGAAAAGTGAGGCAGTTGAAACAGAATCTTATAGAGCTGGAGGCTGAGAAGTGCGTTGCCTAATTTCATGGCTGCCTAATTAACGTATCGCCAGAGCAGCCGTAGCCACGCCTCCACGATCACATGACCCACTTTTGGGCACAGGCCCACAAACAAGCCCTCACGCATAGTAGACTCAATGCATAACAGTGGCGGGGAAGTGATAAAAGGAGGCAAAATAATTTGGAGACAGATATTTTTAATGACTAGGAATATGTTGGAGGTATATATACATAATTTCTTTAGACATGTATTAACTTAATTTTGTTTGAATAGCGTTTATTTCAAGGTAGGGATGTCTGAACTTTTAATGTATTCAAGATGTTTTTTTCATTTTCCTCTACCATAGGCCTACTCAAACTACTATCCTTGTGATATGATGGTTGGCAAGCAACCCCATTGGTTGGAGGGGTGGATATCATAACCCTGCGTCATACTAAATATGGTTACAGTATAAAATGTGATCTCTTGAGTCACAAGTCGAAAAAAATATATTTTGAGATACCACCTTAATTATTTGAAAAGATGATATCAATCCGATTTCAATGATGGTAAACGTTAAGGACATCTTAGAAGTGTTTCTATATTTGATGTTTGATATATTTATGTCTGAAAAAAGCTTTGCAATATTTCTGGGTGGGCAATTACCAGTAAAGTAGTACTTAGTATTTAATTTAGTCCATAATATGACCTTTGAAACGCAAGAAAATAATATTTATTCAACACGTATTCATAGGACTTAAGAAACTAAATCCCAAAAGATCGCTAGGGACTGGCTTATAGAGAAATAATTCAGACAAAAACATGTTCTTGTAATTCATCTTTTTCCCAATATCAGTAAAACAGTAGGCCTACCGGATCTGTATAATTAGCTCTGGGCCTACATAACACAATCAGCAGTTTTGGGAATGTCACCAAGTATCCTCCTTTTCCTTGCCTATTAGGATAACGTTCATCCCCATAACATGTACCTTTTTACCATTTTCGCCTTGCAATATTAAAAAAAAGACACACCCAATACAGCGCTTCAGCTATGTCACAGCATAGGGAGGGCACACATGTTTGTGGGCCACATCAAGCGTGGTGGTTCAGACACTACGTGGAGCTGGTTTGCTATGGTTTTCCTGCTATCTGATTGGCTAATCTCCCCACGCGGTCAGCGCCCGGCGATACGTTAATTTCATGGCTGCCTAATTTCATGTCTGCAATATTTCATGTGTTCTGGCATGAAATTAAAGGCAAACGCTACTATTCACTGCCACGCCCCCCTTTTCCATATACCAAATATACGGCCATTTTACATACTATTCCTTTAGCATTGCAGTCTATGAGGAAACAGCCCATTTTTTCACATTTTATAGAATAAAACAAACAATTAATGGCTACTCCTACTGTCCCAACATTTTTTACACATATAGTTCAGGTTATATACTACAGATAAAAAGGAAAAAAAATATATGTCATCGCGTTAAAAAAAAAGTTGTAGCTGTTTGAAATAGACATGTTTGGGAAACACAGCTAGCTGTGGGTACTCTCAGTTGTACCCATTTACTATGCAAGTCTATTGGGAAATGCTGCATTTTTCTTTCACGGTTTTGGGAATAAAACAAAAACGGAAACTCCTATTGTCCCAAAATTTTCTACACATATAGTGCAGGTAATATTCAAAATATATAAAGGAAAAAAAATGTATGTCATCACGTTAAAAAAATAATTGTAGCTGTCTGTTTAGGAAATATAGAACACTTTGAAAGCAGCAGATTTTTGGGTTGTCAGCCATGTTTCAAAGCTCCGTAATTCAGAAACTAGCACGGCGACCCATTATTTTTTTTCCAGTTTTATGAACACACATACTTCAAGAATCATATACTAAAGTATCCAAAAAATGACATTTAATTTCGATGGGGAGAAAAAAAAATTGTTTTTTATCAAAATAGTGAAAAATAGTGCATTTTTTCGAGTTTTTAATTTAAAATTCGCATCAGCTATTTGTTGTTTTCAGAATAGAAAAAAACAATTCACTCTATGAAAAAGAGGCATAGAATTATTGGCCAAATAATACTCTCTCCAAAACTGTTAACTATACTTAAATTGAGTGAATATAAATAGCAAATATGAACTATCAAGTCGAGGTACTGCAAAATGAGCCCCCTTTTGGTCCTCATTGGTTCTTTTGAGATACCAAATTTTGAAGCACTGTAATTCAAAAATGAGCATGGCGACCCATTGATTTTTTTCCATCTTTATGACCAGAAGCACTTCAAGAATCAAATACCAAAGTTTCAGAAAAATGACATTTATTTTCATTTTCCACTAGATAGTAGCGTTTGCCTTTAAGCAGCCCGTGAAATTGTGTAGATATATACCCAAACTGTTTAATTTCATGCACTGCTTAATTATGCAGCACATCTCTGCTGCAATGTTTCATGCATTACAGCATGATATTATGCTAGAACTGAGGAAATAGTGCAGCCGTATAAAAATAAATATAAACATAATAGGGATGTGCTGCATAACATCATTTGCTGCATGATATCATGCTTTAACAGATGAAATATTGCAGTCTTGACATCATGCAGCTTATGGATATAGATATAATTAGGCATACATGTATTGCATAATATCATGTGCCGCATGATTTCATGCTATTAGGCATGAAATATCGCAGCTATGGAATTAGGCAGCTTTTATTTACAATCATTGGGAAGAATATGCTGCATAATCTCATGGGCTGCATAATTACATGTGAGAATAGCATGAAATACTGCAGCAGTGAAATTAGGCAGCTTTTGTTTACAATCATTGGGAACGATGTGCTGCATAATCTCATGGGATGCATAATTACATGTGAAAATAGCATGAAGTGTTGCAGTCATGAAATTAAGCAGAATATGTGCTGCATTATTTCATGGGCTGCATAATTTCATGCTTTCTATAAATGAAATTATGCAGCGCAATTTGGCTGCATAATTTCACAGGCTGTATATTTTTAAAGAACACAGCTGATGCCCCAACGAGTACCAGTGCAGCCTGAGTATACTCCCAATCCAAGGTTGAATGATACCTTAGCTAGCCTGTATGCAACAGCAGCAGCTGCAAAGCCTGGCCGTCAACCGTTAGGGTGGAGAGGCCTCAACACACAGGCCTCAACACACGCTGTCCCCATATTGATAAGTTAATAATGATGCAGCCTACAGCCCCATCAATAAACCAGAATGGGATTCAGGGGGTGAGAGATTCTGAGTACTACCAAAGAACTGATGGAGGAAATAGGGAACCCTTTTCTGTGCCAGAAATATGCCCTATTGCTCAGCCAACAACCCAACTAAACCGCCGCCACAAAGTCACTCTTATAATCAGGACCAACAATATTTAAATCTGCTAGGGATGAATATAAGGACCCTCATACAGAGCCTCAAGGGGGTTCCAGGAAAGAACAGATATGGAGACTGATCGTGACGCCCATCGACGCGCTACAAAATTGTGTTGTTGCCATCAAGAAAGGGCCCAACCTAACAGGACACCAGCAAGGGATTCTGATGATAAGAATGAGTCAGATTGGAAGACAACGTCATCATCAGCATCATCATCATCATCTAGTTCTAGTGGTGATGAGAAAGTGGACGGTTATGTTAGGGGCATTGCTAAGAGAAGGAATAAGAGCAAGGAGAATAAGAAAACCCATTCTTCTATTACAAAAGCACTAGCATTAGGTCGTGATAAATTCGGGGAAGCCACAGCAGCATTATCAGCTGAACAATTTTCCCAGTAGTTAAATTTGCATGAAAAATAGTAGTCATGCGTTCTTTTGTCTGAAATAATATATCAATGTGTATAAACTGTACTTTATTTTGATAGAATGCGCAAGTGATCCATGTGCAAATGGCGCGACCTGTGTCGATGAGGTTAATGGATACACTTGCCAATGTGCACCAGGATATGAGGGAACCCACTGTCAAATAGGTATGATTTATTGTATGCTCTTCTTAATTTTAGTAGTTTTTAGCCTCTTTGAAAACTATGAACTCATAAATAATGATATAAATGAATGCATGAGTGATCCATGTCAGAATAGTGGGACCTGCGGTGATGAGGTTAATGGATACAGCTGCACATGTGCACTAGGATATTTTGGTACCAACTGCCAGTCAGGTATAGATAAATTGTCCCATATTGGTCATATTTGTTTCATGCCCTTATTAAAAGCTCAACTACTTTGAAAAGGGGCTGGGTGCTGATACATCTGTTTCTTAGTTCCACCTTTTGAGACAAAGTATTCAATTGGCTGTTAAATCTTCTCTCCATCATTCACAGACACAAATGAATGCTCAAGTGATCCATGTCAAAATGATGGGACCTGCATTGATGATGTTAATGGATACACTTGTGAATGTGCACCTGGATATGAGGAGACCCACTGTCAAATAGGTATAAGTGTATTGCTCTTCTTCATTTCAGTGAAGATTTGCCTGCTTGAAAATCAAATATTACACTTACAATTAGTTGTAAGCAATTAACTTGACTTTTGGTAAGTGCTTAATCAATGCCTGCTAAATGTTGTCTCCTACTGTAACAGATATAAATGAATGTATGAGTGATCCATGTCAGAATAGTGGGACCTGCAGTGATGAGGTTAATGGATACACCTGCACATGTGCACTAGGATATTTTGGCACCAACTGCCAATCAGGTATAGATGAATTGTCTCATATTCCTCATATCTGTATCTTTCCTTATTGAAAGCTTAACTGTCTCCAAAAGGGGGTGGGTACTGATACTTCTGTCGTTTTAGTTTGCCTTTTGAGACAAAGTATTCAATTGGCTGTTAAATCTTCTCGCCATCATTCACAGACACAAATGAATGCTCAAGTGATCCATGTCAAAATGATGGGACCTGCATTGATGATGTTAATGGATACACTTGTGAATGTGCACCTGGATATGAGGCGACCCACTGTCAAATAGGTATAAGTTTATTGGTCTTCTTCATTTCAGTAAAGTTTTACCTGCTTGAAAATCAAATATTACGCTTACAATTAGTTGTAAGCAATTAACTTGACTTTTGGTAAGTGCTTAATCAATGCCTGCTAAATGTTGTCTCCTACTGTAACAGATATAAATGAATGTATGAGTGATCCATGTCAGAATAGTGGGACCTGCAGTGATGAGGTTAATGGATACAACTGCACATGTGCACTAGGATATTTTGGTACCAACTGCCAGTCTGGTATAGATAAATTGTCTCATATTGCTCATATTTGTTTCATGCCCTTATTAAAAGCTCAACTATGTGCACTAGGATATTTTGGTACCAACTGCCAGTCAGGTATAGATAAATTGTCCCATATTGCTCATATTTGTTTCATGCCCTTATTAAAAGCTCAACTACTTTGAAAAGGGGCTGGGTGCTGATACATCTGTTTCTTAGTTCCACCTTTTGAGCCAAAGTATTCAATTGGCTGTTAAATCTTCTCTCCATCATTCACAGACACAAATGAATGCTCAAGTGATCCATGTCAAAATGATGGGACCTGCATTGATGATGTTAATGGATACACTTGTGAATGTGCACCTGGATATGAGGAGACCCACTGTCAAATAGGTATAAGTGTATTGCTCTTCTTTTGCTTTCAGTAGAGTTTTATCGGCTTGAAAATGAGATATAAAGCTTACAATTAGTTGTAACCAATTACCTTGACCTTGAGTAATTGCTACATCAATGCCTGCTAAATGTTGTCTCCTACTGTGTAACAGATATAAATGAATGCATGAGTGATCCATGTCAGAATAGTGGGACCTGCAGTGATGAGGTTAATGGATACACCTGCACATGTGCACTAGGATATTTTGGCACCAACTGCCAATCAGGTATAGATGAATTGTCTCATATTCCTCATATCTGTATCTTTCCTTATTGAAAGCTTAACTGTCTCCAAAAGGGGGTGGGTACTGATACTTCTGTCTTTTTAGTTTGCCCTTTGAGACAAAGTATTCAATTGGCTGTTAAATCTTCTCGCCATCATTCACAGACACAAATGAATGCTCAAGTGATCCATGTCAAAATGATGGGACCTGCATTGATGAGGTTAATGGATACACTTGTGAATGTGCACCTGGATATGAGGCGACCCACTGTCAAATAGGTATAAGTGTATTGCTCTTCTTCATTTCAGTAAAGTTTTACCTGCTTGAAAATCAAATATTACGCTTACAATTAGTTGTAAGCAATTAACTTGACTTTTGGTAAGTGCTTAATCAATGCCTGCTAAATGTTGTCTCCTACTGTAACAGATATAAATGAATGTATGAGTGATCCATGTCAGAATAGTGGGACCTGCAGTGATGAGGTTAATGGATACAACTGCACATGTGCACTAGGATATTTTGGCACCAACTGCCAATCAGGTATAGATAAATTGTCTCATATTGCTCATATTTGTTTCATGCCCTTATTAAAAGCTCAACTATTTTGAAAAGGGGCTGGGTGCTGATACGTCTGTTTCTTAGTTCCACCTTTCAAGACAAAGTATTCAATTGGCTGTTAAATCTTCTCTCCATCATTCACAGACACAAATGAATGCTCAAGTGATCCATGTCAAAATGATGGGACCTGCATTGATGATGTTAATGGATACACTTGTGAATGTGCACCTGGATATGAGGAGACCCACTGTCAAATAGGTATAAGTGTATTGCTCTTCTTTTGCTTTCAGTAGAGTTTTATCTGCTTGAAAATGAGATATAAAGCTTACAATAAGTTGTAACCAATTACCTTGACCTTGAGTAATTGCTACATCAATGCCTGCTAAATGTTGTCTCCTACTGTGTAACAGATATAAATGAATGTATGAGTGATCCATGTCAGAATAGTGGGACCTGCAGTGATGAGGTTAATGGATACACCTGCACATGTGCACTAGGATATTTTGGCACCAACTGCCAATCAGGTATAGATGAATTGTCTCATATTCCTCATATCTGTATCTTTCCTTATTGAAAGCTTAACTGTCTCCAAAAGGGGGTGGGTACTGATACTTCTGTCTTTTTAGTTTGCCTTTTGAGACAAAGTATTCAATTGGCTGTTAAATCTTCTCGCCATCATTCACAGACACAAATGAATGCTCAAGTGATCCATGTCAAAATGATGGGACCTGCATTGATGAGGTTAATGGATACACTTGTGAATGTGCACCTGGATATGAGGCGACCCACTGTCAAATAGGTATAAGTGTATTGGTCTTCTTCATTTCGGTAAAGTTTTACCTGCTTGAAAATCAAATATTACGCTTACAATTAGTTGTAAGCAATTAACTTGACTTTTGGTAAGTGCTTAATCAATGCCTGCTAAATGTTGTCTCCTACTGTAACAGATATAAATGAATGTATGAGTGATCCATGTCAGAATAGTGGGACCTGCAGTGATGAGGTTAATGGATACACCTGCACATGTGCACTAGGATATTTTGGCAACAACTGCCAATCAGGTATAGATGAATTGTCTCATATTCCTCATATCTGTATCTTTCCTTATTGAAAGCTCAACTATTTTGAAAAGGGGCTGGGTGCTGATACATCTGTTTCTTAGTTCCACCTTTTGAGACAAAGTATTCAATTGGCTGTTAAATCTTCTCTCCATCATTCACAGACACAAATGAATGCTCAAGTGATCCATGTCAAAATGATGGGACCTGCATTGATGAGGTTAATGGATACACTTGTGAATGTGCACCTGGATATGAGGCGACCCACTGTCAAATAGGTATAAGTGTATTGGTCTTCTTCATTTCAGTAAAGTTTTACCTGCTTGAAAATCAAATATTACGCTTACAATTAGTTGTAAGCAATTAACTTGACTTTTGGTAAGTGCTTAATCAATGCCTGCTAAATGTTGTCTCCTACTGTAACAGATATAAATGAATGTATGAGTGATCCATGTCAGAATAGTGGGACCTGCAGTGATGAGGTTAATGGATACACCTGCACATGTGCACTAGGATATTTTGGCAACAACTGCCAATCAGGTATAGATGAATTGTCTCATATTCCTCATATCTGTATCTTTCCTTATTGAAAGCTTAACTGTCTCCAAAAGGGGGTGGGTACTGATACTTCTGTCTTTTTAGTTTGCCTTTCGAGACAAAGTATTCAATTGGCTGTTAAATCTTCTCGCCATCATTCACAGACACAAATGAATGCTCAAGTGATCCATGTCAAAATGATGGGACCTGCATTGATGAGGTTAATGGATACACTTGTGAATGTGCACCTGGATATGAGGCGACCCACTGTCAAATAGGTATAAGTGTATTGGTCTTCTTCATTTCAGTAAAGTTTTACCTGCTTGAAAATCAAATATTAGCTTACAATAAGTTGTAAGCAATTAACTTGACTTTTGGTAAGTGCTTAATCAATGCCTGCTAAATGTTGTCTCCTACTGTAACAGATATAAATGAATGTATGAGTGATCCATGTCAGAATAGTGGGACCTGCAGTGATGAGGTTAATGGATACAACTGCACATGTGCACTAGGATATTTTGGTACCAACTGCCAGTCAGGTATAGATAAATTGTCTCATATTGCTCATATTTGTTTCATGCCCTTATTAAAAGCTCAACTATTTTGAAAAGGGGCTGGGTGCTGATACATCTGTTTCTTAGTTCCACCTTTTGAGACAAAGTATTCAATTGGCTGTTAAATCTTCTCTCCATCATTCACAGACACAAATGAATGCTCAAGTGATCCATGTCAAAATGATGGGACCTGCATTGATGATGTTAATGGATACACTTGTGAATGTGCACCTGGATATGAGGCGATCCACTGTCAAATAGGTATAAGTGTATTGCTCTTGCCAATCAGGTATAGATGAATTGTCTCATATTGCTCATATTTGTTTCATGCCCTTATTAAAAGCTCAACTATTTTGAAAAGGGGCTGGGTGCTGATACGTCTGTTTCTTAGTTCCACCTTTCAAGACAAAGTATTCAATTGGCTGTTAAATCTTCTCTCCATCATTCACAGACACAAATGAATGCTCAAGTGATCCATGTCAAAATGATGGGATCTGCATTGATGATGTTAATGGATACACTTGTGAATGTGCACCTGGATATGAGGAGACCCACTGTCAAATAGGTATAAGTGTATTGCTCTTCTTTTGTTTCAGTAGAGTTTTATCGGCTTGAAAATGAGATATAAAACTTACAATTAGTTGTAACCAATTACCTTGACCTTGAGTAATTGCTACATCAATGCCTGCTAAATGTTGTCTCCTACTGTGTAACAGATATAAATGAATGCATGAGTGATCCATGTCAGAATAGTGGGACCTGCAGTGATGAGGTTAATGGATACACCTGCACATGTGCACTAGGATATTTTGGCAACAACTGCCAATCAGGTATAGATGAATTGTCTCATATTCCTCATATCTGTATCTTTCCTTATTGAAAGCTCAACTGTCTCCAAAAGGGGGTGGGTACTGATACTTCTGTCTTTTTAGTTTGCCTTTTGAGACAAAGTATTCAATTGGCTGTTAAATCTTCTCGCCATCATTCACAGACACAAATGAATGCTCAAGTGATCCATGTCAAAATGATGGGACCTGCATTGATGACGTTAATGGATACACTTGTGAATGTGCACCTGGATATGAGGAGACCCACTGTCAAATAGGTATAAGTGTATTGCTCTTCTTCATTTTTAGTAGAGTTTTATCGGCAACATTAGTTGTAAGCAATTAACTTGACTGTGAGTAAGTGCTACATCAATGCCTGCTAAATGTTGTCTCCTTCTGTTACAGATATAAATGAATGTATGAGTGATCCATGTCAGAATAGTGGGACCTGCAGTGATGAGGTTAATGGATACAACTGCACATGTGCACTAGGATATTCTGGCACCCACTGCCAGTCAGGTATAGATAAATTGTTCCATACTCTTCATATTAGTTTTTTGCTCTTATTGAAAGCTCAACTTGTTCAAAAGGGGCTGGGTGCTGATACATCTGTTTCTTAGTTCCACCTGTCAAGACGTAGTTTTGAATTGGCTGTTAACTCTTCTCTCCATCATTCACAGATACAAATGAATGCTCAAGTGATCCATGTCAAAATGATGCAACCTGCATTGTTGTGGGTAATGGATTCAACTGCATATGTGCTCCTGGATATGAGGGAATAAACTGTCAAATAGGTATGAATGTATCTTTCTTTAACATTATAACAATATTGTTAGTGCAGAGATATGCTGTAGCTCTACATATATTAATTAGGATGGAGATTAACCCATGTAGTGGTGGGAAACAAAATGATATATTATTAGTTTCATATCCTTTTCAGATGTTGAATGAAAATGTGATCTAAAAACTGATATTGGCAGTGACAGTAAAACTTACATGGTTATGTAATATATTTATGTGATATCTATAAGGGTCACAATATAAATTGTTAGGCCCTATTTCATTGGAAATAAGAAAGGGTTTTTTTGATTTTACTAGGGGATGTGGCACATATCCCTAATACCAATCCCCTCCCCCCCCCCCCCCATCCGGGCTACTAGATCATGGATCTGAGGATTCTGAGAAGGAGCATGGAAGCTCTGGTATAAGCTTACATGATTTGATTTGTAAAATGGCGTTGTTCAACTGATAGGTTTTTACTTTACCTTTTTTATCTTTTTCCCTCCCGTCAAATATTTTTAGAAACCATATCCATGCCCATGAGACATACTGTACTTTTGAAACCTTGTCTTTACTAACAGATGTTGGATGTGGTCTTCTTTCATGTGCTAATGGTGGTACATGTGTCGAATCTAGCAATGGGTACACATGCAACTGTAGGCAAGGATATACGGGAGCTAAATGTGAAACTTGTAAGTCCGTAATATACATCCATTATACATGATAAACAGATGCATGTGAATATAAGTCTGCAGAAAATCAGTAAACATGATTATGATGCAGTTTGTGCCAATTATTGCAGTAATTGGTTTGTGCACTGCAACATCCTGTAGAAACAATGCCATGTGTGTGGAAAATTCCCAAGGATATCGTTGCATTTGTCCAGATGAATTTTCGGGCCCCAATTGTTTAGGTAAGAACTTCCTAACTAAGAATTTCCTAACTTCCAATGTGAAATATATTGTATATAAACCTTTACAATAAACATCAGAAATGAAGTAGCCAAAATTCAATGACGTAGATAACGTTTTTTTTAAAACAAGGACTAGATCACCGCAATGGTGGTCTTCCTCTAGTACCTGCAGGGAAGGGTGAAATTGTAGCCTCACCCAGGTTTGAACCCACAACATATTCATGCCACTGGGCTGACCCAATGCTTTAGACCACTCGGCCACCACACATCCCTTTTTCTTCAGTGTGCTATTTTTAAAGGATGGGAAGGAAATTACAAATATTTTATAAATAAATATGATATGGCCTTAGTAATGTAAATTTGATAAAAAAATGCCCTTTCTCTAACTTTAGACGATTCCAGCTAGGGTTATGAATCAGAAACTCAGTAGGCAACTTTGTTGGTAACGGGAGGGGAAAACTTTACAGGGCATTTCCTATATGCTTTAATCCATTATTAACTGCCTTGGAATTAAATGGTGCAATTATACATATTGTGACACTAGTGAAGTCTTCCTGAAAGAACCGTTTCTTTTTCCTTTCTCCATTCCATATTTATTTATTATTCACTTAAAGATCCAAACATCATATTAATATTAGATACAAAAGATTTATTTTGCATATAGTAAAAACATTATAGTGTTAAGAGTACTTGTGGAGCATTATATTTATAGTGATCAACATCATTATTTAACAGCAAAAACATAAGAAAAGACAGTCTGCTTCTCTCTTATAAAGAGGCATACATATTGGTAAGAAACAGCATCACTGGTGGCAATTTACGTTTATTGATGACTGGCCCACTCTGTCTCTTTGGTCACCCAACTCGGCACATACCATATACATGTAAACAAACATTGAACTTACAACAAGATAGTTGGAAGCATTGGTCTTCATGATGTAGGATATACAGCGAGACATTTAGGATATTCACACCATCATATACAGATTATAAATACGCCCTTGCTCACCCAAGAGACCCGTTATATTAGCGTGCAAATCTCTGACTGCTATGCCGAAACTGAATGCCATATAAGGCCGCGGCAATGTTTTGACACTTTTATTCATTCCCCTACCTCACACTGACCCTCCATAGCTTCATTACCCTCTCCTGCATTTGTTCATGGCATATTCAAAGTCAAGGGCAAAACTTTGTACAATGCTCATCATTGATTTCTACGATGGGTTCTTTGCTAGTCACTAATACATAGACTTTGATATACATGTGTCAATCATTGTGTTATTTCTGGTCCTTGTGACATTCATGTTAGCCTCCGTTCTTGTTACTTTGTCTGCATTTATTAAGCTACCAAATCGACCAACAAGTCAACACTATGGCTGCCATTACAGGAAGTGTTTATTTCGTTCTCCTGTGTGATGCAACTCATGTTGTCTATTCGTATGATGTAGGAAGCAATTTGAACATGATGGGGGGGGGGGGGGGGCAACTTTGTCCCACAAAGTGAAATTATATAGTCTATAATTATGGAATACAGTGAAGGTTTATTTGGGAATAGTTTTCCTATGATGCAGGGTGTAAGATTGTGTGTCAGCGCAAGTGGTGCAGTTTCACATTGTAATTATATCACAATTACCCTGTATGGCTGTTTTAATGATGAAATGTACTTATTGGTTGTCCACTTATATCTACATTGATGCTTTGTTTGGATCCAACTGTAGTAACTGGTTCTGACTTAAAAAATACAATGAGAAGGACATAGAAAGAGATGGCAAGATAAATTTCAAAATTTCAAACTTTCAAAGTTCTTGGTTGACCACCAGGGCCATAAAAACCATAAAAGCCAGATGTCCTGAGAACAAATATATTCGTTGACTAATTTTCAAGTCTGTTTTTTTCCATTTGATCATCTCCAACACTTTGATTTGAAGCATATAAAACATATCAATGTGTAGCCTACTTATTTTCCTAACCACAATGATCAGTTCTCACCAATGGTGGATTCAGTGATATTTTCATTTCCCTGCAAAAATCAATGTGTTGAATTTTCTCAGGGTGGGTCGATTGCATTCTAATTTAACGAACACTGAATCGTGCCATCCCGTGTTGTTAATTCTTTGCCTGCAAGGGAGAGCGAGAGAGAAGTCGAGGGGCAGAAGGTGGTCGGTTTTGAAAAAGTAGCAAGGGAGAGGGCACCAGTTCTAGTTTTTTAAATGTATGCATATTACAGTCCTTTTGGTGCCCTAAGTCACTTTCTAAACTCCGGTTGAAAGGCCATACATACACCCTGGTGCTAGGTGAGGGCATTGTTATGAACAGCCTGGGGAACATCGATTCCAACCCTACATACCATTACAGTATATAGGGTTGCACGCTATATATATAGACTATATAGGCTTTATATAAACACTATTCTGCACCTTAATCTCATTACAAGTGTCAAACCTATTCGAATACAACATTTTATGCTGCTATACTTTTAGTACCGGCCATCTACTTAATGTGGAATATTATTGGGTTTTCCGATTTAAAATGGAAAGACAGTTATACCAATGTTGGAACGCTGGACGTACCAAGAGCGGAAATCTTTAAAAACGAGGTGGGACATTCTATAGTACTAATCTTTTCATCAAATTCCTTTCAAACTATACTCTCATGAACTCTGTGAGTATTCCATTGGTACGCACCCAAACTACCATTTTCTTCTTAACTACCTTTTGTGTACCTCGGTCTGAACATGCTTCCATCATTATTATTAGAAGGGGATATACGCACGACTAGTAGTTTATAAACTGTCTTTTGTTCAGTAAATCTGGTTGGGGAAGAATGTCTCAATCACTAGAGTTGTTTTTACATATGATATGACGTATATATGCTGGCAGTTCTTAGAGAATTTTTTAAATCGCCATATTGGGGTCATTGCATAACACATGTCTATCTACGATGTCGTAGACTTTTTCTACGACTGCAAGGTCTGTTTGCGACTCTTGAGAATAAATGACAGCTGTATTGCATAGTGTTAATGTCCACTATGGATTTAAAAAGTTACCCTAATGATATAGATGATATTTAATGATATTAATGATATTTAATGTTACTCCACGGTGAAGTGTGTATCACATGACATTTGTATGTAGAGGTGTGTGGTACATACCGTGTGGTACATTGCCCCCGTTGCATAACAATTTGCGAGGTCATGGATTGATACTATGACATCGTAGACAGCCATCTGCAATGAGTGTATTGCATAACTTTCTACGACATCCTCTACGACATCGTACATCTCTTGGCATCCACGATCGATTTTCTACGCTGCGTCAATACTGACATGATAAATGTTTAGGATTATTTCTTAGTCTAAGAATGGCCATAATCAAACCAAAAATCAATCCTGAATACTTATGGTTATGGTTATTTATTTCATGGAAAAAATATCGACATACATGATTTTGGTGAAAAAATAAACAATGCTATGTTCACTGCATGAATATTCTGGCTTGCATAACAAACATGCTCTGCGATGCATAGATATCACATTTAACCATCTTAAAATATATTAATAGTGAAAAGATTTCAAATTTAGCTATACAAATATGCCAGTATTCAATGTTAAATGATATTTTATGAATTTGGTACATTGCATATTTATTTATTTTTTGAACTACAAAATAGGTTTCGTAATTTTCTAGCATATTTTTAGGTGAAAGTAATAAAAGCCAGATTTTTTAAATTATAATAAATTACAATTATGGATGATGTTCTCCCATACACCATTTCGGCATTTCAATGTCTCTCTAGCTTTAAATTGTCATTTAATGTCATTTTTGAAGCCACGAGGAATCCTCCAATTCACGATTCACTGTTATGCAATGCACCTGTTGTTTATTTCTACGAGTCGCAAACAGACATCGTAGTCGTAGAAAAAAATTTCTACGACATCGTAGATAGACATTTGTTATGCAATGACCCCATTGTTTTGATTTCTCTTATCATACATCTCTTGGCATCCACGATCGATTTTCTATGCTGCGTCAATACTGACATGATAAATGTTTTGGATTATTTTTAACTCTAAGAATGGCCATAATAAGACCAAAAATCAAATCTGAATACTTATGGTTATGGTTATTATGGTTATGGTTATTTATTTTATGGAAAAAATATCAACATACATCATTTTGGGGAAAAAATAAACAATTCTATGTTCACTGCGTAAATATTCTGCCTTGCATAACAAACATGCTCTGCGATGCACTGATATCACATTTACCCATCTTAAAATATCTTAATAGTGTAAAGATGTCAAATTTAGCTATCCAAATATGCCAGTACTCAATGTTAAATGATATTTTATGAATTTGATACATTTTACATTTATTTATTTTTTGTACTTGAAAATAGGTTTCGTAATTTTCTATCATATTTTAAGATGAAAGTACTAAAAGCCAGATTTTTAAAATTATAATAAATTACAATTATGGATGATGTTCTCCCATGCAACATTTCGGCGTTTTAATGCCTCTATACCTTAAAATTATTTAATGTCATGGATATCGCAGATGGACATTTGTTATGCAACGACCCCATTGATACTGCTATAAAAGTATGGATGTCAGAGTCAAAGACTCATACTCTCAATTGACATTATAAGTCGACACGAAACAAAGACAATCTGAACCATTAAGAAGATATGATCAACTAACTTTATTTACCACTATCAGTATTCACCTTTGTTCAATAATTTTGGTTTGCCTGGAAGACCTGCTTGTCCTTTTAGGCGTGCAGATGGTGTATTCGTTTCTGATTGTATGTCTATTCAGAATAAAAAATCCTATATATATATATTAATCAACCAGTGGTTTTTATTTTATTCACAGCTGACCTCAGCATTTTGTAAGTTAAATAGTTGTCTGGGGAATCTGGAACCCTATGGAGGAAGGTAATTTTATTTTGCTATTAATATTAAATGCCTCCGTTGCATAACAATCTGCGAGCTCAATATTAAAACTGACAAAGCTACTTGCAGATTGTTATGTCTCTTTTGTATCTTGTTTCTGTTTTGTTTGTCCGTCTTGTTCTGTGCATAAACGATAGATTAATGTTGTACTGTAAAATCTACAAGGTTGCTAATTTACCATTACTGGTTAGGAATATCATTAGTTATTATAAACTAAATTAGCTGTAAAAAGAACACATAAAGACAATTATCGAAATTGTACGCGAACTGAGTCTACAACCCATTTTTATTTACGACATGCAAACATATATCAAGACTGAACAAAAACTTAGCTGGGGAAATACTATACATATATTATATATCTACAGAGTACTATATACCCCATATTATGAGACTAATATCAGAGGTATGTCACAAGCGAAACTAATCCATTAACCCATGTTAGTATAGGTATTATTAGTAATAAGTATTGTTCATAGCAAAGAGTTAATGTATCCAAAATCATTAAGCGGAATATGTAGTGTACATGAATTAGAGTTATGTTAAGGTAAACAAGCAGGGCATGAACTGGAAGAACTATAATTTGAGAAGTTCACAACCCTTTTATCAACGTTACACCTATTATGGCAAATAAAGAATCGTCTTATCTTTACAGTTAAATATGAAATATTTCTAGTGAACGAAATAGATTTGTAAACCACCACAAGACGCTGTCATCTTAATTATGACGTCACTCGCTCTTACTTTTCGTCCCAGACTGACTGTACATTCCTCTCTTTGAATTTCAGCCCAGGATCTGTCAATATACATTATTCAACCACCTTTTCTACTAAGAAATTGCCTCTTGAGACAATGAAGACTTTGGTCGACGAAATGAAGAAAAACATAAGAGATGGGGCTTACTCACAATACAATGTGATACCAACTTCGTTCTACACAGGTTTTGGAGATGGTAATGGACATCCTAACCCCAGTTTATTAAATCACACCGATTACATTACAAGATGAAAGGAAAATAGGATGTTTAAGTTTGACATTAAATCAGGTTGATACATGACCTCCCGGCAATATATAAAACTTGGAGAACCAGAATAATATATATATAGATATGTAATTTAAATTATTCATAGGTATTGGAGTCGGAGGGCTTTACCCTAACTTTGGTCCGGTGGCTGGAGGAACGGTAGTAACCCTTGTTGGCCATTCGCTTGCGATAGACGGACAATCAACAGTACTGTTGGGTCAGTACCCATGTGAAATCAACTTAAGGTCAGCGAATAAATACAAGTTTATACTTTAAATTTACTTTGGATGACTTTCACTAAATTTGGGTAAAATACGTTATATGGGTTAGGACTTCTTATGGTATAAGAATTCCTACCCCATATAATTATATAAAATACTTCAACCATTATATTAATTGTTTTATGGCGATCGAATCATAAACAAAGTTAATTATTCACACTCTGAAAAATATGCAGCGGTAGCCTACCTTTGAGACATAATCATGAATTCATACACAAGGTCAGGTTTCAAATTTGCCTCGCAATTATTAGGAGAATCTATATCTAAAAGATATATGTCTATGCTACCATCTGAAAGATATCTACTGATGTGGCAAACCACCCGCTCAACTGTGGGCTTAGAGCATATTTAGCATTTATATAAATAAAACTAATAACTATACTTGTATGTACATTAAAGTTCCTTAAACGTATCTTTCAGCACAAGTACATATATTACTTGCAACACAACACAGGCGGATGAGATCATTATTGGTGATCCGCAGCCTATTCGATTTCTCCGTGGAACGGATGTTTTGTTTGAGAGTGACGTGGAATACTTTTACAAACCTAATCCTGTCATCGTTTACATTACCCCCCTTAGGTCGTATTTGAGGTACACACATTTAAAATAACAGAATTACGTTATGGTTGGACTCATTTTCAATTATCATACATTTGAAAATACTTGGGAAATGATTTCACCATAAAGAACGAACTCAATTGATACCTAACAGAAGATTGCATTTACCTTGTCATCTGAACAGGGGCGGTGTCACGCTGACAGTCGTTGGAGAACATTTAGATTCAGTTGCTCACCCTCGGATCTATATCTACATAGAGTACATGTCGGCTGATATCGATGTCTTCACTGGTGTAAGATTTTAATGATTACCTTTCCTTATTTGGCGTCCAATGTTGCAGGCGACATTCAACACATCGAAGGTCTTTTTTATTTGTTTTTACATCAAAGGTTTTTGTTCTGACCATCTGAGCAGACAATTTAGGCAGTATTAATGGAGTAGCCACGTTCCGGGTAACAACAAGATTCTGGAAGATGATTCCGCGAATCAACTCGAAATGCATACCCAGTCTAGGCTCAAAGACTCTCAGATCAGATAAGAATGGCGTGAATGGATGCCTACTGCGATAATGGGTTTTCTGGCCCAGGACCAGGCGCCCTATAATGAGATTATAGTCACATATTGCGGTCCTAAATGGAATTATATATGTCATTTTGCGGTTTGGAGCAAGAGGCTTTCCCTCAGTTTGAATTATTTTTTGAATTTGAGCCTAGACTGTACCGTACTGTTCAGACTATAATATCATTAAAGAGATAAACCACTGTCATATGCACTGCTGCAGGCGGGAGTTCAAGGGACTAATACATGAAAAATAAGGAGTGACAATTATTTTTTTCAAACTTTGTCTTGAGAAAGAACATGGTTGGGGGATAACAAAAAGCAAAAAAAAATGGATCTCAGCATATTTTTTTTTCATTCTAGAGACCATCAAAGTTTAGTATTTGAGTATGTGGGGAAAACATATTTGATATATCAACATATTTTGAAAGATATTATTCAGCATTGAAAATCTTCAATATTCCTGTTTTTAACTCATCTGTATGCAGATTCAGTTGAATAACTTTTTTAAAAAGTCGGTGACCCCCATTTTTTATTGCTTGAGAGGGTAAAGGAATATGTTAGCTATGCCTATAGAGATTTTTAGGAAAAAGTTATTTTCAATTATTTTTTTATACTGAAAAAACGAAAAAAATTGTCCTTTTCTCATAGACTTCTATAGTGAACAACCATAAATTTCAGGGCTCCCTAAAATGAAAACTAACCCGGGGACATATTGTTTTTATTGGCTTTTTGAATTCACATAACCTTGTTTTTTCACGAGGCAAAGTTTAAACAAAATGTTATTTTCAGTTTTTTTTTCAGTTGAACTGTGGTTTATCTCTTTAAGCAGCTCTACCTCTATACAATGTAGAATATCCTATCGGCTATATAAAACTTATTCTGCTCCAGTTAATACTTATGTATAGTGATTACAAATCTTTTCCCCACCAGGATTGTATTGTCAACAATGGAACGAACATGGAGTGTACAACTCCAAAGATAATTTTACCTCCCAGTATTGGTGGTGGTTCCCGACGAAAAAGATCGGCTGATGATACTTGGGGCCCTCCAACACTGCGAGATTCAGGGCATAATGAAGACGTTGAGGTTGCTTCCTACAAGATTCGTATCAGGCGTGCAGCCGATAATGCCCAAGACGAAAGTATTGTCAATGAAGAAGATGAAATTGAATTTTATCTTGGATTTCAACTGGACGGATACGAGAAGTATATAGATTTGCGTACTGCTCTACCTGAGTATAGTCGTCTTGAAGTACATTTTGACCCCGTTATTCTTAGCTTTGAAGAAGATGATCAGTTGCGAACCTTCAAGAACTTTCCACCTGATAGAGACACTACGTTAGATATTCGTGTAAGTGTTTCCTCTAAGTTTATTTGAAAGCTTCTGTGCTATGGCTGTATTATCATAGATTCCATGTACTTAAATCTCTTGGTAAATGGTAAATTCTGTTGCCATCGAAATGTAAGAAAAAATCTAATGTTTAAGATTATAGCTAATTCTTCAGATTCTCCCGATATCTTAATTCTCTTTACAATGATAGAGGGATTGGACCGTTTATGAACATAGTTGCGTCTCTATTGTTAGATTGTATCTCTCATTCTACCTGTTGGCCACAACGTTCCTCTTGCTATCAGGGATTTATTTATTCATCTTATTTTCATTTAGGGAAGAAATTTGTTGGATATCGTTAGTTACTCAGTAACAATTGGTGACGGAAATTGTGATATATTAGCTGATTCTGTATATGAAAACAACATCGTCTGCAGTCCCCCCAAGACAACACCAGTTGCTCGTGATGGAGATAGGTATCTAGAAGTGAAGGTGAGTTTTGAGATTAGGACCTACCTTTTCATCAGAAAGTTAGTATATTACCTCTCCATCTGACTTGCAACACTCTATATCATATCTAGTATTTAGATAGAATGCAATGCGAGGTTGGTTTACGAGTGGATATCAGTTGCACAAGGACGAGTGATGATGCCAACATTTCCGAGTGTGACTAATAAGCTTGAGTAAACGAACTTCGAGATCGTATTCCATATTTATAAAAAAAAATGTTTATTGGTCATGGCAATAATAATAATAATTGAGATAACCGAAAATGATTGAAATAATTTTGATTTAGATAATAGACGCTAGGGGGACCACCACTTTATATAGGAATGACCATGGCTATTATAGTTCAACTAGGAGCCGCATATATAGGGTCGTATTTTCGGACGCACCCCTATATATTTAAATGCAAATAGTTTTTTTTATAACAGAGGAGGCACAATGCATAATTCATGTGAGGTATTTTCCACCAAGCGGGATTCCTACTGGGCAAACCCATTATTATTGTTCAGCATTATGTCTATGCAATGTAGTTCTCAGATAAATCGATAAAAAAATATATTCTCTATGTCGATAACTTTTAATTTGAGCTCTGATGATTGGAATGAATCATTTACTTCTCACTAAATTTCCACTTTTTCCATATCCAATTGCACTATATAGTACAGGTATATACCTAATTTGGCCCTACTACCTAGAGAATTATGTCTGTAAAATTCAGAATATTGTTGGCATGAACTATTCCGGTTCTGAAGGACAGAACATAGACAATGTCATTTGGAAATCAAGGAGATGTTGGAAAGACCTGGATATTTGTGGGGGCCATAAACTAAAATAGACTCATCTGATTACAAATTCAGTCAGGTGACTTTCAGTTGGTTAAGGTCAAAATGGGACAAGGAAAATGAAGATTTTGTCTTTTGATCGAAATTAGCCGATAATTATAACTCATAATGTGTGTTGTGTGATTTTTGGCTATTCCCGTTTTTCAAATGAATACTGTTATTTTCATGGCAGGTGGTGATAAGTGGAGAGTTAACATTTGTACCCGGTTATCTGGACTACCAGAACAGCATTTGGGACAACACTGCCGCAAAGGGAGGAATCATAGCCTCCATAGTCATTGTCAGCTTGTTACTTGTGGGGGTGATAGTACTTGTTATTAATCGCATCCGCACTCGTCCACGGAGACGCAACATGCGTAGAAAGAAGAGACCAAGCGTAAAACAAAGACTGGGACACCGCGTCAGTGTGTTTCTGTCTGCAGGGAAAAGGAAGCGGGGTTTCTCTGACCAGAGCAAAACTGTAAGTTCTATGTCCAGCTTGGCTCAACCCGCTTCTCCATATGGTGAGGACAAACCAGGGTTTAAGAGAATGTCAAGCATGTACTTGCAAGATGAGGCAATGTTTGATATAGACAGTGCACCCGCAATCCCGAGAACTTCCAGGCGGTCACAGGAGGACTACCTTACTCCAGTCACCTCCCATTCCCATAGGTGGGATGCTCGGGGAATCGATAACAAATCGTTCACATCGTTTGCAAGAGGTGGACTAGCTGATCAGCAGTCTATAAATATATCAGAACATGAGATTCAAGTCCCACCACGCAGGTGGGGTGGATATTCAGACAATATATACAGTTCTCATCTAGTGGCCGAGCCGAGGGTTGGCCATAGGGAAGCCCATCATAGGTCCAAGGATTGGAGGAGATATGATGACGTAGGAAGTACGAATATGTGATTGGCATGAAATGCATCTATTTATTAATTTGACTTAATTATTACTACCAATTCCCTGTTACATTTTATATAAAGATGCAGATTGTTTTGGTGATGCATGAAATTGACCTGATGATGAAATCATCCCGGTGTTTATACCTTTTGAAATTGCTGCAGAATAGATCTATGGCATTGTATAGTTAATTTTCATCGCCCAAAACGTAGTCTCAGGCACCAAGCCTGAATTGGAATACATGATCTCACCACAGGAAACGGAAGACTCCTCTACGAAGGTATAGTATGTCATCTGCCATCTCCACATGTATGGAACATGTCTCAAATGAATGGTTTAAATCTGCATTGTCAGCTATTACGACACAAACATGCAATATTAGCGAATTTATTCATTGTATAATTCGCCTAAAATTATAAATGCTGCTATATATAAATAATTTTATTTCTCAAAGCACAATTAAAATAGTCCTTCAGTTGAGAAAAAGGGTGTACACTGCTTCCAGCAGATCTGCCAGGAGGCCCATAAAGTATTAAAGAAAACATTAAATCTATAGCAAAATATAATTGAATTACATCAATAGTGCTATTGTAGCACTGTAGGTATCAAAGCTAGGCCTACCCTATACAGCTACATTGGGTATGGAGTCACAGTTTATTCCACCAGGGGTTTGTAGTAGAGTGCTTTATGTATTCCCTATATATGGACCGCCAGATGTCTTTCTTAAGCACTGAAGTTTGTACTTGTGAAAACTTCTGTATTGTATAGCCATGCTGTTGTGTACTCTGTGTTAATCTGTATACTTCTGACACCCCTATGTGCGTTGTGTATGTTTTATGTACTCTCCCTCTTTGTAACTATTTTGTGCGGACTCTGTTGTCATGTTTCGAGTGCCTAGGTCTTTCTGTACTGGCCCTATGTGAAAAGGTGGGCAGGCTCAGTACTCCTGTAGTACTGGCCTCCCGAGCTGTGCTTGTGCGAATAAAGGATGATTGCTGACAAGGATCAAGAGCCTGTTCAGTCACTACACTATATTAGATTAATTAACTTACATCAACTCAATATTATGTTCTCCGTGCTCACTTGGATTGCAATCTTGCATGGACGTTTTAATCAAGTAAATGATATTATAAGTACATCACCAGTATTAACATGAATACATCAATAACTACAACGTTGTACACAGAGGTTGTACCACGAACATTGGTTCATAAGGTGTATGTATGTATTATTTTTATTTCCAGTAATAAACCGATACAATTCTCCGGAAAAGGGGATAAAGTCACACTTTCTTGTATAATCAAAACCTTCTGCGAGAACGCAGGTCTTCCAGGTTACCCTATGCAATACAGGATTGCGTCGGTCTAATCATACAGATGGCAATAGCAACATTAGGATTAACAGTCTAGGAATAGAGTTGGTAGTTGGAACTAGAATCTATACAAATCTGCCAGCGGGGAAACAAAATAGATGTTTATACACGAATTTCAAGTTGAATTGGCTCAGAAAAAACGAGTACCTGCGAGCGATAATAAATGAAACCATAAATTGCAGCAAAGGATTTCGGCGGGCCACCGAAAGCTACCAAAATATAAATATGGACTTCTATGAAGCCCTGCAGAAAAACAACTGGGTTAAATCCGCCCCACCCCCAATTGTGGGCAAATGACTTTCAGATGGGTAGGAACAGAATGGAACAAAAGGTAGAAACTCTTTAGATTGTCATCAACGTTAATTGAGAATGTTGCTTCAACTGAATCGTAAAAACCAAAACTTGTGGGTAAGCATAACTTATGAAGAAACCCGAGCTATTGTGTGTCCTTTGTAAATAAAGAAATCACAAACAAATAAAAATACCTCCCAACTTTTACTCCAGGGAATGTGTTCTTGAAAAGTATATAACTGCTTGGGTTAGGATCACCCAGGGGGCACCACTTTCGCCGCCGGCCAGGAGTTGGCTCATTGGTGGCGGTGCATACTATTTTGCAAGGAATTCAAAGTTGTAAAGTCGTCTTATTGTCATTTTAAGCACAATCAGTGGGCCTAAAATTGCGGCAAACAAATTATAAATTCGCAATCATTATTAGTTATTATATCTAAAATGATCGTACTATTCGGAGGATTCGCAACTAAGACCATTTTACAAGACTATATAAAATTGAATTGAACTGAAAAATAGTTTATTTATCAAAGGGAATACATTTGTATGAGAAATGACAAAGTTGGTCAACAGGTTTCTGGATAAAATCTAGTACCTCCAGCCGTTAAATAAAAAAAGGTTCACGGAGGTATTAAAGGAGCTGACTACATGAAGTAAATAATATAATATTTATAAGTATTAAAGTAGGACAGTACTAGCTACACGACTCAAAGTACAAAATCACACGGTTAACGAAGTGTGCTTGATATCATGAAAATATGCAATTGGTAGAATCTACTCATCTAGTGTTTCAATACAATAATAAGATACATCGATCGCGCTAGCTATTAAATGAATTTGTAGTACAAAAATATAAAAGATCTCATGATGTAAATTTAACCTTTAACCTAAAACAGAATAAGGACAGGGACGGAGGGATAAATTGTAATTTGTTTATTAGGGATCCGACGTTTCGGGCATCATTAGCCCTTTATCAAGGAAAAGATATAAAAAGGTTGATGAGTGATCCATATATTACTCAATAATTTACCACAGAATAGAAAATATAAATTGTATATCTCCACTTTGGAGAGTATTACATATCCTTGAATCTTATCTTGTTATTCTAGTGTTAATATTACAGATCTTAACTGGGATATACATTTTCAAGCTGTTTTCGGAAAAGTTTTCTTTTATTCAAAATCAAATATTCAGTACCGGTTATGCACCACACTAATTATGCATTTGTATGGCTGCTCTATTTATTGATTCATTGCTTAGATATAACGCCATATTATGGCTGAGTCGCTTGACCGGAAGTTCCTCCTGCAGCTCCGGACTAATGCAAGCAATGAGAACACAATTAACACTGCATGAAAATACTCCGACCTGCAAGGATAATTGTCCTGACCATGAAACCTTTCTATGATTTCTCTAAATACTTCCGAAATCACTTCTACCTGTAGCATCCACACAAGAGAAATTGTTATACCACCAATACCTCCTTGGACCCAGGCCCCAGGTCAATATCCGCCAAGGACAAAAAAGAAGTCAATATCCTTCTGGACATCGTCCCCCTAACATAAGAATAAAACCAAGGACAATATCCCCCTTGTTCATAATTTAGCCCCAACGACGATTAACCAAAGTATCAAAATTAAATACAATCTACATGATAGCCCAACGGGCACTGCATAAAAGTACTGCGTCCAGCAAGGATAATTGTCCTGACAATGGAGCCTTTGTATGGCTTCTCAGCAAGGGCCTAGTCCACTAATCCGATTGTCGTGCAATTCTCACAGAATTTAGTGGAAAAGACTCCTCTGCGGCGCAAAATCGCATGACAATCGGCTTAGTGGACTAGGCCTTTAAGACACACAATCTAGGAGATACTCCCCCACACACATATCCCCAGCCCCACATCAATATCCCTGGGCCTCGCCGATATCCCCCTATGACAAAATCCCGCAGTCAGTATCCCCTTGGACATTATCACCCTAGGAATTCGAAGCCTGGGACGATAATTATATGCTCCCTAGTCAAACTAAGGGCCCTGAAGACAATAATTATTACCCTCGGGCAACCCCGCTCCCCCACCCCTCCCCGGATAAAAGCCACCCAGTGTGAATATACTTCTTGAAAATATTTCCCTAGCACAAAAATAAAACCCAGGACAATATTCCAGTTGTTCAATATTTAGCCCAAAGGACATTAACCGATGTATCAGAATTTAAGCGCATCGGGCACTGCATGAAAGTACTCCAACAAGCAAGGAGAATTGTCCTCAAGATGGAACTTTTCTACGGTTATATTTATCCACTCTATTATAAACAATATCCGACCACAATATATTCCTATTCTTACCAACCTAATGATTTTACCTGAAGCCTGTAATCGCAACCAGTGAAAAACGCTCTTTGCATTCTATCATATTGAATATGGGGTGTAGATTTTCCGAAAACTCATGAGTATTTTCCAGTTTTTCTAAAGTTTCCTAAAGGACTATTATCACTTTGCAACAAATTATCATTATTGCTTGCGCTAATGAGACAGAATGATCGAGGAATATTTGAGTGGTTTAATCTTTTAATAAAATATTGTACTGTATAGATCTATGTGTAAAATAGTTTACATCCTGTTTTTCAACATGGCTGTCCATTCACCACTATTTATACTGACGCAAGACGTGTGGTCAACTACTTACGTTTAGATTTGTAATTTAGATGTGAATGATTACCTAGACCTGTATGAAGGGTTAGCCGATGGACACCACCAATATGTGAAAATACTAACAGGAATGCCTCATCAGGCCGTCCATTTGTATCCGGCCCATCGTTCATTTAACATTAATGCAGGGTTTGATGGAGTTGCCTGATTGATCCTAAACACGTACTACTTGACTTTCATCAATTACCAAGCCGTTCAGCCACACTGGACACGTTCTGGGCGGAAATCCATCCATCCTATAATGATTGGGAAGAAGTTGGACGACCAGCTGAAGGCAGCAAGTGACTAGAAGGCTGAGGCATATTGGGGAGGGGATTGCTCCGGGCGTGAGCAATCATCAGGTTATCTCGTTTGCTTTCCTGTAAAAGAAACCTATCGGATAATGGAGAGTATGATATAGGAGTAGAATAAGAAGCTGGTCGAGTATATGCGGGGGTACAAGCATCATACATGTATGATCTGCATGGAATGTCTAACCGAATATTATTTTTCATCTTCAAACAGGTTTATAATAATTACTCTACGAGCAATACGGGCTGCCAAATGCATGATATATCATATCATTGGGATGCCATTGGCTGACTTTAGATAAAAAGGATATCATAGTAGATAGTTATCAATTTAAATTAAGTGATAGCTAATGTCGGGATTCAAACAATAGACACCACCTCTCTCCCTACATGCACTCAGTATTGTTTGATTTTTAATCTAAATAGATGTGTAGAGCTGTAACAGACTTCCAGCCGGTGTCAAAGTACCTTTTGACTAATACCTAAAATGACCGTCTTCAAAATCCATTATTACACCGGTCACCTCTTTGTGCAGAAGTTCAATATATTACTCTCAACGGTATCCATATAATATATGGGAAGAGCGATTTCTACGAAAAGAGGTAGAAAAGAGGGGTTTCTTTGTCTCACATGTTCTCGGAATTTGTTGTTATACAAACCGTTTTACTTATCTGTAGAGTTCTGCCTATCCTCTCTGGAGGACATTATATGTGGTTTGTGAAGGTATCTGGGGTGAAAATGTGATTTTGAAGCCTTTTTTAAATTGCGATCTCTACACTCTATTTATAGTCTGGGAAAGCCCCTGTGAGATACTATGTCATTTCCCACAACCTACGTTCAGGGGGACCTAACTACATGCAGATAAGTGGGAGAATGAAGAAGAGGGTGTAGGAATAGGAGAGGGGGAGGGAAAGAAGAGGGGGAAAGAGAGGAGGGAGAGGATGTAGGGGAAGGGAGAGAGAGAGCGGGGAGGGGGAGCATGAGGAAGAGGGGAGGAAGAGGGGGAAATTGGAGATTGGGAGAGAAAAACGAGCATGAGGAAGAGGGGAGGGAGAAGGGAGAGAAAAACAGGTATGACAGACAGAGAAGAGGGGGAGGGAAAAGAGGGAGAGGGGGAAGTGTTGGGAGAGAGGGTGACCGTCCTACATGCAGAGGAGTGGGAAAGTGAAGAAGAATGTGTAGGAATAGGAGAGGGGGAGGGGGAGGAAAAGAAGAGGGAGAAAGAGAGGAGGGAGAGGATGTAGGGGAAGATAGAGAGGGGAGGGAGAGAAATTGGGGAGGGGGAGCATGAGGGAGAGGGGGGGGGATCGGAGATGGGATTGGGAGAGAAAAACGAGTTTGAGGAATAGGGGAGGGAGAGGGGGGAAATTGGAGATGGGGTTGGGAGAGAAAAACAGGTATGAAAGACAGAGAAGAGGGGGAGGGAAAAGAGGGAGAGGGGGAATGTTCGAAAGATTCTGCGGACTCAAAAATAAGCTTTACGATTAAATCTAACGCCACCTCGACATATCCCGTGCAATCCACCTTTGTCTCTTGCAGCTTTCTTCCGAATTGAAACCGTTTGTTCAGAGTTTATATCGGGGAAAAGAAGATCCTTTATGTTGATCGGAAACTGTGATGATGCATCAAATGATTTCCAGACATTGTTTACGACCCTTTGTGCCATATTTTATATTGTTCGATGCAAATAAAAGATGTAAAATTAAGGAAAAGGGAAGATCCAAAATGTATACATGTACTTTAACCGATTAGTTTTAGATACATATAGATGGCAGTCTCAACAATATACCAAATAAATGATCGACATGAAGCATTTAGTCGGCCTAAAATACGGTGCCTGGGCACACTTTTTTTTATAGGAAAAGGAAGCCATTTTACTGTTTCTAGGAATTCCATGAGCGGACTTCATTAAAGTGATCGTAACGGCCCCTGCGAAGAAGACATAGCCCGACAATTCTTGAAGTTTTCCGCTAAAAAGAGGCAGTTTTGTCAGCAGATCCTCAGCAGATAATTCCCATAAAAGCAGTCACAAGGCCTTGGTGTCCTTCTCAAGTAATAAGCAGTGACTGTAATAAAGAGCAGTACTGCATAGCTTCAGAAGTAGTATGGATGGTGCATTTATATACACTATGAGGACCAGGAATGTAGCGGCATGTACAGCCTTTGTGACTATGCATTATAAGTGTTTGAAACAGGATCAAAGGAAGACTAGCTAGTTTGTTACCTACTTTGTGACCAAGTGCTTTTATTTACAATGTAAAGATATACCCCTCATCTCTCACTATCATACCATGTCAGATATCATCCCATCATATATCTATTATATATTATCTCATCATTTTACATGATAAATGGGGGGAGGGGGGGGGGGGGACAACTTTCCCATCTTTCAATCTCTCCATCTTTCTAAAACACTCTCACATTGCAAGGCATAGAGAAGTGGCTTTACCTTAAAAAAGATTCCAAAGAAAGCCCAGGACTGGGATGGGGAAATTGCCACACCCACATAATTAAAATGTAAAGATATACCCCTCACCTCTCACTATCATACCATCTCGCATTATCCCATCTCATTATTTTACATAATAAATGTTGGTAGTGTGTGTGTGTGGGTGGTGGTGGGGGGAAGCTTTCCCATCTTTCTAAAACACTCTCCCATTGCAAGGCTTTAAAACAGATTCCAAAGAAAGGCCAGGACTGTGAGGGGGAAATTACCGCACCCACATAATTAAGAGCCTGTCTATATATATGCTCGTAAAATATATTTGTGTAAATAATGTATAAATTTATATATGTTTGAGGAATAAAAATTTGCTGCACGCCCAGGTCCTGGCTCTGGGCTTCAAGGCAGGGGCGGAGGGCATGTAATACAGTTTGTATCATTCAGATGCCCATTTATTATACCCCTGCATTACCTGAAGCATGTATACATAACAATAAACATGATCCACGAGCTGTCCATAATCTAGCCAGGAACATACATATAATTTCACATTGATATGTTATATTATATAGAAACGATAAATGTGTAAGTGCGTATATTGTGGAAAGCCATGAGAAGGAATATCATGAATCTGAAAAAAAACTAGAAGGTAAATACCATAGTCAGCTTTAGCGTAGATCAGAGACCTGGTCTGTTGTGTTGAAGGGATTTATATGTACCAGAGAATAATCGATGGTTCATGTCTGCTACATTACACCCAACAACACAATCAATCATCGCAGGTGCATTCATCTTACAATGACATTTCATACCACAATATCATCGCTTGCATCTTTAGATGCAGGGTTTTATGTATGCCTTTCAGATGTGCTACACCAAAAGCCACTTGAGGAAACTATCCGAGGAGATAGGAATCCTCAGCCTCCGCACGAATAGGAAGAAATATATCCACATCTATGCAAATTTCTAGGGAGTGTTCTTCAGTTGGATGCTTTATTTCCCTTGTGGCAGATCAAATGTTTGTACGTTTTTTGCAAATGCGGTTTTTGATATATCAATTGATATCAAAAACATTTTATTGATCCGCTTCAGGAAATAAAATGAGTTGGTGTATTGGGTAAAATGTTTTTTTTTTAAAATATTGTTTGCGTCGGATCCAATTAAATTAGATCCTGTTGAGCCTGGCCCTATAGGGACGCAGAGTCGATTTGTATTTATTCTAGTGACTGTTTTATGTTACACTAGGTGATAATGAAATCAAGGATATGCCTTTTTCTCATTCAACGTTAGCATAATTACAGAATTCTCCTAGTAGACAATAGATTAATTCTCGAAACGATGATATTCAAGAAGCAAAGAACCAAATTATGCATATGTGGGCAAACAATTCAGCAACGCTACGCCCACAGCGACTCCTGCAGGAACTTTTGGAACACGCAAAGGTGCTGCTTGTTGACGGACGCAGCTTTCTTTTTCCATTGTATGGATCACAGGAAATAATTTCAATGACAGTAATAAGAGATATCCAGCCATATCTCAATTTAGTAGAGGCGTTGAAGCTTCGGGCTGTATGAATTACGACGTGGCATGTAAGTTGGCTGGTGACTACTGCTCAAGTCACGAAGTAATTGCGTGAGTTTTATGGAGCTTTGACCTAAGGGGGCCTGTCTCGGTGCCAAGAAGGTTTCGACATGTTGCGTTCATTAATTGGACTTCTTGGACGATTGCCAAGAAAATCATTCTTTACTCCTCACCTCAACATCACTTGATCGCTGGAGATGGCTAGAGTACTATTGAGATTTTAAACTCATGATTAGGATATTCTGTATTATTACAAAACATATTATATCATGCATGTGGTATCCTCTGGTAGTGTACTAAGTTATCATTTTCATCATTAAATTTTCATCACATAAAAGAAACGTATTCGTTGCCAAGCATCCAAATATTTTTTACTTTCTGTGCTAGATGAAAAGGTACCTGGCAGCATGTTATTATGTATAGCAAATCCACGAGAAAGCACATTTATTAACTACTTTGTCAGCTTGTGATGGAAACAATTTCTATGCAAGCCCGAATTCTGTGTGTCAAAAGGCTGAAAGATTCACTTGAATGTGTGTTGGCACTAACTTTAAAAACCAGATAAAAAACACTGGTCTAACTTCAATTCTTTAAGTAGCAAGTCAAAAGTGAAAAAAGAACGAACGGTTATATTAGCTTAGGTGGCAAGAGTAATTATACGAATGCAAGGTTTAATAAATACCTTGAGTATACGGCCATATACTCGGTTATAGTTGCATACGAAATGCTTGGTTAAAGTATTCCTTGCTAAGCTATTTTTCCTTGCTAAGCAGCTAGCAAGGAAGTTTAAGGAAGGAATTTCTATACAGACAATGCGAATGTGTTTTCCTGCTGTAGGAAGGAATATAACAGTGATCAGTTCAAGTAAGGATTATTTATGCAACAGGCAGTATATGCTTGCTACCAGTTATACGTGTATACCGAAACATTAATTAATATATTAATTAATGTTTCATTAATGACAATTTTACATCCTGATATATACCCCTGAAGACGCCAAAACCAAAGGCGAAAAGCGTAGGGTCGTGAAATAAAATGCTGAAACAGTAATTTTAATGAGTTGTTTTCAGTTGAGTTGACGTCCATCTTCAACATTAATATCAATATTTAAGTTACTGAAGCCTGACTCAGATGAAAATAATCCATTTTGTTCGAATGAAAGATAATAGACCATTAATTGGAATCAGTTTTCAACGGATCGGTGAAACATCTCACTTGAATCATTTAAAAAGTTTAATTACATGAAGCCTAGCGTTTCCGATAATAAATTAGCGCAGCTTGAAGCACAATTGGCAACCTTCGTGATTCAATTAACACCTCCATGTGGAAAGCACCAGTAAGAGAGAGATTCACTATTAGAAGTGTACTTACCGAACCCATGAATCAATGATAAGCCGAGACAAAGGTTCAAACAAATAACTAGAAAGGATACTTACATATATGGACTGAAAGGCAAGTGAAACTCTATTTTATGGTTCCGTGGGGTGGTTTCTATATACCGTACATAGCTTTTATTTAGCCACAGTAGTTCCATGGGCTTGGTTTCTATATGGGCTTGGTTTCTATTCTGTACACTGTTGTTCCACGGGCCTGGTTTGGCCACTGTGGGAGCTTTTTTAAAGCTCTGTGGTGCCATTTTCTCACACACAAGCAACCACAAATAAACCTTTCACCAGGATATCAAATGTCAATTGCGTCAAGGCTGCCCTGTATGTCTCTATAATCCTGTTCGACCTGGTTATGTCATCACGTCAAGAATGTTTCTAAATAGGCTGCCTGTCAATTGACGCAGCTAGGTCTCTGGGATTTGCTTTGAACTAATCTATATCAATTATTATTGTGTATAATTATGACGCATGGAACAAGATCTGATAAACACTGGATGCAACCGTGGGAAGAACATTTAAGCCAGGGGTTATAATTTCTACAATGTCGTATGGAGTTGATCATCCTGTACTTGACCTTCATTGAAATGATTAAATAAGATTTCAAACGGAATTTATTCCCGACCTTCTGTATTATTGTCACGTATAACAATTGCGCATGAGGTCTGAACCAGAAAGGTTGGGGTACCTCTCATTTAAGACTTGTGCCCAAGTCAAATTAAATTATTCAAAAGAAACAATTGGGGTCAAAGAGCCATTAAGACATAAAACATTAAGGTCATTCCCATGAGCTCATAAATTTCATTGATACTTCTTGTGATGGGTTTAGGAGTGCAAACAGCTATTATATCAAGCCCGTGATCGATATTTCTAGTTGTAATCCGCGAAGAATTGTGGTGCGTCAAAGAAAATTGAGTGTCACAATTTTTTCCAGATACAATCAGATTCAAGCCGATTCCATTGATGTTAACAGTTAGGAAATCTAATGAGAATTTCCATGGATCTTTATTTCTGAAAAAGTTATCTATATTTCGGGATGGCCAATCACTTGTAAAGTTGTAAAATATATTCCCTTACGATGACCTTAAATACGGATATATTCCGTACACAGTTCTGAGTTTTTGGTACATACATATAGATAAGACTACAGTATGCTCTGATCACCAGACAAATGAAAATATTCCTATATAAAGACTTCTTGTGGGAAAAAAAACCATTTGGCAAATACCATTTTTGCGGCTTTAGTCTTACTTTTCTGTGACACATTTCTCAATTGCTGTACCTCTAGGTCCTTATTCCTTCAAGGGAGTTTCAATGATAATAACCATATCATAATACCTCTTTACTTTCCCCTCACAATATTGATAGATTGTCCTCCCCAATAATTGAAGGATATGCGTACATAGGCCTATACCAATATGCAGTGAGCAACGTTATAGTGACAATCCTCATCGCACGTGATAATTATTGGGGAGGGCCTTGTAAGGGCATTGGCATGGATATCATAATAGAAATACAAGAGTGACTGCTACTGCTAGCATTATCACACAAATATGCCCAAGTCAATTCCTTTCTGTGGCACACGTGCATGACAGTACGCGTGTGTTAAATAGAAAGGATTTGACGAGGGCATGTAAGGTAATGTTACTGGTGCCATCCCCCTACACGTTGTAGAACCTTATATTTTTATTCCAAGATTCGAGTAATAATAGAACTAATAGTCGAGAAGTGAGGTATTTTTACTTATTAAAATCAATAAGCTGTAGTAGCTATCTCAGGCAGCTTGGTTAGTGTGCGTTGCATAAGAAATATTATAGGCCTATAATATAGTTTAAAGAGCTACAGCAGTGTTCAATGAAAACACAATCTATTATTGAAACAAATTACATACCACCAGGTTATTTTTTCTAGAACCGCTTGGGAAAAAACGCCAGTGGTTTACTATAGGAGATATTTTTTTCAGATTTTGTCAATAATAATTGTGAGGTGCAAGGATGTGTGTTCAGTTCCAAACGTGACAATTGCTTATCGACTAGTGAGAATAACCTAGCTATTCAATGGACGTTACCTATATCTGGGGAAAACTCACACTTATGAGTCATATAGTCACCTCCTGCTGCTGAGGTTTGTGGGTAAAATGGAAGTTTCCTGAAGTTTCCTTAGGAGAAAAGGTAAAGTTTTACGCGTTACTGCGGAAAGACTCGGGAAAACACTCTCTACTGAACGAGGTACAAGCATTGTAACTATTTATAGGTTTAGAGTCGCTCACTTGATGACGCATCTACATTGATTTTCGAGCAGATTCGTGAGTAAGAAGACTTGGGTACGTAAGTCAATCGGGTGACGAAATGAAACACCCTTCACACAAGCTTGTCCATTGTGAATCTCTCCCTTTTCTACGTGACTACGCTGAAATGAATTTATCTCCCGACAGAACGATTTTACCTAAGCCCAACGTGATTAGTAGAGATGTGAATGCTTTTTACGTCGGTGTCTCTGGGGTGGGTATGGATGGAAGAAACGAAGGGAGACTAGCTGAGTGAGAAGTGGGATGGTGTTCACTGAAGCATGTATGGTGTAAGGCTGCAGTGGGTTCTCTAATTATGAAGACAGCTGTCTTCAAGGGGCGGAGGAGCGTTGGCAGAAGTACATTCCTTCCAGCCCCCATGTGCAATGAAGTAAAAAAAGACTCTGTTACTTCTATTGGGCGACTATTATTGCGAGAACAAAATACTTTGTGATAGGGAAAACGAGATGATGTACAGAGAGTGACTATAGACGGGGGAAAAGGGATTTAAACAAAATGAACCAAAAATCAGTTACAGTAAACATTTTATAATTTAGATTCATTTTTTGGTTTTTGCGTTTCTAAGAGACGGTGTCCACTAAAGAGATGGACTGCGCCAACGCACCATAAGACGATTGGATTCACCCAATATTGTCCACTGGAATGCTGACTGAGTGATAAAGTCTGCCTGACGCTTAGCGGCCATGCATGTCCACTAGCGGGATCCGTCAACTTGCGAGTCCGCCAGTCTGGCGTCTCTTTAGTGGTCACCGGGTCTAAGTAAACGAAGACTGATGTCAGTATAATTCAAGGAATTTGCGAGGGCTGATTTCAGTTATATGTAAAGGATGGTCCCGCTTATTGTCAGGAACTGTCAATTAAAACTTTTTAATTTATTTGAAATATTCAATTAAATCATTTTAATTCTTTTTTTTTCTTATTGAAAATTTGGAATAATGAACATGAGTAACTTTCTGTCAATAACCATTCATCATAATTAACCCACGAGCTGACATGCCTCACCTCTACATTTTAGCTTGGGAGATCAATATTTAGTGTTAACACTTATAAAGGAAAATCAGCTAGTGACAATTTTCACTAATATTAACTGACCTTGGTCAGTTTGCACACTGTTACCAGTGGTTCTGGCCTTCAGCATATAACTAAACATTGGAGTGTATAGTATAAGTCCACATACTGACTATGTGTGAGGGTGGGGGTGGGGGTGGGGGGGGGGGGCTGTGGGACTTGGCCAGATACCTGTCAATCATTGATTTTATCTTCTATATCACTTACTTTAAGCCCAAGCTGTGAAATGATTTCATCTGATTTCATCTCAAGATAGGTGACATACAAAATCAAATCCATGATTGACATAAATGGTGGTACATTCGGTTGAACTGATTTTCATCTATAAAAATATCAGTCCAACAATATATTTATTCTCGCCATATATGGTATTCATTTTTTATCAGAACAACCTTCTTTCCATGGATTTAAATATGATGGGTTGCACTTGGAATTCTAATAGGTGTCCCCATTCCTTGTTGCTTTCCGAAATGCCATTATTTCCCCTCAATTCTGACCGCTATAGTGGATAAAGTAATGTTGGGAATGTCCTAATTTCATACAGTCATGAGAGGAGACAGAATTCTTTTAAAAATAAATTTTTATTCAGATAGCTCTTACTTATAATGTGCTTTTCGTTGTGTCTTGAGAAGAATCGACTATGTACAATACACATATGTATCTGATGTTACGGGCTTTGTCAAACCAGTAAATACATGTACATTAATTACATCATGTTGCAATAAAGTAAAAGGACAGTCAGTATGGAATACATTAAGGCAACGTCCTATATTGAATGTCTAGGGGTTCGCCAGTGTCAACGTCAACATCGACCACCACAATGCCACCACGCAGTGGTAAAGGGCACCTCTGCTAGAGCTGGGAGCTTCCATCCTCAGTCTCAGCCAGTTCCAACAGATGGCGATGTCATCCAAGTGGAAAGACAACACTGCAAACACCATCTATTGAATGGCAGGTGGATGGTACTACCATCCGCAAGGTGACCAAGCCTCCGCCTTACTTAACAGTCTTGTGCCCTTAGTGGCACAAATCTTTCATTATTTAGCGCAGGTGTCTCGAATACTGGTATCTCGAATAGCACCTGTATTCGTGAGTTTGGGTAAATAAAACTCTAGAATTTGCCTCGTTTGTCTTTCTTTTGTGCTTAGTCTCATTCCATTTGAGTCTGCGGTTCACTACTAATATATATTTTATATATAAATGTCTATGATACTTTCTATGCTTGAGCCAATGGAAATCCACCTGTTTTCTCTCTCACCAATATGAATACCTGACCAGGTATGCATTTGAACTAAAAAACCCTATTAAAATATCATACAATATTGAAATTAAATGCACGGGATATTATTAACCTTCTACAATGTATTCATTTTGAACATTTTTCGTGAACTTCAAATTTCGTAGAAATCAATTAACGAAGGAACAGAAATAATACTGCTATCCAAGTCAAACGATGAACATCCTAGAATACGATCTCTACACCGAGAGTATTCATTTCATTGATAACTTGGTCAAAACGAAAACTGATACGTCATTTTATCCCAAACCCTGGCAAATGGTGGTGCAAATAATGCTTTATTCAGCCGTGTCATTAAAGTCGCGGTGGCGAATATCCGGAACTTTGACATTCTCATTTGTTCCGGTGATAACTCAGATACTCCAACGAACGATTTGTAATGTTCTCTTGATGATGACCCATTAGAAACTGTGTAATCATCTCGAGTTATTGCCTGATGTTTATTGCAAAAATCGAAAGGAAAATGAATGAACAACCCACATCAAGAGGAGGAAACACGCGGAAAAGTTATTTCTTATGCGTGGAAGATGTGCAGATAAAAAAAGCCCAGTGAATTAAATTTATTTCTGTTCCACTGTTCGTCTTGTTTCAAAGATTGCTTCACTTTCTTATCCTTCTCATCTATTTATTCCCCAAAGACTCAAATATGTAATACAATAACAAGGCTCTTTATTCAGTTTTGAAAAACAGTTTTTTCGTGCCCAGGATGTAATTCGATCTGTGTGATTTGATTTTCATGTTTGTGTGATGTTGTGCATATGGCACGTTTTATCTCTGAAATGAATAATCAGTCTTTTAGCGAAGGTAACGAAAAAAATGTTTGATTCATATGGCACAGTGATTTTGTTGTCGGGTCTGTCTTCCACATGCGCTCGGTTGCATTGACAAGATGAAGCCTGTGGCAGGCAAATAACTATCTCACCACACTTCCTCTCGAGAAGGTGGGTGAATATTCCATTTATGCATGTTATTTAGTGAGTAAAGATCGCAAACCATACAATATTTATTCTCAGTGATTCGAGCCTGGCAATTGGAGCATAGAAGCTTATAGACCTTGAAGGAACCATGCATACGAGAGAGAAATTGTCTTTACTATCCTTTTACCCTTCTTTTGTATTTTACTGCACGTTTTATAGTGTTAAATAATCATTTCATCAAGATAAGCAGTTTACTCTAAAACAATATCCAAAAATCCGATATCCGAAAAAGATATCCATGGCATTATCTCACGGATAAAGACAATAGGCCTACATAAAGAAAAGATGCTATGATAACAAGTCGTGTAACCCAACTTTTGAAACATTTTCAAGGCCAGCAGATCAGTTTTAAACTAAATAATGGAGAAGGGATTGAATAGTATCTGGCGACCTGAATGTGGCAGTTGGAAGATTTGTAGCACTGGACGCAATCATGCAATGACTTGATATTGTTATTCATTAATCTGTTCTCGAGATCGAAGAGAACAGGAACTCCACTTGGCACTTTCCCCGCTTTGTCATGCTTTGAGATGCAGCATGCAATGCCTAAGGTTTGTTGGTCTTAGCTTAGTTATAATAGCTGAAAGTTCTAATTGTGTAGTTCAAATAAAGAAGTAGGGGCCCTATAGGGACACTGAAATCCTGATGTGTTCAGTTTCAAGGTTTATAATGGCATTTTGATAGATTGTCACGAGTATAATATTTTATATTGATAATACACGAGATATTTTCTCTTGCAAGGTGATCTATATTATAGATAGAACATATACAAGATTATAGATCCGTATCGGTCTTCATTATTCTATTACCAAGGCACGAGTAAAGAATTAAGGCATAGCTTGGCTGTAAAATTTGATTTTTATGATATTTGATAAAATTTATGCAATAAGATTGTTGAGTGAAAGATTTGATAAATGAATGTAAAAGATTTGATTTGATATAAAATAATTAATGGTGAATATAAATTTGATTTGAGTTGAGATTAAAATTGATTGGATTATGATGAATAAATTATGAATTATGATGAAAGAGGGATGTGGAGGGTGGGAATAAATTTGTGATGTGCACCGTATGAGGTGAGAGCAGAGAATGAGGGAGAGAGAAGGACAGGTGGGTGGAAGTAAGGTATACTGTTTTGTATATCAATTACTCCCCCTGGTACTATTTATGCACCGTGATGCAACAATTATCTATATAGCATTATTTTAAATCAAATTGTAAAGTTTACATAATTATATGAACCCTAATGAAGACATCACGGTCATCACGGAAAAGACAAAACATCTATAATGTTATGTTCGGCAATTGAATTCATCGGACTGACAAGCAGCACCTAGTCAGAAGTACAAAAGAATCAAGACACTCAACAGAGACAGTTTGTTGATGCTCTGCTCTGACAATAAAATATTCAATTTGTATTTCACTTATTTGGAGTGAAGACGCATTCAAAAGCTAATGAGATTTGTGACGAAATCTTTGGGAATTTTGTGAATTATAACTTGAGAAAGTGATAAAGCAGTGTTTTATTCGCCGAAGAACTAATTCCCTTCAGGCAATCTGCTTTATAGAAATGGAGGACATCAGTCTCCTGGGTCTATTTATATTGATCGTTTATCTTAAGCCTTCCTGAAATGATCAATGGTTCATTTCAACAAACAAATAAACCCTTCGAGACCGATCAACCCATTGGGGGCAGCGGGGATTATTTTAATAGTGCAATTGCCTTTTTTCTAAACATCGTCCGAAAAAGATGTCACACTCACAGTGATTTTATTTTACTGTCTTGTTCTGAAGCATGATATCCACTACCACTTCACGTCAAAACTGACAAAGGCGAAAAATGGGGTTTGCATTCGAAAGCTAATTTACTAAAGCTTATTTTTATTGACGATTTCTTTTAGAAACAAAAAAAAATAGAGGAAATGGGTTCCTGATTACGCCCATACGTACGCTAATGATGGGGCACGACGGAGGGAACTCGATCACCCCTTTAATTCTAATGGAAACCCCTCTAGCTTCACCTCACCTCACCTGCAAATAGTCATGCATTAATTGACGACAAACAACAGTGACAGATATTAGTGTTACAACCATATCATCATTTTCCCAGCTTTAGGAAAATATGTCGCTACAGGGTGGTGGGCACTGTTATTTTATGTTATAAAACTCCCCAAAATATATTAAATAACACGAGTGTGTATGAAATAGGTGTGTGTCTACTTTGCGGAAGGCAAGGTGATGAAACGTCAGCATGGCTGACACACGTATTTATTTAACTGTTAAATTGGTTGGCCTGAAATGTAATATAAAAAAAGAAGTATAATCTTTTACAATGGAACATTATAAAAGGATGAAATTTAAACATAATTCTGTAGGAAACAGGCAATTTTTGTAATTTATTTTGTTGAGCATTGATGACCAGCTTTCTCAAAGTAAAGTTTTACTGAGAATAATACATTTTCCTATAACTATTGAATAAAAACTCTTGAACTAAAATCAGCATATATATGGATGCTGAAAACATAATTTCTCTGGTCAGAACCTATAACCTGAATCTTTTACTGTTAATTAAAAAAAGAACCGATGAGGCCGACAGACACATTAATTTTATTAGCGTATTTTTTCTGCACCATCGGACGCAGATTTTCCCACTTGCGTGCCTTGGTATTATCATTCAAGACCAAGAGTGGCAAATGGTGTTAGGTGGCCCCTAAAATGGTCGTTCAACACAGATGGTGTTGGCTGGACCCCACCCTAGCCACGGTGTGTTTTCCCGGAGCAAACAGCGCCTATAACACTCAACAGAAACCCTAGAAATACCAGGGTAAATGTTGCCCGCTTATTACAAATCTCAAGCTTCATGTCATCGGGTGAGGCCCCGCAGATCATCCTGCCTTTTCTGGGCCAAGCCACATTTAAATTGCAATTCTAAGCTCTGCATTTGGCAGGCTGAACTAAGCCCACCCATGGTGAAACCAGGTTGGTAAAATGACACCCCATGCGAGGCAGGAAGTTGCCAGTTAAACTCGTGGCAGACTAGTTTATTATGTCTCTGATTCTCATATTATGTTTTGGCCAGATGTTTACTGGTTGTCCACTCAGCCAAATGGCGCTTTTACAGTCTTCCACCGATCTTAGGTCTGGTGGGAATCGGCCAGAAACGAAGTGCACACGAATTATCACTCGAGCCTTCTCCAAGCCTCCATATGGAGTGGTTGAAGAGCGAGCATGAAGGGTGCCAGATAGTCCCTTGTCATGTACTGTGTTGGTTATCTCCAAGAAGGCAGAATATCTTTATGGGTCTTAGCCTCCAATCAGATGTAAGGAAGTCATATGTCTTGATTAGCCACTGTGTCAGTGGTTATATTGGAAATACCACAGTGTTATTACACTATTTGCTGTGCTGCTGAGGCGGCACATATTGAACAGCTGAGATATGATGTTTGCTAGGAAGCTGTCAGAACTGTATTGACCAATACCATAAGCTGTACATCTCACCAGAATCGCCCAAATCAGCTTGTACTCCGCGCATATGCAGTCGAGATTAGGGAAAAACCCTACGAATCGTGAAATATTCCAGATACATTTTCATCCATTACAATATTATTATTGATTCGTTGGTTTCGCTACGATTACAACATGGAAAAGTATATGAATTTAGAAAGATTGCACACTTATATTAGTTGCAATTCACGTGATATCTAAAAGTAAAGCCGTCTGGATTTAATGGTTTTGATAATAGATATTTCTGATGAATGGATTTCCAGATAGAAAGAAAATGGGTGAAAATAATGCAACCTTTTTCTAAGATATATATGCAGAAACAAGTCCTGTTGTAAAAACATTATAAAAGGCAGTGTATATTGTCTACTGTTGATGACACTGCGTCGTCAGGAACAGCAATTAGTTCCAGGTTGTTCCACAACAGTCATATCCCTAAGGGTGGCATTTTGGTCGCAATAATGAAACGAAGAATAGTATACACTGCAACATACATACGAACAAAAGCTTAATCAGAGTAACTGAATTTATTCTCTTAACAGGTTCATGTAATGTCGCGTTGCAGTTCAATTGTTCCGTTGCAGTTAAATTCTGTGGATTGTTGTGTTAAACATATAAGTCTACAGACAAACAAGTCGAGAGTTGGTTCTTCCACCCAAATGGGCTAAAACTGTCCCTTATTACTCTCAAGAGGAGAGGAACATGTCAAAATCATGGACATAGAAATCATCAGAAAAACAGACATAAGAAAATTGTTTCGCCTACTCTCGACGAGAGCTATAGCAGGTCAATGAACTTCTGTTTAGGCGTTGTGTAGGCGTTGCTAGGTGATTACATTCAGGTGGCTGGCTAGCTTATTCAATCTACATTAGCCTTATAAGGGCTTTACAATAAAAATAGGGACAATTAATAACTACTGTTTTTAATGTAAAGCCCTTATAAGGCTATAGGCGATTATGTGCCCACAGTATTGTATGCCGAAAACTTGCTTATTTTGCTGAAATGATTGCTTATGGTGATTGTTTATGTAGAAGTAATGAAATCCTAGTAGTAACAAATTGTTATATCAAATCGGGTTAAAATGTAGATATGAAAAGGTTAGAACTTGTCTGTAATAACTCATAATAATTATAATGTAGATTGTAGGAAAACCTTAATATATTGTTGTAAGAGGTTTAAGAATTGATACACTGTGTAAATAGAGGCGACGCAAGAACACATCCACGTGATGGACAGGCGTTTTTTGATAATTATATTTAAAATGTACGGCCTAATTTGTAATAAAAAAACAACCATTTCAAAAGCGAAAGATTTACTGTTAGTACTAGACCTATAGATATAATTCAATTTCTCCTACTTCGTATACTGTTTTAATCAGTTAAACCAGTTGCCACATGGAACACAATAACACACTGCCCACTATATCTAGACTCTTTAATGTCAATACCATTGGCTGAGGTTAAAGAGGGGGCTTTTTGTTTACTACTTATTCATAGTTCCACTTCTACCGCCATGACGTCATAGTTCTCGTAAGTACTAGTAATTTGCTATACTTATAGCAAATGGCCCGATGGAGGGTTCAAACTGATCGAGACCCATCAGAAAACGGGACGAACCCCGAAGGGGTGAGTTCCCGTTTTCTGATGGGTCGAGAACAGAGGGCCAAACAGAGGGCCATTTGCTATTTATTACACACTCTATTTGGATGTTAAAAAGTAAATTTAACTTGTTAAGCCTATAGTTTAGCTCGAGGAGGCTTCATTCACCGCAATTTGTAGGCCTAAGTTACGCGGTCGGGACGACGTCATCTGGCCTACGCTGCACCAATCAAATTGCGTCTTTGGCCGAACGGCACACGTGAGCGGTTCGTATCAACCAAACTGCACCCCCAAACTGCACCTTTCTAACTGCTCATGTGTGTAATAATAGGATTAATTGCACTAGTAACTTGCTATAATTATAATAGGATTAATTGCAACGTTCATATTGAGCGCAGCTGCACGCAGTGTAAAAGTGGCATCACCCTTATACAGTCGGGAGAAACCTCATGATTTAACAATCTTGGGTAAGTTCTCGTAAATTAAAGTATAGTGTCATTGAAACGTATCCTTATTGATAGAAGGCTCATGATGTACTTGAAGCACTATGTTATATCATTAACTGTTAAAACAACTACTTTGTAGTTTCGAAATATTTGAACCCTCCACGAAGAACTATTTAAAGTCATTTATTCTCTGGGTAAATCAGGGTAGGACGGAACGAAACTACTTTGTGCATAATTACCTGAATAAAATTATTGTCAGAAAAAAAACCCTCCATTCCTAATATTTATTTCACCAGCACCTGTCTTCATTGTGTTGGATGTCAGCTTCTTCTTCTTCTTCTTCTTCTTCTTAATAACGGCCACAATAAGTAAGTGTTGAATCCTGTATATATATCTTAGATTCAGTTGAACACTCTGCACCTTAATTGTATAAGTAGTTAAGGAAGGGGCGAACGTCTGGGTACCTGCGATGTAGGTGTTGTTAAATAGGTCAGTGACCTGATGAGGTCACTGACGTCACTAATTGGTGACCTTAACCTTACCCTTATGAGGTCAGGACACCCCCTTATAAGGTCAACCTTGTTTATAGTATTATATAGGTCAACCTTGTTTATATTGTTATATATATATATATATATATATAGCCCAGGGTTGTTTATATTGAAAGACAGGTGGCTTAGTGCATATTATTAACCCTAGGATATGGGTCACCATAGTGAGGGTATAGACCCTTGTTTATAGTATTATATAGGACAACCTTGTTTATATTGTTATATATATATAGCCCAGGGTTGTTTATATTGATAGACAGGTGGCTTAGTGCATATTATTAACCCTAGGATATGGGTTACCGTAGTGAGGGTATAGACCCAAGGTTATGTATGTAAAACCCTTTATCTTAGAAGACAAGTTCAGACTTGTCATACCCCTGAGATAATTATTGGTATAGACACTGTAACCCTAGGGGTGAGATATGGGTCACCATAGTGAGGGTATAGACCCGAGGTTATGTATGTAAAACCCTTTATCTTAGAAGACAAGTTCAGACTTGTTATCCTGAACACAACACCACATTCGTATACTACACTTTGAGTGTATGGGAACCCTGGCTTATAGGTCACATTGGTATACTGCTTATGACCGCGCGCGCTAAGGATAAACATACACCCTCCCTTTATACTCCCACCCCTTAACACATAGTATATAATGCTGTTCACTTCGACGTTTGATATGTCACAAAGGAAAACACGCGCGTCTGAACCTAATAAGGAAACCCCACCAACCACAAAGAAACAAACAACGCATGGATTTACGAAGTTGAAAATATATATTTGGAATCGCTGTGCGGCATTATAACAGTAAGTTTACCAATCACAGTAACTTATTCACAAACTGTATTTATCACAAGTGGTAATTAATGCCGCCTATAGGTGAAATTAGTTTAATACTGGTATGTACTGATGTAGTACACATACCTTACACCATTTATCATATTAGTGTAATACAATCACGTACACAAGCTATAGATGTAAAATTGCAAAATTAAAACATGTACATCACATATATCCACCTGAGTTATAATAAAATGCTGCATCGAACACTGGTTTACATGACACAATAAAATTTGGAGTAGAATTGATGAGTTATAATAAAATGTTGCATTGAACACTGGTTTACATGGCACAATACAATTTGGAGTAGAATTGGGTTTATTATTATAAAAATAATTAACACCCCTTTAACTAAAAGAAGATGTTGAACACATGCTTTGGAATACTTTAAATTTTTTATAATGCTAAATTTTGGGGTTTAAACTTCCTCCAAAATTAAATACAAAATTACATCACACATATCCACCTGAGTTATAATAAAATGCTGCATGGAACACTGGTTTACACGACACAGTCCATATCACGTTTGGTTATAATAAAAGTACAAAATGCTGCATTTAAGCACCAAAACACAACCAACAAACTTTTACCCGTTAAAACATTATCGTAATAACAAGCACCAAAACGTTCATAATACGCATCCAATATGTTTATATTTTAACACAAAAACACACACCTTTAATCACAAAAAAACAGATTAAAGTTACGTTATGCAAATCTATGCCACCCATTAAAAACCCATTATAAAAAATGACACATTTTGTGCGAATCACCAAAATGTGTAAAATACAAACCAAAACGGTACACCTTTAACAACCAAAACATGCACCCAACAACCCAAAATTTAGACTTTTATAATTTGGAATTGAATATGTAATCCTGCTGAAAAAACATTATCGTAATAGCAAGCACCAAAACGTTTATAATACGCATCCAATATGTTTATATTTTAACACAAAAACACACACCTTTAATTACAAAAAACAGATTAAAGTTACGTTATGCAAATCTATGCCACCCATTAAAAACCCATTATAAAAAATCACACATTTTGTGCGAATCACCAAAATGTGTAAAATACAAACCAAAACGGTACACCTTTAACAACCAAAACATGCACCCAACAACCCAAAATTTAGACTTTTATAATTTGGAATTGAATATGTAATCCTGCTGAATCTATTCTAGCACCAAAATGTGTAAAATACAAACCAAAACGATACACCTTTAACAACCAAAACATGCCCCCAGCAACCCAAAATTTAGACTTTTATAATTTGGAATCGAATATGTAATCCTGCTGAATCTATTGTAGCGATGGTGAAATGTGGTGTAATGTGGATATGACGGCGAAATCTGAAAAATATAAACAAGTCAATCTATTTATTTATTTATATTTTAGGTCATGAATACGAATGAAGAAAAGAAGAAAAGCATCTGCCGGAGTTGTGCGCAATATTTTGATTCGAGGGAAGCTGTTCAAACCCACCAGAAATCATGTGAAAAGTACTTAGCTAATAAAACCTGCAAATACTGTAAAGCTGTCTATACAAGACCTAATAATTTGCGAAATCATGAGAGCAAGTGCACAAATTTAATTTGTCCCCACTGTAAAGAAAAATTTGATACAAAAGATATGCGCGACAACCATATCCAATCATGTTTACTTAACAAAAAGAACACCGGACACAAACAAGATCATAATCGGTCTGATTTGCCGCTAGTAAATGAATCATCTGCTGGCGCACAGGCTGCCTCCAACTTATCTGAAAATACTAAAAAGCGCACACAATCCCCTAATCCACTCAGTTGTCACGATTGTGATCAACAATTCTATAGCTGGAATGCGTTATATTTTCACAGGCGAGAAAACCACTCGACCTTAGGTGTTGGAGGGAATAATGAAACACTCCACCAGAGACCATTTCCCCCTGAATCGGCTCCTTGGATGGGTGAGGATGGCAATATTGCTCACCCTGAGCTAATGCGAGTTTATGAAGAAAATATACGTCTTATTCTTGGGGGTCATATTCCAGGGAGGGTTAGAGGTGTATATAACTTTCCTTTAAATGATATCAACGACTCAAATCAAATAGGCACGTTTTTAACAGAAGTTTATGAGCAGGAAAACAACATGTTTCGATTTAATGCATCCCTGGGGTTTATACTCAGACATAGAGAAACACAGGAGTTGCGCTACTTTACCCCATTTTTGAACAACACAGTGTATGATTTTCCACAAACTCTGTCAAACTCAAACAATCTTATGAAAATAGTCGCCGACCTTAATTCAAAGGACTACTATACGCAAGCTAAAATGCAAAGGCCGAACACAAAGTGGGAAGTTGTATATATTTCAAATATCAGCTTTTTTGTGTACAGATCTAACTTTTTGATAGGATCACCAAGAGAAATTGTGTTTCCTGCACACCTTTACAACAAATCTTCATTGCGTTTGCTGCACAAAAACTCCAACCATAAGTTATATGCAGATAATTTGTGCATATTTCGCTGTTTGGCTTCACATAAGTCAAATCACAGTGACAATATAAGCAAACGGACAGTACATAATTTATATAACACGTTTAATGAATTTAACAACAACACACTTCCAGAAAACCCTTATGAATTTGAAGGTGTGACGCTAGATCAAATTCCGATGTTTCAGGAGTGTTTTGACATAGGTGTTTATGTACTTTCCCTACAGGAGGATGATTCCTGTTTTACATTACACAAACCCATTGAAGAACACGAATCCTATATGCATGTTAACCTGTATAAAACCCATTTTAGTATTATTACAAATATTGAGGCGTTTGCAAGCAAATTTTCATGCTTTTTGTGCCAAAAAACGTTTACGCGAAGGGATAAAATGAATGTACACACCGCTAAATGTTATAATAAAACAAAACTCGTTTTTCCAGGTGATGTATATTCACCACCATTAAACATATTTCAGGAGTTGGAAGATGCTGGAGTGCATGTTCCAGAAAGATTGCGCACATTCGAATCATTTGCAGTTTATGATTTTGAAGCAATTTTGCAAAATATTGAAAACTCCAATGCAGACACTGCAAACCTTAATTGGAAAAGCGAACATATGCCTATTTCTGTCAGCATTTGTTCTAATGTGGATGGGTATGAAGAACCTAAATGTTTTGTTAATGAAAACGGAGATCAACTTTTGGCTGGTATGGTCTCATACCTTTCAGAACTTTCCAGTAGATCATATGACATAGCTCGAGAGAAGTGGAAGGATTCTTTTGCATTACTTGAGACGAAAATACACGCTATTAATGAGATTATTGCTCACGACGCTGACATTGCGAATGAGCAAGTTGATAAAAATAGAAAAACTCACGAAGAAAAAATGCTTAAGTACTTATCAACCCTCAACTCAAAATTTGATATGTACTGTTCGCGTCTACCCGTATTGGGGTTTAACTCTTCAAGATACGATCTAAATTTGGTGAAGAAACACTTGCTTACTAAGCTTGGCTTATGCCAAAATTCTCGGAAAAAAAGAAAGAACGATTCTAGAACAGTGCAGACGAGAAAACGTTTGAAACGAAACGATGAACAATGCGAATTTTTATATGAAGTTTCAGAAGATAAAGATTGTTTGAGTGAAGACGAATTAGACCACAGCGAAAATGAAGAGTTTTGTGAAGAAGATGAAGTAAACAATGTTATAGGAGGGGGACATGACGACCCTTTTGATTCATCGAACAAGGAACACACGTCTCACTCTTCATATGTTATTAAAAAAGGAAATTCATACACTAGCATTTGTACAAAACAGTTTAGATTTTTGGATCTTATGAATTTCCTTGCTCCATGCACGTCCTACTCTAACTTTCTAAAAGGGTATGGGATACAGGAGGAAAAAGGTTACTTTCCGTACGAGTATTTAGACTCAGCGCATAAACTAAATGATGAACAACTTCCTTCATACAATTCTTTCTATTCCTCCTTAAAGAAAGTAAATGTGTTAAATGAAGAGTATGAACAGTGGGAGAAGACAGGGAAAAAGTCACAAAAACCCCAAACAGGTGAACAAAAATATTTTGGTTTGATAAATTTGTGGGAGGAAAAAGGAATGAAATCCCTTCGCGACTACTTAGCTCATTATAATAATTTGGATGTGGGACCTTTTGTTCAGGGGGTGAAAAAACTTCAATCTTTCTATTTTGAAAAGGATATTGACGTATTTAAAACTGCTATTAGCGTACCCGGAATAGCTAGACAGCTTATGTTTTCAGCGTCTACAAAAGAGAATATTTTCTTTGCAAACTTTCCTTATAAAGATGCTGATTTATACCACTCCATCAGCAAAAACATTGTTGGAGGCCCCTCGATAGTATTTTGCCGTCACCACAAAAAAGATCACACTTTCATCAGAGGAAATAAAGAGAAAGTGTGTAAATCGATAGAGGGGGTTGATGCAAATTCATTATACTTATACGCTCTTGCAGAAGACTTGCCCTGTTTTAACTACATTAGACGAGAAAAAACAAACAATTTTTACCCATCCCCAAACTGGAAAAACTTGAGCATGTATTACTGGTTGGAGTGGACAGCTTTTACTTCAAAATGCGACATCCTGCACAAGTTGAACAGAGGACGAGAGGTTTTTGTAGGGCCATACAAATTGGACGGTTTCGATCCAAAATCAAGAACTGCATTCGAAGTAAGGAATTTATTTCACTTTAGTCGACAAAATATATATTAGCGTAAATATACTACTACTCTTATCAAATTATGTTACTGCACACACACCCACTCACACTATCTCATTTTGACATATTCTACCCATTGTTCTTTTGCAGTTTCATGGTTGCTGGTGGCATTACCACTCCACTTGCATGCCTCCAACATCTGACCCTGCTCTACTAAAGCGGCAAAAAGACACTAAGGAGAAAGAACAATTTATTCGCTCTCTTGGATTGAATTATGAATGCATATACGAGTGTGAGTTTAACTTGCTTTGCAAAACAAACGACGAGCTTATGTCGTTTATTGATAAGTCACAACCCAAATTCTACCGAGAGAACAAAAGCAGTGTGACTCAAGAACAAATATTATCTGCAGTATCTGCAGGAAATCTATATGGAATTTTAGAGGTGGACATTAAAGTACCAACAACATGGTCTAAGGACCATCATAAAAACTCAAGTCCATACGAATACTTCTCCGAATTTTCACCAATTTTCTGCACAACAGATGTACCGTTTTCTTGTATAGGAAAACACATGCAGCGCTATGTTTTTTCATCTAACATTTCAAACCAACAACCTGAAACAAGACGACTTCTGGTTGGAGGGATGGAAGCTACAGAAATATTTTTATCTTCAGATCTTTTGAAATGGTATTTAAACCACGGACTTGTTGTTACAGACGTACATCAAGTCGTAGAGTTTACACCTCGAAAATGTTTTAAATCGTTTAAGGATGAAGTGTGCAAAGCTAGAAGACAAGGTGATTTAAACCCAGATTCGTCTGTTCTTGCAGACACGTCCAAACTTATTGGTAACAGCGGTTTTGGATCGCTAATTATGGATCGTTCTAAGCATGAAAACGTAGTATATGCAGCTGATGAATACACAGCTCGATTCCACGTCAACAACCCCCAGTTCAAATCACTTGATGAGATAACACCACACTCATTTGAAATTCATATGGCCAAAAAACGAATCAAACTCGACCTGCCTATCCACTTAGCCTTTTGCCTACTACAAACAGCCAAGCTGAGAATGCTATCCTTCTACTATGATTTCCTTGTACCTTTTGTTGATAAATCAGATTATGAACTCTGTCAGATGGATACAGACAGTATTTATGTAGCGCTATCAAAGAACAGTCTTGAAGAGTGTGTAAAAGAAGACATGAAAGAACAGTATAATAATAGAGTGTATAACAGCTGTCAGCAGGAATATGCTTCTGACGAGAATACATGGTTTCCCAGAAAATGCTGTGAAACTGATTCTAACTTCGATAAAAGGACGGTAGGATTATTTAAAAAGGAAGCAAGCGGGAATGAAATGATATCTTTATGTTCAAAGTCATATTTTCTTGCAGGGGAAGAGGGGAACAAGATGAGCGCCAAAGGTGTTAATAAGGCGAGAGTTAACGATCCTTTCACATTGTTCCTGTCAACACTTGAAACACAAAAAAGCAACTCAGTTGTGAATAAAGGGTTTAGACATCGTTTAAACACTGTGTGTACATACGAGCAGAAAAAGGTTGGGTTTACTTATTTCTATTGTAAGAGAGAGGTGATGGAAGACGGAGTGAACACCCAACCTTTAAAATTAGTCTTATGTCCATACTCTCGAAACATATTTATCACACCCGGTCAGGACTGCAGTCTTCTGTTAAATGACAGGAGTGACTTACAAATGCACGGGCTCACATTTACTTCAATTGAACATTTATTTCAGTATGAAAAGGCTGTATTCCACAACAAAAGCAAAATCCAATACCACCTTTCAAATTCGATGGTGAGTAACTACTCCCTCGACAAAAAAGTAGATATTTGTGATATTTCTTTTGATTGGGTGCAAAAGCGCAATTCTGTAATGAAATCAATTCTTATGTTGAAATGTAACACATACAAAACACGATTCCGCTCCATTGCATTATCGCTACAGGATAAAAAAATTATTGTAAGCGGTGTCAATCATAATAGATACTGGACTTGTGGAATGAACTACCGCATAGCAAGAGCTGTGGATGAAAAGTATCACCCTGGAATGAATATGCTAGGGCTGCTTTGGAGGGAAGTGTTAGCAGAATTTATTTAGGTTTAATAAAAATGAGACATCGTTGATATTATGCATATGTTGAATAGACGAATGTAAAATAAAACTCGTATATGAACAACTTTTTTCTTATTCTGTGTCATTTCCACATACGAAGTTGGAGGGGAAGCAAGCTTTTAGTACAAAATGGAAATTGACATGCCTCCCACGTTCATCTGCCCAACAAGCATTGCTTTAGTAGGGGTGTCTGGTTCGGGTAAGACTACGCTAGTCTTTGAGATTTTGGATAATATGGATAAGTTATTATCTGAAAAAACAGAGAAAGTGATGTATTGTTATGGTGCATGGCAGAAAAAGTTTGAAGAGAGGGAGGGGGGAATCATATCTTTTCATGAAGGTCTACCAACAGAAGAGACTGTGCGCGACTTTTCATCCAAGGAATATCACACACTTGTTGTGATTGATGATTTAATGTCAGAGTTGGTTAAGGATGAAGAAGCAGAAAAATTGTTTACAAGGACGTCTCACCACTATAATGTTACAGTCATATACATGTTACAAAACGTGTTTGAACAAGGAAAGAAATCTCGCTCCATAAGCTTAAACACCCACTATTTTATACTGACTAAAAACACAAGAGACGTTAACCAAATAGCAACACTAGCGCGCCAAACAGGTCTAGGGAAAAGAATGATTGAGGCCTACAAAGACGCCGTCCTTTCTCGCAATTATGGTTATCTTTTATTAGACGTCTCCCCTCACCACAAGATAACATCACCAGACACAAGTTTGAAAACAAACATATTTGGAGATGAGACCGTGGTGTACGTGCCGCTTCGAAACACTTGAATGAAGGAGGTCTGGCTATTAATCCGCACTGACTGCTAGTGTCATACTCAACTATGGAAGGTGTGTGTGTGTGTGGTCAACGTGTGCAGTCGACCGATTCAAAACATACTTTATCTTCATAAATACCGTTTCACACCATCACTACTCATTTACAAGTGAGATGTCGGCTAGTACACAACTATGTCTTCTCATTTAAAAGCGGAAAAACACTTTATCCACCTATTGTTAGAATCTCCCAGTCGACTTCAAGCAAAAGCTTTGCTATTTACTGCTACTCCAGCACAGGTTCGAGTGTTGTGTGAAATAGGGTTGAACATTAAACATATGACACCTCCTCCCAACTCTCAGACAAAGCTAAAAAGACATCAAGGATTGTTGGAAAAACTATCGAAGCAACGCCAGTGTAAGAAGAAGCAGTTGTGCCTTATTCAAAATAACTATTCTCCGCTCCTTTCGATATTAAGGATTTTCAAGGAAGAGATACAGAAAAAATTATGAAGTCAACTCGTAAAATGATATTAATCCCTATCGTAAAATACACCGAGCTTTTGGAAAAGTGCAAGAACATAGACAAAATCAAACAAAGCGAAAATCAATTCGACGTTGGAAAAAGAGAAGGTTCGGTCGATTCAAATGAAAAAGCAGAGTCTGCTAATACAAAACCAACGTCTCAAACTGAATCAAAGTTTATAGCTCCTCCACCAGGAAAGTCAGACAATAACCCAATTTCAATCACTTCCCCTGCTGGAGAGGAAGAAAAAAAAGACCAAAAACAAAACACGCCGTTCATCTACACACCTCAAAAGAGCAGGAGGGTAACATCGCGTCGCAAGCCTTTACCTAAAATTAAAAAACAACAACCAACAATTAAAAAGAAACGGATTGTGAAAAACGAAGTTGAAAACTCTTGGAAGACGTTACGCTAATGCAATAATGACTAAACATAATGCTACACCAAAATCAAAAGAAAAAAAGAAAAAAAATGTCAAAAGTGAGCAGAAATCATCTATTTCCTCATCAATAGCTCCTGAAAAAGCTGAACACTTGCATCAAATCTTTTACACAGGACCATCACAAGCGTTTTTAGGGAGTGTTAATGATGTGTATAAGGAAACAAATCGCAATAACCCAAATTTAAACATCTCCAAAAAAGAAATAAAAAAATGGCTCCTCACCCAAGACGCTTACACTTTATTTTCACCTAGAATATTAAATTTTGATAGGCCTCGCGTTGTCGTGTCTGAAAAGAATTACCAATATGATGGGGACTGCATCAATCTATCGTTTTACAACAATAGTAACGACAAATATTCGTTCATTCTTCTCCTCACTGATGTGTTTACCCATTTCATATGGACAAGACCTTTGCGCGCTGTGACAGGGGTTGAAACGTCTGAAGCTTTGAAATCCATATTTAAGATACAATCGCCGAAGGTATTTCGCACAGATAAAGGGACTGAGTTTATCAACTCTAATTCAAAAGCGATTTATTCATTATTTAAAGTCCATCATTTTTCATCCAATAATGATAAAAAAGCAAACTATGCCGAAAGAGCTATAAAGACAATACGAATGCGCTTACAGAGATACATGAAATTTAAAAACACATTTAGATGGATTGATATATTAGACGAAGTGACATTGTCTGTAAACACGAGTGTGAACAGATCTATTGGAATGACTCCGACAGAAGCGCTTTCCGCTGACAGAGCACTTCTTTGGAAGAGACAGTACTTGGAAAATGAAAGACCGTACCTTTGGTCAAAGTCGGTCTATAAGTATGATGTGAATGATAAGGTGCGACTTAGCTACAACCGCTCAGCCTTTCACAGATCATACGATGAAAACTACACTCGACAGCTGTATATAATTACAGATAGGCAAGTGTATCAACACACCCCTGTCTACTCCATTAAAAACTGGGTCAATGAACCGGTGGAAGGAGTCTTTTATGAGGAGGAATTGCAGCTTGTTATTGTTGATGAGAATACGGAATATGAAATAGAAAAAGTCGTTGCTCGTAGGGTGAATGAAGATGGGGAGAGAGAGGTAAAAGTGAAATGGGTTGGGTGGCCTGATAAATTTTGTTCATGGCTGCTAGCCAGCGAGGTAAGGGATTTAAGACCTGATGGGGTTGCAGAACAAGATGGGGGAGGGGAGCATGATGTTCAGCAGAGGAGGGGAGGAAGGCGAGGGAGAGCGAGGGGGAGGGGGGTTAGAGGGCGTAGAGGGAGGCGAGGGCAGCAAAACGGAGATAATGAAAATAGGGAAGGAGGAGTTGGGGGGCAGAGAGAGGTGGGGAGGGGGGTTGGAGAACGTAGGCGAAGACAAGCACGCGAAAATATTCAAGAAGAAGACGTGCGAGGCGAAAGGAGAATATTGCCTAGAAGAGCTGTTCGAGATAGAGTTGAAAGAGAACGTGGGAATAATGATGGAAGGCGACGTAGGGGAAGAAGAGCAGCGTAGGGTGGGAAAGTGTATTTATACAAACTCACAACTTTAATCGTCGCACTTGGAAGTAGTCAAACAGGCGGTAATCATGTACATTTTTGCTTGCTCAACAGACAACGCAGACGCATACCCATCAAACTGTGCATTGGACTTTACATTCTCATTAGAAAAGTCGATACTGCTTAGCGGTGCATGGGAATGTTGTCTAATCGATTTTACTATTATAGATAAACAGGGGTATATATCGGTGTTGAACGAAAAACAGAACAGAGAAGTCGAAGTTGTGAGTAGGGAAGTAGAAAAAGCGCTCGAGCTGACAGATGATATAGGGCAATACAGCGAAACTGAAAAACTATTAAAGCGCTTAGTTGAATTGAAGGAAGAAGAAACAAAACCTTATACCATAAATCAAAAAATAAAGAACAGAAAATTGATTAAGAAAGTGGGGATGGAAGTGCATTGCAGCATTGTAAGACCTAGCTATGTGCATGGTGTGTACGCTCCTATTATTGCCATGTTTGACACTCTGCCTGTCAAATCTCACCCGACCCCGCTGTACTTTGCAATAGGTCAATCAGTCATACAGACGATACGCATGAGTATAAAAGTCACTGAATCGTTTAAACATGTGTTATTATCTTCTGGTAAGGCTTGCTGTACACTACACATCCGCGCAAAAAGCTAAACTTGAAAAAACGAGCATGTCTCTCCTCCCATACACTCCTTCAACTGAAAAGTGGACAAGTCATTATAACAATCTTCTCAAGAAAAAAATTCAACCCCAAAGGTGGGGTATACATGCTTAAGACTTCATCCGGGAAGGAAGAAAAGCAAACAGGCGGGTCTAAGGGGATGGTAAGCGAGACTGAGCAAACAATAAAGCAGGCGAAAGTAATGGCGAAAGAGCAGCAGAGGGAAGAAGAGGGGGTAAAATCTCTTGATAAAATCATCCACCCCGTCAGCATTTCGAACTCAAGTTCAAAAACTATAAATTTCGTTAAATCTCTTAAAAGGAATCACTCTGCTTCCGCAACTGCAAAGAAGAGGACGTCTGCAAATAAGAAGTCGAGTAAAAAGTAATCATTATGGAGTATATGCGAGAAAATTTTGCTGAGGCTCATGGGGAAGAGTTGAATATATTCTCTCCAGTGAATGCAGATGCTGCTGTTCGGGGAAGGGAGATGCGCAGTTATCGCCCAGTCAGCACGATTACTCAAGGTTCTCCAATTCAGTTTTATCTAAGCGGACATTCGGGAGATTACATTTCTTTAAAGAACAGTCTGCTTTATGTAAAAGTATGCATAGAAAACGTTGAGACCGGGCTGAAAATTGGCGCGGAGGACACAAAAGTCGCGCTTGCAAACAACGCTTTGGGCACTATGTTTAGACAGGTAGAGGTTTTGCTGAACGACACCCCAGTAGGATCGGGTGTAGGCGTAAACTTTGCTTACAAATCGTATGCAGACGTTCTTTTGACATCGACTTCTGACGAAAGGGCTACATCGTTGTATACACAAGGGTATTGGATAGATAGTGGTACAATAGATTCATTCGATAGTTCAGGAGAGGGAGCTAACAACGGATTCAAAAAAAGGTTTCTCTTCACAAAGGCTGGGAAGAATGTAGAGTTTGAGGGTCCTTTAAGAATGGGTGTCCTTAACATGTCCAAACCTTTGATTAACGGAGTTTCTGTCAAAATTGTTTTACATCAAGCGTCAGACGAATTTAGGCTGTGCAGTGGCGATTCAACCAAAAAATACAGACTTGCTATAAAAGACGCGGTTTTTAAAGCGTGTCACATTAAAATAAACCCAAGCATAATGCTTGCTCACAACGAGGTGTTGAAAGATCATCCGGCCATCTACTCATTCCCTAAAGAAGAAGTGAGAAGCTATGTTATATCAAAGGGCGTGAGAGAGTGGAGCGTAAACAACATATTAATGGATACTGTTCCGGATTCAGTTTGTGTTTTCTTTGTTGATTCTGATCGCTCCAGCGGAGATTTTTCCAAATCTCCGTACAAACTTTCTCACTTCCACATTGGAGAACTTGGGTTTTTTGTGGATGGACAAAGTCTTCCTGGAGAGTCCATTAAATGTGACTTTTCAGAAGGAAACTACATGCAAGCATACAACTCGATGAAAAGGGTGGACGGATCAGACTCAGTATTTTGCAGCTATGATGCGTTTAAAGACAACAACGTATTTTTCAACTTTAACATTCCAATGTCACACTGTTCAGAAGAGGGTATTGTGCCTCTCATTAGAAAGGGTCAAACTCGTTTAGCCGCCACATTCAATAAAGAATTGCCTAATGCTGTCACAGCATTTGTTTACTGTAAATCTCAAGGAATGGTTGAGGTTGACATGGTCAGAAATGTTAAGGCTATGTAATTATGTCAACAAAAAAAAATGTATTACAAGCGTTGTTATTTTATGTCTGTCAATTAAAGAAATAAAAAATATAACTCATAAATAAAACATTATGTTGTTTGTACATACACTTTAAAGATGACATGTTCCCAGAGTTTCGACGACCGTCTCCATCGTCTCTGTGTGCTCGGCAGACGTTGAGTCTTTCACCTTTCCGCCACTTCGGTGCAACCTGCTCCCGCACGAGTCGGAATAAACCGCACTTCTGAAGCTTTCCTCCGCTGTTTCGTGTACCTTCCTCTAAAATAATTATAAGAAAAAAAATTTAAAAAAAAAACAAACCAACTCGGCTATAACAATTTAACATGTTGAAAAGGAAATGTGCATTATGTTTTGAAATAATTAAGAAAGTATTCTGCTAAAATATTCGCTAAATTCGCCTGACTTTAGTCAGCGGTTGTATATTATCTAACCGTGTTTCCTCTCCTCTGTCTTCTATGGCGTTCGCGCCGCGCCATCTCCCGCCGCACCAAAAACCTTCTTGCGCACCATGCTCCGGTGCATGCGCCGCCCACCGACAAAACGCCAAATGCGGCGATCAGCCCTGCGATCAGTTCTGGTTGAACGCCTGGAGTTGATGGTAAAGGCATCGTAGACGGATCTGCTGACGGTTGGACAGGAGAAGGCTGGATTGGAGAAGAGTGTGGGATGGGGGAGGCTGTTGGAGGCGGAGAAGAAGAAGATGAGTCTGGGATGGGCGAGGTTGTAGAAAGGGGAGAGCTGTCTGGGATGGGCGAGGTCGTTGGGAGAGGTGAAGAGGTGTCTGGGAGGCGTGTAGAGGAAACTTCGTCTGTAATGAGAGTTATAATCATGATTTCAAAATAAGTGATTTAATAACAATGATTTAAATTATTATTTGTTTTACAAATTTTAGCATTTGTTGCGTTAATAGACGTAATTTGTAAACAAATAAATGGTAACACACGCTATGCAATAAAATAAGTGATTTAGGGTGGATGATTGCCTTATGTCGTTAAGTTGAGGGACAAAAATGACAAATATTGATGGGTCATGAAGCGTTTGTGTATCATTTTAGCATCGGCGCGATTGACAGACTTAATTTTTAAACAAATGAATGGTGGCACATGACATGATTTTAAATTATTATCTGCTTCATTGATAGGCGTGGAATGCAAACAAATGAATGAAAACACATGTTATAATTTCATTGTTTACCATCATCATCGTCTTCATCAGCAGGGTTTCTGGGAGGGGGTTGAGGGACGTGTTTTACGGGTGGAAGGAAGGGTTTGTCGTGGCGAAATGACAGCTTCGGGGTTGTCGGTCGAGGTGGTGGACATTGGCTTTTCAACTGGAATCTTGTCCACTCGGGGATGGTGGAACAGTCGAATGGTAGAAGGGTGTTTACTATTTCTGCAGACTTCAAGTTGAAAAAGGAGGAAAAAAAAACCGGGTCGTACACCGAGATGTACACCCTTTCGAGCCGTATGTGGTGTACGGCGCTCTTGGCGATCGATACCGATCGAGGATACCCTCCTGCAAAGCATTTGATCGAGTTTGCAGTGCAGGAGCATGTATCCTCGATCGGTCCACAATCATATTCGGCGGTGACATAACTTGTCACCGCCAAAAGAAGCAAAGATACTGATACGTGCATCCTCCCACCTTGCGATCGAGCCGGCCGGTGATTGCACGCGGGATGGTCTGTGTTTACATGTGTGTGTGTGTGAATAGCCGCCGCGTAAAATATTAAATATGTCCTAATAAAGCGATTTCAACATTATATTATGACTGCATCTAAATGTAAAATCATGGGAATGCATATTCTGTTGGTTGGAAGGAGGGGGCATGCGCGCTATTTAAAGCTGGAAGTGTGTGCTTGCATTTTGGAATGATACACCCCCAGCGGGCGTAGCGCCGTCTACACTCGCTGGGAGTGTCTGTAAAGGGTATCCGTTTCGCGCTCATGCATTTCTGGATGCTGTACTGACGCGCTTTTCTGTACTTGTGCGTGTGCATCAAACACAACAAAAAAAAAATAAATAAACATTCTTATTGCAATTTGATTCAAAATAATTTAACTTAAAGGAAAATGTGTTCAAAGTGCTTAGTATAGGTTCCCTAGGTCGATATGCATTTGCTGCAAGCGTTATCCGGTTATGTAATGGAAGCGATGCAGTAACACTTGGGCCCGTAGGACGACTGCGTGATCAAACCTTTATTCATACGCAACCACTTGTTGAGTTAAGTCGATATAATCCTAACATTGCAGACATATCTTTATTTGAGTCTACTTATCTGCTCATATTGACCCACCGTGTAAAATGAAATAATGGGAGGAGGGATTACAGTGCATGCTGTAAAGGGTTAGAAAACGATTAAAGTGCATATGTCCGTCTGCTCATATTGGGCCGTCGTGTGAGATGGAATAATGGGAGGGGGATTGTAGTGCATAAATAATGGGAGGGAAGGTCACAGTGCATGCTGAAGAGGGTTAGAAAACGATTAAAAATCTGATAAAATAATTCCGCCTGCTCACACCGACATTATTTAAACCCTTGCTACTCCCAACACAGATTCACTTATATTGGAGCTTTTGCGACACAACATAGACATAGACTGCAAAATGGATTCGAAACTAAGGTGAGTGACTGTTTAGGGAAAGGGTTGAGTTTACCATTAAGCTAATTTATTCCTTTTAAACTCGGTTTATAATTTTAAAATTACCCCACCCCACCCCTTTATTTTTCAGCTTAATCACCTCCAACTTCCAAAAGGAGATTGAAAAATACGTCGAACAGCGTATAAGGGAAAGCACGCTTCCCCTTAAGAAAAGGAGGAGGGTGGACCCTGCGTCCTCCCCACCCCCTGCAGAGGAAGCATGTACTCTACCCGGTGGTAGGATATCTCCTGTATGCATATCGTCGGATGAGGCCGCATCCCCAACTTGTGTTTCACCAGGCAAAAACAGAATAGTCGATACAAGTAACAGCGATTCTGAAGAAGCTGATTCCAAACCATCAACCTCTGCTACGACCCCGTCTCCTCTTATGGGCGAAGAGACGTATGCGGAACTTTGCACCGTAACGCTGGACGATCTTATTGAAGAGATCGACTTAATCAACAAGTAAGCACGATTACTTTTTACATCAGGGGGTTCGTTCTAGGATAGATTTTAATATAAATAGTCAGTCTTAAACTGCGTATGTTCATTAGTGTGGAGTTTTTTTTGCTAAATAGGGGGGGAGATGTGTGTAAACACTCGTTTGTGCAAATGTGGTGTGAACATGTTGTTTATTATTGTTTTATAGGGAGGGCATGAACGATTTAGACTATTTGAACGATAGTCAAAAAGGAGGTGAATATTCTTTATTTCTATTTGTTATCTGCTATCAAATTCATATGTTGATGATTGTGATGCGTGTATGTTTGTACATGATACATTCGCACCCAGTTTTATAGACGTGTTTCACACAATCATTTCAGCTGCACAGCACGATTGGTTGGCGGATTTAATTGGGGCAGATTGAAGAATTGGTGATGCGTAATACATGTCTGGAAAATAGCGTTAAATCCGTTCATTAAGATAATAAATGAAAAAAACTAGTAAGTTGTGATGCGTTGTTTCTTTTATTCACGAGCAAAACGATCAATTGTTTATAGGCGAATAATTTGTGTCATACATATATCGATTCTATCCTTTAATTTGCAATACAGTGTAAACCAGAATCTCCTTTGCTTCTGCACATGTAATTGTGTGGTGTTAACCGATCTATACATTAGACATTTGAATTTGCGCGCGTGTTTATACACTATTCCAAACAACAAGGTAACAGCGATTAAAACCAGCTGTTTATTCTTACACATTAAAACGTTTACAACTTTAAAAATATTCTTTAAATAATCCATTAGTATGTCTGATGGTGTGTTGACGTCGAAAGCGTGCGTTCTTTTTAGTGATGGTTGTGTTACGACTTTTGCGCGAGCAACAGTTTGAAAAGCAAAGTAATAATAAACAAGTCTTTACAAATCGCATTCCTAACAAGTAATGACCAATAATTTAATAGCGAGCGTTTTATATGGGCGGGGTGCAAAATTGAGTCTATCGACTGGTGGAAAGCAACAAAACTAATGAGATGGTTTTTTCATTTTTTTTTATTTTTTTTTTTTCTTGCAATAATAAAGCAGTTACAATGCACATAAAGCATATCCAATATTTAATGCATGCAATAACCAAAATTATATAAATGCAGCTGTTGCAGCAAAGGTGTTACATTCCCTGCATGATTCTCCATCATCACATTTGCACAGTTTTTCATTCATGATGGATGGATGCATAGCTTTCAGATATGTTATCGCTTCTTTAAAACTACTCCATTCATGAACCTTTAAAAAAACTCCTCTTTTAGAAGGGCAAATTTTGTGTGCGTCGGGGGAAAACCATTCCCTCACATCCACTCCATAAAACTTTCTTGATACGGAAACTACCAGACCGCCTCCAATGTGGTGGCGAAACTGTTCCGGAGACGTAGGAGCCTGCTGTAACCATGAATCTATCAAGTCGATAAGTTCAATTAATCCGTGTAATCGCCCATACGTCAGAACAACTCCTTTTGTCGTTCTCACTAAGTCGTGCGGTTCGCAAGGGGATTGCTCCCACTTTCTAAGCGAGAAGCGTCTTTCACCACGCCATTCCCCGTGTTCAAAAAATAGATTTTCAGCTATTTTAACAGGGGATTGATACTCCTGGTATTCTTCATCTTCTCCAACCTGTCCAGTCGACGGTGATGAAGGAGGGTTAGTATACTGACTCCCACCATCTTCCCTAAACTTTGATGGGGAGTAGCAGGCGTTGATGAACTGAATTTCTTCGTCTTCCAGGCGCTTAAAATGGTCTAGCACAGAACGGGTGTTAGAAAAACTTTTAAGACCAAGAAGTTCAGAAGGGCGAGCGTTTGGAGAATTAGCTCGCTTATAGAATCTGGTAGGAGAAGGAAGATTGCGTCCAAGAAGAGTTGGGGATGGGGGTACTGCTGCAGAAAAAGTTGAAGGTGTAGGATTCATCATTGAAACCGTTGGGGTGGGTCTTGGTTTTTTTGAGCTAGTGGTGCTTTTCCCGCTTGTCGATGCATTTAACTCTGGAGTTTTAGGACGTTTAAACGCCACTTTTTCCCCAGTTGGCGAATCTGCATTTGAAGACTTTATGGAAAGATCCAAAGGTTCATCTTTCTGCAATATATAAAAGCATAAAATAGTAAATGTTAGCAAAGAAAAAAGCAAGAGGCAGTTTGCGCTTCCACTCTAGAGGAAGGCGTTATAAATGCACATTGTGTGACCATAGAGCTGCCCCGGGACTCGAACCCGGGACCCCCATCGGACGTGACGAAACAGAAGCCAACCAACATTACCACTGGACTACGCCTACTGCTGAAAGAGCAACCCAGGATTAACCTTAATATGTAAGAGAGTGGCCTATTTAACCCTTGACATCTACACACGTGACTGGCAACGGTGCAGAAGTAGGGCGCACAGGGCATGAATGTTTCTTTCGATATAAGGGGTGTGAGGTCTATATGTCGTGTCATAGTAAGAATCTGCAGGGTATAATTAGTGTCAGCAAATAATTTCTAATTCTGTCGTAAACTATGCAACCCGCTCTAGAAGAATGCTTTATAATGTGTATGGTGTGGTTATAGAGACAGTGCGCGATTTGGGTGCTGTAAAGGAGCTGCGTGTCCAAAAGACCAGCGTCTCTATCCGCTCGGTTGCGGCGGCTGCATATTAAGGTTAATGTTTGCTCGCTTAATATGTACACAAGTGGTGTGCGACTGCTGGAGAAGCGAGCAAGGGTTAACCTTAGTGTACAGACAAGGGGTGTATTCACCCCTTTATTATTAATAAACAGGTAAACGCATCCCTTGTCTAATGAAACAAATGTATTTTCCTCAAAGATCAAAAATCAAAAGTAGTCGCCGTGCTCATTCTAATGAAGAGCGTCATAAATGTACATGAGTGAAGCCGTAGTCACGCCGGTCAGTGTTTCGAACCTGCCACGGCCGTGAAATACATGAAGCAAGTTAAGGAGCGTCAGCGCTTCTACGCTCTTGACCACAGCAACTACTGTAGACGGGAGGCTGGATTAGGCTTAATGAGTGGTAAAGCGACCTATTTACCCATCGACATCTACATCACGTGACCCAGGGTCGAGTGACCTAGATGTCATGGCCAAGTAACCTAATTACCCCTCGGTAACTAGTCACGTGATCACAGTGGATGTATAGATGCGCAACGTATCTACACATTCCTTCATTAAACAGGTAAAATGCGACATTTCACCTGTTTAACAAACGCATTTCCCTCAAACATAATATCCCAAATAATTTGTAATCAAGTTGTAAAAATCAAAAGTGGTGGGAGGGCTGTTCGAGTTAGATACCTATCTATGGACCTAGTGGAAGGACGCTCGCCGCAGGCAGGATTCGAACCGTCAACTGATGAGACTGCAGCAGTTGGCACTTCAGAACCAGCGATTCGTAGGGGAAAGCAGGCTAGGTCCCAGCGAGTCTAACCGTTCGGCCACACACACCACGACAATTAGAGCGACCATTTAGCTTAATAATCAAACAAGTGACCTATTTAACCCTTGACATGAGCACACGTGACCACCATCGTAGCAGGAGTGGGACGCGCGTTAGCATTGGGTATAGTAATAGTGTGTGTGTACCCACCTTGTGGTTAGTGTTTGAGATGGGCGGCAGAGCAGACACATACAAATCCTTCTTTCTCTTTCTGGATAAAGGTGCAGAGTCGCCAGAGTTAAAGAATTCGCTCCTTAACCGCGAAAATGGGTGTTGAGAAGTTGATGCGCTGTCATCGTCAGTCTTAGTTGCGTTGTCGGCTGCATCCTGCAATAACAATATGCATATAATTTAAACAATGATTAAAAGAGCGAACAAGCGATATGTGTTTCAGACATAATTTTAAGTAAAATGATGAAATTAATTTCATTCATGTGCATAATGCAATAACAGCAAATTACATTCATCACCTTTTTTGCCTTCTTCATCCTAATTTCTGCCAGTGTAAAAGGATCCACAGAGTCATCCTTGCAAAGGGACGCTTGTGGTACGGGAAGCGTATCCTTTTTCATCATGCTTAATTGCTCGCCCTGTAATAAAGTAATGGAATAGCGATAATGACTAAAATATTTTCCATTCCATTAATGCAGCAAAACATAAATGTACATGATTTAAAATTTTTAATAATAATAATAATATGTAACTCACCATTGGTGCATCCTCACGCGTGTCGATTACAAGACTATCTGCTGCAGGTGATTTCACCACCAAATCTTTTGAGTTTAAAGTATCCATTTTCTCAAAAGTAGTTGTATGATTTGTTGCGGGGGTAGCAGATCTAGTGTTGTACTTCTTAGTAGATTTGGATGCGTCCATGTCTCAATGAGGTTTAAAGGTGGTGATGTTGCGATGTGTGCTATGTGAATGTAATTCCCAACTTGAGTCCAGCTATTCTGTCAGACCTGCGTTTTATACCCTTTCATACCCATTACAAGTCCCCCCCCCACCCTCTCTTACTCCCACCTCCCAGGCTGCATGCGCACTCCCTCCCACCCACTCCCAAACAATAAGTGTTGTTATGATGAACTTAAACCCAAACACAACCCATATTCTATCTATTAATACCCACCTAGCTATACCCCATACTTAACACTGCTTGCTCTAAAAACAGCTATCAGTCTCATCAACCCCTATTAAACATTCATGGTCGGGTTTAGAGGTGGGTTTGGGACTTGAGCAGCATAATGTGCAGCGTTGATTTATTTTATGAAGTCGGTTTAAAAAAGGTAAAATGTGAGAAAATACTGTGGATTTCTCATCTTCTGATTCTGATTCACATTCAGTTTCACCAATGTGTTTTTGCCAATAGCGCTGGTGTGTTTCTACTATAGTATTCAACTCGCGATGTTTTAAAATAAGATCGCTAATTAAATCGATAACGTTGGTTGAATTGAGTTTAGAGCAAGCAAGTTCACATTTTGGGGAGTGTTTAATGTGCTCTATGGTGGGGTTGTCTCCTTCATTCCAAGAATGAAGTATTATTCCGCAGTGGTAACACTGAACAGAATCACGCCCGCCAAGATAAAAAAAACCAGCAACAGCTAAATCATCACAATTTATAAAAGATGTTTTCCACGAGGTGAAAGTGTTCAGTCTGGTATATAATTTGGAATAAACTGTAAATTTGGGGTTTGGCATAATATTGCTAGCCATTATAGTGTATTTAGTTGTTTAAGACTCTGTTTTGTTGTTCTAAAAGAAACGATATATGGTATAATTGTTTGAATGAAAAATATTTCCCTTCTAAGTTTCTCCAATGAATTATTATATTCCTCCTTATGCTCATCCGATAATGGGTAGTCTGGCTTTCCTTTAGCTAAACTGGTGGTGTATTGTCCAAGTTGGAATAATTCATTTCAGCAAAAGCACACAATTACAACCATCAACAAGCATGTGTGTTAGTCGGGTTAAGTCGAGTGCAGATGGGGTGATTGACACGGCTACATATATATATACACACTCCACATCTAAAAATAGACTGCATTAGTCATTTATCGTCAATAACCCGATTCGTTCTGTTGTCCCCCCTTGTGTTCTCACCCTCCTAAGATGAATGGTTTTACATACATAACCTTGGGTCTACAGCCATACTATGGTGACCCATATCTCTCCCCTAGACTCACAGTGTCTACTCAAAGTGTGGTCATGTGTAGTATACGAATGTGGTGTTATGTTCAGGATAACAAGTCTGAACTTGTCTTCTAAGATAAAGGTTTTTACATACATAACCTCGGGTCTATACCCTCACTATGGTGACCCATATCTCACCCCTAGGGTTACAGTGTCTATACCAATAATTATCTCAAGGGTATGACAAGTCTGAACTTGTCTTCTAAGATAAAGGGTTTTACATACATAACCTTGGGTCTATACCCTCACTACGGTAACCCATATCCTAGGGTTAATAATATGCACTAAGCCACCTGTCTATCAATATAAACAACCCTGGGCTATATATATATATAACAATATAAACAAGGTTGTCCTATATAATACTATAAACAAGGGTCTATACCCTCACTATGGTGACCCATATCCTAGGGTTAATAATATGCACTAAGCCACCTGTCTTTCAATATAAACAACCCTGGGCTATATATATATATATATATATATATATAACAATATAAACAAGGTTGACCTATATAATACTATAAACAAGGTTGACCTTATAAGGGGGTGTCCTGACCTCATAAGGGTAAGGTTAAGGTCACCAATTAGTGACGTCAGTGACCTCATCAGGTCACTGACCTATTTAACAACACCTACATCGCAGGTACCCAGACGTTCGCCCCTTCCTTAACTACTTGTATAATTATTGCTTCAGGCCTTGTGATCCTCATTCATAGGAGGATTCTACATCATCCAGTCACTTCTACAGGGCCAGGAACATACGCACGAGCCTCTAGACATCATGTAGAAGCAGACCCGAGGAATAATTACAACATTGAAGGAAAAACAGTCTCCACAGTAAAAGTGAACCGGAATACATTCCTGCAAGTCCATTAACCCCAGACCCATCAAGTGGAATGTAATCTTCTCCATACAGTTCAGATCCCATGGGGCAAACAAACATAAAACTAAATAATGACTTGTTATTCAACCAAGGTAGAGATAAGGAAGTTACATGGGGCCGGGTTCATGCCATTAATCACTTGAAGCTCAGTCAAATAAGGACCGATATTTAAAGAGAATTTCGATAGAAAGGAATGTTTTCTTAGGGTACACCCTCCCCCACCCCCCGCATACAATATCTTTGTATTCAGTTCTGAAAACATGGGCCTGATAATGATCGCGCACACAAATCTTTTACTTTACTCATTAGTTTTTATGTTCACTGTCGTTGCATGTAACTATTATATCGAACTTGCTTTTCATATAATGGTATTTATTTTTGTTATTGTTATTGTTATTTATTATTGTCCATAATTCATCAGTATAATTCCAGATTGCGTTTCGTCTCGCTACAATTGGTGCACTGCCATCAGTGTCTGAACAATGAATATCCCTGGGGTATATTCCTCTTTCCGTGCACTACTATGCATCAGCCTATTGTCTGTATCAGCTTCAGCCATTGCTTAATTGCGGCGGCAAAATAAGACGGATAATGGATATTGATATATACAGAAGAATACAAAACGTACTTCTGGGTAAAACGACGGGAAATGTGTTAATAGATATTGATCAAATTAAGTTGTTATCAAAGATTTGAGCCATATCAAAAGAACCGTCGAATGAGTCCGTTCATGTATGGGGTCCAGTTATGAAGGAATGACGACTGTTCCATTCTTGGAATAATAATCTTAATTAAGGTGTAGGTAATTATGGCATTATGAGTGATAACATGTGAGGACATACATGAAGTATATGATATGTATGCATAATTATATACATATAATATATAAAATTACATACATAGTAATGCGTGCTTAAGATTTTAAGGCTTCATCGCACAACATAATATTCATCCAGTACATCTACTGAAAACGCTATTCTGGACGTACCGGTGCTCGTATCTAACTTCACGGGTTTAAAGATATAACCTATATTCTATTTCAATGGTTTATATTTTTATAACTTCTCGATTGTTCTTGTTCGCAATATTCTATACATGCTACACCCAAAATTATAAAGGATATATTGCATAACAGTGATCAAATCATAGTTATGACAACTGCTTTTATTCGCCATTTCTTTATCTATTTTGTTGTCTTGGCTTCCCTCTTCACACTGCACCCTATTCTGAGAGATAACAGCTGTGAAATTGATAGCTATTAATTATTCTTGATAAAATGTCCCTACGTTGCCTGATGACACTGGCGACATGGAATGGTAAGAGCAGTCAGACTGACTCAGGACTTTTTATCGCTTGTTATATGGCCTCACTAACAATTCCCCAGGAAATGGTCTTTCCTCGGAAGGAAACGAGAAGCAATTATTGGAATGGTCCCGCAAATTAGTTAGGATTTATTTTTCGTTGAAATAGCAATGGGAAAATGGAAATTGGGATATTAATGACATATATAATTGGGGTTCCTGTCTTAGATCGTGCACAAAGGAGCACAATCTTTAAAAGGGCCCCAATCATTGGCATATGAATGCTGTGAAACATTAACCTGTACGTTTTTCCTTCAGTCGGACCATGGAGATAGTGAATTGGCGTTTCCTGCAGTGCTCGATTGAACAGAGATGTGATATTTTTAGCCGAGCAGCCGATCGAAGACTCCTCTTCGTGGGATAGAATAAATATTACGTTCTGCTATGGTCGGAAACTGTACCTTAATTTCGGATTTGCTCATCAACTGACTATTTAATTATTTGTAGTCTAATGACACCAAAACTTTAAGTCCAGCAATTTTGTTTTTTGAAGTTTTATTTTATGGTATATCAGTGATCTATTTTTTTATATGCCAACGTTTCGGATCATTCGTCGATCCTTCTTCAGTGAATGAATACGATAAAGATTTTCAGAGGGAGGCCTGTATAAACCATGACTGTGTAGGATGCGTTTCTAGGATTACATGTCAACAGATATAAATACAAGCTTCTGATTGGACGATTCCATTGTATTTAATAACTCGGTTAATAATTGAGATAGAGGCTTCAGATAAAGTTCTAGTCGATCTAGTAGTTCTTTTCTTACTATTTAATTGTCGCAGTTAATTAGTCACCACTAATTAATTACTAGTATATCTTTATATATATATGTGCATTCCATTCAAAAGATATAACTTGGTGTGCATATTCACCTATATAGTTTGATTCATTGTCGACCGCTTAAAGATATTATCCAAACCATGGTAGTCAGCAATTACGTTAACCTTATATACTACACCTCTGTTGGACCCGGCACCGCCGTCCTGCGTTATGTGCCCCACTTTGAAGTCTCGGTCTAAAATTATGAATAACATACATTTCTGGACTGCTGGTGCACTAATGGTGCGTAGGTAAACGAGCTAACAAAACTTATACCATTTAGGTAACTAAAATCATAGGTTCAAACGTTCCTAGGAAACGAAACAGAGAGATAGCTAGATAAATAAGATAGATAGAAGATATATATATAGAGAGAAGCGAGAGAGACTGAGAGAGACCAACAGAGGAAGAACAAAGAGAGATAAAGAGAAGGGATAGTGTGTGTGAGAGAGAAAGAGAAGGTGAGTGGGAAGATGAACTTACCTGGCCGCAAGTCAAAACATCTGAGAGAGCCCGCGGCAGAACTTATCGCAGACGGCTGGTTGTGGGCTGTCCAAGTCTGGATTACAGACTGTAGGTTCAAGCCATCATTTCGAGGGTAGAGCGCCTGGTATCAAGTTATATCAATGATTGCGTGTGGTGCCAAAGGCAGTAAAATGGGATGACTGTGTGGGTGCAATTGTCTGAGAGAATCTGTCGGGACTAGTTTCCACTCAGTGCTCCTGTCTAAGATGAGAAATAGGGAGAAATGGCCTAGAAAAAAAACACACCAATGGGTGAAATCTATTGCTCAAGAATAACAATACCTCCGCGATAGAAGGAGGCACTTTTATTTTAATTACATTGCTTGCCAATATAACCGTGTCTGTATATGTGTACTCACGTGTACTGACTCGTATCCAAGGAACACGAGGCAATTTCTTCAATGATCATTTCGAATAAACTACAGAAATCTTGTCCATTATAAATAATGAATCTGTACATGCTAAAAGCCAGTTATAACATTTTTAATGCCGAACAGTTCCCATAACAGTATTTCAAAAGACGGCGAGTTAAGGCTGTCCTCTCAGCCTTATTGCAGTTGTTCATTTCTTAAGTCTTTAAGGATGTTCCGATTGTGATCTTTTCTGTAACTCTCAAGGGAATTAAGTCAGTCTAGAAGTACTTTTGACAAGGAGCCATAAAGTGGCTGTGAAAGACATGCACAAAAGCACAAAGGGCCTATGTTCTACATCTCAGCGTGTCATTGGTTGAGACAGGAGATAGGGTTACTCGAATATATCGTATTTATGTGACGTAAAGAAAATCATTTTATTAATTTTCTCGATTCCAGAATCTTTGGGAAGGACTTCTTAAATTCACTAGAGTAGCGATTCTCTCAGTTCATGATCAATGGCAGGCGATTGCATGTCTGCATGCCACCTTAAGGATCGGAAGTTTCTATTAAATAAAATTCACGAGGCAAGAAATTAGTTTGGGCAAATGTAAGTGAAAATGCTGAGTCTAGGTGAATAAGATGGCAAGTTTACAGCTGAAAGGTAACAAATTGTATCGTGTAGACTTGGAGAGAGTTCCCATTGTTTCGAAGAAACATATATCACTTGGTGTTGAACATGATCTAGTGCAACAGATTAAATAGGATAGAGGCAAAATTAGTGAAAAATAGTGACACATGGTAATATGCTCCACCTTGTGGACATCATTTAAACAATACTATTAATGATCGCATACTTGCGCAGATCTTGGCAGTCTTTAACATTTTAAGATATGGGTTCATTTCTATTAAATATAGACTACATGTATACCATGTCAGTAGTATAGGGAAATTGCTCTATGTCCCTGGTACTACATTGCCCTGAAATCCCACAAAAAACAATACGAGTGTTTAATTGAACAGGACCTATGCATAAGTTTAGATCACGTCGAAAGTATGAACATATTATATAAAAGATATTCTACAGGATATATAAATATATGAATATGTTTGATGATATTAGTCCAATAATGCATGGTTATGGGTCAATAAAGATAATAATCGAAATTGGCAATCGAATGCCCGATTGTTTTCCGGACGATGATAATACAGGTCTATATCTGTGTCAAACAGAACATTTGTTTGAAAGGTTTTCAGACCAAGACTTAATGCCTCGAAATGCTCGTTGTAATTTAGTGGTTATCCTTGCGCAGTCCGCGCATGCGCTACCGTCCATCCATTCAGCCGTCCGCTTCCGGTTGGTTCTGCTCGGATTTTAGAGTTCTTGTGTAAGGCCGATGCATACATTAACATCATTGATCAGACCCTGTTGAATAAAATTGTTCTCAATGCAAATCTTCATAACACCCACCTCGTTAGACCAAGTAAATCTACCATACAGTACTGCTTTAATGTGCGAAGTTAAGGATATTATTTTGCAAAGCCAAGCATTATTTCTGCATGGAATGGGCCGGGTTTATCGTAGGCGTGATTGATCCATTTATTTGAAATGACAGAATTCATTACCTCCGAAGATGATGGAGGTGAAATATACACAGGCGTGGCGTATGAAGTAATATAAATGATGAATTGTGACAGTCAATGACATTCTTAAATCAATCAGAAATATTAAACTCTCAATGTAGTGGAATAGGTATCAATAAGTCATAATGATATGCTATTAGGGATTTTGCGAGAACAACTCACCGAAGAATGGGACACGCAATTAAGCTGCGATTAAATATTAACTACAATCACCATCCCTATAATCCGTTGTCTCTTTTCATTGTGTGTGTTCTATATCTCAGTCATGGCGAGGTGAAATAAATCAAGGTGATTGGATACAAGCACATTATTTTTGAAATGCGAATCAAACAACACTTTTCTATACATTGAAAAGTGTTGTATAATTTAACCTTGATGGTTCTTATTTAAAAAATAATTAATGTAATGAGCGACATTTGTTACGTTTCCATGCTATTTTCATATGTCGGGTCATGGCAACACCTATTTAATGTTCCTTTAAAATGCTTATGTATTAGTTAATTAATTATCATGTTACATGTAGGTGATTATTCCAATTGACAAAGCTTTATATATTTTGACAGGAAACGCTTGGGAATATTGTCTGGTGGTAACATGTATAACTCTTAAACCTTTGGAAGCCTAAATATAATATTTTCAATCAACCAGTCAATCCATCAACCTAGCTAGAAAGCTGATAATAATCATTATCACCAATCAGTTTTAATGTGTATCAATTTAGTATTGTCTATTTGCGAGGTTATAAATTTAAGTCTAGTTTCTCGGCCAATTCTAATCATTTTATGCATGTATCTAGAGGAAAATGTTTTCCTTTTTAAGTGTGACTGATGTAAGCACGACCAAAGTATTTTTCACAAAGAATTAACGACAAAAACCTCGGGGTAATTAGATGTTAAGACGGATTATGGACGGTGATATATCATAAAACCTCTTCACTGTACCGCCTTAAAGTCGAGGTAATGGGTGGATTTTATATTTACCAGCCACAACCAACTATCGCTTAATATAGCCATGCACCTCATTTCAGTCCAAGATCTCCTACAATCGGGACACTCATTGAACTGGAGAGTAATCTTTCATTATGGCAAAACCAATTCATCAAATGTTTTGTCATCTTTAGCCGATTTCCGTGCGGTAATCTCTCATTTCAGAATCGCGTTTTCTCAGCAGGCGAAAGCCATGCAGCGCGGAAGATACGGATTCCAGAATAACTCCAATCTTTCTGATCCTTGTCCCTAAGGAAATTCTCTATATGCATATTACATAGCTATATATTGTGGTCTGGGTATATAGAAACCTCCATGTATAAAAGTCATTATGCATCATGGAAATGTGGTTAGTTAGTTCCAACTATACTGACATTTTACATTCTATGAATTAATTTGGTGTTGAACTGCACAGCTTCATCTGATCGTTTCTCAAAACTCTCTATTGACTGCTAAATGAACTGGAACATCCAATCCATATTCTAGTGCATGTACCACGCCTCCACACCTTTGCCTTACTTATCCAGCTTTTACCAGCACCCACATAATACACAGCCCATCTGGTCGAGGCCATGTGTGAACACACCCGTCTCTATCAGACAAACGTCTATGATTGATCATCCTGTTTGATGTACTCTGGCGCATTTCGCTCTGTCACAATTTAACACTTCTCCAACTCTGAGGCTAATTGGCAGATCGTAGCTGCTTCATCTTCATCATTTCCAATCATCATCAAGCTGGGGAGAATAAGTTAAGAAATACAATTAGAAGTTGGCTACACTCATCATAGAAGTGTTGGCCTATTCATATCATTCATTGCAGTGGTGGGAAAAGAAACCTTCTTCCAGACGGCCTGCTGCATTTGCATCAAAGTGGAAATCTATTAAAGGCAAACGCTACTATTCACTGCCACGCCCCCCTTTTCCATATACCAAATATACGGACATTTTACATACTAGTCCTTTAGCATTGCAGTCTATGAGAAAATGGTGCATTTTTTCATGTTTTGTAGTTTAAAACAAACAATTAATGGCTACTCCTACTGTCCCAAAATTTTCTACACATATAGTATAGGTTATATACTACATATAAAAAGGAAAAAAAACATATGTCATCGCGTTTAATTTTTTTTTATAGCTGTCTGAAATAGACATGTTTGGGAAACTGAGCTAGCTGTGGGTACCCTCAGTTGTACCCATTTAGTATGCAAGTCTATTGGGAAGTGCTGCATTGTTCTTTCACGGTTTTGGGAATAAAACAAAAATGAAAACTCCTAATGTCCCAAAATTTTCTACACATATAGTGCAGGTAATATTCTACACATATATAGGGAAAAAAATGTATGTCATCACGTTGAAAAAATAATTGTAGCTGTTTGAAATAGACATGTTTAGGAAACATAGAACACATTGAAAACAGCAGATTTTTGTGTTGTCAGCCATGTTTCAAAGCCCCATAATTCAGAAACTAGCACGGGGACCCATTATTTTTTTTCCAGTTTTATGAACACACATACTTCAAGAATCATATACTAAAGAATCAGAAAAATGACATTTAATTTCGATGAGAGAAAAATAAAATTGTTTTTATAAAATTAGTGAAAAATAGTGGGTTTTTTCGAGTTTTTAATTTAAAATTTGCATTACATATTTGTTGTTTTCAGAATGAAAATAGCCATGCATTCTATAAAAAAAAGGCATAGAATTATTGGGCAAATAATACTCTCTCTAAAACTGTTAACCTTACTTAAATTGAGTGAATATAAATAGCAAATATGAACTATGAAGTCGAGGTACTCCAAAATGAGCCCCCTTTTTGGTCCTCATTGGTTCTTTTGAGATACCAACTTTTGAAGCACTCTAATTCAAAATTGAGCACGGTGACCCATTGATTTTTTTCCATCTTTATGACCAGAAACACTTCAAGAATCAAATTTCAAAATTTCAGAAAAATGACATTTATTTTCATTTTCCACTAGATAGTAGCGTTTGCCTTTAAAGGATTAGAACCCGCCGTTTCCTTGGAACTGAGGAGGATGTGGGTTGTATAGACCGAGGCGTAGTTTATTTCATCCAATGCAGGAGTAACTCTGTGGAAAATTGACTTAATGCATGTATTACAAAATAGCATTGCAACTACCAGGATCCGCAACGATTGGTTTAGAGAGGCTGCATTATAATTAGGGACAAGTAATCATGGAAGCCTCATAATCGTGCATTCATCATGACGATATTGATAAAAATATGCAAGATCCTATTTTCTTTGAATGTTTGACTAAAATATTTTAGAACTGAGAATACGGTACATGATTGTCAGCGTCAGCATTTCATGTTGTTTGGAAGAAGGTATCCAGTATAGAGAGGCTTAGTGCAATTGGAGTCATTTAAGAAATAAAAGTTATTATGATTATTTTTGACTGACCAAGGTCAATCTGATGCATGGAGCCTATCCTTGTATACTCATGCGCCAGTATACTGCAGCTAGCGGCGAATTTGGCAGTCCCTCATATGACACCATCTCCCTGTATAATGTGTATAGTATTGGCCCTGTTGGGTTAGGGTGTGGACATTATTGGTAAAAGCCTCTCATACCACACCTATAGCTCTCCACCTCCTCAACACAACTTCGAGCCACACACAATTTCCCATGCAGACCACTCATACTATAATATCTATTAGCTATCAACGACAACTTTATTCAATATACTTGGCAACTGTCTGACATTGTGGCATATATACAAATATTTTATTGGTGGTAAAAATCGATCTTTTGTACATAGAAATATGTAACGTCCACATTTATATTATATTGCTTTATTGAGCTCAAAGAGAGTATCTGATAGTGTTCATTTTTCTTTAAAAGCCTGGATGATTAAGGTTAAAACTTATATGTTCTAATATCACTATGCGAAACATACAGTTTCTGTATAACAATATCAATGTTTTTTTCAAATATTTAATTGTATCACATGAATATCGGGACTTGCCCGCGAAATTGTATGCAATACAAACCTTTAAAAAAATGTGGTTGTCCATAAGAACGATGCCAAATGACCGTGACCAAACTGCATGTGTTTGAAGAGAAAGAAATACTCAATCAGTGCCTATGAAGCTAACTCTCCTTAATCTATGACTTAATTGTCCTTGTATTGTGCTTACTGTACATTCTCGGAAGAAGATGTGCAGAATACATAGAATCGTTAGGCTGCGTTTCCACTGGCTCGCTCTTTTGGCTCGCTCATGGCCCGCTCTTTTTTATTGTCTTGAGCGCATAACAAGCGAAGGTTGAGCGAAACCAGAGCGGTCTAATGGAATTGGTTACTACGCTCTCTGTACGCTCTAAAAAGTGGCTATGTGCGCTTCTTTAGAAGAGCGCAGGACATTGCGCTAATATTTGACGTGTTTGATTTGAGCGCAACTATACAGCGCTCTTTCTACCTGTTAAAGTAGCGGACCAAGAGCGCAGTAAGAGCGCAGTAAGAGCGCACAAACGCATTTACCATTGATTTAATATAGGAAACAAGTGCAACAGTAGAATCTCAGTAGAATCGCTCTGCGCTTGTATTGCGCTAAAAATATTAGCGGACGAAGAGCGACTGACAAGCACCCCATAAACAAGCGCAGCAAGAGCGAGCCATGAGCACATACATAAGCGAGCCAGTGGAATCGGACCTTTAAGGTCCGATTCCACTGGTTCGCTTATATATGTATGGGGCGCTTGTCAGTCGCTCTTCATCCGCTAATATTTTTAGCGCAATACAAGCGCAGAGCGATTCTACTGAGATTCTACTGTTGCGCTTGTTTCCTATATGAAATCAATGGTAAATGAGTTTGTGCGCTCTTACTGCGCTCTTGGTCCGCTTCTTTAACAGGTAGAAAGAGCCTTGTGTTGCTGCGCTCATATCAAACAGATCAGATATAAGCGCAACGTCCTGCGCTCTTCTAAAGAAGCGCACATAGCCACTTTTTAGAGCGTACATAGAGCGCAATAACCGATTCTATTAGACCGCTCTGGTTTCGCTCAAACTTCGCTTGTTATGCGCTCAAGACAATAAAAAAGAGCGGGCCATGAGCGGGCCAAAAGAGCGAACCAGTGGAAACGCAGCCTTAGTATTTCCATCAGTGCATCTAGTTGTGCTCAGATTGAAGCGAAATTAATGACTGGCTTCTTGTGTCACATGCCTGACCTATACAGTGACCCCCCGTATATAAATGAACCCAGAATTGTGTCCATTGTTTTAAAGATAGCAAGTAGATACATAAAGTATTAAACACCCATTTTGTTTTCATAGTACACAGTTTTACAACTCACAGACCCACGAAGTTAGCCTCCAGAAGTTCTTTCACATAGTCCGGATATTAGTGATAGAAAGCAGGACTATATGATCCTAAGCTAACTATACATATATATACCCGCAACTCACGCTCCTCCACCCTATCTGTAGCACGCACTAATCCCCTTATTCGAATTCCCCGTCTCCTATACATATGTGTCAAAATAAACCAATCACAGTGCAGCTGAATTAAGCCCTGGATGAAAGTAATTTAGTATGTAATTTCTTCTGATAGATTATTTCGATCTTCCTTCGCAGGATGTTGAACATGTTTATAAATATGACATAACTATTTATTTTTTAAATCAATATAAGAATATATTCTGACATAATTGATTAAATTACTTTCTTGATGTTATACTTTCCTATGATATTATTGGATACAGCTGCATGTGCTGAGAATAGTGTATTTTGCACAATACATTCTGCTGAATAGAAATATTAAAACAAAACTACATGTATAACCTTAATTGGAGAACGAGTCAAGATGTCGGTCATTGAAGCCACATACAAGTCCAAGAGAAAGCGACCTAACATTGTTCTAAATGTATTAGAAGCTTATATTTCCATGTATAGCCTCAGAGAATGTGGCGTAAACGGAACCTCACTTATGCCTTGGTCCTCTCGATGCCACGTACGTACTCTTGTCTTCATGCTAACGTCAGATTCTCATTATTTTCCAGAGTGGTTTGACCATGTAGCGAGTATGTGATGGTTATACCCCATGTCAACAGCCAGGGTCACATTCATGGCGCATGTATACGCCAAACATAAAGTGTTAAGGTTAATGATCCCCGTTCGTCAACGAGAAAAGGTCAAACAACTGCAGGGGATTGACTTTGGCACTCCCGGCTATATGAAGTGTTGAGGATGTTAGGACCGGTGGTCAGTAAATGGTCGGAGATGAGGAAATTGCACCTTCCCGAGATCCATGGTAGATCAACATAGAAATGAATCCACATCCCCGGCGGATTAATAGGGGAAAGACCATCCCAATAAAGGCCAATGGCCTAATCTAATCTCCCGACCAATCATGGTAAAGGATTCTGGAGATCGCACCGTTGGTACACATTTAGAAGCTGCAGCGCAAGAAGCCTGGCTGTAATAAGTTTACAAATAGTGTTTGACCAAACATAAATCTGCATAAATGGTCCAGATTCAGATCGATGAGGAGTAAGACAGAGTTAGATATAGGTCAGATCTTGGGCAAAATATACATTATATGCACCAGCCAACCCATATCAATATTAAGGAGGTATTGCAAGTCGCCAATGTTTGCAACATGCGTTTTGTAGCCTTTATATAATGCTTCAAAATACATGCACAAGCGACAATTTAGATACAATTACACACATTTCTTTGATTAAAGGAGGCGAAACTTTTCAGGGATAGTTCTGTCTCTCAAACACGAACTAATATAGGAAGATTGTTTGCACCTCCATGTATCCTAATCTAGTTCTTCTGCTGGCAATGGAGTCATACCCCATTCCAGTCAGGCATGAGATGGACCTTAGGGACCATTCAGACATACTGTGATTTGCTAGCCTTGTTTTGCCTCTTTTAATCCTCTCATGGAATAATCTTCCTTTGGGAAATCTACACTCTCATATAGGCAGATAATACTGTCCCATCTTAGAGGGTAACGACTTACTCCAACTGTCGCACTGGCACTTGTAGTATTTGGTTTATTAGGTCCCAGGCCTATACTAGGGTAACCAAAGCATGGACCTTCAACCCATCATTGTACTAACTCCTGGAAAAAGATAGGAAGCAGAATGGGAGCCTCAATATCTTGATTCGATACGTATGTGTATAACGTTACTAGCTATGGCAGTTTGTCTTATCGGCATTACTCACTCTCTCTGAATAACCTTAATTTGTGTATAGCTATCTAAGTACACACATTTGTAAACCAGCGTGTTGCCAGGCGACAATGGTGGGAAAGCAAGACTAATAACAAACCAAGGGAATAAACCCCAAATCTCATTATATGTGCAGGTGATCCATCACCGGTTATATTGGCAACAGACCCCTGGCAACGCTACCTAGGAACCACGCCTCCCTGGTCTCCATTATGACGCCCACCCAATGTTTACGTGTTACGTCATAGTCCCATGTCTTCCACGCCCTCCTATTCCTTCCACTCTCTAACGCCCACTTGCCTGAGCAGCACATACACGTTTTCTTTTATTGTATTTATATGTATTATGGTGAATAAAAACTCCTTTCGGTTGTTCAAGGCTATTCCTCCTCTTGACTTCTTCCCTCCTCACTTGATTTTTTTTTGATTTTGAAAATATTTTATTCAGGACATAGACATTTCCATACATCAGTACGAATATTTCCAGAATAGCCTGAATGACTTGGCAGGCGTCCGAGACACATATTAACCACATACTTAGTAAATAGATTGAATTCATCTCATTCATACAGAATGCAGTGGAAGGGAGAACAATTGCTTAACATAAACCACAAAGTTAATTATATATTAACCTCATATTTAGAGTAAATAGAAGGAAAATGTAAAATTGGCTGGCAGAATTCATGACGACTGCCGGGGACCTTTCCCTGCTCTGGATTCTGGATTCCCATATGTGATCAGTGCATGTATGTACATACATGTATGTATGTGTATGTGAATGTTATGTTCCTGACATACCTACAACTTTGCAATCACCCAGTTAATAATTGAAGATTAAAGGACACGGTTTCATTGCTCGCAGTCTAGGCCCAAAGTTGAGAAAGACCCTTCCAGCGAAGGGAAAGCCCCTCGCCTCAAACCGCAAAGTGCCATTATAATTCCATTGAGACCGCAAAATGTCATTATATTCCCATTAAAACGCCGAGTGCTAGGCAGGGATACCGATTAGCGAAGTGGGCTGACATACCATTCTTATCTGATCTGAGGGTTTGGACCTAGAGTGGTTCGATTTTATTAGGATATCAGTAATTTGGATGTAGTAAGTGACACAGAACTCATTATTGATGTTCTTTGTATTCACCAGTATTGCTAATTATGACAGTATATGCATGTCGCATTTACTTCAAAGTAAATTCCAAAGCTAAAATATATGATCGGTCAATTCAGACGTTCCCATACCTTTTAGTAGTTAAAGGGGCCGATGATCCACGCATACTTTGAAAAGTCTAACGGTACTCTTCTTGAAAAGAAGTGTTTCGGACATTGTTTCGATTGTTTACAGTAGTTCCTGTCATATTAGCCGTCGGAAGCCGTGGGAAATTGACCAGTTTCCTTCTTATGGGCCACAAAATATCACCCCTATTGAACAGCCTTCCTTTTCGATGAGCATTCCACGGTGCTCTACCGACTGTCAAAATGCGTATCGCTTCAGGAAATGAAGGCATCATAACCTAGTGTCGCCTGATTCAACTTCTGATTGCAGAAAATTGTCTGTGAAGACCTCCAAGGATAGAAGCCGAGGCAGACTGGGGCCATGGAGTTTGGAGGTGGGAGGAGACAGAGAGGAATGCCTACCAATCCTTTTCTTTCTTTGTTGGTCTATACTCAAATTGGCTCATAGTGATAGGAATACTATGTGAGAATCAGATTTACTCGTCGGACCAAAGGAGCATTTGTGGTTAAACGATCTCCGCTTTGATGTGTTTTTGTGGCCTTTGCCACTTCTTCCATATACTGGGCTACAGTTCCATGAATAAAGACCTTAATACATTATGTAGGTGGACGTGATGTTGGGAAAGGTATAGGCTTGGATTGATGCTGTCTGAGATTATCAAAGCTAACAAATACCCCGCGGAAAAGGCAAGAAGTCATGCCTGGCATTTTAAGATGATCCCTTAGCCAACATGGCTGTCTGCATTCTGCGAACTTTCTTCCTCAATTGAGAGGGCAAAAGATGGAGATCATTTTCCCCTATCTTGAATTATATCTCCCATAAACCAAATGCAATCTTCAACATCGATTTAAACGATTTTGTCATACGATATTGGGCCGCCGTGATTCGTCATTCGTCAAGATAATATTTAAGATAAGTGTAATTTGCAATCGGAAATAATAAATCAGACAAATTCGAGATAACGCATAAGAAATTACGTTTTGCCTTTTCCAGTATTCACGTCATATAATCATTCCCTCAGTCCCCAGCCATTTATGAATCAGTCGAATATAATGTAGTGAAATATTATTGTATAAGAATGATAGATTTAAAACTTCAACTAAAGATTAGTAATACTGATCTAACACTATGCCAGAAAGTTCGATATGCATTTAAGCTAATTCTATTATCTATATGAAAAGCCATTTGTGATAAGTCTTGTTTGCCACATTAAGGTAGAGATGTGATATCAAAGTTCGGAGACTGATTGTTTAAAAGTGTGGCCAATAAAAACGTTTTAAAAAAACCAAATTGTGATATGCCATTACTCATTAGATTAACTGAATCATCAATAAAGTACCGATAAGTCCTGAGAATTATCACCTTGCAAGATTTGATTTGATTAACCTTTATGTCCATATAGGTAGTCCTCTCTTAGTCTTTTACATGTTTTCGTTGGTGATCCAGGTACACACCAAGATAATATAATATTTCAATTATAACAGCAATATACACATTTTAAGCGACTTCAGAAGTTTTACAAAAAAAGATAATTTGCTTCAGAATGGATTCATTTAATGTTAGATCTTTTAATTAATGAAGACAATTATTACACATTTCATAACGGCAGTGAATATTATAACTTCCAGGTTTTATATAAACGATATTGAAATAAAAATGGAAGAGAAGATAAATGAGCTTTGATGGCCAAGGATGTAATCTTGAGATCATATTTCAAAGTTTCTTATCCGCCTAATGTACGTTTTCAGGTCTACCTCCTCTGAGACTTTTCTCCTGTAATTCTATCTACCGAAAATGAAATTAGAGTGAGTATAATCACGCACATAAGGATGCTCAGTTGGATACATATATATATATATATATATATGTCATTACTGATTACCGGCAGGAGCGAGTGAGGAGAGGAGACTGGTGTGGGATAATCAAAATTTATTTGATAAGATTTTAATCATAATATGGTTTGACATGTAGTTATGATATTTGCATGTACAGGCATGTAAACAAACACATAATTATTGATTAATGTGAAATCTGGCCCTTTGGAAGAAGGAGTATTTAGTAAGAGGTGAGGGTGGGTGGGAAGAGAAATGTGATGATGCCACGACCCGCAGGAGAAGAGTGAGGAGGAAGTGGGGTCGCGTGGCGTGGGTTGAGCGAAAGAGCGCGAAAGGGGGGATTAGTGGTACTGCACCCCTGGCGTCAGAAATGACAGCGCCTGGCTTAACTGCCATGCTTCCACCATTACTGATTACCGCCAGGAGCGAGTGAGGAGAGGAGACTGGTGTGGGATAATCAAAATTTATTTGATAAGATTTTAATCATAATATGGTTCGACATGTAGTTATGATATTTGCATGTACAGGCATGTAAACAAACACATAATTATTGATTAATGTGAAATCTGGCCAAAAAACCAGAAGATGTTATAAGGAGAGGGATGGGTGGGTAAAGTTATATTAATTTTGTGAGGGAAGGGCACTGTTTCAGTGATGTTTGTTATTGGTTTTATGAATTTTATACATATTATTGCTTCAAGTCAGAACTTTATATATCATGAGTGTCTATGTCTTGTGTGATGTCGAGTCTGCCCGATAATTCAATTGTCATTTTGATATAGCCTTTATTATCTTCTTATTTGTTCTCTTGTACTTTGTTTGCACGTACGATTTGTACGATTGTGATGCCCATCCACCATAGTTCATCACTTCAAGATCTGTAGCACCTGCATTGAATGCTACTGTGGCTGCCGCTTTTCTTAAACTATGCAGAGATAGGTTTGTAGTGTCTATCTTGTTATTCTCGAGGTGCTTCTTCCACCGTGTGCTGACGAATGATGCTGGTACTGGTCTAATTGTGCCTCTGAATGTCAAGAAGGGTTGGTTGTTGTCTTGCGTTGGGCTGATGCTCAGCAATTGATTAACTGCGTTCACCACACACACATCTTTATCGTTTGAACAACTGAGTTTAATTACACGACGTTGGTATGTTGATTGTAAATTCTTGGCCACCTTTATATTAATTGATATGTGGGCATGACTAGGTTCGACGACCACGTCAGCCCTGGTTAGGTGTCTTACCGGGTTAAATGATTTGACGGTCGGAGGCATTACCTCCGACTGTCGTAGAGCACCATGAAAGAGAATCAAGACCGCTACTTTGATAATGACCGAATTGTAGTCAGCTCCTAGTGCTATGACCATTTCTCTTATCGTTGATGGGTGTATAGGCGCTTTTACTCTGGGGATGTATGTCTTATTCCTGAGCAGCCCTTCTATCATCCATTTGATCCTTTGATGATACCAAGGCGTTGTATCTGATTCACACTTTTTAAGGTATGTCCTTATATTACCTAGGTTGTTTGCTACACTTCTTGGTGATGGTAGATACTCTGACAGATATTGAAGGTAGGCACATGCATGGCCCACTGTTGCTTGGTGTGGATCAAACCTGCCATATCTTGCGAATGCTAGGTATGTAATTACTGCTACTCTTCTATTTGCTGTTGTCCCGGCTGCCCATGCCAATTCTTGAGTTGCCTCTGACCTCCTGGCTAGTTGGGCGAGATTTGTTCCTAAAAGAGATTATATTACTACATGTGGTTATTGCGGATATTTCTGGATCGATAATCTTGAGATAGTAATGATCAACCCAGTATTTAGCGTTTTTGAAATCGGTCCCACCCAGGTGGGCTCTGCTGAGAGAATCTGCCACCTCATTGTTGATTCCTGACACGTGAGCATATGTGATGGTGAGGTCGAACATTGCCTGTACCAACCAGGCTGCGCGTGCGGCGCTGAGTATACCTTTGTTGCGTCCCTTTCCCGTGGTTAGCACACACACGCTTGCTTCATTGTCACATAGGATTCGAATGTGGGTTCCTCTATCTGCTTCGGTGACAAAGTTTTGGAGTGCCACCGCTATATTTATTGCTTCAATTTCGGATATGTTTTCAGCCTCCATATCAGCTGCACATATTTGTTTTGCATATGCTAGTTGCCCGTCTGTAGCCCCGATACCAGACAGGCATGCATCAACAAGTATGACTTTCGAGTACTTAGTTTTTGGTATTATTGCAATGCCATTCCAAGTTCCACAGAATGACCTGAACCATCGGAGGTCGTCCTTCATTTCCCTGTTTATGTTCATGTGTTTACCTGTGAACTCCCTGAGTCCATCAAGCAGTCTGGATACGAATAGGCGTGCTGGTGCTACACATTTGCTGATGTGTATCAGGGTGCCTATCACGGATTGGAGCTCCCTCTTGGTTATCGATCTCCTAGTCAGGAACTTATCCACCATGTTCCTGGCATCCGTCACTTTGTCAGGAGGGATGCTTAGAGTCATTTCTTTGGAGTTGATGATAATCCCTAGCCACCTGACTATCTTGGATGGGGGCTGTAGTTTCTCTGGAGCTTCGGGGAGCCCCAGGTCCTTGAGTAGCTTTCTGGCAAACACATAGCTATCTGACGTTTTCTTGAGTGATTCTCCTACCAAGACAATGTCATCCAGGTACATGTATGCCTTGTGTCCTGCCTCCCTTAATATTCGCACTAGTGTATTTGCTACTCGTTGCATATGTGCACTGGAGGCCCTACTTCCAAATGGCATTGTAACATCACAGTACCATTGCTTCTCCCACTCTAGACACAAGAGGCACCAGTCTAGTGGGTCAGAGAAGAAATTTTTATATGCCCTTGAGATGTCTATCGATGCAAGGTGAATGTCTCCCTCCAGTGTCCTCATTTCTGACACTAGATCATCCGCAGTAGGTAGGCGATGAGGGCGTTCCTCGCCCCAGACAGAGTTCTTTACTACATATTTATTTATCGAGTTCTCTTCTGGGAAAGTTAGATCGATTATAACTCTCCTTGCATCTGTATCTCGTTTAGCTCTTGACATTAGTGGTGATGTGTGACACCACTGCTGAAATGGAGGACGCTCGAACGGGCCTAGTATTCCCTTGTGGTCGAGTTCCTTTTTAATGAAGTTTCTAATTTTGTCACTGAAGTTTGTGGCACTGGGGTGGTTTCTTACCCCACTGTTGTCCGATACTGGGCCTGCATACCCTATCGGGAAACCATACATAATGAAAGATAGTAGTTCTGCGTCCTCATGAGAGTCAGATAGCCTTGCTTCCCACGCCTTTATATTGAGATTGGATTTAAGTAACTTACGAGCCCCGATGGCATTGGGGACTCCATATGATTTAACTTCCCTATATATTTGATCGAGTTCCCCCCATGCTAGGTGATGTATTGGGTCTGGCCACTGCAGCCTCCGATGTGCAGCTAGATGATCGGGGTCTGTAGGGACAGAGCCTGACGGGGCCTTGCCATTGCATATGGCTTCGACACATTTGAAGTAAGTGTATCAAGTGTATCAAGACCATACTTTTTATTGGGGCATGATTTTGGTGTATTGTTGCTATTGGTACTTGGTACATAAGGCTTAGCATGAGGATTGAGAGTGAAAGATTGCTTACTGCATTGTGACGTCCTTTCGATGTTTACACGGCCGCCATCTTTGATCTCGTGTGAGCTCTCGTATCCCGCGTGGTGTTGGGCGGTAATGTATTCATGCTTCACCTCAGTATCTAGGCCAGTGTGTCCTATTTCTGATGCTGTAGACACTGCTGGCGCATCGTGATTCCTGATCGATGCGCCACCTAGGCGTTTTTTGTCAGAAGCACATTAGATGTATCCGTCTGGTTTCCCGCCCTGTTTCTGTTGGCGTTACTGGAGTTGTATTGGCCCCCACTGGTTTGTCCCTGGTTGCCTGGGTTATATGATCCTTCGAGCTGCTGCTTTGCATGGCGTACTCGGCGCTCACATTCTCTGACGCTGTGTTGGGCCTTCCTGCCTATTGAATCACAATAGGTACATATGTGCAACATTACAACGGCTCCCTCACGATGCTCATGCATTTGCTTGCACCCCATTCTTGTATTGAAAGGTTGACACACTGTTTCCAGCATCCCTTTGTTATCTCTCTTCTGACCATTGTTCTGATTTGCTTGGTCATTTCCCTGGGAAGCTACTGCTCCTACTCCCCCACCAGTTAGGCATATCCTAACTCTCTCATCTTGAATAGCAGTGCGGTCAGCCCATTCAAACTTTCCACTTTCTACACAATCAAACACATACTGCGACCAGCGACGCACTGCTGGCCATGGGCGTTCAATTGCATCCCTTGTCACCTGCCTTAGATGGTACATCATGTTCTCATATTCCCCATCCACATATGCCAACGTGTCATTCATCAGAGCCAGGAAACCATCAATGTATTCCACTGATGATAGGCTGGATCTAGCATCTAGGCGTTGTTTAACTGTTTGGTTCCCTTCTCGATAAACAAACATATATGGTTTAGACATGATTTTGGCTCTATGTATGTCTGATATGATATTTGCCCTACCATGGAGGCCGTCGGCGAATCTCTCCTTGTCTATTTGCCTCTCGATGTAATCGTCTGTTACCATTTGCCTGCGTAGGATTCGTGGTGTCTTAGGTCCACGTCCGCTTGAGCTGTCCATCCATTGTTCCACTTTTCGCTTTCCTTTGTGCCCCCGGCTACAGTGGCTGGAGCGACTGGAGGTTCGGCTAATTGTGGATTCTGCTTTGCTCTTCCGGCTTGACCTAACGGTTGACCTGGACCTGTGTGTGGCACTGGATCGCGTTGATTTTGAATCTGATTCAAAGTTTGTTACAAGGACTCCAAGTTGTGAGACTACTTTTGCTAGCTCCTCCTTTACTTGTCCGAGTTCTGTAGATACTCCTATTATGTCCTCTTGGAGCGACTTACAATTTGGTTGAGCTTTGCTCCTGGTGTTTTTAGCCGGCTCAAATCCATTGTCTTCTCCTTTCTCTCCTTGTTCCTCATTTCCCACCTTGTTTTGGTGCTTTTGTCTAGGCATTATGCTTAACTTAATATCGAAGTTGATACTTGCTTCCCGACTTGACTGATGGTCAGGAATATCAGCTTAGAAGTGTTTCCACTGAATTAGTTGAATGGTGTGGAAGTTATGCCAAAGAATATGTTTTGTGGTGGAGAATCTGGACGACGACGACGACGGAGGATGAAGAGAAACGTGTTGACGCCACGACCCGCAGGAGAAGAGTGAGGAGGAAGTGGGGTCGCGTGGCGTGGGTTGAGCGAAAGAGCGCGAAAGGGGGGATTAGTGGTACTGCACCCCTGGCGTCAGAAATGACAGCGCCTGGCTTAACTGCCATGCTTCCACACTTCTAACTTCGAATCAATAGTTATTACAACTGATGTCTTGACTCAGTTGTACTCAGAATGAAACACTTAGGGACACTGGTAGGATTCACCAGCCTATATTTGCCAGCTTCATACAGGTGTCCTTGCAGTTGCTATTTATAGGGCATTGTTTCAAACCCCATGTATGAAAACAAGCCCAGTTTGTAGGTCATGGTGTGGTGTATTATGCAATACCATACTCCTACTGGACATTTCGAGAAGCTTCTATTTAAAAAAAGCTTCACCAACGGTGCAGTTTTGTGAAAATATTGCGAAGTATTGCTACTGAATTTTTGGATACTATCAGCTATTATTATATTTCCATGCCCATGCCATGTATTGAAGGAGGAAAATGTTGTGTGCTTATCTAAGAGAAGTGGAGAATGTGGCTGACTCAAGATACCAACATAAATATGCCATTATTGCATGAAACCAGTATACAGGGAGGTGTATACAAGGTATATAGATTCCTAATTCGGTGGAACATATACACCGGTGCCTGTGTAATGATCCGCTGGTTCGTTTGTTGGAGTAGAAGTAACAACAGGACAAGTGTCTACTATCATTATTCTATTTTAATAAGACTGACTGCTTGAAACATGATCAAACTGCTGCACACAAAGGAGTGTTTGTAGAACATGGTGTATAAATATCATAGTGGTAAGTACAAGAGATCATGGAAATAGTGGTACATAAAATAGTGGTTCCACCTTGTGGACATGGACTAGAACTATACGTTGACACTTGTATAAGGTGATATTTCAGTTGGTGAGTAGTACTAGGAAAGAGCGCTTTCTGTATGGCACTACACCTGTATAATTATTGGGAGTGATATGGCGACACAAGGGAACGCCTATGGGAAATTTCAATGGTGGAATGTGCTGATCATCAACGCATATTTCACTACTAAATCAAAAGCTCAGGTAAGGAATTATATATTCCATAATATAATTAATTCTTGCCTCTAGAAACTTTAAATCTGCCCGCCGAAAAGGACACATGTTGGTTAGAAAATCTTTCTTTTCATTTTTCTTGTTTCCTAGTATTAATTTATTCTTTATTTATTCTCACCCCCACGTCCAAACATATTCATGTTCTTTTATTTTCCCTGTTTCCTCCAGACGGACCTTTGCAATTTGGCCAGTCTATAGACGAATATAGCTAGAGCGGTATTGGTAAAAATATATGTATATTATATGATAGCTATTTCCATAGCAAGATCCACACCAGTCCGAGTCTCAGTTCTATATGTCTTTATTATAGCTATCAATGGTAAACCTTGCCTTGGTCATGTGATCCTCCCACGCTACCAAGGTTAATAAGTGGAGGTCACACTATGAGGGGGGTTACTACCCATATTGAGTAACGCGGAGTATACTACTCAATGCTATAAGAAACAATTAAAAATAGTACATATGTTTCTCTATGCATGATAACAATATATGATAATATTACCAATTTATTTATTTCTGTGTTTACTATACTGCTATTGAAAATTTTAATATAACAACTGTGGATGCATTACATCGAATATAGCTGTATTTTGTTCTCCAAAAAAGCTGGTATGAAGAAGTATACCAAAAAGAAAATGATGAATCAAAATGATTTTTTAGCATAAATAAAAGACTGGGAGAGCGGCGAGAGAGGGGGCAAACATTAACCTAACGAACAACTAAATATGCAGGTGACTCTCTTTCTAAGCGAGTAAAAGTGGCTCCTCCTTGAAAGGTAGTCAAGATGACTCCAAAAAGGAGTTATTCTGGCGACATGTGTTGGCCTCCCTTTAATTTGTGGGGTCTCGTTTATGCATACTCATGAGGAGATAGCCCAAAATTAGTTTGAAAAAGATGTTAAAGACGTCGGTGCACCTCCCAAAGCAAACAGCGTCTCTTTAATTTGATTACAAGTTTCTCTTTTTTTGAGAGGTTCAGAAACGATATTGAGACTTGACCATTGGTGAAAATCCTACTGAAAATCCAAATAAACAGGAATTAATCGATTAATATCTATTAAGGGTTGATGTACAAGTCTTGGATGGATGAAATGTGACAGCAATATTAAGGTTGTAATGGCTGGTGATATTGGCACCACAGGATACGGAGAGGGGTACAAACGTCGGGGTTTTCTAAGTGCTTAATCCTAAAGTTCCCTAAACAAATATTTTAAAACCTCTCTTTCACATATATTCATTTTGTATTTATTGAATTAGAAATATATATATAATTAAAAAGTGACAAACTATATTTAAGAAATGACTTTTCAATCAGCAAATATTGATATCCAATGAGACAAATCCGCCCCAATACCCAATACACTAATGTACGTCAAATATGATATTTTACGGTGTAAAAATAAACTTTAATCGTCGTGAAGGTCTGTTGAAATAATACCCATAATATTGAATATGAGATGGGCAGTCAGCTAACAATCAAAATTCAATTACCCACTACTTCGATGCAATCAAAACAATCAAGTCTACTCCCTGCTCTTCGATCTCTGTGCACCCCTGTTATTGTGGCTGTGTTCACATAGGCAAGTCACCTCTCCTCACCATTATCAATGTAACAAACTTGTATTTGTTGAGGGTGTGAAATCACTAAATTTGTAGGGATTCATTTAAGAACATGATGAAGCTACTCTGAGGGGGTCTTACACCTTCTGACCCATAAAAGTAGTTTGCTGTCTGGGTTCACCCCATCAATTCTGTCCAACTGACCTGACTGAACTGACAATAAACCGGTTTCCATGCTGACAGATATCATCATATATAACCGGTGATGTGTTACATAACATTCTGCCTAATTTCGGACACTTTCCCTTTTCATTCCAATAACAAATGTTATTACTGGAGAAATTAGTATTAGATAACGTTAACTTCATACTTTCATCCTTAATAATATTATGGCCAATTTTGATCCGTCAAGTTACATGCAGAGCATGCTTTTGCATAAATCCCGGACCGGGCAGCGTTGTCAAAGTCATTTCTGACCAATATATCCTAAGATATGCTACAAGGGCCCACCTCTTTTGGTGCTCATAAATTCTTAAATATACGACGGTGGTAAGATTACTCTGAGAGCGAAATCGTATATAGAACAATGCAATTTTTGCTAAAAGTAACAGTTACAAGGCCTGTAAGAGTGGTTTAACGCAAAATCGTATAATATTATTTAGTGCAATGCACCACCAGCCCTTGTATCATAAAGTCCTTGTAGTTGTAAATATACGATGGTGCCTTTAAGACTCAATCTTACCACATGTAGGGTGCATGGATGATGTCACTATGGACATAGACAGCCGAGACATAGCCAAGGATGTCTGAAGCCTACAGTAATCGAGTCCTTCCATGATGGGGGCGCGGAGAGGGAGAGGGGCTGTAATTCCTTTAGAAGTTTTACATTCTCCTTTGATGGACATGGTATGCTGGGCTGTCTGGAGCCACACCTCCTGGATATGAGAGACCTTCTAGCTAGTTGTTTATGGCAGGCGTTGTTGTAGCTATCCACAATAGCCCTATCTACATTCTGGATTGATAGGGCTGTCAGTGGGAACGATGCAAAGTGACCAGGATCGAACCTAATGCGATTTTAGGGGAAAACATCAATCAGTGCCTATATGAAGCTAACTTTCCTTTACCTATGACCTGTCTTAATGGTTATTGAAGTTCTTAGTGGTTTACCATACAATTATGTTATAATAACGTGTGCATGGTTAAGGGATTAGAGTCAGATTTGAGCCTGGAGGTGAGGAGTATGGGCGAATTAGGATTGAGATGTTTTATATGAATGAGAAATGATATTATGCATTGGCTAAGTTAAAGGGAAACAAATCAGAAAATATCCCAAAGTAGTTTCAAGGGAACTTGAACCTTCAAGTAAGGAGTGTGTGGGTCCAAATTAACACCAGGCTCTTATAACTTTTAATTTTGATTTAATTTGAAAATCGTTTATTTGTCAGAAGGTATACATGTACATATAAGGTGCGACAAAAGGGTCGACAGTCTTCTGGATGCTATCCAGTTCTTCCAGCCGTTAAAATGATATGGGATGTATCAATTAACATGAGATAATTTCTGATCGCCAAGATGTTGTTTTTCAACACCAGGGAATCTGAAAGGAATTGGAGCAAGAGAGAGCAATGATGGTTCTGGCAAGAACACTTCACTCTCCTCCAACATCATAAATTTTCTACTTGTGCGGCAGTTCAGTGAAACATTCGGATTTTCCTTTTTCTGAAATTGGTTTTATCACTTCCCCGTTTCTTCTAAATCACCGTTTTATGCCAGATCCTTTCCTCGCGATCTTTGATGGTTTTCTCATTTGTCACATTTTTGTTTCATATTTTCAGCTTTGTTTTCTTCAATGGACTTGCCTTGCTCAATTAAGGTGTGTCACCATTTGGATGTGGGGAGCCTCTATTGATCAGGGGTTAGAATTGTTGATTATTATCACAGTATCAGACACTTTTTAAATATGAGGGTTCATGTTTCATTTTAATTTTGCATCGTTTGGTAAACATGGAAGAATGAGGATCATTATCATGCACAAAGGCCTTGAGTACACAATGAGCAATGTTCAGTGTTGTAAATGAGTAGTGCTAAGGCACAGATGCCACTAACCCTTTCCCAACGCCTTATTGCCGTATCGGTCCATGTAAATATGAAACAGAAATCGATATGATTAGAAGGGCTAAGGTCAATAGAAATCCTACACTACCCAGTGAAGTTAAAGGAGCTTCTTATTCTAAAATCAATAGTCTTTTAGAATAAGATGTTCTGCTCCATTCATTTGTTCATTTTTCCATTCGTGTGAATGACTATAGAGACAGAGGCTGGCACGGGTGTTATATGTTATCATGGGTCTCATAATCACATTGTGCAGAACTCATTATATGAAGGATCTCATATGTAAAAGAACAACTTTTTCATGGAAGAAAATAATTACTTCTTATGCTGGCCCGCTTTGTATTTCATCCTCCTGAAATGGGATTATGAATAAAGTGAGAAAAAGGCATTTTCTTCATTAAAATGTCCTACCACTTGCAAGGTATCTGTACGATAGATGAATCATTGCTTATATATTGTAGTATTCCCCGCCCCTTTTTTCGTCTTCACGTCTGAATCCACTTTCAAAATATAATGATGTATATGTTCTATATTTCTAATGGCCATTCTAATAATCAAATACTGCATGGAAAGATGAAATGGAGACAGGGCAAACCATTTCAAGGCATCGCTAAGTATATATGAAGATTAGAAATAAAATCAGGCCTTCTCTTATCTCTAATAACAGTGCTTGTGAATCCTATAAAACGAAAAGGTTCTTTATTTTTAGGGTCCACTTTATAGTTATTTATGCGACATCTTAAATGTTACCGAGGCAATATAACGTCCATTGGTTTTACGGTTTTTGGCCTAATAATTGTATTAGCTCTCGGGCCTGCTCATGGTATTAAAAAGATAAGAAATATTATTATCACCCCATAAAATGAACTTGTAGTCAGACGCAGTCACCAGGAGCAATCTCCAATAATCACTTCATTTTACTAGTTTACCATATTTCCGACATCATCATTATACACAGATGCTGTGGTTCCGGCCCTTTTATCAATTGCTCTTCATTCGTGCCATCATGTAAGATATACCACTATGTTTATGTGTAGACCGATATCGATCTTGGATGAGTTTTCAATTGTCCCAGGACGGGCTAATTGAAGGTGTCATGTTACAATCGTTGTATCACAAGTATATATTAAATAGGAATAGGACATTGAGGAAGCAGAGAAAGAAATATTAATACAAACCTAGTGCACCAGCAGGCCAGTTAAGTTATGTTTCACTAACAAAAACTTGAAGGGAAATCAGAAACAGTTCTGGTCAACCCAAAGTTCAGATAAAGAGAACAGATACATTAAGTTTGAAATCTTCAGGGAAATTGCACAAGGTTTAGCTTAACTAAAAATTAAGGTAAACCGAGTTCAGGTTGAGCGGAACTTTTAGTGATCTACATCATGTTGTTCATAAAGCCTAATGGCGTATAATCCCTCAGCTTCGCCTCGGGGTTTTAGCAGCGAACTATAAGCCAAATCTCCCAAAGCATTAACTAAATATGGCACAAACTTAAACAAAGGTACAAACTTTTGCCGGCTAATATTTCTAATTTTCGCAGAGAAATATTTTGTAGTTGCATGCTTCCGCGAATTTAGATTCATTCAGCAGTTGTGGTTTTATCTGTATCTGCTTTACATCCTTCTCCGCAATGAATTCATTTGGTATTAGATTAGAACCACATAAGACGAAGAAGAAGATACTAGGTATCAAAGATCTGGACATAAGAGGGAAGATAGCTATATATGGTCTGATGTGTAACAGAACAACCGAGCAAGAATATTTACAAATTATGCCTCGACAGACAAGACTTGCTGAAGGTATAAATTTATTATGCTTAAATGCAAACTCTGAAAAATTAGCTAGATCCCCCCCCCCCCAGTTTAAGGGCCCTCCGATGTGGAATAATCTCCCACCGTACATGAAGATAAGAAAATGGCCAGAAATTAAAATAACCTCTGAAAGCAACGTTGCGATAAGTTGATGTAAGGTGATTATACCAACTGAATTCTGACTAGATTTGATTGTCTATATTAATGTTGATTATATGTAAAAGAAAAATCATTTGACCTATGTGAACCAACTGGTAAAGAAAATGTATACTTCGTTGTTTTATCTGAATGCGGATAGCTACGAGGTATTTATTTTAGAAGCGGCAAAAAAATACAAAAAGAGGGAGTCTAATAATAATAATGAATTTGGGGTGATAAACAAATGACAAAGTTTAACTGTATCATATTAAATGTAATATCTGTATTATATGTCTTTGCCTTTATGACATATCAATGTTCGAGAACATGAAACATACGATAAATGTGTGGAATTGTTTTTAGAAATAAAATATGTTTAAAAAAAGAAGAGCATATATTGTGTTTTCTTCTGTCAGAAGGACGTGTACAGATGTGCCGTTTATTATTGTGCAGACTAGGCAGGAGATCCTGCCTACATGTTGATAGTCTCGAATTTCGTTTAACTTCTGCTGACTTGCGGTACTGAAAAGTATTTCGCGGAATTAATGGTACTTTAGCCCGCAAAAGTTTTTATCTGCACGAGGCTACAAAAAGGTGGGAGGGATTAAAATAGCTGCAAGTTATAGAGCTTCCAGCCACTAGTGTTTAGGGTAGATGACTCTAGTGATGCTGAGTACTTATGTTGTTCCACAGGTTGGTCGAACTGTCCAAGCACAAAAAAAAACCAAATTAATGGTAATTAGTTGGTATCAACCCCACCTAATCATTTTCCACGTTAGGAGACCAAATGTTGTCAAATGGGGGAATTGGCCATATCATTTATCCGCTTAAGGAAAATATTCGTACTACCTGCAGGTCTTCTATACAAATTTAATAACACAAATCTACCATACTTTCCGTCCTTAATAGTTAGGACATTCTATATCAAACGTGCACATTGACATACCTTTTGTGTAGTCTTCGCCCACATATGGCCCCTTCAGAGTATAAACCACAAGTCCACCACCGTGGTGGTCAATACCATCTAAACTTCGATCTCGCCTGTACAGGTTATAGGACTGATTCGAATAGTAACTAGAGCTATCCAGAGCTCTGCCGAATTCAGATCTCTCAAATGAATCAATGTCCTGATTCAATCGTCCATCTACCCTTCTGTTACGTTCTAGATATTCGTTCATGGGATATTATTGGACTATTTCACTATGGATAGAACCCGTCTGTTCTTTGGCATCCATATCTTCTTCCAAAGTGAATTCGATCTATTTTCTCGTACTTCTGGCCTTGGTCTAACAGAGTCTTCCTTATTCCTGTGGCGGATAACTCCAGCTGTTTCGTTCCCCACTTTGACTTGTGTTCTGTCAGGTGCATGGTCGTTGTATTTGAACGAGGCATGCTTGACATGTTTATTGATTGGCGAGATAGGTATTTCGGTCGGATATTTCTTCTTCATCTGATCTCTCACAACCATTAGCATCTTGCCCAGGTGGTTTTGTCCTTTCCATGAACCGTCCATCAACTTGTAATTTCCCAGATTTACTCCTGCACCGTATTCCTTATTTCCAGTGGCCTCAACAAGTTGACAATTGCCTAAGCCAATCAGTTTCTTTCTTAAAAATGCACTACCAGCTATGCATGCGCAAATCTGCGCATTTTTTCCTTTAGCCACATACACCAAGTATATGACAAACCCAAACATGTCCCTTAATATCTAAGAATTCCGAGCCCATTAAAATCATGTAATTAGCCAAAGAAGTGGTGCATTATTCAATCGGTGCGCACCGAATGGACGTCCATTGGATCGTCTCTCAACCAGAGATTTCACACGGATTTCCCCCTTGTTAGCATACGTCATATATTGGAAATGAGGGCGCAACATATGCTGATGATCTCAGTTGAATTCATTAGCATAGTGTGACGTTTTATGGAATTCCGTTCCACGTTTCAAACAGATGTTTGTTATTGTGTTCTGTATACATGTTATAAAGTATGGAAGTCAGAGTAACAGCAGTCTTGGAGGTTGGTGAATGTGATCCAGTTTTGACAATAGTATATTAGCTACTTGGATTACAATAAGTGTATGGTAATTATATGCCCTGTTTTGTAAACCATAATCAAAATCACATACAAGTCCCACAAATACTATCAAATCATACAACCCCATTACAACAGTAATACTACTCAAGAAAACAACATCTTATATAATCCGAAGCTATATAGCCTGCTAACCAGGTGCTGGTGGGGGTATCACTCAAAGGTGAGGTAAACAATTGGTAATAGGCTGTTGTTATATATAATGTAATTACTCATTGTCTGTCCATATTCATCTGCAATTCTCTCATCTATTGCTTTTAGCCTTGACTGTATTGTGACCAGTAATTTACTTTTATTATAGACTGATATAGCAATTATAGCCTGAACAACCAATTATACTGAAAACCTAGCATATGACCTCAGTGGTGCAGAAGTCTTTATTTTGAGGTGCAGCCATCCAAAGCCATATAAAAATAGACCCTGCGCACACACATGTACGGGACTGGGGTTCCCCACTACCCCTCCTGTCTTAAATGGGCACTTACAGGCCACTCATGCAGTGGTATGCAGAGCAAAAACCGATACCGAATTTGTTACTTTTAAACAGTTTTTCTTCATTTAAATCGTTTCTCCAGGACACATGATATCTTTAGGGTGTTTATCTCAAGGATAGTCATTTCATTTCAGGATCTTCCACAGCTGGTAATGCATCTTTAACACAGATGACAAAACAAATTGATTTAAATGTTCATGGAGTTGTGCGTTCAGCTCAACCTCTCCCTATGGATAGAATCACTCCACAGAACGGGCCTTGAACACTAACCAACTCATCTCATCTCCTTATTAATATCCATTAAATCATATCTGATTTCTTCGTAACTAAGCTATTTTCTGTTAACAGCCTTAAAACATGTATACATAGTGATTCATTAGACTCGACGAAAAACACTTCTTTAAGTGAGAGTGTAACTGTTTAAAATTTACCTGAATAAAAAAACCTGAATAAAAAAACGTCTGCCTTGATTTTAATGGGGTTTTCTGCCAATCGGAAGTTTGGTATATTCACGTATACATATATAATCACATCGAATGCCAAAGCAATTTTTAATCTCTATTCCAGGTTTTTGCTGCTTCCACTACATTGGATATAACGGAGTATATAGGTCATTGTCCTTACCAGCTGAACGAGCATAACAGGTCATTGCCCTTACCTGCTGAACGTGCATAAAGCCCCATCTGGAAATGAACATTATGATTGCCACTTTGAAGTGGTCATCTCCTAATCGGAGTTATTCATGAGTCAATTTTAGTGACATGATGACTTAATATTCATGGTCCCAATTTCTGTCAAGAGTTAGTAGCCTGTTATTAGTTATTCCCAGGCCATCCAATCAACAAGTTATGCCTTGACCTTAGAGAAACCAAATGGCATCCTCTGTTCATTTGCGTTTTATCACACCGAAGAGGCCATATTAAAAACAATTGATAATGCGTTGATTTAGGTTTCATGCCATTAAAATCTGGAGGATATTAGCTAAAACTATCTATACCGACATATTTTTTAAATGGGAAGCTAATTAGATGGAACGGTTGATTAATTCCTGGCATTACTCTGAGAACTTACTCCGGGAGTATCTAGGATGTATGTTGTAAGTAAGACTGGTAAACGAGAATTTTTTTAATAATAACCTCTGCCAACTTTAAGTTGGTCTTATTATGTCATTTAAAAATATCGATGTATTAGAGCATTAATCGTTGGACGTGAAAAGTCACAAAGGAATTCATTTTCAACGCAAGAAATCCTTCATGGCAACATATATAACGCAACATTTGGTATATTCACATGCAAGCATCACATAAAAAAAATGCCGGTTGTAACTAGCCATCAATTACACTAACCCATTTCTCCAAGCCCTCCAATCTGGTTTTACAATACAAGTGATGAATCTTTGGTGTATGAGGATAACGTTCGACTTCGTTACGACCAAGGAAATCCGCAGCTTTTTGATTGAGTTTCATGTCTCTCGTCCTGACAGAGCTGTTCATGATGCTATTTGTCGTGAGTGAGCCGTGCCTATGGACCCATTTCTCCAGCCATCCATTAAATCAGCTGATGGTCTGAATATTTGCCAATATGAGGGGAACGGGTGAGGAAGAGAGGTTGAATGATGCATCTTCCTGGATCTTAGCCTATGTGTTCAGATCCACAGCATCTGTTGGTAGGATCTGATGGATTTGTGGTATGATCTTGTTTCTCTTCTTGGCCGCAGCCGGAATTGCCAAGATGTGATTTATATTATGAGAACTCGATTTACTGCATGAAGCTTCGCTTAGCCAATAATCACGAAGCTTCTATTTTTCTCCAACGCGGCGGTAAGCGAACATAAAAAATGAGCATTTAGGTATTATCTATTCCTTTAGAATCAGAAGGTTATGTTGGTTGTGATTTGATGTTTACGAATGACACAACCATTATGTCTATGTCTTATGTCTTTTGAAATAAAACAAAAAGAGTGGGACTATGCAATATAATATAGTAAATGAAGTAAGACATATCATATTTCTCATTCCTTTTCACATGTATCTCATTAGATGGTATATTTTTCACTCGAATGTATATATAATGCATTTGTTCTGGAACAACGTCTAGAATGAGATACGTCGCATGCGTATACCATTGAGTGATATACACACCCAAAATGTTCCCTTTTGGGTCATAAATCAGTTAACTAACTCATTTGTTTCACTCGCCTGTAAACTGGCGGTGTTTGTGTCGTTAATACAAAACACATTTTTTACCTAAGCTAAGTTAAAACGCCTATCTATACCATTGTTTTGAAAGCAACGTCTATTATTGATGCTTAATGTATATCTTTTAAGTTGCCTCCGCCAATTTCACTCTTAGCCCAGAGGCTGCAGGTCTAGCTGATTGGCTACTGATAGTGTCGTTAGTTTCATTAATCTTCAGCTGCCTGTGTGCTACATGATGAATGGATCCATGAACACTGGAATCATATAACATTGCCACGGTCGGGGCTGGGCGCGCTATATACCCTAAGTAACTCACATTTAATCTGTCATACATGTTGGGTTGTATCATAGCGTTCCATCTTGTGTGGATTTATATCCTGGAACAAAGTCCTCTACAACAATGTCTGCCTGAGGTACAAATTGCTTTTCCCAAGAAAAGAATAGCTTATTTCTCTGCCCGAGTACGTATGAGCAGAGATGTGGCTAAAAATGTCCGAGTATGATTTCTCTCTGACCTACATGCAATTATACCTCTCTTTGAATTAAAATAATGAACTTTGTTGATAAGGAAATATAGGTTATATCTTTACACATTATTAATTGAATGGTATCAGTCTCAAATCGATCCCTTCATTATTGAAATGTTTACAACATGATAGGATTGTATGATAATAGTGTAATTGATTTGATAAATTCAGTATTTCAATTGTGAACCATATCGTGAGTTTATTTCAAGATATATTTTTGTAACCTATTTTTGTATGGTTTAAATGGCGGGGAAATCAATCCTGAAAGAGAAGTTCCTCCTATAGTAATGCTATTACTGCATTATGACTTTATAATTCGTCATATATTTTATAAAGATATTTAAATATCGCCAATGGCGGAAACATGCATTATTGGTTGCAGTACACTTGAATTTACTCATAACATTAATTACCCATTTAATATAATGCCATGTGGCGCTAGAAAAATGAGTCCTTGCAGATTCAGGGGCTTATTGAATGTATCTATACTAGCAAATACCCGTGCTACACATGGGATTTGCTAGTGGGACAGTGGGGCCCACATCCTCATCTCTCCTTGTTCCCTCTCCCACTATCCTTCTCTTTCAAGTTGTCTCTATAACTTAGTATCTTCATACCACAAATGGAACCCTGTTTAGATGCTTTTTTTGTCACTGTTCAGTGTTGTGCTGTTGTTGTGTTCCCTGTCCCTGTCCCTGTCCCTGTCCCTGTCCCTGTCCCTGTCCCTCTCCCACTCCCTCTCCCGTTCCCTCTTTCATTGTGAGGTAATTAGTGGGCGGGTTCCCCCTGCTCGACTTCAAAAACCATCACAAACAATAGTTTATGAACTGATTCAACTCTGACGATGCTCCTTTCGGTGGAAATATATCCCATCCCGTAGTGAAGCAATGATGTGCCCATCCATGAGTCATCCTTTGGCTGACCCAGAAACCTGGTGTAGGGGCACTGATAGGTTTGTTTTCAGGCAGTGCTGGGGGGCCCTGGATGGGGGTGCTCGATGTAAACCCATTTCTAACCCCTTTCCAACCCTAATTTGTTAATGAAACATAGTGGAATGGTTTGGCACCATTTTTGGCAATGTGCATGTGAAATGTAATGGCGATCTGGCCAGCAGTTTCAGAGAAGATAGCAGTTTAAGGCTCGAAACGCTTATTTTATTAACATAGAGATTATGCTGCTGTTATATCAAATTGATACAAGATTGATACTGCAGATCTACTAGCATTGGAACATTACATTTTCAGAATATCAAGCATTACTGCTTTAATTTGAGGTACCATTATAATGTATTCAAGTGTAGTGAACCTGCTGAAAAATGCCCTTGCCTGCATGGGGAACTGAACCCCAGACCTTTGGATTGATGTTCCAATGCTCTACCAACTGAGTTACCAAGGCAGGCTATCCTCAACAATCACAATCCCAGGTTCAACCACCAGGACCACTACACTACCCCCCTCCAACAATGGATGAAACTCATCTCATATGGATTTGTCCAACTTGGGGTTTACAGTGCTGCCCTCGGTTGGATGGTCCCGGCAACAATTGTAGTGATCTCATTTGGATTTGTATCCCTTAACCGCACTTTCTATAAAACAGATGGAACAAAGACGGCAGGACCTGTTCACAAGGGTTTTATTTCTGAGAATTGTTAGCAATTAGCTGAACCAATTCTACCTGAGTCCGAGGATCTCAGGTCTCCTGGCCAGCCAAGTGACCCTCGACCGCAGGTGTCTCAGGTAACATACATGCTTGGTGAACCACCACACAAGCCAGAATAAGAGTAACAATGACATAGTTACAATAGAAAGACAATTCATAACATTTGGCATAATAAGATTAACCCAGGTTGCTGTTACTCAAGCAACAACAGCTAGACTGCTGTTATATATAAAATGCAACAGGTAAAATAGATATCACAGACTAAAAAGTCACTTCGGACCAGTATTGCCCACTGGGGTAGATCGGCTGAACTAACCCACAGCGGACAGCACCTAGAGATAAACTCTAGTAAAACCCAATATCACCACACAAGCATATTAAAGAAGGTACACACACCAGGTTTCCAGCACAGCGAAATCTTTTTGTGGTTCCACCACTGGGATCTGCTATCTTGAATCATGACGTCACTTCCTCATATAAATCCGTTCTATGGCATCTTCCTTTTCATGACGAACCCCTTAATTTGGAGCAGCACCTTATAAATATAAATTTAAATGAAGGGAGGGATCTCAAAAGAGCCTATAGGCCTTTCCCAATTGGAAAGTGTAATCAGAAATATCTCATGACGTAATGAAGATTTAGGGGAACTCTTGACATACTTGACTGGATTCGTAAAAATGATCACAATATCTCATTGAACCAAATCTCAAGAGCCGGAGGAATTAGAACCAAATTGGTTCAACAGACATATAGAGTTATACATTATGAATGCAACACAATTAGCCAATGACAATTGAATGAGTACAATTAATGTGCAGGGGCTCTTACACAAACTCGATGCTCCTTTGTCAAGGCCAATCTGTGAGGCTCACAATGAAGAACTTTATGCAACTATCTGATAGATTTGGTCCTGGGTAAGACCATAAACTGCCTCCATCTCATCTCATCTTTCACCGATCTTGATATAACCTAAAAGGTTACTAAAGACATAATGCAACCAGCTCACACATACACATTTGATAGGTGGTCCAGGGATTTGTTAATATGAACTAAATCAATTTGCCAGTCGCTCTCCCAAATGACTTTTTTGAGTCTCGAAGGCAGAGCATGTCGTTATGTGGTCTCCATAACGTATTTTCATTCAGGTGGGAAATATGTCTACAACTAATTAATGACATGTTGAACTGGTGCCTAGACCAGCATGACCCAAGGGGGTAGATCCAATCTTATTTCATTTAAGTGTGCCATACATTGGTTTAAGATACTAATTTTCATATATATTTTTAGATATATTGTACAACACATCTTATATGTATCTTATATGATGTGTATCTTGCCCATTATCGGACAGAAATTCTCCACGTTCCTCTCCTATTGTAACAGGTACATACCATCTCATTTTCTTTCACCAATAAAGGTGTTATTTGATTAAAGGTTTCAGATTATTTATCAGGGTATCTTGAGGGGAGATTGTTATCGCGTCATCAAGATATATTAGTGTTAGTATTCCTCTCTTCTCCAAGGCCCTTTGCATGTATACACTCGATATCCTACTCCCAAAGGGCATAGCGGTGTCTATATAGTATTAGAAGTGATTTGATGAGATTCTGTGATGTTTTTTTTTGCTATAGAACCCTGCTGCGTGTTCCGACTCCATAGAACCCTGGTCGGCCGGGATCTATTGTTTTTGGAGCCCTCCCCTGTCGCTTCCGGTGATTCCCGTCTCGGCCGTGTAGAATGACAGCTCTACACGGCCCAAAAAGTAGAGGATGAAAAAACATAGCCGGCGGAGGCTGAGCCTTGAACGTTCAACCTTCTCCTCTGCAGTCCAGTGCTCTAACCCCTGCGCTATGAGAATTGGTAGTAGCATCGTGGCTGAATTTTGCTACTGATACAAGGAGGGCAGACGCTTGCGTAGCAGTGGAAAGTGTCCGAAATTTAAGTGCCTTTCTAGGTGGGTGGCGAGGCCAGTGTGTGGACGGGGGATGGGTGACATGATAGGGGTCTCTCCACCCAGCGCAGTTGGCAGTCGAGGGAGGACCATTAATTATGTGTGGCTAGGGGAGATGCAAAGTTGTAATCGTTGGATAGGGGTGTGGGTGGGATGGGGTTATGAGTTATGATTTTGTACTATTTATTTGAGTCATAATTGAAGGGTAATTTGTTGTAATTAATTAAAGCCATTTCTAAGAGGCAAGTATGCTGTATATAAACAGGGGTTTACAGTGATAAGAAAATGTTGAATGAGGTGTTTTGCATGAAGTTATGATTTATCACTATAACAATTTTTTTCCTTCAACTGATTTAGTACACAATATAAAATTCTAAAACAGGAGGGTGTTAACTGATTGACAGGAACTAATGGTATTCCTTCTTGCACACATCGACGTCAGAGAGAAATCACCGTTGTTTAATTATCCTGTCATATACTATATATAAACCAAGTCCAAGCATAAAATTAGCCCTCCCCTCCCTATACATGATGACCAGCATGGAGAGGTGCGCTTGCAAGGCGTGACGGGTGTGTACCCAATGCATATTCTCCATAAGCACATGCCGATATCTAGCGTGTTGGTGTATAAGGACAAAAGTAGGGCCTACGGATCCATGCAAGCACTTCCGGGTCAGGTCACGTAAACAGTATGGCGACTCTCATGGCATGTGCTGATGTTTTTCGGCCTTAATAAAAAAGGTTTGTCTATCCTTTTTTGTCTCCCAGAACTTGAATCTCATCAAATCACATCTAAAAGCAATAATTCCCTCGGTTTTGTCTGCTGGCGGGTACCGTTGCCTGAGGGAAGTTCTCGGGCAAGCCCTCAAACTTCCCTCAGGCAACGGTACCCGCCAGCAGACAAAACCGAGGGAATTATTTCTTAATTGGTTGTTATGTCTTATTCCCAGTAGAGGCCAATCATAGGGGCAAGCTAAGAAATTCTTATATGCTCTCTCAATGCTGATTGTTCAGAGGAGAGTATTGAAATTACATTTTCGAGCAGCCTTGACTGCCATCTCTACTAACGGAAGGCAGTGAGAAATATATGTGCCAAATAAACAGTTTTTCTCCATGGCAGCATTTATTCACTTGCCGTCGGGATATGAATAGTCAATAATTCTTCTCTTATTTTTGCTTACTTTTAGGTCTTGACATTATGGGGGATATGTTTACCCAAGGGGTGAAAGGCAAGCATTGAACAGACCTTTCAGTGCCTTGCATTCTAGCTCTTTGTCAGTGAATTGTTGAATTGCTATGGGGTACTCAGTGGTGGATCTATGATTAGGAGTAATTGTATTTCTGGTAGGGGGTGGTGGGTCTCTGTATTGTAGCGGCAAGCCAAACTGCACAAAATCAATTAACCACTACTCATCATTATGGCCCGCGGAGAGTTGAAACCAGTTATTTATGTCTAGAGAAGACTGGGTATTTTCGCCCCCTAGACGTTATGGGTGTGAAAGGACCTTATGATAAGATCTTATAGATTGCAATAGTTTCAGAGCCACTTTGAGTGGTACCGTGGCGTATGGCCAGTCACACCTTTCCTATGAAATATCTTTAAGTATCTGACAAGCTGGTTTTTCCAATACCTTTTCCTCATAGCCTTGGGTTATATGATCACTTTCCTCCCGTTCTATGTCATAGGACCCTCCCCCTCCAACACCCGCCACGTCTTCAACTAACTCCATTGTCAAAATATAGTCAGGGATAATCACAAGGTGTAGAGCGGGGAAAGTGGCACCTAGTAGTTTTTTGCTGATTGCTTCTCATCCTTTTCGGTGGTTTTATTTCTATTTTCATATTTTGATTTGTCATCAGAGTTGGATTGTTTCATTGCCTGATTGGTCTGCCGCCGGTTACAATCCTTAGATGCATGAGAGTATCCGGCCTCATTCAGGGCCAAACCGAATGAGTATACATGGTTGAATTTGATGTTATTATGCTTATAAATGGGCTGCCTTGCTTCTGCATTTTCCCTCATTAAACTCAGGGCAAGGTATCAATTTAGTAGTTACTTTGGATGGTTTGGCCTTTAAGTATTAACTCGTTCCCTAGCAATTCTATCATCGTCTGACCAGGTTCAGCGGCCCTTCGCTATGTTAGCACTGACCACATTTGACCAGTTACGTACTGTTGGCCATTCATGGCTCTCACTATCTTCAGCGATTTGGCCCAAGTGGTAAACAATTCTATGCGCGTATCTAGTTTTATCCTCCTGCAAGGCCATTTCAGTAAGACCCCATACATGCATGTTAAAGTTTAGGTCTTCAGGGTGGGACTCTCTCTTGATACTTCTTTGAAATGCGAAGGGCCTATACAGTTTAGTTTGGTCTGAGTGTTTGCGTTTATATCTACCTTTATGTTTGCTGAAAGTAGGAGAAACCAATTTTCCTGCATCTGATAAGTCTTTCTCTATCGAGGTAAGCAAATTTGAGCGGGAGCTAGCCTTAGAGTCACTACTTGAGTGCTGTTCCCTCCTTCTAGACCTCTTATGTTTAGGGGAACTGGTCTGAGGGTGAGAGCTGGCCAACCTGGACCTATTACGAGAAGAGCTTTCGTTACCTTTCTGCCTTGTAGGTGACTGGCTGCGTCTAGGTGCCCGGGTAGTAGCCGCATATGCTTTCTTCAAACCCTGGATTTTGGCTGCTATCAACTGTCGTATAACTCCATTATCCAAGAGTCAATGAATGGAACCAGCCGCTTTGTGAAAGCTCTCGGGGATTAAAGATACAGCATTTCCAATAATCTTCTGCCAGGACATGCTGTTAATTGAGGGAGAGACAAGTTGATCAATGGTAATATGTTATAATGTTTAGAAAAGAAAGGAACATACATGTTATATGTTTCTGTGTGTTGGTGTTTGTTCAATTGTGTGCAGCGATGCTCCCTACAACCCCTTAATTGGTTTGACTTTCTGTCTGAATTCCTCAGAGTATTTAATTTTCTTGATGTCTTCAGGGACTCTGTTCTATAGCCAATAATAATGTTTGAGTTATTCAAGCTAAGCCCTTGGGATCCTTTGTGCATGATTGTAAGGAGAAAATACTAATCTCTGTGGCCTTGGAAGGGTAGGAGCCCAAGGGATGATTCTATTCCAGATGTGTCCATTCAAAATGTGGTAATACCTTTTATTTATATATATATTTGGAGGTTTGTCTTTCTATCGAGGGAGTCTGATTTTCAAGAATGGGTAGATAGTGTAAAATTACAATTTTATTTATTTTGTTTACTTGGTCATGATAGTTAAGACTGGAATTCAGTGTATAGTTTCGAGGTAGCTCTAGTAGGGTACATCCTCAAGTGATTGCTTGCATTAACAGTTAGCTTGCTTGCACCACAATACTGTTTTACTACTTTTAGGGGGTGTCTAGGGTAGTCAATATTTTACTCTCAGCAGATTTTGGGCATGATGGTGCATAGAGTTGAATATTAACGTCTCACATTGCATAGGGTAGGTCATTAACGTATAGCAAGCATAGTAGGGGCCCTAAGATCGACCCTTGCGGAGGCCCTCAGTGAGTAATATGTGTGGTTGTTTGCAAATATACATTGTGATGGCATCCTGGAGGTAGCTGCTGAACCAGTTTGGGGTGGTGTCTCATAAGCCATAATTTTTTAGTTTGTCTTATAGTATATTGTGGTCAAATGCCTTTTTAAAATCAATGAATGCTATTATCAGGTGCCTGGATTTGTCCAAATTGGATGCTAGATCGTCAAGCAGGTCACAGAGGATCGTAAATAGGACCTAACACCATATTTATTTGGGTGAGGGCGATTTTGTTTGTTAAGGTAATCTTACATTTTGTTGGAGGATGTTCTCAATAGGTTTCCCTGGGAATGGCAGAAGTGAGTCACTTGTGTGTATAGGGTTCACTATTTTCCTTCCAGGCATGGGGGAGGACCCCTTTGTCTAGAGTTTTACGATCTGGATAAATTCCTTCAAATTCCTTACCTTCAAACTCAACTAAATTAAAATTCACATTTGAGGGATAATTTATATTGAATCTTCTACAGCATTAAATCTTTGGGAATAATAGATAATGATTTCCTCCTATACTGATATAATTTATGCACATGTTTGATATTTTATTTTCTACATACTGCACCATTTACGGCCATTGATACTGAATCATAGTCTATATTATTAGTGTATACAATAGCTTTATATGTATACCGAAGGAGAAAGCATATCCGGTAAATCCTAAAATTTAAATTTATTTAGTAACTTGATTAAGCAATACAAACCAGAACTACCATAAAGACAATTGACAATTAACAATTTAAAGGTTGTGTATCTATAATAGGGGATATCTGAGGACCCGTGAGCTTGAAAACTATAAATCGGAACGACACTCATTGAGATAGAAAAAGTGTTATAATCTCCTTGGTATTTCGCACTGAAATGTACTCCATGATGTAGTTTTAGAAAACAAACAATTAATCTAAGGTTAAGAAGAAGGCATGGGCTGGAAGAGATACCCGGATAAGTTCATAAGCTTATGTCGATGCAAGATCTTTGGAAATAAAGAATTAGTTGAATTTAGTTGAATTGAATTGAAATCTCCCATACGCTTCATATATGTATCTTTAGTTAAATCGACTTCTTATTAATCCAATTACCGAAAGCCTTCAGCTTGGTTTTTTTGAGCTTCCACACCTGCTCCCCACACATGTATACAGTATAGGCATATTATTTATGCCCTGAAATTGTTTTAATACCATCGGGTAAAGTGGGAATTGATCACGAGTGACGAGCCCTAAAATGCTGTGCACATCGTTGGTGAGCACTGACTCTCCTGAGGAAGATAAACCTTACAGACCCATATCAGCAGTTCATTATTGCATGACAGGTACCTCAAGCGGAAAAGAGCCGATGACTCAAAATAAACATTGGAGAAAAGAAGATAAATGTGAGGAACAAAAACCAAATATTTCTGAGTGTGTATATCTGTATAATATATTCTTTTGTGATGGTGCAAATTTATCTATCTAAGGGTAAGGGTGCAATTCTTTGGGATTGGAATCAGCGAAGCGCCCCAAAAGATCTGAAATCTCAAAATATGGGAGCTCGGCTCTGACCTTTGTTTATTGATTGTACCTTACCTCTAGAAATATAGATTAGAAAATTGAAAAGTGTTATGATATTAATTAGAGATAATTATCTGTAGAAAATATTTATATTATGTCGGAAATTACTACGAGAGACAATATCTAGCTGTGTCATTCTTTATTGATGGTCAATATGATCTACATTTTACTACCATGTAAACATTACGCTTACAGACAGAATGCCGTAGAATAACAACAAAATGCAAAAAGCCATTTCATCGCAATATCCTACAAAGGACTGGCCCTGTAGCCCTTCTGAATCACGTCCTGTTCACCTCATGGCTTCTGTGACATGAGTTCTCCTCTGGGGTGAAATGTTCTGTTATCCGTCCATTCAACTGTGCTGAAACTGTTTCTACTTGAGACATACAAAATATATATTGCTTGGCAGAGATCACATCATTATTCAAATAATCCTCTCGAAGGGATAATCAGATGTAGAACGTCTGATTATCGATATCTTACCCCAAAAAATCATATTGAAGAGTCCAGACTATTTCTAAATCAGTTTGGTATGGATTACGCTGAGAGTTTACCCTCGCATACTAGAGAGGAGAAGAAATCAGCCTTTATTACTAAAACACTTCTACAACTCTTCAGGCTATCACAAAGTCAGGCCATGACGATTTACTTTCAGAAGGATTTCCTACACGAACCAAAATAGTTTACTGTATTAATGACTATGTCACACTGGATATAACCTGATCACTCAACACAGACTTTTATAGTTACTGTCGTGTCTGAGGTCTTTAAGGCATTGGTATCCTGAAGTCATAAAGATTTTTACAATAACTGGTAGAATTTCCTTTTTCAAAATCACTTCATCATTAACAAGCCCAGATACTCAGAAAACCCTTTTCCTGAAATGCCGAAACCTGGTCATAATTCTTTCAAGTACGGTTCTTCAATAATCCAAATTCCTCCATCTTCAACTTCTCCATTTGATTCAGGACTGACAAATGGTAATTGCAACACGAGTTATTGCTAATTGTTACCATTAAACGACGGCTACAAGCTTTCCTCAAACAAATTTCAAGTTACAACAACACTTCAAACAGGCAGTGAACGATGAGCAATTTCGAAGTTAAAATTGATTACATCATTAAAATAAAGTATTATTAACGTTATAGGAAATGACCATTTCATTCATATTCATAGAATACTTGATTGCTAGCTCACCCATATATTTTAAATGTATGTCTATACTTCCATCACACCCTACTAATAGTTCAACCATACTTATTAACTATCCTGTGATAATATTCATTTTGGCCTCTCGAGGGAGACACGGGGTGAAAATAGGGTGATTTTATCATAGCTGCACGCGATGGCAATCATATAAACTTTACTGATAAATAGAAAAGCTTGTGAAAGCTTCCACTCTGTGTAATTCGGTATTACCGTGTTGGAAACGTGTAAAAACCAAATGCATTGCACCACCAAATTGAGTATATAACAATTCTGAAGGACTGCAAGTAAAGTGCCCCAACTGCTCTGCGCATTGTCGTACTGACCAGAATCTATTGCAGATCTATAGAGATTTATTTATATTGGATTGAACAGAATAACAACTGATTAAGCAGTTCAAAAAATGACTTTAATGATTCACAACTTGTGGAAGGACCATCCATTTTACAATGCCTAAGGCTCAGTTCATTCAAAATAGATTTTACCGTTTTATCTGCATATCTGTTTTCTGGAATATTTCCTGGAATATTCCCAACATATTGTTCTGTATTTTGTACACTTTATGTTTTTATCGAGAAGAGTGAGGGAAATGTTTTGACGCACCTTTGACTGTGTAAAGTAAATGCAAACCAGCAATTGGCGTATAACTTGCAGCTTTTCTGAATGCTCTTCAGTTACGTATACATACATGCTCCTACATCGAAGAATACTATATATAAGGACGATTATATTTGTTTTGTCAGATCACTGCCAGAGGTCCGTGTCAACATCCAACCAGACAAGGACAAAAATACTATTTACATCTGAGTTATATACTTTTGCTATAGGATAACAGCAATTTTTATCCTGATTGAGTGTAACATATTTTACATAATGACGCGTTTGTTTAGGTCATGCGTTGATTGCCAGTTATGCTTATTTTCTTCATTCACCTCGATTAAATTAGATACTTATCTTCTTAATTAGACATCTATAGACTAGAATATATGTAAAGTTCACAGTCTCATAAAATATCTTCTTCAGGCGCGTAAATATCTTATGAAGGAGCTTGCGAGTGGGAATACAATTTAAAGCGGGCACTTGAGACTTCTTGAGTTCCAGAGTGAGAGTCATTGTGGGGCAATCATTGAACGCCTGTGGGTACTGAGCACAAATGATCAAGGTGTTGGGCTGTGTCATACAGAAATTTATCAAGGAGATTGGTGCCGTGTTAGTTTTCAATGAATGATGCATCATACAGGGCTGATTCACAATTAATCATTCGGTCGAACATAGACAAATTAAATAAATTTCATAAATGTTTACCCAAATTGTTTATCATGCTTCTTGTCAGATAAGGTTATAGCGTAGAATACATCATATCAACATATTATTAAGAAACTGAGATTCACGCAGAACATAATTACAATGTGAGGATAAGTTTTAAATAGATACTTAAAGTCACGCATGAATACTTTGAAGGTGTGTAGTACTTATACTTGAAGAGATCGCTGCAGCAGTTTACTAACGGCTTTGAAAAGGTTACTATCTCGGTCACATTGATGTCCTACCATTTAAGGCTGACATCTCGGAGCTGTCAGTAAAAGTAGAAGTTAGGTGATGGTGGTGATGGGCTTTTAACCTTGACCTATACCTGGCACGATGGAGGCAACCTTTACACAAAATCCTGGCAAATGCCTCTCTAAACGAAGAGTTGTAATAGGCATACAGGAAGGGGTTGATCATGGAATTACAATAGCCAAGCCAAAGGAATGCCAAATCTAAGTGGATGTTTATGTCTAGAGAAATGAAAGGTTTGGCGGTGAAAACTGCAAAGTAGGGCACCCAGCATATGGCAAATGCCAGGACAAGGGATGCCAGTGTTACTGTGGCTTTAGTGTCACTGGCCAGTTTTAGTTGTCTTCTTGATTCACCGGGGGTGAGCATTGTTGTTGCTTGGCCTGCTTTGTTGAGCTTGTTAATCTCTTGTACTTGCCTTTTTGTTATAAGTAAAATCCTCATATACACACCACACATTACGAAAAGGGGGGCGAAGTAGGTCCCTATTGAAATTAAAAGCACATAGACTTTGTTTAATTCAAAGAGGCATGTATTAGGATTATTGACATTCTGAACATGGCCATCCAATGTATTCCAGCCAAGATGAATCGGGATGAATGCCATGATGAAGGAAAATACCCAAATACACGCGCATGTCTTGTAAACAAGTCGGCATGTTATCTTGCCTTGGTATCTCATTGGGGAAGTCACAGCAAAGTTTCTATCTAAACTTATAGCAAAGAGATTCAATATGGAGACTGTGCACAGCATAACATCCGTGGAGGTAAAAATGTTGCAGAAAGTGGACCCAAGAGGCCAATAGCTGCTTAGTGTATTGACTGCACTAAAGGGTAGCACAGTACATCCCAGACAGAAGTCCGTGATGGCGAGAGAGAGGATGAAGTAATTAGTTGGACACTGGAGTTTCTTATTGGTGAGAACAGCCACCATAACTAAGAGATTACCCAGGATGGTCATTAAGATAATGATGCCCAGTACTATCCCTAAAACAATCAATTCCACTCTATCTCTGTGTTCGGGTAAGCTATGCACAGGGTCCGGGGTGCTAGATAAGTTTTGGTCGGTGCTAACCGAGCTATTAACAACAAGGGGATCATTTGAGAAGTTCACAAAAGGCGGGTAATGTATGGAGTAGTTTGCTTCCATGGTTTTATTCACTATCCCATTCATTGGGACTCCCCTTGTATTGTATGAGCCTTCTTGCCCACTTGCACCTCTCCTCGTTTCTCGATCCCAAATCTTTCACTTTCCGATCTTTAATTCTCCCTGTTCGCGTTCCTGTTCTTGCCCCTCAAGTCTTCTTCAGAGCCTTCACGCTTCTATACAAACATCTTCAGACATCTTTCCATCTAGTTCTGATTTACGATGATAGGAGGCGCTGGTAATCCTGAGGCGCTGATCTAATCGCTGTGGTATATCACCACCACCTGGAAAGACAAAATGAGAAGCGATGATGATACGAAATACAATGTAAATGACAAATCACTCTTTATATTATATTCGCTTGCAAGGACATGATTAATTGATGCATAAAGCAGCTGTCTGTAAGATACCTACTGACAGTTAGGATAGTGTACATGTTCATTGAAGGAAGTTGGTAAAGGAAGAATCGTTCTTGTTTTGAAATACATAAGATTTGCTATGCGGATAACAGTGCCCCATGAAGAGGAAAACTGAGCACTTCGTATATATTGTTCAGGAACCTGCTGGAAGAATTCTTATAAATGGGATGAACTCTTAATAGAATTGTACAATTAAAATCACATATATCAAATTAATGCTTGTGTGATTTATAAGGTATCTGAGACTCGATAGCGCAAATATGCAGCTAATGTGATATATACTCTTATGTCCCAATCTCCAGGTTAAGTAAAGGGTAATTACCCGATATATATAATATATAAACCATATTACTCCAGGGGAGGACAAATGGACCAGAAAACCTTGGGTGGGTATCCTTGGCTTCTAGCATAAAAAGATTACATATTGACGTGGCTGAAAAAGGTAGATAAGAGGTGAATATGAACATGCCAATCGTCCTGGAAAATGGAACATAACTCATCGGAAGTGTCAGGAAAGAGAGGCGATATCTGCGGTGATGCGAGGGCTGATAGGATGTGTTCGAGATCTCCCTAGTCGCATCGGCCACATTCTGAAAGGTCCCATTTCACTTTGTTCATCAGGAGATGCAGACAGCTTTAAGCTTATTAAGTCTTATTGACGAGGGCCTTATTGCCATTGAAAATGCCACTAATGATATTACTTAATTTTGCGAGCAATTACACTTACAGCCTCTTATGATTACGGCATCTTTAGAACAGAACAATTTGGAACAGAATTTAAAGAACTTATTTCTTTTGTGGAGACATTATAAGCTCGAGAACCATGCACAACTATTTCAAAATATAGGCAGGCTCCTTTATAATGTTTTATTATTTATAAAGCCGACTCTGGCTGGCACTATTGACTGTTTTTTATTGCTACCTTCGGATATGCCAATTGAATTACCATTACACTAATCTGTCTGGCTTCAACTTCTTGTCCAAGGGCATCATGTAAGCTTACCCCTGATTGAACAGTAAGATCGATCACTTAGCCCTTCTCAACAGGCGGTGGCTGGCATTGCCATCCTTTCATAAAATACCCTCCCATTTCATAGTCTCCTAGGGACTAGAATTGGAGAAGTTTTGTATAATTAGGATGCACCACGCGAAGTAGGTTAGTCCAACGCGAATACCGTATTTACTGGTCATTACCCAAGAGTGGAACGTGGATTCAATATCAACACTTCCACAAATTCGTAATGTTGGCAGACACCCCCATATCCGGGGATGGATATTCGTGAACGAGCGTCCCTTATAAAAGGGGCTCATCCTAGATAAGATTGTGGACCATAGTTTCATCAGACTTGTGAATCCATATTCTGGTACAATAGGATAGAGTTATATGGGCACGATGGCATGTCTAGGCCTTTTTTCCGCGCGTCAATGCAGGGCAGTGCACATAGTTAACATTCATAAATGAAAACTTTTGCTTTCTGTGTAATGCATATTATGCCTTTTGTTTTCTTGTCAGATTGTTTGGGTACATTGACCCCATATAGATCATAATTAACTGTTTAAATCTCATTTCCAGCTTCTTTGGGTGAGATTAAATCAAATTAGCTCATTCTGGTTTCGTCCAGGCACCAGTATTTGGCGTCTGAAGCCTGCATGGTTGTTCCTTGACCTGAGAAGCACAGGTCCTTGGCTTTAAAAGTACATGTCTAATAGGGAATAGCTAATTCTCCATAACTGCTGTCACAACTTAACTGTTCCATAACATTACGATGGAATGATATTGTCACTCTCTTTATTAGTTAATGATGCATACATTTGTGTACATATTCATCAGACATCCATATAGAACATATACATAGCGAGAAGACATCCAGGAAGCATGTGGACCTAGAAGTCCTGCATTGGCATACTCTAGAAATAGATAGCAGATGCAAGATATACTTGTATAACTAATTTTAATCATTAAATGGCCTGCGGCTAACACAGGGACCTTCAAGGATAATTTATTTCCCCATTCTCCTCAATTACCATTCAGGGGAATAAGGGGGGGGGGGGTTAAAGTAAACCTAAACTGTGATGAATCAATGTAAGTGTTTATATACATGAGCCCTATAATCTCCGATAGTCAAGTGGTTAAAGTGTTAGAGTTCCAAACGGGCATTGTTGAGCCCCAGAGCAGACAGCCTTTTTACATTTGTCTCATTTTCAATTCATTTCTTTTAAACGTTTCATTAATATCTCACCATCTGGGGCACGGTTCCTTTTGAACCACACATTTAGTTGTTGGTATCATTCCCTTTCAATTGGTGAAAGAATTAGAGTGGCTAAGACAGAATTAAGTGAGAAAAGTGAGTTAAATGGGGTTCTGGGAGATATAGCTTCTCCAGACCAGAGCTTTGGGTGGCAGTACAAAGCTTGTGTTCATTTTCAGCGAAAATGGTTTTCGCAAGACTCGTCAAGGTTTAATATTCAATCCCTGGCATACTATTATATTGTGGACAGGACATTGAGATGAGACATAACAAAAACTATAGAGAAGAACCAAATCTGACAGCTCTGTAGTGGGACATACTTGGGAGTTGATTGATAACCCATAGGGGTGATACGCTCGAGCTCCAACTATGTCCCTTTCCAAATCCATTAGTTCATCGTTTTAGTCAGGAGCAGTATTCATATCAATCAGTCAGGACAGCCAGTCTTTAATCAGTGGAAATATTTTTTCCTATTTCTCAGCCGTGTTCGACACATCCCGCACGGCCTGACTGTGACCAGATACAAACAATCATGTTAAAATGATAGACGGCACTGAAAGCAGGAGTTTCATCACTAGTCATCAATCATCCTCACCCAACCCTTGCAGATAAGAGTTCGATCATTGTTTTGTGGTAAAGTGTGCTACCAGGAAGGACAATCAAGTAAGTACAGTGAGAATAAAAATGAGTCAATGATGTTCCTGGTTTCATGAAAGCCTGGTTCCTGCCCATTTCTGGCCCATTTTCCGCATGATAACTACATCACTACTTCGTCGTTGGTCTCCTGGCTTTTCTCTTGGCATTTGTTAATTTCTATTTTTAACTGGGGAAATAGGGAACAGGGTATGTCATATATTTCTGCTACTATGTGAAAGACTTTATGCTAAAGCTCCCATGCAGACAATCGCAAATGGATGAAAGAACAATAACAGTCCTCCCTGCCGATCTAAACCTCCTCACCCGGCCCTTCCATATTACAAAGAAAATACAAAAAGGATTAGGTCGAGAAGGCTCTCCAGTTTCTCATACTATGCCGTATTAAATTCTCGGGGAATACCGATAGTAGACCTCTATTTTCCCCAAAATGTGGGCAAAGATTTAAGCCAAGCTTTGCCTTCTAATGAAAAGAATATGTAGACACATCCAGGTAGTCCCGAATATAAACTCTTAAATATGTCTTACAAGAGGTTATCCTTTGTGAATAGATGACAATAAATACTATTGTTTCTCACTTGATTAATCAGGTGAATAGATAACTTAAGAATGTGTAGCTTTGCTCGAAAAAACAAAGACTTTGTTTTTGTTTCCCTGGGCAAAGATCGATGTGCATAGCGTCAATCTACGCAAACTGTTTCTTGTAAATTTGCATTATTGAACCAATTGAATCCTCTTGCTCTATGTGGAATCTCATTATTTTGGAGGGGGTCGTTACAAGTATATCATGATTAAGGAAATAATGTTAGAACAAAAAGGAAAATAATGCTAGCAAAGGCATGGTACAACGGTAGTTTGTAATCATACATTTAAATATAACAAAAAAGTCAGGAAGATCTGGATTGATGCTTGTTAAATGATAAAATGCCTTAATACAAACTGTTCAACAACACCTGAAGAAAGGTGGGAGTATAAAGTACAGTTGAGTGGATTGAGGTGATAGATCGAGTGTGTGGGAGTTTCGTGTGAGTGCGATGGTGTGGAATAGTGATTGGTGTCATGGGTGGAGAGGTAATTGATTTCGTGATAGATGGGAGATGTTTTGGGAAGAAGCCATGCAATACCCAAAATGAGCAATGAGGAACACGTTATTTGAAACAAAGGACACCGACAGAGGCAGATCTGCTGAGGTTACATGACCAAACACACATAACACTCCATAAGCGTGTCCTGAAGGTCCATTCCCATTGCCACGACCAGCCGGCCGATACTTGCTGGCTGTAATACTTTAACATTGTGTTTTTGCCGTGCGACAGCCGTACACCAATCGGCCGTTGTAATGTGAATGGGCCTTATGTAGCTTGGTTATGTGAGAATCGATTGACCAAGAGGGCCTCTTTTGATTGTAATCATTCCTGACAAAATACTATGGCTTCATTGCCATTAGCAATCAAGCTTTCATTCCAGCTGGTTCAAGCAATTACAATATTCGCAATAATACGATTATGCACGATGATATCGTAAAACGTAATGGTCTGTCTTCATGAATACCATATTTCAAACTATGAAATGTTATCGAAAAAACCCACATGTTTTAATAGTTGTTTTTACGATATTTGTTAAAGCCATATGACTCTCGCCCATTTTTAGTTAAAGGATTTAATTTGTATTCGTCGAATTTCAAGCACGCACGATAAAGTAGTTTAATTGATTATCTACAAAGTCCAGCTGTTGTCCCAATGGTTTCAAGTGGAAATACAACAAACATTCCAGACTCGAATATTGACGTTGGTTCATATAGAAACGCCCTTATGGATACAACAAGTGAAACTGTACCATTGATTTCCGTTGGATCTGTCCACAAACAATGGACTTGTAAATGTAATATTTTATTAATCACTGTGTGATGAAGGTGGATATAAGAGGAAAGTATATTCAGATTATGCATGGAATTGTTATCCACGACACGTCACTGAGAAAAAAAATAAAATTAATGACATATGAATAATATCCGTATGTTTCTCAGTAGTTGTTGTTTCAATGTGAAATTTCTAAAGAATATGGAAATAGTCTTCTCCCATCTTTTAGTTGCTGAAAGAATACATTAGCCCCATTATGCGAGTAGAATGCTGTCGTTTGACCGACTAGTGAATACAGGATTAATCAGCAATTCAAAGCACATTCGGGTTATACAGATACAGTTTGATGGATGCTGATTCATAGGAGAGATTATAGCTGGCATGTGTTTTGGAATAGTGCAAATACCGAACATATGTGATTGTATTTGTTCAGTTTATATTTTCCAAAATTTTAATGTGATTTACTTTCCCCAATTAGGGTCCGGGGGCGGGGTCTGAAAAGGGTAAAGTTATCAGTATAAGTTATAGTCTTTCAAATTGCCTGCCTATCAAATTGTATGACAAACTGCTTAGCCCGAGTTATTTTTTAAATCCCAAATTAAAAAAGAAATTCCTTGTTATTATTTTTCCAACATTTGGCTGTAATTAATCCGATTTGTTTGGATTACATTCCAGGTAAACCTAATTAGGCGCAGTATAGACATTCCCGGTGTTTTTATCACCAAAGCAGTCATGCACACCCCAATACCATGCACATTAAAAACGTCTACCGACTCATAAAAGCAGCTGCTTTCGCTTCTGATAAAAACAGGTTGTTTGATACCCATGTAATCCGTCATAAAGTAACCATTTTCAAAATTCATCAGCTGTGGACGACAATCTGTGGACAATCGGATGTGGACAATGGATTTTGTTACCTCCATCAGACATTTCTAAATTACCTGTTTTCTGAATATTGCTCCTTAATCAGTTTGAAGAGACCTTTCTAGGAGGAAAACAATTACATGCTTTTTGAATGAATCATCTAGGCAATACTATTAAAATGGCCAAATGTGGACAATGCTAATTAATATAATGACAATGAATAATAGGAATTATCCTTGCAAGAGGTATATATAGACAGTGTTAATGTTACGTTCCCATTGGAGAACACATACTTACTTAATAGGTGTACATAAATCCCGGAGAAAACTCTGTCCTGAATAACCAATCAATGAAGAATGGAGTTTCTTTTTACCAAACGGTGCCGAATTTATTTTTAACCGGAGGTTTGCCTCTCTCACAGAACACAGTAAAATCCTATTTCGGGGATTATTAAAGCATGGAAAGATCAAGTCTTGGGACACTTTTTTTGGATTGACTGTAACTTTCGTCTGAAGAACTATTGGTTGTGAACAGTAGAAGTGATCAAGCAAGTCCAATTTAAAATGATTTGGCGATTACTGCAGTATTCAACCAACTTTATTGTATTTGAATAGGAAGAGACCCATGAGGAATAAATGGATTTAATCAGATTTAAGGGCTGTGGTTCCAGATGTAAAAGGAAGCCACCTATCAATCCCGAATTAGCAGTTATTTTTGGTGCAAGGGTAAAAGGAAATGACACGCCAAGTACCATCTATCTTGCCCTGGTGAATTAACCCGCATGAGGACAAGGACTTTTTCCATTTCGTTATAAAAGATTGAATGGCAACTCGAATAATTTCTCTTGAAATGTATCTTATGTTTGAAACATTGTTTCCCGGTGATAAGCAGGAGATTGTGTCCCTGCAAGAACCATGAACAAAAAGACTTTAAAGAGTTAATGTTTCGAGTGGAATTTGGCCAATATTATCTACAATTAAATTCGATTCGCAGTGGCCTTCAATGTGAAAGTGGCTTCTTTTTTGTCAGTTTATCCTGGGGATCTTTTTTTTTCAGGTCATCAGCTTTTATGCGGTAAAAATTAGAAAACGTATCCACATAATTTAGGTCATTGGTAACGGTTGGAATAGTAGCCCTGAGAGTTTCATTTGAAATCCTTCCTTCTATTACCAGTTTTCTGTTGGTAGCCTCCCAAAAACTTTGTTCACAGCCTCACATCATCCCCCACCATATAAATATAAACATATTTTTTTTTTAATAAATTTGTATTGACAAAAATTTCACAATGTGATATTCCCATTCGTCGACAAAAGTTTTGATACATAGGTGATGTTTTGTTTAATATTACACTTTGTGACAGTTATTCCGATAATAATAGTTAAGTTGTTTTACCTCCTTTAACCCTTTCATAACAGATTTTAATTATACACACATCTCACATTCGTTTTGCTACATTTTTTGTGCCAGTTTAAAAACAGTTATAATACACGATCCGCTCTTACTTAGTAAAATTATACATCATTCTCTATCCCATTTACAAGTTTTTATTCTACTTAGGCAGAGTTCTCTCTAAAGTACAGCCACATGGCTGCAACTAATCAGATTGCATTCTATCATTCACCTCCCATCTTATACATCTCAATCAAGTGCTGGCCTAGCTCGGCTCTTTAAAACCGACTTCAGGTGGGGCCAAGTCATGCCCTTTTCCTATATAGATAACATGTTCCATGATTTAGGACCTAGATATACAGGGCTTTTTTTCAGTTTCTCAGTTTTTGGTTGAGTCATCACCATATTAATACCTTCGGCGAGTCTAGTATTTCTTGGCGTTATTTGCACATACGAGTCAAGATTCTTTAAGTGGAACATTAAACCCATTAATGCAATAAACCCTCTCTTATCAATTATCAATTATTAAGATTCTCATTAAAGATGGCTTAACTGGAACCTTACAGTTCATAAATATTCTCGGTGAAAATGATCTCATTATTTTAATTGTTCCTTTTAAAAAAAACCATTCTTTTCAAGCCAGGACTCAGATCTTTAGGTCTGGCCCCGTTTATAGGGTCGCCCCAGGTCGTTTTGAGGACCGTGTGCCGTCCTCTAATTGCCAATAGAACGACTATAGAAGGATTCTATGAGGAGGAGGAGACCGTTTGGCGATGAAGTTGGGGTCCTATCACAGCAAACCTCAGCAACATAATTACCTATATGATATTACCTACCGAGATCAGAACTACGCCGACCAAGGCCTACCAATACAAGGCCATTTTACCATAAGAAATCAGTGAGTAGTATATATGCCATTTTAGGTTTGTGGGCGTAACAATCGCACACCTGCCGTATTTTTTGTATGGAATTCCGTGAGCAGCAAATGGCCTTCGGACGGTGTTGCCGACGATTCTTATGTAGGTTAGACCCGGTTTGGTCAGATTCTGGGGTGTATTTTTGTCACAATAGACCACGGCAATCACTTCCGGTAAGGAACTGGGGTTATAGACTTCAAAAGAACTGGTAAATAAAAGTCAGTAAGTGGTAAATATATATATATATATATATATATATAACATTTTTATTTCAATGCATTTCATACATATCTCCTTGTACATAGGTTGTATACATATTTTCATGAATCAAAAAGGGGTGAAACGTCTTCTACACTTGGGTTTTCCTGACGACCCTAAACAACAAAATAACAGTCGAATCTGACCAAACCGTGTCTAAAAGCACTAATACCCTCGGTTTTATACCAGCACATTAGTCCCCTTGGCCACGGAAGCCTATTGTCTGAAGCTTACACAATTTCTGCCTAATTTGTATGACCCAAGTTTTCCCGTCACCCCTCGGCCACGGAAGCCTATTTTCCGATGCGTACACAATCTCTGTCTACTTAATTTGTATGACCCAAGTTTTCCTGTCACCGTGAGTCTTGCCGTCAACATTGGTCACTGGACTATAATTGGTTGCATTCGGAACTGTGTGTCCTTGTATTGCTGTACTTATGCTTGTTGTACTTGTAGTTAAAAAGATATACTTAAATATTCGGGGACCTGCTTATAACAAGCGTTTCTTGTTTGTATTATAACCTGGGGATGCTGATCTTCCTCCTTCCCCTGGTGATCTATCTGGTATCAATTCTTATATAATCGATAGGGTTGGTTTTAATGGATTAACGAGATGACATGATAGGGAAATGAGACTATGAGATGATATCGAGGTCATTTTACATACAGACAGTTGATTAGCGGTTGATTAGTTATTGTTGCGAAGCTGTATTACGTAATGTTACGTAATGCGTTGAACCCACTCCCGGACAATGGACAAACCAGCAGAGCTGTAACATATTCTGGGTGAACTACTCAGTTTATAGTATATTTGAAATTGTCTGTTTTTTGAAAAAAAAATTCTCTAATGAATGCTTCCAAATAATAAAGGAATGAAAATGATTCGAATCCCAATTCTTCTGTTTGTGAATGAGTAGGCCTACTATCAATCTTCAATATTCCAGCTAGGAGTGTGATTTCGTCAATCATCTGAATGAACACCTATTTGTATATTACAGGTAAAACGTGGTGCTAATTCCGCAAGAATCAAAGAATATATTACTACTATTTTTGAGTCAATGGAATGAAGGCCTTGCTAGCGTTCTACAACAAGTCAGAGATGATTCATTTAACCACACAGGCCATTCAAGATTTGTACTACAGCATGGCTCTTCCACATTCATTTATTTGTGTTTTAGCTCTGTCAACAATCCAGCTAGCCCTAGGGCGCAAGATACCATTCGAATAATAAATCAAACTTGATTTTTACTTCCCGAAACTTCCATTATGTTTCTATATAAGGCCGTAATCAAGTGCATGCGAGGTGTAATGTTTCCTTTGTTCAATCAGGTACCCTCAATACTTATATCGATGTAATTGCATTCACGTGTATTTGGGGTATGGTATGACCATTATATCAAATCAAACTGTTGGTTTATGAATGTCTTTACCTTAGGATGATAGAAAAAACATCTTTGCCGTGCACGACTCATATTTCATTTACATTTGGTTTGGATTATTTGTGTTTATTCACTCACAAGAGCGTTACTTCTACCTGCAGTTTGTCAACGTATTTCCATCGGTTGCTTAATGTGAAGTGAATTCAAGTTCAATTCATAATGTGGATCATAATAAAAGGGCATATATAATTAAGGACCTTCCAATGAAGAGTCTTGATAGTAATGTTCCCTGTAAAAAGACAATAACACATTGATGTTCCATTAACCTGCAATTCGCTATAATTATAATTATAATGTTCTCATACCCAGTAATTGTGAACCAATACCTGGTCTCCTCAATTGGCGGCCATACAATATCATTTCAGTTCTTTTTTGATTAGTAAGAAATAATTATAAGAATAATTATATAAAATATATAAATAATTTCAGCTGTCAGAGATATGTTAATACAGTTATTAAGATTAATGAAGCGGAAAATTAGATATTCTCACGGGGTGAAAGATGATACTAGCTATAACATTCAATAGCAAAAAGGTGAAGAAGCATTGCATGACTGTACATTTGATGCCCCAAAAGAGGCGATATTACTACATGATCACGGTAAAAACACTTCTGTCAAAACGAACATGGCGCCACAATGGAACCATATTCCTGTGGGTGATATGATGTGTGACTTGTTTCCTACAGGGGATATTTGTCACGGACCGACGCCAAATTCATGATGTTAAGCTGCGAAATTAAAATTGATCCGCACTTGCAAGGCAATGTAAACGTGTGCATAACAAATTGGACAAATTGGACTACGAGTCATATCAAACAGAGAAGCAGTTTTAAACTATCGAAATAACTTAGGAAGCCTGTAATACCTGCCGCTAGCATCACGTGTTTATTTGTCCTAATAGAAGTCCGAGCTAACGGCATCGGAGTAGCAAAAGTCAAGTAACTAAACTAAAGTAAACTTTAAACAAAGTTTTAGCTCTTCGGGGCCCAGGGCTGCTATGTTTCAAAATCCCAAATACCGTCCCTGGCATACAAGTTTGTATTCTTCTTGTTCAAAGTGGTTTATTCTACAGACTTAGAGGGGGGGGGGGCACTTTAAAGAGGAAGAAATGACACTTCTTTAGAAACTATATTCCAACAGTTTTCAACAGCAACCAAGAACACGGGACTTCGAGGTTCATCCCATCAAGGCCATAGTCTGACATAGGGAATACATATTTTATTAAAATTTTAAAAAAGAAAGTCAATGTACATAAGTTAATACAGTGATATGTTGCCTACATGTGTCAGAGTAACCATTGATATAGCCTATACATATATAGTTTATAATCATTGTCTAACAGATTTTATCATTCAGTTTTAATGTTTTCTCGGTCCACATTATTTCCACAGGGCTAAGTACCCTCATTTACATCAGAACCTTAACTTAGTTTGCATAGTCCATATATTGAGTTCCAAAATGGTAGTGAAACTACACGGACTCAAGCTATTATAATATGACCAATCGGAACGACGGACCCAAGCAAAAGGGTAACTTTTCATTGGCCAAGAAGTGAAAGACAAACACCAGTACTTCCTATAAAGACGGACGACTCGGAAAATATAAGAATGCAGGAATTTACAAAGACGAAACGAGAAAGCCAGATGTTGGGAGAGACATTTCCCCAGCCGTTGTCGCAACAAGGGAGACGAGACAGGCCAGCAATTGTAGCAAAGGTTCCTACTATTTATAGAGTAGAATAACAACATCCCCAAGTTCTCAGTGGTGGAGGGACATTGTATCTCTAAGAGGATGGGAAAATAAAGGCTTCTCCTGCCTACAAGGAGTATTGTTACCATGGTAAACATCCCACTTCCATCATGCATGACGTCATAGTCCAGTAGCGTATTGTGGAGAACGCAATGTCATTGATCTCGAGAATCTTGATTATATTTTCATGGTTGTGGACCAATACCATTACTACTCTGAATGTATATTTTTTAATGAATCTGCTAGTGAAATACAGTTGGAGCACACAACGCTATTGATCGGTGCCTTTAAATAGAGGTCTCTTGGTAGTAAAACTATCTCTACAGTCTGTAGTACAAAGCGGGTTTTGCCCAGCGTTCCATCTGACTGCATACAGCGATAAGCTTAACCACAAGGCTAAGACTAAGGCTAAAAGTGTTAATGGGAAAAACCTGACCCCTGAAAATTAGGGAGTGATATGGTATTTGTCTCTGGGACTGTCTAGTCATAAACAATGCAGACCTTCTAAAACAGGAATTAAACCACGCGTGCAACCTTTATTTAAATATCAGGAAAAGGAATAGCAAATGGCAATGGATTGATTGATAACCAATTTATAGTAATTATATTTTTGTATAGTTTACATCGGCTTTTTTACAGATTTATCTTGAGACCAAGGCCAACCGCAGAGGCGTTTCGGCCGGGTCGTTCCTTTGGTGCTCAAGCTATAGACAGTGGGGAAAGGGCCATGACTAGCAAGATGCATCACTGGGATGTGGGTGATTAATGATTAGATGAAGACGATCGGTCCCAGTGGCTCCCTGCTTATAATGAATGAAGGCGATACATTCCACTTGATAGCTATAGTATAAAATCCTGAATTCGGAAGTATTAAGATGGATGGAAAAACAAATAAAGTGATTCGGAAGATTTCCCATCTATTGCGGAAGTTGTGGCTAATCATGAGAAATCAACTCGATCAGTGCACTCAATTTTAATGGTCCAGACTATAGGCTCAAAATTGAGAGAGTCCCCAACTGAGAGAAAGTCTCTCGCACCAAACCACACAGTGCCATTATAATCCCGTTATGACCCCGTTATGACAATATAATTTCATTCGGACGCCTAGTCCTGGGCCATGAAGATTATTAGCGCAGTAGGGGTCTAATCATTGGCATACCATTCTCATCTGATTTGAGAAGCTTTGAGCCTAGACTGGATCTGGCCGAGTATAATTTTAGGAATGGAGCGTGGACGCGACATAATTGTTTGATTCCTACCTGCATTCCGACATGTCCTCGGCGCAATGCAATAAGAAATTATCGCCTATAGTTCGAAAAGTTATGCGGAAAATATCAAAATCTTGTGAGACAAAAGCAATAAAGGTTTCTCTTTATTGACAATCCTGAATTCCAGGTCTAAGTATGACGATGCATGTGGAGTTTATCTGAACGATAGGAAATCGAACTATTTCCCTCTTGCGTGAACGCAAACAGAACAATCATTTATAGATCCACATATCTTAGCGGACAAATATTGACCTACCTCTCAAGAAGAATAATGCACGATTTAATTGTTTACGATCGGTTTTCCCTTGCGTTTAAGTGGTTTTCGCGCCATCCTTAATTAGGGTTGTCATAAAGGAATACATGTCTTTATTGCGAGCTAGGAATTTATTACCACGTGGATCATGTTATGTCTTCTTGGACTACTTGTCGCTCTACTTTTCTATAGCACTTTCCTTGTTAAATGATACAAATCCTTATAGTATAAAACAGTAAATGCATTGAATATTATTTTTTGTGTGATTTTAGTATATATGTACGCATTGTAATAATTGTATTGCTCTGAGGACAACTATCTCGAGTGAGTTATTCACAGTGCGTAGTGAGTTATGTGTGGTAGTTCAGTTTACCGCCAGAATTCAACTTCATCACTCAAACATGTTTTCTATTTATATTATTAAAAGCTTTATAATAAAACAGTTAACTAACGCGTTGGTGTCAGTCGCAACTCGTCCGATATTAACGCTCCTTCAACCAACTCATTAGTTACCCTGTATATTGTTCGTCATATATAGTATATGTGTGTTATAAAAATATCACATATGATGAAAGATGAATGAATAACAATGACAGATTGGGGCGGCAGCAGGACAATGTTAACATACCCCGTCACATACAATTTAATCCTGATATCGGGAGGCTACAATGGCGAAAAGGAGCAGCCTTCTGGATTCTTGTTGGGAGATGGAAATTGTGATATCTCCGACCCATTGTGACTGGAACGTGTCCTTATTATTAATCTGACGAATTTGAATGACATATTCGCATGGCTGTGCTCGATCCACCGATTCATTGCTAGGTTATCCGTGGATTTGATTGGTTTCTTTCCATTCTAATGACGAAAAACATTCATAGCGAAAGGCCAAGACCGGATTTGCACGCCGGCCCCCATAAAGTCTCATATTTTCACTGTTCATAAGCAGAAGCCCTTTTCCTAATTGAGAGATTGGAGGTTTCGAGTGTTGTTATATGTACAAACATATAGGTCATCACGTGTTGCAGCGCTTAAACATTACATTTACATAGATATATTAGCACGGAAGGAGAAGAGGATATTGAGTTTGGGCCAACAATTCGTAATTTCCTCCTACAGGGACCTCACTTGAGAGAATTAAGTGTCGCGAAGAAGAGGAATGATGAGAAAACATTGAACAATTTCAAATTCTACAGATATTCAGCGACAGCAGAATGGTTTCAGCAGAATGGTTTGAGACCTACGAGGAGCTCTTTATATGCCATACGTTGTCAAGGTCACCGACGCCCCTGCTTTCCGGTGAGCGTTATAATAGGTGAACGTCGCTCTCGTTTCACCTTCTCTGGATATATCTGGTTTAATCCACACAACATGATATATTCAATTCAATTCAACACATTGTTGTCGAGCCAATTAAATGATAAGAAAGGAGTGAAGAGGCAGCTTGGGAAATTAAATATTTTATTTAATTTGATATAATTTATATAAATAGATAATAAAAGAGGTGTAAAATAAATTGAGTTTTTGGTATAAAAATTGGTAAAAGTTGAAGTAATTATAAGTTAAAAATTGAGATGATGAAATTTTAAGTTATAATATAAGATAATTAGTAAGGAGGAATGAAATGATGAGTGTTAGGTGTGGGTGGGTGGGATAAATTGAGTGATCAGCGTGGTGGCAAGAGGTGAAGTGAGTGAGAATGAGTTGTGGAATGGGTAGTACAGCACCTGTGTGGTAGGGGTCGCTGTAGTAGGTGGGTGGTGATAGGCTCCCAACAATGCACCCGCATTGCATAAAGCTATGCTATACACATTATTTACCTAAACACATTGTAAAAAAAGGAGGCATACATCTAAAAAGTAAATTCCAGGTCTTCCGGTACGCTTTTCATGCATACAAGATATATCTTGTATGCATGAAAAGCGTAGCCTATAGGAATGCTATAATTATTTTGAATTGCAATGCTAATTGCGAACGTCATGCAACCAGTGTGACGGTGGCTTTGGGGATCATGTAAGCATATGCAATATCACTTACTGTTGAGCACAGGGGAACGTGTGAGCTACCCTAGGTGGGTAAATCTACTCGTTTACACAACACTCACACGTGCCGTGGACGGAGCACTTTAGTATTGATTGACCACAATCAGGACCCGACCGTGGTTTCCTTACCTATGTTAATAGAGTAAGCTTTCAAGCTGTTGTTTGGAAATACTCAATGAATAATATATTAATATTTCCTTTACTAGTCATACCATGGTTCACCGTATGATGAGATTATGCAGGTGGCAATGCATTCTTTTTTTAATTAAACTTCCCAGATAATCACGTGCGAAATTATTGTTCAGCATCATGACACATTTTTTATTATCAATTGGGAAATCCTCTCGGAATATAATGGAATTACTTATAAATATATACATTCATATAGCTTAAAATCAATTAACCATCAAAGGGAAGTAATCACGCTAACTATACATTTTCGTGACATTATCCCAGCTCCGGTATTCAGGCAGTTTACTTCATTGAGGACATGTAATACCCAGAAGATGATTTGTTGAACCAGTTATTGACTGATGGCGACATGTCACTCTGTTAGACATGTCACTGGTTCTAGCTGGGTTCACTAGAAATCCTATCGCATTCGGAAAACGAGTCCTTCCTCATGCATTTCAGTCATGCACAAGCAAATATGGCGGTCAGCCTTTACAGCAGGTCGCTGACAAGACTCAAACATTTTTTGACATGTCCGTCCAGGACAGCGGGCAAGGGTCCCGGGAAAGTAAAGAAATCTGTGACAGGCAGTGTAACTGAGATAGCAGCCCGTTGTTGGACAGCGTATTTGATCCCTATGTGTGAATATATTTATGGTCCATATATCCAACAATGACTTTTTTTTTTATCTCATCCACTCATATATTGAAAAATAAACCCGGAGATATAGTAAGGCGTGTATTATGGTATTAACTTATCCCAGGGTGCCCTTGCTAAAATAAAACCTTGATTTTGTATAAAGAGTTTAGGAGATGAGAAAGCCCTGACATTTCGTTTGAATCAAAGAAAAAGGTCTTTCAATTTAATGCCTCTTTGATGACTAACCGTTATGGTTGCGTGCTGTTCCTCATATTAAAAGAATACAATAGAAAGGAGCCATACAAAAACGAAATGTAATGATTTCTTCTGAACTATTCTGCTCATTGTAGATGCTGGTAATATTTCATTCCACAATGGTAATTAGCCTTTTTTGCTTTCTAAGGGGCGCAAAAACGGACGGGAAGCTGGACCACCTGATTTAACCTATACAGGAAAGAGAGTGATGCCTTTTTTCATATATATAAAATCTCCTAAAGTGATGCTTCTGTGTTCTAGTCATATACCTCGCATCTCCAGAGGGTTCACTACACACAGCAAAGATATTTGAGGTCCTTCACCCCTGCTACAAGGCAACCATAGGATATGCCGATAAGGTTAAAAAGAGGAGCGAAGAGACTGCTGACAGGAGTTTTGACAATGGTCTGTGTCCATTCAAATGGAAAGCTCGTGCTTCGCCCGTTCAAGCAGCATAGAATATGTAGACATTTGCCATAGGTCTACCTCGGGGTCACATTCTAGGAATGTGAATATGGTATACATAATCGTTTGAGATTTCCTGAAAGTTATAACTCCTCTAAAGGTCATCCTGTTATTTTAAAATGTTTTACCCTAATATTGTAAATGACAGATAGATAGAAGGTGTCTCTCCACATTCTCTTCAGAATTATTATTATTATTATTATTATTATTATTATTATTATTATAAGATTTTATTTCCATTTCACATATACAATCGTTGTCATAGCATACTGATAGAAAGAATGGTACTAGGTGATACAAGTTGACTAGTAAACTATAGTAAATTATCAGGTACAGAATACAAAATACAAGATAAAGTACAAGGTACAAAGAATGTGTACAAAAGTGTACATATATATACAGGCGGGTGTGCAAGCACCCTGTCCGACTATTGTCAGGATTTTCTGGTCGTAGCTACAAGTAGCTATGTAGTAATTATGTATCCATAGATTTTTTGAACTTTAGCATCACTCGCTAGAAGGCGTCTGTACATGTTATAAACTGTATACTTGGCAAATATTAATGATACTAATAATAATAGCCGTAATAATAATGCCATGTCCCCCAGTCACAAGGACTTTTAATTATTGTATAAACCATTATTCACAGGTTGTCAGTGTAGTGGGTGGTGAGATAGTGTTGGAAGGCCCTGTAGTCGGGTATATTGCGTATCTGATTATGATTATGAGAATGATTATGGATGTACGAGTGTTCCCAAAGTATATCGTTATTTTGCGTCAATATCTATTACAAAATATCTTCACAAAGACATGACGTGACCAGGCATTCTCTGCATATGGGTCAGATTTTCAGAAAATGTACAATTGGCAGCTGTACACATTCAGTAAGTTCTGCTAAATTAGGCTGCAATTGGCCAATACTGGGTAAATTCGAGTATATTCGGCATTGCATTTATTGTAGCAATCTGTTTGGTTAGATTGAATTGTAATTTGAACTGTATTTACGTCTGAAATTATTGGGTTATTTGAGAGGATTGGTGAAAGTGAATTGTACATTTTCTGGCCATCCGACCCATATACGGGGTTGAATGAATTCACATGTGGAAAGGCTTCATTATTTGATATGCATCGATTTGACAAATTCCACATTGTAGGAAAGAGAACCAGGATATGGCGAACTTTGAAAATCAATTTTCGTTTTCGGCTCTACCTTTGGCTGTGTAAAGTTCTTGTTTTCTGACCGTCCTAGGGACTGTGTATATCCGCGTTTAAAGTAACTCAAAAGCCATCATCTATTTGGTGTTCTTGATATGCGCAGGGCTCCCTGAGGGAGCAAGTATTGAACACTGCTTAAATGTCCCAAATTTAAACAAGGGTTCAGCTTTCAGCCTAGAGGCTGGCCATTAGCATAGCACTCACGCAGTGTGTTTTCGTTTCCTTCAGGTTCCAAGTAACCAATACACAACTATGTACAGTAAACCAGACTAGACAAGGCCTAAAGCCAAGGTAACAGTGCTTTTCTATCCCTTGTTTAAATAACTTTGTGGATCCAAATATTCTATTTGGGAGATTAATTGATCGCTGATACTCTGCTTCTCCCACGTGGAAGATTATATAACTGGATTATATGTGATGGATTTTTCACATGTTTGGGTTATATTTACCATTGTTGTTTGCATGATGTGTGGCAGACATCGAGCATATGATAGGGTTAGCGGAAAGGCAGACAAGGATGTTCATTTACCTTGTAAAAAAAACGTTGTGGAGAGTAATTTCCTTTGGGTGAACTTTGTAAAAAAAAAAAGGAAAAGGAAGTTCGAATGCCCTGAGAACTCATTCATTTGATGGACGTTTCTTTACAAATCCTGACCTAATATGTAGGTCCTTCCCAGATTCTTCTGGATTTGCCAAGACAGGAAGAATTAACTCTACTCGGCCGTCTTAAATGAAAATAAGCAGTTGGCAGCGGAATGGCTTTCAATGTATCCAGCGTCCAAAGTAAGGCAAAGAAAACCTAAAGTGATCGTGTACAAAACATGATACAATAGCCATTGGCCAGATGCTTTTCACAGCAGTAAATAGTAGGAGTTGTTTATGTCCATGTTGTTTATTGCCGTTGTCATAGCTACAGATTTGTTCATGCTTATCATCATACTATTAATGTTTTGCCAGTAATTAATTTTCAATGCATTAATAATGTTGATATATACACATTGAATATACAAATCTGTAGCTATGAGATACACCGGCAATAAACAACATGGACATAAACAACTCCTACTATTTACTATAATATTATTATATATTTGTCGGAGTGTATTTAAGTAATTATTATTTAATTATAGACGGAAGTTCTGAGTAAATTGAAAACAAGTACAAGAAAACAATTTTATAATGATATTTACGTCTTTCTGGGAACTTCATAATAGCACCTTTTCCCAAATATATTTGTTATTATTGATAAATGCATATCCATGCATTTCTGTATTCCTCTTACTAAGAGCTTTCCGTATATATATCTTTTGCGTATCTGAAGTCGTTATTTACCTCAATAATTGGGAAATCACTAGTTTAACCCCTTTTTTCAAGAGCTTAGTCAATTAATTAATCTATTTCTATCTATCTCTTAATACAAACAACATGTCCTTTTTCTACTTTTGCAATGAAGCCTACCTTATTCCTCACCCAAACATCCATCAAGTAACCCTTGTTGTTGTATTTATAAGTAATCTGGTGATAGGATTGAAGTAAACACACGCATATTATATGAATAGATGTCAGTCAGTTAATAACCAACAATAAATAGAATTTTGAATATTCATTGAGCAATATATTTCTGTCTGTAATGGCCTTAATTTGAAATATGAATGTAGAACCGACAGATCGACACTTTAGAGGTTTCCCAATATCACTCATAGCCTCCTATACTTTGGGGTTTCCTTTCAGGTTACAAATGCAGAGAGACAATAAGAGCTAAATCGCCAAATCACAAGCATACTTCAAACCTAAAGCTATAGTAAGCTGCACAAATCACTCTCACTGTGTCTCTATCTGCATTCTGCTGTGATAATCTGGACGCTTCGCTGTGACATAACCCGTGTTCGCCTTAAGCCTCCCATCAGTGGTTGCAAGAGGATAATATCAATTAAGTAATGGATATTATTTTGCTTGGTTAAACACGAACAAATAGAGACATCCATGGCCACACATGAGGCCAAACCTTTTAGAAGCAACTGGTCGTATTTCAGAAAGGCAATCTAATGCTAAGTCTCTTGTAAGAAGGCATATCAACTCCGCCTTGTCTTGTTCCGCATTGATAATCTCCCTTCAATTTTGAGAAAGCCAACAAAAATCATGATATCAGCTTACGAGGCAATACAAAAAAGGACGGTTCGAATTTCTCTCAATATTGCAAACTTATCATTTAATTGCAGCAAATAGAACATGACTCAATATCGCTTAAGAGGACTTTACCACTGGGAATAACACAATTTTTTAGATTATATAGATCTTCCATTATTGGTAACATAATTAGCTATACAGTCCATGCATTTTCCTCGAGTTAACGAGTTGTTACACTATGTCGACAGATGCAAGATTCTATAAATCCTCAGTACTCAGTCTTTCTTACACTCTTGAGGGTTTATAAAACTGCCAATTACCCATGCATGCCTGCCGGTTTCATTCAAGAATGGCAGGGTCTTGAAAATGAATTGCCTCGAGTGTTTTACAAATTGTTAAATGACTTACAACCAAGTGAAGGAATTGTTCACCAGACGTTGAGTCCAGCGAGTAATACATGCTGCTCCCTATTTAACGCTCGAACAACAAACTGACTTGGGGGCATGGAACTTTGATTTATTTATAGTATATACAATACATGGGTGAATGGCGGTTGGGTTAGCTAACGTTTCTGGCACGCTTTCTTAAACAAACCATGCAACATGGAGGAACCTGGAGGGTACGACCCCAGGTCCTGCTTACAATTACTCCAGTCGTACCGATTGCATGCCATTCATAACACATTAGGCTTTAGCCCGTGGGTAATTATCTTTCGGGTTAATGGGGAAGGCATTAGGATTAGGCACCGAAAGTGTTGATCCATGCATGTGTTAACAGGCAGACTATAATTGCATTTTATTTTTGATATGCATGGTACCGTGGGTATGATCAATAATGCCATATCCCCCCAAAGCGCTTGTGATTGAGATATTTCATCACCAGGTTCGTTTCATTTGGCCCCGGGGGAGATCCTAATAAAAGTTTTCTTTCACCATCTGATATGAAGGACATGGTTTCGCTTTTACAATCAAACACTCTCTTGATCCTCAGAACAAAAAACGTTCAGAGGCAGTCGATGTGATAGAACTCAGCACACTGAGGGTTTTTTAAAATTTGGAATTGACAAACAAAAATATCGATCTACAAAAGGGAGCAGAACTAAAATTACTTAAGCCAGCAGTGCTCGCTATAGTGTCATTTATTAGACCTCCGAAAAACAAGTATATGTATATTGAATTGTTTGCCTTGAATAAGTTTATCTCGTAGTTCTAGGCGGGCCGTTTGATACCTTTTGGAGGCAGCTGCTTAGTCTAATAAGACGAACTTTCAAATGCTGCCTTGCAGTTGTAGGAAAAGGCATCTTCTAAGGGAGAAAACGAAATTACCCCTATAGATAGCTGTATATTGGATGTATCAACTGAATCGTTTCAGTAGGACAGAAAAATGTACTGGGCAGGGCAGTTATTCTGTTCCATCTTGGTTTTCCTTCATAAATAAATCAGAACAAATCACGTTTGGTCTGTAAATCAGGATTATGCCGATTCTGAATCATGGCAACATTCAGTAATTTAACCCCACGTCGTGATTTGATTGGATCGTCCTAATGGATACTTAGGCAAACTCAATTTATTGGCGTAAGTGAGCCTCTTGTGCGTAGTAAATTGCGAATTCTTATGCGTATGCATTACTTGTGAGGAAAGGTCCCATTTACCAAAGTGTCACATCCCAGAAGTTCAATGAATAACGCTCGCGGCCAAATGTTAAAACCTGTTCTTCTTCGAAACTTTGCTTGGGGAATAATGTTATGAAATGTACAATTCATAGATCTACACATTTAGTATATTCCGCATGAATTAGGCTGAAAGTGATAGATACTATAGGTCTGTTTGAGTATAATTATTTGGTGTTGCCTTGATTCCCCAAATCTATTTGGTAATGTTAAACTGCATTTTGAAATTAATTCTGGGTTATATTAGATTTGTAAAAATGCAAATCCCCATTAGACAATAAGATTTTCTTAAGTTATATATAATGTATACGGACAGTGGAATACAGTGAGGGGCTCTTAAGATGTAGAGCTGTCGAATTACATACATAAGGTAAAACATATTTACATCTATGCTTCATCTATTCCGAGAGACTCTATCTGGATAATGCATATATAAAAACCCATTGAGCTGATAACAAATGTGCTTTCATGGAATGCCTGACAGACGTCCCATCTAACATAGTTGAGTGAGAATGTAAAATGCATTGAAGCCAGGGACTGCATCATCCAATCATCCGATTGTACAGCGGCCTATGGGGAGGGTTTATTGGTGGCTCGATTGTCTTCTGGTTTCTATGTTAATACCCTTATGCTTCTGCTTTAGGACGCATTTAAAAGTGACTGCATCCGTATGTTATATATTCATATCAGTCCCGAAAGCACACATTGACTTCTGCTGCAGATACCAGGTCATTGAGATTGGTGTACATATACAATAGGTCACCTAGCTCTGAATGTATATTATAATGATAAACTATGTTACACACTATTTCGGCATTGGTGTATAAGTAACGCATGTTTATCTATGTACATTAATACTATCAAGAATATAATTATGTGTGTAATCATTATGGTTAATGTTGCATTAGCAAGATTTCAGTGGTATAGGCTTTAGGCCATCGTAAAGTCGACTTTAGCGTATACCCAACTTCCAGGCAGCTTATATTGATATTGCAATGCAACGGATATATAATATATATATCTATATGATATATGAGCCTTTCTTAAGGCTAGAAAATATGATTGGATAATAGAATGTAGTAGCGAAATGAGCAAGATTAGGTCCAACCATATTATGCTTATTAGCGTCCACCTGCCAAAGGCTACGAGGCATCAAATCATATTGGCTTCCCTGTAAATGCTTTGGATGATTTGGTACCAGGGAAAAATGAATCCCACCAACATATGACACGCACTTGTGTACAACCACCCGGCAACGGTAAGTAAGGATGGGGAGGAGGGAACGTTGTGGCAGATGTGTGGAGTGTGAGAAGATGAAGAGACAAGGCAAATGACTACCAAAGTACGACAAAGGCAAATGCCAATTGAAAGGGAATTGATATTATAAAATGTACTGTGATGCTGATGGGGTATTTTCATTCTATCCCCTTAGAACAGCGCTCTTCAAGTCCTAAAGCCCACCTATCAGCTCCTGACAATGTAGTTCCACCTAGAAAAGTGCTAGAGTATCCTAATGTGTTTGCAAGATGTTATACACGCGCTCTTGAACGTGGGTAAGGACTTATAATACAGTGCCAAAATATCAGCTTTTGTTTCTCGTAAAGGCTCGGCCCCTGAGAAGATTATTACATCTCATTCAATTGTCTTTGTAATGTAAAAATAGTAAAAAGTTCACTATTCTGGGTAAATCAGCCTAAGGTAGAATCATTAAAAACATTAGCCCTTAATACAACGATAGATCAAATCGAAATTTCTTAAATTTTGTCATGATAGTATTTTTCTCACTTGTAATTCCCCCAAAGAAGTCGGGGTTCAAAGCCTAGGTCAATAGTCCACATGGGTCATGGGCAATTGCTTAAAGATGTCCACTATGGCTATGTATACAATCCATCTCTCCATTCGCCATACATCGGGAGAGGGGCGATCCTTCTAACGGAAACTTTAGTGTGCAAATCTTTTGAAAAAGGCGTAAAAAGCTAGTCTCGCAGACGCCATTGGAATGTTAAACTTCTTTCATGTCGAATGAACAAAACCGTTGTTTCCCAAAATCTTTGCCTTCATTCTTTTATGAGTTCCAAAGGCAGTGGATGGGGTAGGACATAAGTGCAATGCACTGATTGATAAACAAGAGAACATCCTATAAATATATCTTACCTTCGAAAGTAGAAGATGTTCAAGCGGACTCCAAAAACATCCGTGGAAATGTAGAGTAAAATCCATGTACTACAATGTGCACAATATGATCGCTGTTATGATAACCTTAACTGTCTCGATCACACTGTCTCTCTCTCTCTCTCTCACTCTGGAGTATAAATTTACATGTGGAGTGCGAGTGTGTGGAGGGGAAAGCGTCAGCTGACACTCAAGAAGCGACTCGGCAACCTGCTCCTTTACTACTACAACTGCAACAAGCGTGCGATGTGAACCCCTGCACTGCTCGATGGCAAATGGACAGAGCGCGCAATGTGCCCGGCTTTTCCTATCGTCATAGATCGCCCAGAATGTGTGTGGTATTTTACATACGGCTTGCATGTCACTTGTCAGTGTGGCGAGAAAAGTCGTAGTCCCAGTCATACAAAGGATGCAGACATCATCGCTGACCGCTGAATAGATCAATTATTGCAATTCATTTGTGATTCGAACATGTGGTTAATAAAGGAAACTTTGATAGAGCAATATATTGGAGGGAAAAAACAATCAATATTTAATTTACTTTTCTACATTGCGTGCTGAAATGACGTATACAGTCTTTGACGTATCCATGGCCTTGAGAATATTAATTTAGCACATGCATAATATAATATAATGTATGTTTTATCATTTGGACACACGATTGGTAGGATGTCCCAAAATATCTGTCACATGGTGACCTCTTTACACACTTTTCAACAAGAATATGAGGTTGGTAATATCAACACTTCAACCGCCTGACTTTGGGCCATTCCGGGGGGCCATTCTGCTGCCCGTGCTTTATGAGTTTTGCCAGTAAAGATATGGGAAGTATTACAATAACATTGTCATTCTGAGAAGTAATTTCGATCGGATTAATAGAGCTAGCTATGCTTGGAAGCAATATGACTAAAATGCATATATATGATTGTATTTGCCAACTCTCATAGAAAATAGGTTTAAAAGATTTATAATGTTTCTGATGAACTGCAATCAAGTTAACACTTGCGAACACGGACTAATTAATTAGACTCATCACATGTTAGAAATGAGAATTCCCAGATACTTGGTTTAAAGGAGAAATGAAAAATACTAGGTTTGAAAGCCGTAAACAACAGCATTTTCTATGGTAAGGTCCTCAAGATGTCGGTATATATTATGGAAAGCGCAATTTGTTTACCACAAAATGAACCAGTAAAAAAAGTTACCATAAGCCCAGAAGACCACGAGGGAAATGCAAATTGTTTTACCGTCACCATCCTGTATGTAAACATATTGATCATCTTTATTTTCCCTACAGACTCTTTCCTGATCTTTACCTATATTCTAGGCTACACGTGTACGAACATCCATCCATTATATCCCGGATAGGCGATGAGGGTCTGCAAGACCTGCTTCCATGATAGTGTGTGTATGTCAGGCGACGCCCATTCTCTGGAAAGCACAACACCGCATTTGTTGAAGACACTCCCATCAGACCCAGGCAAAGCGAGCATGTTTAATGTTGTCTTAAAGCAAAGGGACCTTCCATCCGGGAAGGCCAAAGCCCGTTTATAGGTCCCATAGGCGCTTTAATAGGGAATTACTGACCTCAAACGAGCACTCCATGTCTGCCTATTTAGGGATATGGACAGTCAATCAGCGCACGTGGCTGGTAGGGGGGTTGAATGGTCCTCTGGACAGTCAGTTGCTCCATGAGGACGGCCCAGCTCAGTGAAGGGCACTAGATCCCTCTCTACTGTGTAACACTTACTACCCTAACAGTCATTGATAGCTTTGGCTTGACCTAGACCAACAACTCGCTCTGCGTATTGGGATGACAATCCCAAAATTGGATGGCTTGCATTGGAGACGGAATGACCTTCAGGGATAGGAAAGACCCAAGTCATAGGAAGAAGGCAATGTTTCTTACACGCGCTGTGGAAAGGTCCCTGAAGACATTGGCAAAGTGAATTCCGAAAGTATTCCGCTGTGAAGATACTAAAGCTGTAATCAGGACCTGGACAGAGAATTTAGTTAAGACAATGGCTTTAAACTCTGTTAGCTCTGAAAGGATGCAATATGTTGCGAAATTCATTAGGATGCTTAATGTGATATAGCTGATATTAAGTGTAGGCTATTGAGATGCATTGTCTGCAAAACATGAATTGTTGTAGCTATTCACAGCGTTATGTCACATTATATTTTCATCTGAGTGTATTAAATTGCAACTTCATGACCCCGCAGTTCCTTTATTTAGAAGATACTAAAAGTGCAGAAATCTCATATCCGCTCTTGCGTGGGCAATATTGAGTTCTCGCTAGGAGTTTTGCATGTTCCACCATGTTTATGGTATAAACAAGATTTAGCCTCCATTTCCCCTGCCTTTCTAGCCAAACGTAAGACCTACTCCCCTTTTATGTAACTGCATGGCATCCCTACTAAGAGGTTTAGTGTCAGTATACATGTAGATCATTTATCATTTTAGCCGAAATGATGATGGGGATATAGATCTTATGTTTGCTCAAAGGCCCCCTCTCAATAGATACAACAAAAATCAAATTCCTATAACCAAGATCTATGACTAAAGCTTTGCGACTTTTGCCAGACGCATATATATATCTCCCTGTAAAGACTGCATGAGTAAGCACAACATGTGAAGGGTGAAGGGTGTCATGTTATATGCCAAGGGGAGGAGGAATCTCGCTGTTATGCCGTCAAAACTGAATAATCATAGACTTCGCTGTTTATAAATGTCGAATTTGATGGAACTCATTGAAAGTTGATGCTCATGTTATCGATGATCCCACTGTGTATTTAAAAAGTATACTCATCAGCTTCTCGCACCTTGTTAATACCATTATTACTGAATACCTTACTGCTTTATATCAATCTCAATTTTGTACTGTCTGTCCTGTTCCAAATAACCGGTTGTGTGTACTTTACTCTACATTCCATCTGACGTAGACTTCTTCAAAATGTGTGATGCACAGTTGTTATTGCTTAACACGTAAAAACTGCTACCCAGCAGCACTCTATTAGTCATACTTATCTCACAGCTAGTATTCTTCATCCATTATTGTTACATTGTAATTATTCGTCTCATAACAATTTCCAACCACTGTTAGTTCCCAGTCTTTTATTTTCCACTTTTGTAACAAATCAATTTATTGTAACGTATCAATTCAAGGCTCTGAAAGGAGGCATTCATAGGAAGACCTGTCTGTAAAGTCAGAACACTGACCGACCTGATTGTAACATCTGCAATAAAAGAATTTTTGAATTGAATTGAATATGACATGCAGTTTCGATCGCAGTCAACTACAGTGAGTTCCTGAAGCCTTTTGAGAATATATCTCCAACAATTGTATGCAATTCCAGTGAATATCATTGCCGAATAATTTCGCTATTTCAGCACTTGTAGCGTGATAGCTTTTATCCAGTTCAAAATTTAACCTCACCCTGAGGAAAGGGTCCAAACTGCTTTCAATCAATCTCTCACGTGATATCAAGGTTTGTCAAGTCCTCTTCATGTTACTCTTGTTTGACCCAGAAGTAAAGGGACACAGAAACTTATATATAAGTCCAGGCACACATGTGATGTGTTACAGGTAAATGAGCTAGTCATAAGTTGCCAAAAATGAATTTTGAGATATTATATTTGAAAAGATGAGATAAAGCCGATTCCAATGATGGTAAATATTTGGACGTCCAATAAGTACATCTGTATATATATTTGTGTATGCATGCACAAAATTTTCGCAATATTTCGTAATGTCCAAACACTAGTATAAAGTAGTCAATTTCAATCTCCCTTTCTGCCTTTTTGGAGGATCCATGGAAAGTTATAAAGCAGTGGCAGATTACGTAATTCAGTTTATAATGGCCATATCGTTACTAGTTATGAAACGGGCCCCAGTTTATAAGTGCTATTAATAGTGACCCTTGACCTAGATTGATTTACTTGACCTATTCAGGGTATTAGGGTTGGGGGATACTAAAAAGATTAATAACCTTGGTATTGTGGACGCTCGGGTTTTACAGTCCTTCAAACATCCTTCATCTTCGTCTCAGGATGTTTTGAAGGACTGTAAATCCCTGGCGTCCACCATGCCTTGGCCATCAATCCTTTATCGGATAACCTCAAATATGCATAGATATATTCAATACACAGTCTTGGATGCTAATAACACTACATACCCCAAAAATAAAAACATTCTGAGCAAGGGTTCTTGTGGGAAAACAATTGAAAAATATCATTCTTTTGCGACTTGTCACACATTTCCCAGTGACAAATCACATATGTATGTTAACATTTCTATTCAACCACTCTTAAGCTTGCCATTATCCAAGCAATCCTCGAAGAAAAATCATGGCATTGTACTGCTATTTGTCTGATTTGCTCTGCCATATGAAGATTTCATGATCAATTACACACGGTGAAAACAATTAACTGGGAGGTGCCTTTGCTGGTGGATTTCTGTATTAATCCCCCGACATGGCCCCTGATTGCATTTCTGTCCCACCACTTCTAGTATTTCAAACATCTCCGCTTTTAAATCTTCTCGCAAGTGATGGAATGCTTACTTGACTTCAATATGTTCTCCACTCCCATAATATTCAAAGAATCTTAAAAGAGAGCACAAGCGCAACCGATCCTGTATGCGATCTATAATTATTTTGCGGACAAAGCAAATGGAGTACGTTAAGAACCGAAAGGCAAAGTTCTTTGAAAATTCATAGGAGACAACACACAATCCAATAATACAATATGAATATGGAATGTAATATCATTTAGATGACACAATTGAATTAATAGCGACATATATCCAGATTAAATGCTCTGCGTTCCAATTGATTTTGACTTGGGCTTTGTAGTAGGTACTAGGTCCTTTTGGGTACCACACATTGTATTTTCTCAAGTAATAATCTTTAGAAAAGGGAAGCCACATGGTGATTCAATTCATTCTTACTCCTTCACAGAGAAAGTCATTGCAACTATAGGCTACCCATGAAGCCGCATTACTCCTCTTATGTGTTTAAGTATGCTTTTTTCACTTAAGGCGGAGGTAGAATGTGGGGAAGCGCTTATTGTTAAACATTGTCAAAGGTAGGTTCTCTCTTGACTTTGATCCCAACCGTAATTGGGATATCACTACTGATACGCCACACTGGGTCTGCCGAACATCGTTATGAATTAGTGATATGTTTTAAAGTAAATTGGGTACTGGCAGCTCTCTTTTCCAAAATTAACTTAATGTACAGGAAATGAAATAAGGTTCTTGCGCTTTTTATTCTAGGGGTGTCCCAAAAATCTGGAACTCGAACAGGAAACTGAAAAAAACGTTTTACCACGGATCAAATGTTTAAAGCTGAATGTAATGGAAAGCGGAAGGTAACAGAAAACTACTGAATTGTCAGGACCTGAGTTTGTCCGAAGATTTAATCCAATTGGATTAATTGTTCTTCAAAGGCAAAACTGTTCCTCGTTTATGAAACCATTGTTATTCTTCCCGCAGAAAATAAAGAATAAAATGAAGAAGGCCCGACAACTGCGGACGTGGTCATTTCTGGCCTGAACACGATACATGGCCATAACCGTTTTTATATAAGCTGTTCCTCAATACTGAATGGACTGATTGAAAATTTCACAACCCCTCTTTTCAAAGAATAATGGAGAATCGGGTGCAAGGTGTTATCGAATACTATTACATCCCATCCATTCCATATAGATCTAATGCCAAAGAAAATTATGTTGTAATATAACTATCTGCTTTTGTGTCAAAGCTGCATTTTCAGGTAACGTGAATTGAAAATAAAATAATTCTACTTGTTCTTCTATTCTATTCCTACCCACCCAGAAGCCATTTGACCAACATTTTGCTGCACAGCTTCATGAAAGTGCACATTTATATGCGTCGGTGATCACTGAAATGCTTCGCAGTTGATTCGCTTATTATCACCACTCACCAATCCTCATATTTCTTCAGCCCCATTGAGCAGAACTTTGAATTCTTGTATAACTTTAAGAGCATCAAAATAATGACTCTCCTCCCATAGGTCAAGAATAGAATACAAATAACATTGATAACTACAATGCTATACATATCTGTCAAACAATGACAATATAATGTAATTCAGTAACACACTTTCAGCAACGAACTTAGAAATCATTATCTACTTCTGCGATCAACGTATCTTCAAACCCTTCTTTGGAAGAACTAATTTTTAGAAAAGAACGACCGAATTGTGGTAAGATCTGCAATAAAGAATTTTTGAATTGAATTGAAATCAAGGGCACCATGCAGATTGGCATTGTTACATGGCTGAATCTCTCCAAGGTTTCCAGGTTCGGGGGCGAATTACACCCAGAAATAGTATCTTTGAAATCAATCAAATGAATCGGGAAAATCTTTGATCTTCTTCCAATTTTGTTCGAATGGGAGCATTTTCATCACTACAGGAGATATCGGGTGTAGTTAGGGCATATTAGGGGCTTGCTGCGATTGGAAGATTTATAGCAAATCGCCTGCAGTCAATTTGCCTCCGGGATTAGGCGAGAATTAGGAAAGAGAAGATATTGTGTCCCTTGGCTGATTAAGGTTGCCTATTCTGTGCGCCTGGGTTTTAGCCCAAACGAGGGATGAATCTCGATTTGGGAGTTTCACACCTCTTTGAGCATCCTACAGATGTGAGATGCATCTACATGAGAAGAACCCGAAAGTACGCCCACGTGACATGCCTGGTGTTTGCATAATTGACATTAATTGCCTAATCTGGTGGCATCTGGTTCAAACCTTGCAATCCACGTGTGCCCAAAACAGAAATCCTGCAGAGCAATAACAGGCTCGTTCAATCTTAGCTGAAGCTTCCGTGAAGACGCAGTGCATCTCAAGGGTCGTCTTACTCAAGTATTTAGTTTATGACAGGCGATACATGTATACATGTATATTATATTTCTTAATATTCAGTCTCTAGGGGAGACCAGTCCAGGTCAAAATATATAGGATGTTGAGAATAAACTAGAAATAACCAAGAAGCTCTCCGGCTTTCCTATAGTTCTGACCCACAATGCAAAGAGGGTCTCAGAAAAGGGATCTGAATTAACGCGCTGGAAATTATCTTTAAATTGAGGTATTTGGTGAGTTTTTAGTAACATTTATTTTTTACAGATATTGCTACTTTGGGTGAGGAATGCAATTAAATACAGGCCTTTTATTGCAAAAGTACTCGATATAACTATAGCTTTATGTGTTTAATTTGATTTACGGACAAATTGGATGTTTTGCAATGTGGTAAATTTTAATTTTACTTTTCAGAAATCCCATATATAAATACTGTGAATATTGAAAATGTGTCATGCATCTTCCCTCACAATAACGATCATTCCCCGAGAGATGATTACATTTCTCAATCATACATGTGGAATTTAATTTAGATGGTTAGTGGGTTAAGTATGTCTGAGAGCATCCAGTACTTCCTATCCTATAGAGTCCCATGTCCTGGCTCTATAAGATCCTTTGTTATCTAGATGTGGCAGGAAACTTCTGTTGTCACTAGATTCCTGCTCTCAGCTCCTTGTTATAAATATCATTATGAATATATATTGGTATTACTACAACAACTTTGTTATTCATTAACAACAATAGTTTGTGATCTAATTAACCACTTGTTTGGTGAACTTAATTTTTCTTTTTCCTTTTTTTGAAAATAACCATATTTAACAATGCTTATACACTTTACTCGTGAATATATAAACATATCCGTGGAGTTTTACCCCGTTGTATATGAAGTATTGAACTTTTACTACACTTACAAATTTATTTATTTTTGTTTTTGTTGTTCCATGACCCTCAACAATACTTATATATTCATATCTTGTAATTTCTATTATTACTTTACTCCCAATACAATGTGCATTTTTTTTATAAAATGTTATGAAATTGTGTCAGTACGTGTGTTTCCATAAAGTATTCAGACCTACTATCCAATCTATGAGTACCGTTATCTGTTAAACGGAAACTGTACTTTGACTTCAATTTATAGTTTCTATTATTTGAGTATCGGAGACAATACATATATATGCATCTAGGGAACTTATAAATTAAATGTGCAAAATAAATTGAACTGCCCGTTCCTTAGGCTACATACGCGTGTACGTATTGACCGATATCTAAGGTGAGCAATGGACCTCCAAGTTCCAAGTTACATGCCGTACTTATTCACCGATTCCGATCGGTTAGTTGAAGATATTTGTTACCCTGAGGTTAGATAAACCTCTAACCTAGCTTCCAGATCTCTGCTGCCGGTAAATATGAATTCCGTATGTAGTAAGGGTAGAACATATAAGATTGAGCATCCTGACGGTATAGGAAACAGAGGCCCTGAGCAACACGTCATAAAAGGTTCAGAGTTCAGTACAGCAATCCTGGAATGTTTGATATTAATGCATGTACGACCCAACTGGTATCCGAGCAGTATATGTTTTGCTTTATTTGAAAGACTATCTCTTTCTGAAACATGTTTCATGTTTTATGAAGCCATAATTATGAAGTTCCCCCATGACTGCGACTATAGGGATTCATGTGATTAAAACTGTTTCACGGAAATATTGTACTTTCATATCGCCTTTGAGGTCTAAAGCTAAGAAACGATTGGGTTTAGAGAGGTTCCGATCGAGATGAAAATATTTGAGAACAAATCATTCTCAATACATGTACCCTGAGAATAAGACCAAGAAGCCACATGTGTCACTGAGACCACTGTCGCAGACAGAGGTCTGTAGGAAGGAGGGCATGCACATCCTCATGGATAAGGCAGCGTTGAGACATAAGATCCCAAGCTTAGTATCAGGTTGAAGGTATCAGGTTGAAGGGCCTTCAACAGAGACTATATAACACATACGGTGTTAACCCTATTTTTCGTATGCACAGCAAGATAAGGGAAACAATGTGATTGCAATTAAGCCAGCATAAATACCGTTAATAGCCTATAATTCTCCATCCATTGTCTCACATGCCGTAAAGGTCAATATTGGCAGGGATAAAGATCGGGCATAAGCCTCGATAAAGGACAAAGATACAGGAATTTTATGGAATGGATGGAATGGAATCTCCAGCCTTATGGTAGGTCCCTCATACAGAATTGAAATAAGATCTCTGCCTGGTATTCCACAAGTCTTGCAGAAATCATAAAAACCTACCAAGACACAAGAGTTAGACGTATCTTGGCAATAAAAGAAGGTGAAGTATTCTCTCCTTAAGGGATACTAGCGCAATGTCTTTCCTTCCTGCCGCTCTTCTGCCCGTCAAACAAGACAGCAAGAGCCGCCCATCAGGGACCGACAAATATCACACATTCCCCGCCACTTTTTCGTGTGGGCTTTTAAAGCTGCCATGAGAACTTGTTTCGCCTGCATGGGAAAATATTTTAGTTACTCGGCTGTTCAGCTGACGCAAAAACCAAGAGAAATAATTGGATTTGTTGGAAGCATGCCTCACCAAAGCCGACCCTACCAGCTGCTGCCAATAGTTTTAAGGGTTTGATCCTTGAGAGTGGGAAGGTCCTTCACTGTGACCTTATCAGGTGGCCTGCGAGATGGCCTAGGCCTGGTCGGAGGAAAATTAAAAACCTGACAAATCAGGCATAGGAAGACTGCTCTTCCTCAATGATTTTAATGGGCCACTAAGGTCTTGTTTTATTACTCTGGGGGGCCAATTGGAACAGTGATTGTAGCCATTTAAAACCACAAGCTGCTTCTCTAAACATTAAAAGTTACAGGGACTTTTTAAGCAACTCCAACTTGTTGGCTGCCAGGGTAAAAGTAGATTTGTACTTGCCAACAGATATTCGCAAGGGCATGGCATGTTGATGGTTTGATTATTAGGTTAATACTAGGATTTGGAAAGAAGAAACCTGAGGTACATGCCATGCAAGAAAAGACATTGAATATGAACTATGTGTATAGAGCGGGTTGGGACATAATAGTCAGAAATATATGATGCATAAGGTATGGGATGAGAATTCATTCTCTACTTGTAGAGAGGGCCACGGGTGAACATGCTTCCTTCAACACAGATCTATATGTTTCGGAAGTTACATGATGAACAATTGGGATCGTTGTTCAACTGCCCAGGTGGCAAACATTACTCTACCAAAACAGCGAAAGTATGCCGTTTGACAACTCATGTTGTCAATCAGCTTTTGAACACCCACAGAACGGCCGACTGCCACATGACCTGCCAAAGAACCTTGGTGTAAAGAACATTTATCTGGTTACCATGGATCATTCGTCGGCATGTAATGTAAGCACGACCTGGTAGGATGTTCATTTGTTTATTATTGTGCGGACTAGACAGGAGATCCTGCCTACATGTTGATATGCATGCACAACACCGAGGTCTCACCCGAAGATCTTCTCCAGCGCAGGATGGGGCGTCAGGAGCATAGACCCACGTGACACTCCATAACGTTGTAAAAACGGTCATCCATCGCGCCCATCGGGTCCTTAACAATGTGCTGGCACATTAGGGGGAAATGCTGGCAAAATGCCTTAGCCAGCCTTGTCCCACCGACGACATACCCCAGCCATGGTCGTTATTACGAGATTTGTGTGTGTATACATATTACTCAAGACGAGCGCTGTTCACAGCAACCCGGCAATAGATCGAGATGACTACTTTCAAGCAATACATAGTCGTTTCTCAATGACCACTGGGTAGAATTAAGAAGGGAAGACGGATTTTGTACCTCGAGATAGGGGCATAAGGGATCGTAAGAAGCTGCTTATCCTCGTCCGATAAGTCTTATCACGTAAGGTCAATATTCATTGCGGCTGTGATGTTAGTTGCCAAGGCCATATACACTGATGCTATCCACTCGTGTGAATACAGGTTCTGTGGAAATAAAGACATAGCGGCAAGCTGTAGATAATCATTATGATTTCAGAGCGGTAGAGCTGATGAGCCTTGACCACACCCCATGTACCTGATGAACCTACTGGTTATAACTAATTATTTCTAGAGGAGAGACGATTAAGAAAATTTATCTGTCCTATAAATTTAATTGTTTCCTAACTAAAAATACATTTGATTCAATCTGAATATCGTGAAATTTACGGTCACAATTAACTTTTAAGGGGATACCCCACTTTATGGATGTAAAGATTGTTCTTAACTGGGATGGGATAATTAGGTTGAGAGAAGAGCTTTTAAAATGCTCAAATAAATAGCTTTTTTGCATTTTGCCTGTTGCTGTTACGCCTAAACATTGTGCCATGAGCCGAGAATTTCCGGTAATGGTGGGGGATTCACCTAGGCAATGATGGGCATATGTTATTGACGCAATACTTTCCTATAGTAGGTATAGAACAATCAGTGACAGGGAATTTACGTTGGAGTGAATCAAAAGGATACTTTGTCTCAACTCAACTATTGTCTAACAACTGAATAAAAATGAAGGCAACTCGATGCGTCCATTAGCCTATTATTTGAGTAGCTCATTCTAGTACAATTTCAGTTTCCGGCTAAAAAGAAAAGAAAATTCCTTTAACAAAACGGTTAATTGAATAGCTCAAGTGTGTTGCTTCTTTGACGTCAGGATACATTAAGGCTCTAAAGGCTACGTTTGAGTTTGATAGCATGGTAGAAATCGAAACGGACAGTCCTCCATTTAATAGAGATCATTCACATAAACTTACAATTAAACTAGTCATATCAAGTTACAGTTAATTATATAAATTGCAACAAAACAAATGTTACCAAATTTACTCTTATTATGACTTATAGGACTGGATTTATCAATATTCTGCTACTGCTATATATATTATGTTAATGCAAGAATCGGAAGCCTAATGACCGATCGATCTTATATGCGCCAGGTGAGCGATAATAAGGGAAGTCATCGCATGAGAGAATTCGGGTGGGTCCTCCAAATAAAAATGAGGATATCTTAGAACCCGTCCAGCAAAAACATCTGAACAAAATCCCCCAAAAATGTTGGTCAAATGACTTTTAGATGGGTTGGAAAAGAATGGAACAAGAAGTAAAAGATGTTCCGTTTTTGACCGACGTTAACTGAGAGGGCAGCTTTAACTAATTATGCGTTGTTAGAGGGGATCGAACAGAAGAGTTAGTGAGTGAGATTGGTTGCTTTACGCCCTTATCAACACATTTAAGATGGTTATATCAAGGGCGGGAGAGCTGAGAGGGAGGCAGTTTATGATCATACCCAGGAAACAGAGATTGAGAAGAAGGGAGAGAGAGACAGAGAAAAAGAGACAGAAAGGCACTTTAAGGTCTTACCCAGGAACAGAAGAAGTATTGTATTCTGCGTAACGGTTTCACCTGGCACTTTCCGCGAACTTGTTTGTAAATTACACCTTTTGCCATAGTCGTGTTATTTCTTATTTTCGTATTCATTTCCAAGGTTATTAACCAGGGAAAAAAGTTAACATCTAACAACAAACCTACGAGAGGAGACAAGTCTTTTTACACAACATTTCAACGATTAAAAGCCTTTCTATGAGAGGTAATATTTTGAAACTTAAATCTCTTCAGCTAATAAAATCGAATGCTCCTTTGTCAATATATGGCGCAATGCAACGGAGGAAAAAATTAGATAAATTATGTCCAACATTCACTAGCGATAAAAGTTTTCAGACCACACTCGATCTGCATAAAAAATGCTTACTATTCGCATCTTTTTCCCCCAGTGCTATACTTGATGTTGTACGTTAGCCATTGTTCTTAAAAACCGCTACGATTTTACTTCAGGAGCAGCTAATGTTCAACATAAAAATCGATGTTCCAAACTCTGCACTCTGCCTGTCGTCCATCTTCTGCTGGCCCCACGAAATAAAAGGCCAATGACCCTCCTGGTGCCGTCAGACCCCAGGCTTCATAATGGCACTCAGACTTATATCGATTACATTCCACTGTGCACCCATATTTCCCTCATGGAGACGGAAATATCTTGCATGGTGGCATCAGATGCGAATGGCTAACAATTTATGGGGTAATTCCAAAGCAAAGTCTTGTTATAATATGCGTGCAACTTGCATTTTGCAACATTTCGTCAATGGAAAATAAAGGTTTAGCAGTTCTCTGGAAATAAAAGCTTGCTTTGTGAGGTTATCTAAGGTTTAAGAATTGGGGTCATATGTTATGATGACATCCACCTTATATATGGAATAGGTTGATGGAATAGGTTTGGGGATGAGCTGATGGTCCTTGCATTCATTACGCTTATAATCAAAGATGAGGAAGTAGTCCAAGACACAGGAGGTCATTTACTCCCAAGGGTTTACCTATCTCCAACCTTCAATCATCCTCAAAGTAGACCTGATATTCCCCCGCGACCCTTTCCAATATCCACAAGAGCAAATATCTAATTTGATCTTTATGACAAGTGCATATTATAGATGTTAGGATCTCTTTCAGCAATGTCTCTTATAACAAAAATACGCCCCAGGCTGCGATTATCGGCGACGGATATCTGTTGGCGTCAGATTCCGAAATCCTGGGAGTTAAAGAGAATAGAATTCCCATCCAAACCTGCTTCCCTCTGAGATAAGAGACTAATAGAGAATAGAAAAGAAAAACTCCATAGTCTCTATAAGGAGTTGTATGCAACAGACTGCGTATATACCAACTCGGGATGTATGTTTTTCCACTATGGGTACATCCCCCGAGATTTCATAAATCAATAGCGTACGTTGTTCCCCCTACCGCGGCAACTTCAATCACCTGCATTCATTCCGCATCAGTATAGTAAGGAAGAGGGTGGATTTCTTCCATCTCAATTCCTCCTAAATGGCATTTCTTAAGCATAGCGATTCCCTTTCACATGGACCCTTGGATATAGCACATAGTGTTATACTGATTTACTACTAGTTTATCCCCTGTTAATAACCTATATAATACCAGCAATATATTATCTTATAGAAAATGTGAAGCCAGAGTATTGTTGTGGAGCTTCGGACTGTGTTAAATATATTACTTTGTACCAGTTAAATTTGCTTTATCCTGGTTATGGACTCAACTTCCCTTTATATGAAAAACTTCTAACGACCCTGTGGCCTTATAATCGGATAAAATAAAATTGGAAAATAAATCTGCAGAAAGGAATACCTCCCAGGATTTATATGGGTTAAAGGCGGCCTTATACTGGGAAAGGATCGGTGGGAATATTGTAACAACTAGGGGTAAGTTCATACAGTATTAATCCTCGTACACTATGGTGGTCTTACATCTACTATTCATTATCTGCGATTTCTCAAACACGATCTGCAACCATCAATACAACGTGTTATCGCCGCAGGGAGCTTGAAAAGCATTTTAATCAGAGTAATAGATAGCTGGATTATTCAGTAAATAACTAACGTACCTCCTGTATCATGATGCAGCATTCCCGGTGGGAGGTAATCCCATGCGACGTCAGCACCTGAAAAATAGATAGTGTACCGACACATAAATAACACAATATTATTAGATTTTCATAAATCCTGACCAATAAAGATCATTAATAAAGAACATGGGAGTTAGTTAAATTATCTGTCGTGTTTTGCTTGTAAACAGCATACATCAATCCATAAGCATGTATAGCATGAATAAACTATATTAAAGTTCACCATGGAGAGGTCTATTACTGGTTTTCTGCGGCATTAATGCAGTAAAAGGGCAGTCATGTGGGTTGATATAATTCAATTTCCACGACGGTGAGGATAGTGGAAAGATTGCAGCAACTGATAATTAGTTCATTTTTTTCAAAAGGATAATTAATTGATTATGCAAATGACAATTATCATTCTATTGAAAGCTTCAATGGAGTTTTCAAAGATTATTCAGGTAATCGAATTGTGTAGCTTTTCAGTATGATAAAATGAGAATCTGTTTTAAATTTATGGATTCTCTGCCAGAATTACCTAAACCAGCTATCAATAGAAGTAGTTATTTCAGGCTCATTATTCAGACATAGTGGGTTTGTTAAGTGACTTGGCAACTGAAAAAAACCTCATATCCAAATTTAGACGAAAACTTCATATTTTACTTTCAAATTGTGACCTTGACCGAACGTTGTCAAGCTAGGTCACTCGGTGACCGCATATATCCTCATATATATGCCATAAATTTTCCCAAGTTTGTTGACATTCCTAACAAAAGTTTAGAAATTGGACACTGAAAACATATTTTCTGGTAAGAGCAAAAAAGAATAACGTTTTCGGTTCAAAGGGTGATCTCACTTGTGTCTTTGGATAAATTTGTTTCTATGACCCTCGGTCGGGTACCTCGAGCCATACCAAAGGGGACATTTGTGGGTTGACTTGAAGTAAACAGACTACTTTTCCCACTAAGATTATATTGCACGTGATTCCCAGTCTGACACATTTTAATTCTCACACATTGAACAAACTATACCATTTTTATACCGTTAAGCCACATTCTCCAAATTCAAAGACATATCAACGCCAGTGTTATATATATAGCCTGGGATGAACTCACTTTTCCATATACTACTTGTTCGGTCCGTAGCGCAACGCTGTCTTCGGTTACATATCTATGCATACGGCACTGAGGCAGACAGCCGTTGCTGTCACGAATTAAAGATACAGTTGATCTAATATACATTTCCACCTCTGAGGAAGACTGCATACATATATGACATAGGTCGTTAGGTCAATAGACATCAATATAACGGGAAACTGCAGAAGTTTCTTACTTGATCGGAAGCCCTTATCGTCTAATATAAATTTCTTTTTTTATTCTTTGTCGATAGAAAAGACTATAGGCCTCACCTATATATATATTTCATTGAACCTGTAGGTGGAATTTGCTGGTCAGAAATTGAAAAAAGTGGAAATATATATATTCGTTAAAATAGTGCATTTATGAACATACATATTTTATTGTCATGAATAAAGAAATGTTTTAAAAACCCAACCTTTTCATAGGAGGTATCATGAAATAATGCATCCTCTGGATACTATTAAGTGACAAAAGCGACATACAGTCATGTGTGGACTTAATTAGCCCGGGGGGGTTTGGCTTCCCAACAAAGACTTTCCATGCCAATAAGCTTGTTTCCTGGCACAAATGCTTATCCGGGAACGTCCGTAGGAAAAACCTATGAGTAAAAGTAACTCTGGTGCTGTTCCGAGCAAACAAAAGACATGAGAAAGACTAGGATTTTCGGCTTAGTACAGGTCTTTCATCCACGTATTTGTGACATATTTGCACACAGAACTCCCTTATACATAACTGTATATCTGTGTAGCTTTGTTCTGACAAAGGATCCATATTTGGTCAAGATATAAAGAACGTTTCAGCTCTGTGTTTGTGATAGTCTCCATACCTTCTCATCTTCTTTTAACATATGTCTTCATATTCCCATCCTTTCGAATCTTTGCCTTATTCACCTATTTCATTATGAGAATTGACTAATATTATAATGTAAGATATTAAAATATTGTATATATAAAGCACATGCAAGTATCAGATCTTTTCCACGCAATATATTGAATTCAAAGTCCTAACTGCCTCACGTAATTTATGGGCAATCTGAAATTAGATAGGTTACCAACAATACAACCCAGTATTCAATTATACGTTTTTAATATAATTAGGCCCCTATATATGTATATCATTGGTATGAAATTATAATCATTATATTGGCCATCGCTTTCACTAAAAGTAGGAGATCCAGAGCGATAACACTACACAATCTTTCACTTTTGGTAATTTACGACAGACACATAAAAATACGATGCTCGCCGATTGTATTGAGAGACAAGATAAAGACCATGTCAACACGTAGCATGTGCAGATTGTCAAGTCAGTCAAACAAAGGGAGAGCGCAATGGGCAAATGTAGTGGCGAATAGGAACTGCATCAGCATCAGGAATATCCGATGTAAACCAAAGAAGGTTTTGAAACTAAGGCCCAGTGTTAAACAAAGGGCTCGGATTGAAGGGGCGAAAATTGGGAGTCGGCTCCGTGACTGATGGATTTTACATATAGACAAGCACCATCAAATTGAATTCACACTGGTCTGGGCATATTCCCAGGGCTTTGTTTTTTTACCTGGCACTTTTTACGTTAGAAGTTTGATCAACATTCTGTTTCAATTCCCAGTTGCTCGTTGTGAATACACAAGTTTCCCAGGTTATGATATCATTATGCCAAGCCTATAGTTTGCATGCATTATATATCCATGCCCTGTCTCTGAGAGGAATAAAATGCTATGATCTTGATGTTGTTTTCTTATATGGAAGCCGTTGCATTCTGCTAACAATCATGACCGGAATAAAGGTCACTTTAGACAGTGAGAGATCCATAGGAAAAATCTAGCAGATGTTGGGAAAATCCAGACAGGAGCTGGTTGATTCATAAGGAGTTTGTTTATACATGGGGTCCAACGTTTTGGGCCCAATTAGCTCTTTGTCAAGGGTTTTTTTTCAGAGGAGACAATAGAGGGCTTTAATTGATATTATGGCTAGCGATCATAGACCGACCTAGTGCGGGAGAGGGTGGTATTAATATTTGGTTAAGTGACCATCAACCTATTTATTCAGTATTAAAAAGGTGAAGAAAATGAAAGGAATGTCGAGTGAGAGATAATAGAACTCTAAGCTGATAATTGCTAGAAGTAGTACAGAACGTCAAGCCAAACTATTATTTAGATGAGAATGAATGGTAGGCTAAGTAAAAAAGTATGTATGACGATACACAAAATGAATTGTGTTCCATGGTAGTTAAACAGTTTCTAGTGTCTAGGGTATTTAATACAGGAACAGAGTGAAAGATTGTGCTGTAAGGAGAGCATTGAGATCACGTTCAAATTAATGTAGACCTTATTAATGCGAGACTATCGAAAAGAGAAGAAAAAAACATCCCTGATTTAATTCGGTATATAGAGAGTTTATTGTTAAAAAAGATGAAAGACATGGAAATGATCCTGAACTATTTAGAATGACATTAATTCATTGATGGGAGAGAGAAAGCAAAACTGTCTGAATTATATCATTGCCGAATTGGATGAAAGACTTGAGGGTCAAAGTGCTAGCAGCTATGCTAACAGTATTTTATCAAGCTTAATTCAATTTAAAACGCAATAATTCTTTTTGAGAAAGTTGAAAATGATTTTAGGTAGAAAAACGTCCTAGACGTTTGGAGGCTATTGATAAAAAGAACTCCTCCGAACTTTAAAGGATCTGACAAAGGGGATGTGGGGTAGCCGAGTGGTCTAAAGTGCTGGGTCAGCCCTGTGGCATGAACATGTTGTGGGTTCGAACCCGGGCGTGGCTACACGTTCACCTCCTCCCCCAGGTGCTGGAGGAAGACCACCATCGCGGTGATGTTTGTCAAGCGTTTATCAAAGCTGAGGGGTTCAATCTTACGAGCTTGTTGGATAAAGTACTAATTACAAGAAGTAAGCCTCTAGAAGAAAAGGAATGAAAAAAGCCAATGAAAAACGATTAGATAATTATAATTTAATAGCCATATGTGTGGAACGGACGTAGATAATGGTATATATAGTGGTAGGATCGTAGTATTCGTACGACTCTAAAGCTTTTGACAGCTTGAATATAGGGGTTTTGCAGAGGAGACTTGAGTGCTGTAATGTTGTTTCCTTGGTAAAATCCTTTAAAACTGCACCCTTAGTTAACATCCTACAAAAACTGAAGATTTTCTACTTTTTGTTCAGTTCTTTTTCAGTACATCTAGAATTGAATAATCCAACATTTTGGAGGATTTCTTTCTGGTTATTTTTACTACAGAGCGTCATAAACATTTTCTGTGTTGGCTTCACTCATTATCGCTCACCGCTGTCCGTTTTCTCTCGGTCGATTCGACTTCGAATGTTGTATACACATAACAAACAACAGCAGGTTATTGATAGATTCAGTCCATAAGTCGTAGTATGAATAAATTCGGTAAGATTTCTTTTGTCGTAACATCTGAGAAGGCAGCTTAAAATAATCACAACATAACAACAAAAGAGCTGACGTACATGATTGTTCCTCCTTTTACAATATTCCACCGGGAATTGCTAGAGTTTACTTTTTATCTTCTACTCCAAAATGAGATATGGATTATCTCTCACAAAGGAGGGTGATACCTTTGAAATTGAGTGCATTGAACTTCTCTCGACTTAAAATGCATTCGACTTTGACATTTGGATGTTCAGCTTGAAACACTTCGCGAAATGACAAGGGTGTGTGCAATTTCATTATAAATTACAAGTGCTACAAATTCACGACTTAACATATACGAGTATAATGAATTTTGGTGAAGTAGATCTTATTAAATCGCCTTTCCCCGCAATTTTTGACACAAAGTTTACAAGAGCCACAAGTCAAGAAGAGGGAATAATCCACCATCTTAATTTCAAGCTCTCTATGCATACTAATAGCGAACACTAATTGGAGTGAAATTACGCCAAGGTAATCAGCCAACCATCGAATAGATCCCTCTTATTTGGATCCAATGATCACCAGAACAGATGTCAATTAAGTAAAACTAACAGAAAAATGAGCTGGTAGTTCGTATCGTCAGGGATTACCTATTATCAGGTGCGTAGCATCGAGAAAAGTAGAGAAGTTCTTTCCTACCGAGGAGACCCATGTTAATGAAAGAGGTCATGTTTTATTATTAAGCAATTTAAAGGACATAAACACGACCGTGAAGTCATGTTTAAACCAGCGATTTAGATGAATATTTCATGGCGTCTATTCTTCGCTGGCTCAGTAATTGGACATCCAACGCTGATAGCATGGGCATAATGCCTGTTTCTCCCGCAGGAATTATCATTTACCGAAGTTATCATTCCTACAAAAGGAGACTTTTTTTTTATTAAATGTCTGTTTCAACAAATGTCTGGGGAATTTTCTTTTTGTATGAGGGGCGACAATGACAATAATGTCATTACTTTCCCTAATGTCTTCACCAAGTTTTTGTCCCATCGGCCATCGCGCTTTTATTCTTTGTGATTTCCTATGTGTGAATAGGAATGTCTTTACCATTGAGTAACTATTTGGTATTCATTTCCTGTCGATTATCTTCATTAAGTTATTCATCCCAGCCAACACTGGAACACAATGAATCGTTTTTATTTTAGATTCTGATAAGATTTTACATTACTATTATTCTACTTTTAATTTCTATTATGATATATATAGGAATTTTATCATATTCAATTGCATGAAATAACTACACTATGTTGTATCGTACACTTATGTTGTTTCATGGCCAATAATTTACACACCTGTAACATTAAATTAAGTAAAGTTCAATCATGGCTAACCGGGAGTTAACAAGAGTCAACCTCTCTAAATTCATTCATATCAAATTGTACCTTTCAAACACAAAGAATTTATTGTAAATCCCAAAAGATTAGTGAAAATTAAACCAGTGATGTCAACTTGAATAGTGCCTTAAAAGGTACCTATGTACATTTCATTTCATTTCCAGAATTCTTTATTGCATAGATGGAAAATATAGTAGGTCGTTCAATCAATCATGATATTACTATCATTTCTCCCGACGAATGCATATATACAATCATGTATATGTATACATATAAACATACATACATCTATAAATTATGTGTGTGCGTCAATGAAATAGTGCAAATCCTGCTAATAGAATCATTAGAATGGCGTCCGTGTGTATCACGTGGTCCTTATGTTCCCATGCACATTTAGAACCTTTCAGTGCTTCTATGGAAAAGTGTAATGTACCTGGCTGGTTGTGCTCATATTGGACCACTCGCAAGGCTACAACGTGAATGTATCGCCACTGACATTGATAATTGCCTTCAATAGAAAAGATTCCAAGCCATCTGTGTTTTCCCAGACATGCACTTCTTGTTGGTGAATGTCCCATCCCTCGTCTATATCCGCTATGCCCTAGCTTCTTCACCTTTTCTCTATCCCTTTCAAGGGTCCACACCGCTCCTTATGCGTGTTAACTCATGACAAATAACATACCTCCCACCGAGCTTCCTACATAGGAGTTGGTGGAGATCTATCACCAAAGGGTCTATAGGTTCACACGGATGCTTCAATGCGTTGGCGGCGGCTTTGTTTCCTAGATTTGCAGTGGGGTTTTTTATCTGCTCATTTATTTCGCGGAGTACAGTAAAATACTCAACGCGAATTGAAACATTATGTGTGGCTTGACTCTACTGACGTTTTCTCCCCCTGCGGTTGTTGTGGTGTCATTCTGCGGTGCATTCTCAATCAGAATATATAACGTATAACAGCAAATGGAGCTGGTCAGAGGAGAGTCTTGATAATTATATTCCGCAGTATCTATACTGCGCAATATAATAGAACCTATAGGTTCTTCATAATAATTAATAAATAACAATACATATCAAACCGCATATTAGCCGCAATAAGCATGCGGTCTGGTGGAGCCCGGCCTTTAGAGTCAATACTATGCTAGGAATAGACATAGAACTTAATGGTTTGCGCGTATAACGATACTCTTTATTCCTCATCATGCCCTTATTCTTTCCCCATGAAGTTTCTCAGGCAACGGCCAAGATCCTCATTTCCTACGGTAGATTACCCTAGAGAAAACACAACGAGCAAAGTGCTTGTACACACTGGGCCTGTGTCAGTTTTACAGTGTAAAGTGGGGTTTCATGTGCATGAATTTAGTGCATAGATAGTCAGAATGCACGGCCAAATGTCATGGCGGGATTATACAGCACATTGCTTCCATCTTCCCGAGCTAAATCCGATTAGGAATTAAGTAAAGCCTTGAATACTCGAATGTGTCATACATTAAATAGTCATTGATTAATCTCTTATAAAACTTTACAACAGAAACTGTAAAGGTCTCCAAGGATTTATGAATTCCCCTATCATGCAAATAATAGGTTACACTTCTTGCAATTCTGTTGAACGACGCCGCAGCTTCCTATTGGAATCTACTAGTCCTTCTTTAGTAAATCGAATAATCCATGGAGCACACACTTCTAGGTCTAACGAAGGCTACAAAAATGATTGCCCAATATTAGTCGGCATGAGTAATTTCCGCTGAAGAAGAACTTGCTAACATCTTCAAGAGATATAAAGGAGGAAGCAGAGGGGCATGTGTCCTAGGCAAATATCTACAAGAAGATGTCAGCGTCCCCAATTAGTTGGCCAAATAAAACAAAAACACTGTGGCCTTGGTTCTCGAATGGAAGTAAAGTCGCTAATTTCCCATCTTCCGATCAATCTGTCACCTCTTATCACTTGTTGTGCAAGTCAAAACGCTATGCTAACGCGATTTGGCTTATTCTTGCCGTTGGCAGCCTCCATGGACTTCTGCATTAAAGGCTTTCCAGTTCTTAACATTTTACAAGAACCAGCCTTGACGAAAAATATGTTTTTGAAAATGTGGAGGATCAGTTTGTTACAATATGGGAGCACAATAGGTACTAGTCATCCATTCTAACGACACTCTATATAGTTATAAGAAGAAAAAGAAACAATATTATATAGCTGGACATATATATATCGCATTTCCCATCCCTCCATCCTTTAGCTTTCTTGTTCTTAATGTGTCAAGACGAATCGCAACCCGTGTGGATGTCAAATTGATGCTAAATACTATATGTTGAGGGAAATCAACCACTTTTTACGCAGCTGTTCCCACGGGATAAATATTTGCATGATGTATTTAATCAGCTATGCAAATCCATTACTCATCTCTAGATGCATGTATTGACCAACTACAAGTGTATAGGTTCTAGGTATTTGACACATTTGGCTTGGTACAGAATCTTTCAGGGGCGTCGGAACCGGGGGACGGGGGACCGGGGGACATGTCCCCCCCAAATATCTATGGCATAAGAAAAGGTCAAACCCAATACTGAAAAGGTCAAACGCCAGAGGATTTATCTGAGTAAATCCAATGATAGTCAAATGTCTATCCATATATGTCAATCTTTTGTGCAGTACTGACATATATTTTTAACATAAATGGCGACCCTTTATCATGTCTTAGGTCATAAATTCTACAGCTGCATAAGCTTAAGATTGAGAGACCTAATTATGGGAAATTTCCTAGGTCATCTTTATGTGGTTTTGTATATATATATATATATATATTCAATTTGTATTCAGTAAAGGCCTACGTGTACAATAATACAATACTGAAAAGGTCAAGACCATCTACAATTAGGCCTAGGTCTTCCTGGTTGACCATAATCCATAGTGTAATAAAAACCAAAGGTTAGCAATATGGATGGAGCAGATATCTTAACTGCCTTAAAAAACAAAAGTCAAAAACATTTCAATTATATTAAAGCATTATTCATATGAAAATTTCACTTCCAACAATATCATATATATATAATTATGTAAAACTGTCACTCACAGAGGTGTATGTAATGTATACTGTGTTAAGACTAATGGGATCATAAATAATGAGATTTTAGTTTAGATGTACAATGTAAACACTATGAAAAGCTGGCAAATAGTATTATTTTCACTGAGACAGACCTTCAGTACTGTAGTGATCTTAGGGCCATATAAATTTGGGGCTTTAATTGACCCTTTAATTGATATCCCCACTACTTTGTTGTTTGGAAGAAACATAATTATAATTTATCACACCTTGAACGCTGTTGGATTGAATAATATGAGCGAGCAAAAGTAATGTGATGTGTCACAGGAAAATGAGTCACCAGTTGCAAAAGATGGATTTTGAGATATCATCATATTTGAAAAGATGAGATCTATGAAGTTCCAATGATGGTGAACACAGGGGCATTTAATATGTACTTCAATATTTTTCTCAGAAAAGTCTTGCATTTCAGTGTTGGAAAAAAAATTAAATCAAGATGAGAGGTTTGTCTTCAGCAATCTATAGCTCAAAAGGTGAGGAATGGTCATTTTGCCAATTTCTGTGTAGGAATACCATGGCATAAAGTATATCGCATTCAGTACAGATGTTCTTCTCACAAATAAACATGTAATGATAATGAACATTGTGTAAAATAGCTGTCGTCATATGAGATTGGAACAAATCTGGATAAATCAAAATTCTCTATGATGCTGGCAGATCCTCAAGTTATTTTTGGTAGGAACTTCCCCTCTATGAGTGATACACGCCACATATAATTCCAGAAGATTTTGTCACATATTGTGACTGTCATGTATTGTGACATTTTTACCTGTTACTTGATAATAGAAGCAGAGCCATGAAATCGGCGGACAATAGGTTTTGGCTTATTCCAGTGGGAATTTAAATATCAAGAATTTTTTTCCAAGAGTTATGTTACTGCTCCATTAGTTTATGGGGATTTTTCATACCATTTATTACAGATGTACATATTGAATATCATCCTATGGACATACACTTTATAGGGGTTTCCATACTCATACCCCAAATAACCTTGATGTCACCTTTGCACATACCGCTATATAATCACTATATTTTCCTCAGCTTCCGAGACCCATAAAGAGCAAAGACAGCATTTGCACTACTTTTCTGAGAATGGCCCTTTAATGCAAGAAACTTTTCTTAAGGTGCAATCACTGGTTGAGTAGTTAAATATACCCTCTATGTAAAGATGTATTTAAAACACATTCTTGAAGTCTGGCACATTTAAATCACTTATGCCTTTAAATACAAATCTATCTGTTTGAATCTAAAGTGTTATTCATTTTAGCGGGTGCATTAGTCAGTGATGTAGGAAGCAATTTGAACATGGGGGGGCAACTTTGTCCAACAAAGTGAAATTGTATAGCTGATAAGGATAACAGTGAGGAGTTGGTTTGGGGATAGTTATACTATTAAACAAGGAGTGAGATTGTGTATCATTGTGAGTGACACAATTTCACTCTGAGTGTGACAATTGCATAAATTTATATTCCATATTTATATCACCTGTCAAATCCCCTGTTTCAATGATGAAATTTACTTCTTAGTTGTCCACTTACATCAACATTTCCCTAAATGCCATGAGATGGAAAACAATTTGGATACATGTGTGTTTTTTCAAAACACAATATGCGAAGAGGCCAACATGATAACTAGCTTATTTTTGGTACAAAATTAGTTTTCTATGATTAGCAGCATCAAATTTGATTATTTTTGATTATGACTCTTTAAAATGCATATCCAAATAATCTAGATCAGGCATAAATGCACCTGCTGTATGCAGTTAAATTATTTTACCAATTGTTAAACATACAAGAACTGTAAAATAAGGCAATATTTGTATTCCATATATGAAGGATAAATAAATTAATGGATAAAACATGTCTGCATGTCTCCCGTTCTGCCCCTATTTTTTCTCTCTCACTGTCACAAATACTCTGTCTGCATCTTTCCTCTCTCTTTCTGTCTCTCTTCCCTACCACCCTCTCTCACTCTACCAAGAATCTTGAGAACCTCAGAGTTAACACAATTATTCATCTTTAACCTAGAACATCTACATTGGTAATGCTAACAGTTCTAGCCTATCATGAATAACATTTCAAACCAAATATGCATAGTTATGTACTCCAAAATGGACTGATACCACTGGGAACCGCACTATCTCACAAGCTTTCTTTATTTATACTTTAACACACTGGTTGAATTGGTGTGTTGTAGCAGGTCAGGATGCATTATTGCATGCACATCAGGATGCTCTATTAAAATGTGCATCAATACACAGTATTGTAATGTACATCTGCATGCTCTTCTGAGATGTAAAATTAGCATCTACCCTCTTTCCTCTTTCAACAAGTAATGATTGGCATTTTAAAATAAATTATCTTGTATTTATTTGCGAATCTCCTATATTCATCTCTATAACCAAACAATTCTCAACAGTTCTATCACAAATGATATTCCAAACCAAATCTGCACACAAAATTACCATATAATTGTTACGTAACGCCTGGGCCTCCCCAAGGGATGCCAGAACCAGTAGCCGGGCATGGCTGCGCACGCAGATCAGGCACCCACCTGACAGGTATGTTCTACCCGGAAATAAAGTTAGTTACCGTTGGTCGATCGTAAGATCAAGACAGGATTCATATAGTTCCGTGTTATTCTGTATTAATTAGCATCTGAGTGATAATTGGGCATCAATTATCACTAAGTAAATATTGATCATCGTCAACCACAACATTTGGACTATCAATTAGCAAGTAAATGCTAATTGATAATAATCTTTGGTAATTAACAGTGGAGCGATAACTGGGATTCAGCTATTGCTCAGTAAACAACAATCATCTGTAAGCATAATATTTGAGTTAAATAAGGCTGATATGAGAGAAACATTTCAGTTATATAAGTAAACAATAAAAAGACATTGCATTGTAGCAGGCACATTGCAGGCAAATTATGCTCCAGCAAAGTAATACAAAATGCTATTTCTACTCGAAATAAATTGTCAATATGTTTAAATTCTGAAAGAACATACTTTTCTACCCCCATATAATGTTGTTTTATCAACATTTGTATCTAAATATAAGGAAGATAATATTGGTGACAAAGTGTGGAAGTGTGGATGAAAAGTATAGGCCTAGCAATGCTGATGCTGGCCACGACACAATTTAATGTATGTAGTAATATCTTCTAATTTTCACAATGCTAGTAATGCACCATGACAACTATAATGTCCTGGACAATGCTTTATCCCTGCCTGGAGTGTGTAGGAGGGGGTCTATTGTTTTAGGCCTATAGGCCCTCTAATAGAAACAAAATTGGGGGCAGGATGACCTCACTGCTATGTCCACAAGTGAGTCACCCTGGAGAAGGTGGCTGGTTAATATGGGTTTATTATATCCAAATAGCGACAATTGTCCTGAACCCGGATGGAATTTACCAGTATTGAAATAACACTTCTTATACTTCCTATGTTTCACTACTATATAGAAATAACCTTAATCTACAATGAGATAGATGAAATAGGAATTTCCACACTAACACTTGCTCATAGCCAAATTTTTGTTAAACACCATTTCTACTTATCATTCATCCTATTTGATCCTATCTTCTGAATAAGTTAGTTCATAGACTTATTAAATGATCAATTCCACAAAAATCCTTCATTTGCGTTCAGAAATAAAAGCTCAACTGCAGGCTCAAATATAGAATTTAGTAGAATTTGAAATCAGAAAATCAAATTTTCAGCAAATTTTCTCAGAAAGGTGGGTGATTTCATAGAAAAATACAAGACCCTTCATTGTTTCCTCATGAAAGTTGAGACAAGATCCAGACATAGGAGGTCAAATGCAAAGAGAATACATTTGAAGCACACAGGCAAGACCAACTTCTCTTTTCAAGAAATAACTTCCTGAACAAGCACATTTTTCCCAATGAATTGGTATAATCAGAATCATCAGAATTTTATTGCAAAATACCAAGTTGATACCTACTGTACTCTTTTGAGAATGCACATGTCAAGCTTGGCACAAACTCGCTATTGAATGAAACAAATTTCCGAATGAAAATGAGGAAATAACAGTTGCATCAGTGGGTTTAGTTCCAGTTTTCAAGACAGGAGAAACCGCACTCTCCTGCTCTATGTTAATGAAACACTGCAAAGGTTACAGAACTTAACTGTCATTTTATATAACTGAGAGAGCTAGGCAGTCTATTATATCTGGTGGAATCTTTGGTTCATTTTATAGCATTTCAAAAATTGATATAAAGCTCAAATGATGGTGGGAGCCAAACCATACTCTGCCCCCCCCCCACTTTTATTGGTGGCGGGGGGGGGGGGGGGGCATTGCCCCTGTGGCCCCCCTGCTTCCTACATTCCTGATTAGTGTGGTGTCAATCAATTGATAACTGTCTGTCAATGAGGTATATGAAAGTGAGATGGTGGGAGAAATATGAACAAATATTGAATGCTTGTAATTTTGAAACCTTTATAAAATTCTGATTTCAAATTGTTATGCTAAAGATCTTCAAATCGTAATGAAAATATACATTGTTTTAATCAACATTGTAGTTTGACTTTGATCATTCTTTTTGTTTAATAGGGTCAGGGTAGCATGGTAGCATGGGAATTGCTTTAAGTTAACGAAGGGAACTCATCAGGACAGACACTGGACTGGTTTTCTATAGTTTCTTCAACAATAGGGTTATTATATATTTGGCAACTGACACGTATAAGGTGTTGTATAACAGTCTGATGTAAAGTAGAAGGGACCTATAGTGCTTTCTGGCATGATGCATGCACACCGTATGTGATCTCTAGCTACTATTAAGTACAGGCACTTTGCAGGCCTTTGATCTGATATGACAACAGCTGCATGTACTTCCCTTGGACTATATCTCTCTGGTAGGTGCCTTGCGACACCGCATGAATATAACAAGACATATATTCATTTCAATTAATTTTTAAAATTTCGGTGCGATTGGACAAGTATTAGTATAGTAAATGTTGATGATCTTCATCCATCCAAAAAGTCTATCGGACAGAGAGATTGTCATTAAAAACTCAATCCGGTGACTCCGTTTTCATTGGAATGTCAGAATACAGCTTTACTCCTATTCATTTCCCCCATCCCGGCTGTATGTTAAAGGAACGTCCTTAAAGGTCCTTGGATATGAACTAAAAGGTCTATAGCTTTCGGGCTCTTCAAATCCATTTCCTTTATGTCCCACGACTGCCAATTGCCTTTCGATTTTTAACCTTGTTCAAGGATTCTTGGGCATGAGTTCCTTTAATCTATGAATCTAGATGAAGGACTATATAGTATTGCCTGCATGGAATAGTGCCAGGATAAGTTCGGCGGCTGTATCTTTAGCTGCCTTGCTGTTCTCAAGGAACATACCTAAATCATAATACAAGTACATCACTTGGCTATTATCCTCCGATTCGATTTTCCCTTAAAACATGCGAAATGGGGTATTACAAACCATGAATTAAGTATGAAATACATTATTTAGTTTGACAAATATTCACCTTTTTTCTATGTACTTGACAGTTATACTATCGGGTACAGAAATTGGACATATCAACTAAGAAATCCATTATTTATTTTGACAAATATTCATGTATCTTCTATATATATGAGAGTTATGCTCTCGGGTATAGGGATTTTAGATATATTATAACGATCGCATGACGCAGTTGCACACATTTGGTATGGGGTTAACTGTTTTGCTATGGGAAGTGACAGGTCGTGTCATAAGGTTAAAATGGAACATCTCCAGTATTATACTTGGGGGTTAAAGCGGATCACATTTCTTAGCGTGTATAACTCCACCCTGGAGTACTGGCTTCAGGACAATTTCTTTCATCCAACATTCAGGGGAGCAAAAATTAATATTAATGGTGTCGCAACGCTGGAGATAACGCTCGCTTCGGGCATCATATTCTTTCTTGTCCAAAAGCTTTCTGTCATTTGGTTCTCGGAGGAAAGCCCTGTAAGTACCTGTAAACCAGTAATCATTTTTAAGGTTCTGATTGACGGCTAAATATGTATTATTCCATTGTCTCCATTGCTGCGAATGGGGAAAGGCTGGGGTTGTTGATCCTGAATATAACCGATGAATTTCTAACGGAGGCTGTGGATATCATCTAGGAATCTTAGATGTTCAGTGGCCTCAAGACTGGTTCAGTTTCTACAAGGGATATTTCCACCTGTATCGGATTTCATTAAACTGTTTCAGTCACGTGAAATTTCAATTGCGACGCAGAGATTTTTAAAAAGAATCTTTTTAGAAAGTTTCCTGTTGAAGAAATCACATAACGTAGGAACGAATTCCATGAAGGAGAGACGTATAAGAAAAGTACATCTAGACTATTCAACAAGACATCTAGATCTATTCAACAATAAATGCTTTTGTTCATATCAGAAAAATGACATGAAAAGGAATTAAAAAGGAACAGAGTATTAATAACTCGATCGGGGATCTCGCTTTACCTGCAAATCACAGAATGTTTTTAAAAAAACTATAAGGTTTGCATGGAGGTTCACGAAGTATCTAAAACTCAAACATTGCAACCACAGACGAACAAATCATAATTGGGTTTCGTACAAATAGTAAAGGTAAATAGGCGCCTTGTACCAATTATATATGTTAGCACTTCTAATAACATTGTCTCTATATGGCAGAGGTAACCATTTACATGCATTTATGATTTCTTAAGTTCCTCTGTTTGGTTGCCATAGTTTCTATATGAAGTCTTGCATACAAACACAAACACGGGGGTGAGGATTGGATAGCCGGCAAGCCATAAGGCAGCCCTTTATTAATTAATTGAATTTCATTTATTTCTCATCATCAATCAATCAATCAATCAATCTCCATCAAGAAAAAATTTTTTCCGGACGTGCGTAACCCAACGTGACCACAAGCAGAGTGGCGACCGACCAGTGGTCACGGGGTGAGGTCTCTAACCAGTCCAGTAGATGGCAGCGCAATCATATAGACCTATATAATCCCAGGGCAATATATAGCAACAATATGAAGTCTTGCATACAAACACAAACACGGGGGTGAGGATTGGATAGCCGGCAAGCCATAAGGCAGCCCAAATGCCAACATAAACGATGGAATTGTTATTTAATTTTTTTTTTTTTTGAGTCAGTCACTTGTCACGGTTTGAATCATTAAGATTAGCAACCACCATGGCCTCTATGTTGCACTTCCTCTCAAAAGGTGACACCAAGTAAAGAAGTACCGCAAGCGACTTCCAATCACCTGTTAAGCGAATGTCTTCTAAAGGTACCCCAATAGAATGCAAGTAAGATGCGCCCGCACGTCTAAGAGAGTGTAGCCCATAATCAGACGGATCCAGACCAATCATGGCGACTACTCTCTTCAAAAACCCCAACAGATCCTTGTAGTAAACCCACTTAGGACCAGAGCACGACGGCATCCAGAACAAGGGGCTACTAGGTGGGGCAGGATATTCACCAATATGATTTAGTAGCATGGTGTACACACACATCGAAGGCTTGTTTATAGGAAAGAGCGGTATAGCAAGCACTCTTTCACGATGCTGTATGGTTTTTGTAGACCTCACTTGAACCACAATCCTATCACTGAAAATTTCCACATCCTGACGTAGGAGACAATGACCCAAATCCGAGGAGGAGATGGGCACCAAGTTGCTTTTTCGGAGCAACGTCCTGAATGAAAACACAACAGGCAACCACAAGGCTTTATTCACCGCAGTCATCGGTAGAAGCTTGAAGATCTCATCCAGTTGAAGGGGAGTAAGGATAGAGCGTTGAGCAGAAGGGTTACCCAATTCCCTCCTAAGACCTCCTAGGGTAAATCTCACCAAGAGGTATTGACGCACATCCCAGTTGTAGCCATACATCTTATGCAAGGCGTTGATCGCAGACACATAACATTCAATCGTTGTGTACTTGACTGTTTGGCTTAGGTGGACAAGGAATCTAGCCACATCCCTGTCGGTAGCCGGCAGCGGGGAAGAACCAATCAGGTGGCAAAACTGTATGTACCTTTTCCACTGCGAATTCCTAGTTTTGATGGTTGAGTCTGCCCAGTTCCTGGCGACTACCTCTGACAACCTGGCATCCAGGGAGGCTATTACTACAACACAAGAAACCAGGGATTAGGGAGAACACATCATCAGCCATGGATAGACGGGAGAGAAAATCTGCCAGCGAGTTGTTAGCCCCTGGTATGTGCCGCACAATAAGGTGTATGTTATGCATCACACAGACCCAAAACAAATCCCTTAGAATAGACATGCTATGGGCGTTCCTAGCGGTACCACTGTTGATGAGCGATAAGGCTTGAGTGTTGTCAGTGTAGCAGGTGAGCCTGGAGTTAGGAAAGAGAGGAGCATAGCGTCTGACTCCCAGCCAGATAGGGACCAATTCCCAGAAATTCACGTTGTCGGCTGTCTGAGCCTCAGGCAGATAGACTGGAACCCAATGATGATGATCAGTGGGCACTCCTTTCACGCAGGCTGGCTTAAGATCTGAGTTAAAGAATCCTGCAACCCAGTCTGAGCCAGAGTGAATGCCAAAACCGGTTTTGCTCGCGTCTGTATAGAACACAGGTCCTATATCCTGAGACACAATGAGCGACTTCCCATTAAAGACCTTTGCAAAGTTCCTCCACCATTCTAAGTCCAAGAGGGACTCCTTCGACAGTGAGAACCTGCGATCTTCAGGTGCAATTTTCAGTAAATCAAACAGCCTCCTAGAGAAGGTCCTTCCTCCCCTAACTATTCTCGCGCAATGTGACAGTACCCCACACAGGCGCTGAAATTGAGGCTTCGTGCATTTAGACTTTCCACGGAAGAACTCTAGCTCACTATGCATTTTCTCCAAGTGCTTTCTGCTGAGGGTAATGTCCATAGTGACAGAGTTGAAAACCATGCCCAGGTAACAGCACGACTTGCTAGGTGAAGTGGTTTTCTCCCAAGCGACGTCAAACCCCAGTACCTGAAGGATCCTAATTAGCACGCGTTGGGCAAGGGCACATTCCTCCAAAGTGTCAGCCGCCACGAAGTAGTCGTCAATGTATGAAATTACTCTAGGAAACCCTCTTCTGGCAAGGCATCTAGTCACAAAATTGGAAAGTTGGGTGAAAATAAAAGGGGCACACTTTATGCCGAAACAAAGCCGCGTGTCCATCAGGTATTGGCTCCCTTTACCATCCTCAAAATCCCAACTAATACCCTGTCTAGTCCTATGCTCTGGCCTGACGCTCACTGACCTATAGGCCGCCGCAATGTCCAGAGTGCACATGTAGCAGCCAGCGGTAATCATGTCAGCCACATGATCCACTGATTTGTAGGAGAACTTACTACACGTTGTCGTCATGAAGTTATTGATAGACCAGCTTAAAGGCCGCCTACAGTCAGTAATAGGTCTGTATTTCCCATTAGGCTTCAAAATAGCACCTAACGAGTGCACACATGAGGGCTTGGTAGTCGAGACAATATATTTCCCTGCAGCCAACTCCTCCTTGAGCAGGGAAGATACATATTCCCTAGCAGCAGGCTGATTAACCGAAGCATAATTATACCGCTCATACTCCTGGATATCAGCCTGATCCACAATAGGAAAGCCCCCCAGCACACCGTCCCTCAGGTACTGAGAGAGCCACAAGTCAGGTTCACATTGCAGTTCCGCCTCCCAAGCTATGCCCTTCATCTGCGATGTCATGCCGCCTATGTTATGAGAGACACCAACATATGAAGGAAACAGGGGCAGCACAGACGGGTTACACAACACACATGGCTCATAACTGTAGGTAGAGTTGAAAACACCAAGCCAATAGCACAGATCCTTCGTCACCACCGCATTATGAGTAAGCAATGACGGTAGCAAAGGAGCCCCGATCGTAACTGCAGGTAAACACAAGTAACTGTCATCAACTGGCTTGCACTCCCCCAAACCTGGGTTTAGCACTACACGCAGGTCTACACACACCGCATTTTATAGCATTTCAAAAATTGATATAAAGCTCAAATGATGGTGGGAGCCAAACCATACTCTGCCCCCCCCCCACTTTTATTGGTGGCGGGGGGGGGGGGGCATTGCCCCTGTGGCCCCCCTGCTTCCTACATTCCTGATTAGTGTGGTGTCAATCAATTGATAACTGTCTGTCAATGAGGTATATGAAAGTGAGATGGTGGGAGAAATATGAACAAATATTGAATGCTTGTAATTTTGAAACCTTTATAAAATTCTGATTTCAAATTGTTATGCTAAAGATCTTCAAATCGTAATGAAAATATACATTGTTTTAATCAACATTGTAGTTTGACTTTGATCATTCTTTTTGTTTAATAGGGTCAGGGTAGCATGGTAGCATGGGAATTGCTTTAAGTTAACGAAGGGAACTCATCAGGACAGACACTGGACTGGTTTTCTATAGTTTCTTCAACAATAGGGTTATTATATATTTGGCAACTGACACGTATAAGGTGTTGTATAACAGTCTGATGTAAAGTAGAAGGGACCTATAGTGCTTTCTGGCATGATGCATGCACACCGTATGTGATCTCTAGCTACTATTAAGTACAGGCACTTTGCAGGCCTTTGATCTGATATGACAACAGCTGCATGTACTTCCCTTGGACTATATCTCTCTGGTAGGTGCCTTGCGACACCGCATGAATATAACAAGACATATATTCTAGTTTCTGTTGAGCATATTGTGTGAGGGCTTTCAAAACATCGACAGAACATAACATTTTACATTGTGTCTATATCTATATATTATAAGACGACGGCAACCTTTTACGCGAACATGTTGTTTGAATCAGTTTCAAAATATCAACAGGAAATGTACTATTTGCCAGCCAACATAAAAATGGTACTTGGACAAAGTTATTCTCCGCTCTTGTGTCGCTTATGGTTCCCTGGCAAAAGATAATTCCCCCGTGAAATAAAATGCGAATAGACGTAGATGTTCAAGTTTCTTTCCCGCGAGTTAAACAGCATTCGCCGTAAAGAGTCTACTTTTTTCCATGCTTTCAGCAGAAGATTTTTAATGGTTCATTGAAAATCTTCTGCTGTTTTTTACAAGGCGTATGAAAGCCCGTGTACAGCTATACCTTAGGGTATAGCCAGCAGAAGAATAGCCCAATTCTCTAGTTGGCATACTATATCCAGAGTATCAGTACACTCAGGAGGACCCGTTTTGACAAGATATGGAAAGTATATATGTATACACATAATATAGCACGGTATACATGGAAAGCAAGCAAAGCCAGGCAGAGCACCACAATTCCCACAACATTGTTTGTTTCGGTTAGCAGTGTCCCGGCCGGTCATATTACAGAGAATGGGTAGTTCGTACAGTCATAAAGACCCTCCCTTCCATACACTCTTGTGTCATTTATGGCCTCATCATCAGGCATTTATTTATTCCACAAAATGTTCTCTTCGACAGGAGCTTGCATATAACATCATGCTCAACAATGGACCCGATGGAGTTGTAATAGGAGGACAAGGGTTATTCACGAATGGACGGCCATGAATTGCTCTACTTGCTTTTCCCTCCCGCCCAGAAACAAGAATACAGAAATTTAATCATTTGATGTCATATTTCATATATAAGCAGGAAAGAAAATCGAGGATTATTCGAGGCTATCAGATATACCGGTTCTCATGTCAACATTAGAATGCACCAGTCATTGAACGGAAAGAATGATTGCTAGAAAAGATGATGAATATTCGGAAGCCATGGCATATTGACAAGAATTAACTCATCCCACAAATCAACCGATGCCAGTGTTTAGGGGTCTCAGTCAGATTCTATTCCATAAAGATAACGAACCTCCATTATGTTTAGCTGTCAAATCCAAGATACCCTCTTCCATTAATTTTAAATGCTATCAGATCATGGTGACGTACTGTTTGTAAATATTAATGGCATGGACATCTATCAATTGCAGAACTGGCTTTAATAATACACATACCTTCTGGCTCACGCTAAAGACATGCCCATATACATATTTTGTGTTATTCGACTATTCGACACCACCAAAGCTTAAACCCGCATTCTAGGCTTAATCGATCAATTTTTCTTTTCACGTTAAGATGGTCTTCTATGTAATCAGTCCTGTTATGAGGCCACATTAAAATCCCATTTCATTAAAAGTGTTCAGAGAACATTATGAAATCTCGCTTGGCACTTAAAGAAACAATCGTAAAGAGATGAAATAATTATGGTACATTTTTTCATCCGCGTGAGGAGGATCTCTTGTTTTTAAATTATCACATTTTTATTGATAAATAGAAATAATGCTGAGATGCTTCATTTTTGACGTTTTAAATCAACCTTTTGCAAGAGATCTTCCAACAATTTATTTAGCGGAATTTTCATATCCAGGTCATTAAAAAGTCCATAAGGTTTTTATTCATAAATAGGGCTAGAGGTCGGTCAAAATATTGTTCCCTTTTAGATGTATGCGTGGATGGAGTCCTGATTGTCGATTTTTCATTACTGAAAGTACTTCTCTCCCAGGTCAATATTTTAGCTAGTGAGGAGGCGAAAGCAATACATTGAATACCTTAATTTTGGTCGTCAAGTAAGTATAGCTTTAATGTGACTATAAATATATAAATATAATCTTTTATTGAATCGGTATTTTTTGATTGTGTAAATTTGTCGCATAGGGGAGAAGTATCGTTTTATATGGCGGTGGGCCGGAGATGAAATGATGATTTCACGAGGTAAACATACTAAAGTTGGTGTTGCTTTTATTAGTATTTCAAGCTTTCATGACTTACTTGCCCTTCTTCAGGAGTATAATTTTATTGTGTGTGCATACTGTATTTTATCTATCATGAAAAAGATGCTACCACTAGGGTCGACGGTTGTACTAGATACACCGAATATCACTAGATCTGTCCTGAACCAAACAATATTTCTAGTTAAAGTCAATATCCATTTGCTATTCACCATATGACATTATAAAAGGTTTCTGGGGTTTGACATCTTGCTGGGGGTGATGCAATTAGTATTCATAAGATAGCATAATGATTAACACTTCGCTTTTGGTGACTCTTAGCAAAAGTCATTAATTGCCGTCAATTTATGTCCAGATTGATAGGGATTTAAAGTTGAAAGGTAGTTCGTAAACGTTTATAGTAAATCCTAGGGGTCTGTGGTTCAGACCGAAAACGGAGTGGACAGGAGAGGGATATGAATTTTTGGTTCACTTTATTGGGGTCCGACGTTTCTTTTTCAAGGAAGTTTATATTAAATCCTTAGTTTATACTCACACACCCTCCCCGCCTACCTAAACCTTATCATAAAGATTTCTTACCCTGCCTAAAAATTGATTTTTGACAAAAAGAGATAGTTAAAGCAATACAAACCCAGCATAAATCTCCTAATCAGAAAGAAAACCCTTTACAAGTAAACATCACTCGTTCAAAAGAATTATTGTTACGTATTTTCAGTTCGTGAAAGGTCATTCGTTTTTTTGTTTTTTTAAATGAAGAAAAGTGTTACCTATACACTATACCTTTTGACTGTTTTATCAAAGATATTCATTACACTTATTGACCCTAAGGATGCAATTGCATTGTATAATCATGAATTATATATTATGTTAATTGGTGCTAGCCATTTCATTTTTACAAAGATCAAAGCATTTACGTAATTCATAAGTAAAACAAGGTAGACAATTACATAGTATCTTCGTCGAAGATCAAATCACTAGTCTATAGTAGTTCATTATGTAAGTAGTAAGTTCATTTACGTAAGTCATAAGTAAAACAAGGTAGACAATTACATAGTATAGCATAGATAAGAAGTGTAGAAACAAATATAAAGTTGAACAATTATATGAAATACCTTGACTATACCTGTAACCACTCATACACGCCGATATATACGGTATATACGGTTAAAGTCATAAGGTTTCTTTGGTAGTTCTTATACAACATATTAGATATTCACATATTTTTGTATTTCTATGTTATGCTCTTTTTATAAAAAGGAGCTTGGGGCCAAACATGTAACTGTCACTTATAAACATGTTTTTTTTGTGAAGTCAAGGAAACTTTGGGATCCACTGAATAATGAGATGTAATTGTATTTTTACTATATATAAATGTATAAGTATTATTTAGCCATCATCTGTGATGCCATCGTATATGTCATAATCTGTCATGTGGCCTTCAATCCAATCGTCCAGCGGTTTCATCTTTTGTGTGAAGTGAAATCATCCAATTGACGGATGACATGTGCTGGTTCTATAATGTGCCAGACAGAAGGATGGCATCTAATAACGAAACGCATCCATCGTTTTAATGAGTAGTGACAGGTGAGACCCCATGCCTTCTACAAACGAGGAATACAACGTAACAAACCGCATCACTCATCCATATAAGTGTGTGTCGGTCCTTGAGGAAATCTATCCGTTGCGCCAAAACCTGACTCTATTGCGAAATCATGGCCTACGGTATCATTTAAATCGATGTTTTGCTTTGTATTGTTCGTCGAAAATCTTGGTTCTAATAACATTGTGTGCCACATCGGACTGACCATGATTTGCAAACAGAAACTGTTATAAAGCTTTTGCCATCCTCGAATAAATAAATGAGGCAAGGAATTTGGCATTAGGTAGGAGAGGGAGTTGGTATGAGAGATGATATTTTTTTGTAAATGCCCATTCTTTGTTCTATTGTAAACCTAAGACATTATGCCAAAGAAAGGAAAACAGTTTCTTTGGTTTCATTGTAGACAAAATAACTTTCATACAACCTTCCCAACTCATTTCATGGCGATATCCGATGACGTTTCATTTAACAGTTTGAAAATGATTGTCAAATATTTCATTTTACTTGTCTTTGTGTCTTCTATTTAAACTCGTGAAATGATTACTTTTTTTTCTGATTCTGTTTTCCCTAATTGAACAGGTCCTGAGTAGTCCTCATAAACATTTGAACATCATTCCCTTGGTAATGAGCCCATGTCCCAGTCGACCACCATGGCTACTTCTGGGAAGAATTGAGAGTGCTCAGTCCGAAGTGCAGGTAATTTTGGATGTTGATGTGTTTCTTCCAGACATTGCAAATAATTAAATCAATGGCATGAAACTCATTCCGATTCTTATGAAGGCTCTCAAATTCATTTCAAACAACTCCATCATGACCCTTCGAAAATATTCTTCCCGATAAAGGCATAGACCATTTCTAAATCAAGATCACCCGCAGTTTCCCTTCTATGCATGTGCCTTCTGATCCCTCTATCCAACAAGAAGACACAAAACACAGTGCGGAACTGTACAGGAGCGTGGAACACAAATGATATGCATAAATCCGGCAGAAAGATACTTGCAGAGAGCGAACTATGGCTCGGTATTGTTGTAATCAGAATAACGCTTCCCGCATGGCCCACCCTTCCCTTCAAGCCTGGTTCTATTCCCTGTGAACACCCTACAGCGATACTATCGTCTCCTCATCGTCTGGCAATGGACATTGACACTTGCATCTATTGAAGCTACAGCTAGGCGTTGGAACCATCAAAGGTGCCAGCATACCATCATATCCTACATGATGGAAAGGTATATTACCAGGCGAAATATTTTTCTCTGCCATGTCTGCCATTTATATTTTTTGTCATATATGCATGAATAACCTCGATTTTTCCGAGGTATTCATATATATGCAACAAAGAAGTTCAGATTACCTCGAGGCATAATCATCGTTCATTATCCTTTTACCTTTACCTTATAGCCTTTTACCATGCATATATATAGATTAAGGAAGGTAATTCCTATTTATAAAGCAATATGCCATGTCATTTTACATAGATCGATAGAGTTATGAATGATAATTGCTATGCTTTTCACTTTTATATTAGTTTTATAATAATATTAATTTTATTTTATATTAATTTTAATTTTATCAAACGGCAATTGTAATGGAGGTTCAATACCATATAGTCTACCAGGTCGCTGAAATTACCTACCCTCATATGTACATCAAAGCACTATGTAAGAAGCATTTACTGAAGGGAGTCTAAAGAAATGGAAGAAATCCAAAACTAGAAGTCATATATCCATGTACACATGGGCGAAATGACTCTCCCTAACCTATCCAAATGTTAATAATTATTGCATTTATTTCCTTAATGTCCTTTTTGCGTCGGGTCAACCCATCCTTTTGAGATATATTGTATTAAATTTTATTTAATGTAATCTAAACTAGTCACTTCGTAGAGCCAGCTCATATCCCCATCCAATTCTCACTAATAATAGTTGGAGTAATAATGAGTGGGAAATGGAGACTGACAATTTTATTAAAGTTCTTAAAATATAGATTGGGAAATACTTCCAAATGCTTTACAATTTTATAGTATTAGATCGATATAATTTGCAGAACGTAGTAATAATTTAACTAAACGTTTGAAGAAAATTCTATAACCGGTAGATAATTAGTAGACAACAAAAATACATTACTGATTATACTAGCGTTCTACCATACAATGAGAAGATAATGGAAACCCAGCTGGCTGGCATGGTTTTCCTCATAATGTTCATTGTAATAAATTAAAACATAATTATTATAACAAGATAAAAAGAGTGGATTCTCTATCTATAACCAACCCAATACAAGTAATGCTTCATCAGGGCAATTTCAGTGAACACTCTCTTGGTTGACACCATAGAAAGAAGGTTCTGTACATAATCCTCTTTAGCGTTTCACCCATGAACACAACTCATCGCTAATTCAGAATTAGATTCTACCAAACCAGAGAGCAAAGCAAATATCGATCTGTTCTTTATCATTTCATATCCAGGGCCTTTTCTGCATGTAGACCCATTGTTTGGCCCTTTTGTCAGGGGCCAAAACCATTTCTCCTTATCCTCCTCTGGCGGCCTTTACCCGTTGTAACTTGGTATAACCCTTCCTGTTACTTTGGAGATTAAGCCCTGGCAAAAAAGGTAATGAGAAAACAATGACCCTGGCCCACTGTTACAACAAGTTATCTCAGCCTAGGATAAGCCCTTTGAACCGGTTTATCAGAGTCACCCCCGGCCGCAATGGACGAGGAAATGCAGCTCTGATGTGCTTGTCCCATAGACGTCCTTGAGCCTTTATCCCAGCTGTACCTATATAGACTTGCGGAAGGTAGTATTCAATTGCTCTTTCGGTGCAGCGCGACAGATCTGGGTAGGAAGACCTTCTTCGTAACCCACAATGTCAAGGCCATGCATAGAGACAATCCTCCTCGAGAATTCTTTCAGCATCCTGATCAAGTTGAACCAACTATTACACAATCCTTGAGAGGATATTACAAATCCGAAAAGACTATTTAGGGCAAATACTCATTAGCAATCGGATGTCGGGAGGGAATTGGGCCAACCTTATCTTTACTGGGTGGATTTGAAAAACATGGATCAGCTGCCTTTGGTAAGACAATCTTGCGAGTGCCTTAACAGTGGCCTGGAAATAGGCTTGCATATCAGTATTTGGAGCGTTCGTGACATCATCACGTAGAAGAGGCAATTCTGGTGTGACCCTATGGATGATGTATGTGAAGATCCACCACTACAATTTAGCCAGGCGTTTTGAGTTGCCAGGTTTGTTTGATTTGAACAAGTGACCACCCATCATCTGCAAATGCCTCAGAGGTCCTCCTTATGATTGCCTTTTCGATTGGATGCCAGAAATCCTAAGATCAATGTAAACATTTGGGCTGAATTAAATATTCCCAAAAGCTGTCATCACCACGTCGTACAGAGAGCAGCCACTGGGATTAACAAGCATAAGCGGCAGTGTTAATTGCTGCCAATTCAATTTTCTCGCCTCCCAGAGCCAGCAACTGACGGGAGGAATTGGGAAAAAATGTCTTTATGACAAGGCGCCTTCCTCACTGCTACACTAAATCTTGTATGTTTGCCATAGTAATTACTTGGTATATTAAAAAATGATTAGCTATAGTGAAAGGTCTAAGAAATAAAAGTGTTGCCTTGTTTGAAGTATATCCTTGGTCCAGATTACCAATTACCATAAAGTACAACCTTGTATGGCTTGCACTAAAGGTGATAATGAGCATAAATCATATTGGTCACATTTCGGGGATCTTAATTATAAAGTACAAATAATTCTCAGTCCTCCGTGATGTTCCTCAAAGCACCCAACTTGTGTAGAGTTAATGCTTTGTTTACTGCTGCATGGGTTCACTGCCCACATTGCAACAATTGCTCCCATCAATCTTCTCACATTTGCAACACCCCATCCATCGAATGCCAAGTCACGCCCTGAGTGGTCCACTATTTAGTTCTAAACAAAAATATAACTCCCTCGCCGGGATCGTTCTTTCGTTTTGATTCTGATCGAAAATGGGAACAACAGTTTGATAAAGAATGTGGGGACCGGATTGGCATCATTCACTTAGCATTAGACCTATCATATTTTATTATTCAATTTCTATTTTAGTTTGTCATAATCATACAAAGTGGTTACTACAGGCGTAGCGTAAATGCTTTCTATTATGCTGTTCATCCTCTTCCATCATTTACTGCATTAGTTTAGCCGTAATAAGCAATAGTTAAATTACATTTACTTCTTAACCTGAATGATGGGATGTAGACCTGTCAGGGAAGACGTTATTCAGAAATTCAGGAGGAACCTCATGAATACATTTCCTCTAAGCAATATTGTCTAAAATATGATTTTTGTCCAAAGCCGATTCATGGAATCTTCCACGAAGAGAATTCATACATATTTATTTAAGGATGAGCTTTTATTCAACAGAGTATGCCACCTACATATATATATATATATAAGAACGATAAAGGTCACATAACCTGATCAGGTCAGGCAAATGTATGTAAAAATTTGCTTTAAACGCTTGTATGAATTCATGAATGAGACTTATCACACACTGTGAGAATTCGCTCAATAAAATGTATTAACAAAAGAAATGTCAGAGCCTGAATAAATCGTGTATATCAACGTGCGTTCTTGAACACCTCCATTAATACCTTCAAGCTTTCATGTTCTAATTTGCTTTGAAATGTTGAGTTGCAAATTATTTTCTGAATTTCTCACTTTGAATGGAAATGAGGCATCGTCACAGCCTCATGTAGTGAATGTTACTGTCAAAAAAACAGAAGCAAAGCGAAAAGGTGTTCTGAAATGAGAAGTCAGTACAAGATTGACATCTTGAGTTTAACGCCTACAAATTTACAACTCTTCACACCCTCAGAATGGAGCTGACATTTCCTAGACCTCAGGAGAGATGACACTCCACTAGACATGTCCATCTGGAAGCGAAAATGGCAAGAGACCTGACGGTGCACGCTTTGAGGCGTAATGGCTTGGAAGCGAGAATTATAACCAGATAATGAATCTGCAGTTCCGATATGAGCTTCAGGTGGAGAATTGCTCTGCCAAATGGCTCGGAGTAGCTCGCTATTATGACGACAGAAGATGGATGGCACCAGAAAATATGGTTACGTTTAAAGTATGATCTATCACCGTCAATTACTCATATGTAGAATAAGTCCATCCCGTTTCATTCAGGTGCATAATACGAGCGACCTAGGGACCATTGTGTAGCTAAGCATAGCAAGCTGTTGGAATCAATATTCAAGAAAGGTAATGAGAAAGAGATCGGTCGTACCACCTCCCACGTAATATCATTTCTCACACTGCGCTGTCCAATCATATACATGCCTCAGCTAATCTAGATGCCATACAAATGATTCATATGCATAACACGCTGAAAGATATTCCACGCCGAGGTCCAAATGACGAACCTGCTCCAAAGCTGAAGGGTAAACGAAGGCTTTATATTCCTTAATAACATTTTTGTCACCTAGGAAACAATGTAATACAAACATCCAGTTTTACATGCATGAGGCAGCCTGTGAATTTGAATACAACTACCTATGTATCTAGTCATTGCAACATACGCAGTCATCTCTATCAGAATGGACTCCTTTCTGTTTCATCCAATAGCTATATACAATCCCATCAGTGAAGGGCCGTCCATCCAAAGGGGTCCTTCAAAGTTCATGCTTATGGAAAAAGAAGATTGACCAAAATTGTATGGGATTTCATGGAGTTGTTTAGCTACAGTGCTTCATAACAGTCCACATTTATATTTCGGTGGCCCTCTGAAACCCTTTACTGCAATGGTTTCACTTATTATCGCTCACCGGCGCTCGTATTCGTACGGCCGATTTGACTTTTTGACTAGTTTGAAAAAAAAAGAAAAGAAATATCTGTGATAATAGCCGAGAATGCAGCTTCAAAGTGTGAAAGTTTGGCTCTTGCCTAAGGTTAAGTATGTGAGATTTAAAGCAAAGCTAAATTTCTCTTCCCATTCACCAAAGTGAACGTCTACCAACTTTCTTCTCTAACCAATATCTGTCACTTATGCACACCCACCTTTCTACCTTTCTATCATTAACACTGAACTAACAACAGCCCCTGGTGAACGATCATGGATAATATACTATATATATATAACGGGAGACGCAAATCAACGATTTGAAGCAGTTGCTGAGTCATCAGGTGCATTGCCTAAGTGGATGTTTAGTGAAATTAATTAAGAATGTCGACTATACAATTAAGAACATTCTATAAATTATTGGGGTTCAGCCCCTGAACGGATTGGACAGGAGAGGGATCTGAGTTTTGGTTCAGTTTTATTGGGGTCCGACGTTTCGGGCACATTTGCCCTTTTTCAATTAAGAACATTACCTAGATCCTGTCTCAGGTTTCTTCCTACAGTTCTATGTATACATACTAATTTCAAAAGTAACATTTTGAGTGGGGTCGAGACAATTGAAGAAAGCTAAAATAATATCATTCGTTGGTATATCTTGTATCACTGATTATTGCTCTTGTGGATGACATCTTTTTCTTTTCTCTTTCTAGGACATCTGTTATACTGCATACTGTCTCATGGTTTAGCATTAATCATGAAAGTCAGGCGACACATGAAAATATTTGCGTTATGTGGATATGTGTATTTTCGATATTGATTGACCTGAAATGTAACCCTATTAAATACTGATAAAACCTGAATAAAAATATTTCAAACAAAAAAAACAAACGCAAAATTAATCTCAGCAATTTATCCTCAGGCAAATCTTTAATAGTCCCAATATCCAGAAATGAAAAAAAAATCAAAAGATCCCTCATGGTGAGGTCATGCGAGCATGAGTGATCATTACACACGAGTAGGTATATATGTATATCACGTGACCAGGGCGCGCTCGCCCTCTCCACTATATAAGCTCAGCATACACGCATTCAAGCCACTGGACATTCAGCCTATTCAAGGGTGAACATGGGTGACACCGATTCCCCGAGCAAGAAGGCGGGCAAGAAGGCCACGCTGACCAAAACCGTAGCTCTACTTATATCCAGGTTCGATGAACAGGCAACCAGGAGCGAGAATCTCACTCATGAGGTCCAAGAAATGAAGGCTGCCCTTGCTTCAGCAAACGTTTCTGCAAACGCTTCCAAACCACCTGAGGAGACGGACAAAGGTAATATGGTTTCATCACATAATAGGCGCCCCATTTCCATAGGCCCTAATACCAGTACTCCTAGAAGCTCTAGAAAAAAGAAGAAACAGAAAAGGTCCACTAGCAATGATTCGGTCTTCACCACTAGATCTAGACAAAGAAAGACAATAAACTAGCTCGTAAAATTGTAGCACATATTGGTCAGCTAGCTGAGGATTTCGATAACCACCCCTGGCAGAACATACGTAGTTGGTCAAATGCAATTATAGTCAACATAGCTAAGGGCCGCTACTCATGGAGTGACACCGATAAAATTGCACGTGAAAGAATCAACCAGTATCTAAAAGCTAAACCGGTAGAAAAATCTCGCAAGTCAGTCCCATGCCCAGAATATAACGAGGGAAAGTGTAAACTAAAAGCAAACCACTCTCAAGGGGATTTCGATTTGACCCATGCATGTAGCTTTTGCTTTGCCCTCAATGGGGCAGAGTACACGCATGCCACAACCCGCTGTGCATGATTGCATTTCTAACCTGGTTTTAACCTGGAACTTTTGACCTGATTTTGACCTGGTGCTTTACTAGTGGAAATCGTAAACAGTTGTGAGGCTCAAACTTGATTTTACAATGCTCTATGGACCCGATTTATAAATGCAGTTTTTGATGCTCTAAGCAATGCAATATTAACCATGTGTGTTTACTCTAGTTCTGTTACTCTCACTAATGCACTATTGACCAGGTATAAAGATGCACTCAGTGAGGCACTTCCATTGCTCTGTAGGAGAGGATTTTGCTTACATAAAGACTTGAAGGGTTTCTATAATTCCAAACAACTTCAAGAGAGTTTAGGACCAAGCATGTCGCCTTCTCTTTTGTATATTCATCGTTTTATTTTCATCAATTCTACCATCCTCTTTGTAAGCCTAGCAGCATAACTGTGCTTATGCTATTGTTCCAGTTGTATGTTGACTCTGCCTCACCCAAGCCACTATAGGGTCAATCTATATGTACAATTATTAGGGTGTTTTGATGATAGCGGTTTTTCAATATCAAACAGATAAATTACACAAATTAACTATAGAAGGATATCATTTATAATATTCATTATATGTACATGATGAGGAATATTTATAGTGAATAAATGCTGCATAAAATGTATTAATGGCGAATTTGTTGTCAAGAATAGTGTAAATATAACCCAGTTACATGTTACGCCACCTGGTGAAAAAAACATGTACCACCACCTGGTGAGAACAAGTGCATTAGATTATCCACCAGTGCATGCAAAAGTGTATCTGACCAGTCAGATAAGTGCAATCCTCTCAAAAACGCAGTTCCGCACCTGGTTCTGCACCTGATGCAATGTGTATCATCTGATCCACTCCAAAATGCATATGAAAGTGATGTATCAAAATCGGGTGTAAATGTACTATGGCTGCATGTAGTTGAATTATTTTATCAGGTGATGAGCATGTAAATATTTGTACTGATGAAGAATATTTGGGCCTTTCCTGCTAGACCGATATTTTATTGATTGAACAAACATCAAAATGGTAGAAACGATGTATACGTATAAAAAATTATCTGACTGTTATTATTTAAGATATAAGCTATTTTCTGGGAGTCACAAATTATAATAAGACCTACTGCGCAGGATATTTAATATTTAAACAAATGTAAGATTATATTTTAATTCGAAATTGCAACGTCCCACTTTTGTCAATGACGACTGGGGATCTGTACGTTGCTGAAAACCAAAATGTAAAACTAACAGAAAGCTTGTAAACCTCCAATTATGCTGGAGATAAGTTTTCTGGCAGTGACATGTTCATCAATAAACGTTTTCTAATCTAATCTAATCTAATCTAACCCGTATGTGATGTGTCACAGGAAAATGAGTCACAAGTAAAAATAATCATCTTTTTCAAAGGGGTTTATTCACACAATCTCTTCGTTGGAATCTTTTCATTTTTGCGGTACTTAGTACTGCTTGAAGTACAAATACATCTGCCTAATTCCAAGATTGTATTGAATATAAATCTATATGTTTCTGCGGTTATCTGAAGGAGTATTTAAGTATACTTTGCTGTAGTGATTAACCATCAAGAACTATAGCTAACCTTCTCCCGTTTCTACACTGCTTCTAGCCACTAACTTATATATGTCTGTACTCTGCGGATGGGTAGTGGGTAGAAGAGGTGGGGGTGTCAATCTAGTGCGAATCCCCTCCCTGACGCACACACATTATGCAGGCACACACACTTTTAGCAAAGCTTTAACACCTTAAAGAAGCCCGTCACAATTGAAAGTCAGGTAGAGTTGAAACTGTTATGTAGTGTATTCTTATTCAATGATACATATAGGATGAATAGATGAACAAAATAAATGATATTAATATAACACTTCTAATTCACAACCCGTTCTTTGTCTGAAAACTAGAGACTATAATGTTAAATTTCAGAAAGCTATTTCACACTCACTAATTAATAATGTGGCTAACATACACACACTTTATTTTTTTTTTAAGATTTTATTTACACTGGGTTGACACTGTCCCAGAACTTCCAGGATCTTCTAATGCGCCCAGTTTACAAACAGATAGGGCCAATAGATTCAATGAATAGTCACTGTCATAGAGTGTGGTCATGTTATTACAATCAAGAGTATAGACAGTAGCAATTCAGACACATTATTACATGTTAGGTAAGTCAAGTTACAATCGTATTTGGAAATATTTGAATACAAATGGAAAACGAATGACAGCAAAAGTGTAATAAAAATCAGAATGCAAGGAGTAATCACTAACATTGAGTGTGATCCAAGCATGAGCAAGAAGACAGGGAGACAGATAGTTTAAAGGTGTACATAAGATCAGGAAGGCATGGAATAGTCACTATCATAGAGTGTGATCCAAGCATGGCAAGTGGCAGGGGAACAGATAATTAAGTTATTGTTTCATAGAGAAGTTTATGTTGAAGTGATTTGAAGGTCTCTACATTGGCAATGTTTCGAGTTCTAGGTGATAGCTCGTTCCAAGCTGAAGCAGTTTTAAAAAGAACAGAGATACGACCTAGTTGTGTTTTAAATTTGGGTAAAGTTAGAAGTATGGCATCATTTGCTCTTGTATTTCTGGTTTTTGTGAAGTCACAATATATATCAATCTTGCTTCTTCTATGGGCATATGTTTGAAGATGAAATTTTCTTCTGTCAAATAGGTAGGGAATCTTTAAGTCTCTATGGGTTTCTAAGGTCGAAAGTCTATTGAAGGGTTGCAGTATAATTCTCAAGGCTTTGTTTTGTAATTTTTGAAGTTTATCCATGTTTGCACGATGGGAGTTATGGTAGATAATATCCCCATAGTCGAAGAAAGGTAGTATTTTTGACTTAAAGACCAATAAAGTTGCAGGTTTGGTTAGGAAAGTACGAACTTTTAAAAGCAGAAAGATTTTATGTGAGATAATCCTGATTAGGTTTTTTACATGATATTGGTGATTTAGTCGATCGTCTAAGGTATATCCCAAATACTTGTACGTTTGTACCTGTTCAAGTTTACTACCATTCAGCATAATATTAATATCAGGGAATTTCTGATTCTTGTTCACAAGCATAATTTTTGTTTTAGTAGTGTTAATAAGAAAACGATTACGAGAACACCAGTTGGACAGGTTTACAATATCATGTTGCATATTGGCAATTAGAGTTTGAGGTGATTTATCAGAGAGATATAAAACAGTGTCGTCTGCATACAACAGATAACTACAGAAGTCCAGACAGCTACCAAGGTCATTAATAAAGATCAGAAACAATAAGGGCCCCAAAATTGACCCTTGGGGAACACCAGTTTTAATCATCGCCAAGTTAGAAGTTAGATTATTTGCAATAGTTCGTTGATTTCTGTTTTGTAAGTAGGATTTTAACCAGAGAAGAAGTCCACCTTTAATACCAAGAAGTCTAGTTTTTTCGAGAAGAATATCGTGATCCACTAAATCAAACGCTTTGCGGAAGTCCACATATGTAAGTAAAGTTGGGAGTTTATTTTCTAAATTGATTGCTAATTGGTCAGTTAACTTACTAATAGTATCAGTAGTTGAATTTCCAGGCAAGAAGCCTGCTTGATGGGTGTCAAGTAGCTGATGATTTGTTAAGTATGCTAGTATTCTGGTGTGGATTATCTTTTCGATTAATTTACTTGGTGTTGGCAGTAAAGAAATAGGTCTGTAATTATTTAATATCGTATTATCTCCTCCTTTGAAAAGCGGGACAACAGTAGCTGTTTTCCATGCACAAGGGAATATATGAGTGGACAAAGACAAATTAAAACAGTGAGTTAGTTCAGGTAGGAGCGTAGTAAATGCATCTTTTAATACATTGTTTGAGATATGTTCAATGGCAGATGATTTATTAGTATCGATGTTTCGTATAAGAGCAAGCACTTCAATTTCATTGGTCGTGATGTCCGATAATTGGGAGTTGACTCTTTGGTCAGTATTTGTCATGGGAGTTTTGGGTGCATTAGTTAGAAGATTATCTGTTATATTTGCGAAATATTGATTAATAAAATCAGGTAGGTCTTCATTAGAGACAGGCAAGTTGTTGTTATCATTGAGATTTAGATGAGATGTAGTTGGCTTGGAAGGAAAGATAGAATTTATAGTCTTCCAGTATTTTTTGGGATCTTTCGTGTCACGTAGAGTGTTTAGAAGGTAGTTTCTTTTAGCATTCTTAAGTTTATTATTTACTTCTTTCTTGAGAATCTTTGCTTCCAGGAAGCTGTCAGCAGTACCCAATTTTCTTGCTTTATTTCTAGCTGCATTCTTTTTTGTTATCAGTTCTAGAATATCCCTAGTGAACCAGGGGTCATTTGTATCGTTGACCTTAATGTTTTTAAGTGGACATAAGTCATCGAGAGTAGCAGTGATACAGGATAAGATATAATTCCATGAATCATTAGGGTTCGAGAGAGCCATAAATTCATTTCTCTGGAAAGACTTTCTTAAGCTCTGCTGGAAAGCCAACGAGTTAAAATTCTTATATGAGCGAGCTTTTTTAATCGTAAAGATTTTCTTTGTTTTTATTTTCTTCCTGATCATATAGATAGCTTCATGGTCGCTTATATTATGATGTATAGATAGTCTTCTATAATTTAGATCTGATTTAATATAACATAGTAAGCCTCCTCCTTTCTTGATAGTCAAGGAGTTTGGCATCAGAAAGGTGCGATCAAGTCTAATTAGGTTGTAGTTTGGTATATTAATGAGTTGATCAGGGTAGGGGGTGCTAAGCCAGGTTTCGGATAGGGAGATAAAATCGGGCTTGAGAAGGAGCATATTTTGTTTTACAGTATCGAATTTGTTACATAAGCTTTGACAGTTTAGGTGATAGAGCATGAGGCCATTCTTTTTGTTAGCAAGAGACATTATGAAAAATAGATAAAAACTAAAAATTTATAAAAACAAAAGGGGGGGGGGCAGGGGCGGCTGACTAGCTATAGAAAGCTGAGAGAATGAGGAATGCAACCAAATGCATCATTTTGATCTTCATACAAGCAGGAGAGCGGTATCACCCCGCGTAATCGTTACGCGTACACAGCATAATTAATATTCGGCGACGTTTTTATTTATTTATCTCAGCAGTATAACAAATCATGGAATACCAATAGAGAAAGGATATGTCTGTCTACCTAGACAAAAACCATCAGGAATTCTCTTCTATGCTCATGGCTTGAATTTCTTTTCTTTTTCTAATGTTTTTAATCATCAATATTTTCTAAATACTTTCTTTCCTAGTTTCAATTTCATGTGCTTCCGTGGACGGTACATTCTGTGAAAAGATTAGGACATATACCTTAAAACTTATTCATTCTATGTTCATTTACCACCTACAGCTGTATGTCTTATTGTTCTTTATACAAAGACATAATGTACCAAACGTATTAGCCAATGTCTACACATATATGTTATAAATGAATTCTTCAAACTTAATTCTATTCTAGCTTATTAGTATAGGCAATGAGTCTTGGATGAATCCTTTGGTATAAGAATAACCTGTATAATAGCTCTCATGTATAACATAGCACTTGCTGAGGATAGCTATGATACCCATATCATGTGTAGAGCTTTAACACTCTCACATTGAGGTATACTCTGCCACCCATTAAGTTATCATCCCGACGGGCTCATGTGATCATTTTGTGATTGGCCGCAAACCAGTGAAGTGTGATGTGTGTGTGATACTTATGGCTTTGAATCACAGTGAAATGGACAAGCCATTAGCAACCATTATGTGAAATCCATTGCGTCTATTTCCTCCCATGTTGTTGGTTGTCTCACACTTGTGTTCAATCAAGTTCTCATTCATATTCATTTATGTTTGTATTAAACATGTGTTCCTCAACCAATTTCATCTACAAATACATGTTTTCTTCAGAGGTCAATAATATATATAGGTGTGATCTCAATTGCGCATATAATGCGCATTCAAAATTGCATCTGAATACTCATTATAATGAAGCCACAACAGAACAATACCTGGCACTGCTTACTCACCTGGCATTCACACTTACAGCGCGCATCTGACACTCAATTCTCTGACACTCATACTCACTCTCTGACACCCAGTCAAAGAAACCCCTATACATTTATTAATGTATATTATTATTTATTAATGTATAACTCTAACTGATAATATCATATTAAAAATGGATTGTGTGATATTTTTATTAATGATTTGAATAATTTATAAAATAAGAAAATCTTTTATTTGCCAGATAGTTCGATAATACAATATGAAAAGGACAAAAGAGTCATCGGATTTGCTTCCTTATTGTTTCACAGGTTAGGTAATTTAAGAGAATACAAATAAATACATGTATATTGTTGAATATAATAATTTTTTGTTGAGTATATGCATCGGATTTACTACCTTAATGCTTTACAGGTTTTTTATGGTAATCTAAGAAACGATACAGGTATATGACTCTGTACTAGAGTCTATCATAATATTGTGTTGGTCAGTTGATAATAATTATATTACCTAGAAATGAATGAATACTTGCATTGGATTTACTTCCTTAATGCTTCACAGCTCATGGTAAAATAAGAAAAAAATATGACTTATACATAGAAAACAATTCTATTATATATGTTCGAAATAATGGGAATAGCCCATTACCCTTAGCCCTTACCATTATGCCACTGGTTCTCACCAGGTGGCGCAAATGGGAACTGGGGTGCATTTACAATTTCTTTTACAATAAAAGTGACGTTAACACACTTATGTGGCATTTATACCACTATAGATGTTCCACATAATATGTACATAGGAATGTTATAAGTGATATACTTCTATAGTTTATGTGTGTTATATATACCTGTTTGATATTGAAAAATACTGTGATCAAAACACTCTTATGACTGTACATATAAATTGTCCCTAGTGGCTTGGGGGAGACAGAGCTATTCAACCACTGAAACACATCATATAGGAGACTTCCATGCTTCAGGGTCATGCTTCAGGATTGTAGAATTGATGAAAACTAAATTATGCCTATAAAGAGAGGCAAGCTCTGCTCTAAACCCTCTTTTAAATCTTTAGGTTATAATGATACCCTTCATACCTTTCTGTGAGAAGAAATATACTACTGCTGCCAGGGCAGGAAAATGAAACTGCAATGAAACCTTTCATTTATTTCTGATGCTATTGATATAAGGAATCTGTAGTATACAAATATCCAGTTCAAAATGCCATAAGAATTTGCTGATTGTTGCACCAATATTGCGTTATAACTTTAGCGTGACCATCTCGTGATCATTGCGCAATAATTATTGCGCAAAAAGCGTCCACGCTCATCACAGAACTATGGCGAGATGATTGCGCATTAAAAATCGCGTAGAATCGCGCTCATTTGCCCGTCGGGATATGGGCTATCATATCAACTGCATGCAGCTTGTGCGTTTACACCCGATTTAGATGCATAACTTTGATATGCATTTTGAAGAGCCTCACATGAGGCATGTTGCATCAGGTGCAAAATCAGGTGCAAAACTGCTTTTTTGAGCGGATTGCACTTCTGTGACTGGTCAGTGGCACTTTTGCCTGCACTGGTGAATTTTACATTGCACATCGGGAAAAGACTGTAATAGACGACAGGTAGCCGCCCAAGCAATCAAATCAAACACGACCGAAGAAAAAGGCTCTAAGTTCAAACCCAGGTACAAACAAGCTGAGGATAAGCCAGTCTCAAAGGGAAACTAGCGCTCCCCCCCTCCCCTCCACCCCTTGTGCTTGTCCCCGTCCCTGCTATACAGTTCAATCATGCTAATGACTGGGTGGGTGTTGGAGGCGAGGTGGGGTCCCTAGTTGATCAATCTCCTAGCACTACTGATCTCTCATCTAGCAACCAGTTATTTACTAAACCCGACCCACACATCCTTCTACAAATTAAAAAAGAAAGAGAAGCATGGCCCCAAGTAACTGTTCAACCAGGATCAGAGGTAATAGCCATATATGATGTAGTACGCTCCAAACAATCTCACAACGCATATGGAGCAAGGGTAGAAGTAAAGTCAACACTCAAAATAAATAACTGGTATGCTTTAGCCACGGGCCACCCAGATGACCAATGGCTAATAGAATTCATCAGATTCGGCTTTCCCCTTCAGTATAGAGGGGGACCACCAATCACTAAGAACTCTTTCAATAAGAATCACAAGTCCGCAACTCAATTCCCAGACGCAATCAAAGCATTCATTGACACAGAAAGGCAGTGTGATACCATTATAGGCCCTTTTCGAGAACCCCCGTTTACACCATGGTCAAATATCTCTCCAATAATGTCCAGGCCCAGGCGAGAATCGAGCAAACATCGCATAATCATTGACTACTCATTCCCTGACGGCACAGGTATAAACGGGGCTATCGATAAAAACATTATATTGGCACTCAAATCACACATCAACTACCAACCGTGTCTAGTGTTCTCGACATAGCACGCAAGTACGACTTTCAAACGCTACTCTCTACAATCGACATAGAGAGAGCTTATCGCAATTTCAGAGCATGCCCTTACGATTGGCCTCTGTTATGCATCAACCACGAAGACGATTACTTTATTGATACCGCAATGCCCTTCGGAAGCCGCATGTCAAGCGTATACATGCAACGTGCGGCCAATTTTATATCCAGAGCACTTGAGCATCCAGAGCACGAGGTATCATAACCATAATCTACTTAGATGACGCAATCACGATCTCGCCTAAAGGCAGCAATGCACACGCCCAATTCCGCGAAGTCATATACGTTACTCGTCAACTAGGTCTCCCCATTGCATACGCAAAGACACAAGCTCCCTCTAAAATCTGCCGGTTCCTGGGAATCGACATAGATCTCAGTGATATGTGTATATATGCGACGAGAAGAAATGTCTAGAACAGAATTGGAAAGCGTAATCGGCTCCGTCAATCATATAGCAAAAGCAGTCGTGCCCGCTCGCCTCTTTATGAATAGACTGTTAGGTGCCCTTCGCGACGCCCAATCTAAAATGATCCCAATTGACAAGACCATCAAAGCCGACCTACGGTGGTTTGTAAAATTCCTCAAAGAGTTCAATGGCAGAGCTCTCATAAACAATCACCAAATTGCACAAACCATTGCGGCCGACTCATGCCTAATAGGCGGAGGCGCGGCCGATGGAAGGTATGCTTACATGTACAAGTACCCCACGAATATGTCCAAGTCATTCAACATATCCCAGCTCGAGTGTATAAATTGCCTCATTGCCATCCGCAGCCTAGCTAGCAAAACTACTCTGGGCTCAACAGTAATGGTATTATGTGACAACATGGCAACGATATGTGCGCTTAGCAACCATAAGGGAAGGGATCTTGTTCTCAACGCTGTTGCACGTGCAATATGGTTCTTTGAAGCAAAAAACGACATAAGAATTGTATATAAGCACGTACCAGGAGTGGATATGCATATACCCGATGGATTGTCCCGGGCATATATATCCCCTCAAGATATGAAAGTAGCAAAACAAATAATTGAAGCCAATGCATTTGAAATCATACAAATAAACCCAGACCTACATGACTTTGCTGAATATCTGTGAAATCTTTTCAGGACCATAGAAAAATGGATGAGGAAGGCGGAAGGCAGGCAGCTACTCGCTGTCCGCCCCGGTACCATGGCCAACCATAAGGCAGCCATCAAAGGTTTAATCAGGTTTCTCTCCCCACTGGGATTCAGTTTTAAACAACTCGATGAACAATTGATATGTGCATATATTGAATATCTCGCTACTAGAGTTAAATCACCAGCAACTATCAGAAATTATATTTCAAGCCTTTCGGTAGTATATAAAAAGATGGGTCTGTCCCAAGACATATTCAAGCACTTCTTCGTTCAAAATGCATTAAAAGCAACAGATAAAACCATTCGCCACACTCCATCTCCTGCCATTGCGGCTAGTCCCCAGGTCATCTTATCAGTTATACATGCAAATAAGAAGAGGAGGGAGTACAAAACTTTCAAATGCTGTGTTATTATTATGTTCTTCTCATTTCTACATCAAAGCAACCTGGCAGCCCCTCGCTCAGGAGGATTCGACCCTACTCGACACCTACTGAGGGGCGACATATCCACATCCAGTGACAGCCTCTCAATCAACCACAAGTGGTCCAAGACACACCAGGTGTCTACTCACAAGGCGACAATCAACATCCCAAGAATCCACAAGTCACCGATGTGTCCAGTCTCCGCATATATGGAAATGTGCGAAGACATCCCTACCAAACACAAGTCCGACCCCCTCTTGATGTACCATGATCGCTCCCCCATGTCCATGGGCACCATTAAAGCAATGTGGAAGCAAGGCATCGCAGGCAATGGTCTGCCCCCTAACAAGTACACCTTACATGGTATCAGGAGGGGAGCTGTGACATTTGTTTCAAAGTCACACCCGGAAACTCAACAGAGAATAAAGGAGTATGGTCTATGGAAGTCCGTAGCCTTTCACAAGTACGTAGACGACTACGCAATGTGCCCAGTCTTCAGAGCACTTAAGACAGTGTAATCTGTTTTATCTGGTATCTCTACTTTTACAAGCCTTCATGAATAAAGACTTGTTACGATAACATGAACTGTTCCAGAATAAAGTCAGCAAGGCATCACCTACAGATTTTATAAATAAAAGACCTCCAAACATTTTCTTACAATTACCTCTTTGTTGTTTAATGGTGAGGTCATGCGAGCATGAGTGATCATTACACAAGAGTAGGTATATATGTATATCACATGACCAGGGCGCGCTCGCCCTCTCCACTATATAAGCTCAGCATACACGCATTCAAGCCACTGGACATTCAGCCTATTCGAGGCCCACCCACCCACTCCTTTTATCAGACTTTTAAAACTAAGAAATTAATTCTTAGTAGGGTTCTCTACTTTTACAAGCCTTCATGAATAAAGACTTGTTACGATAACATGAACTGTTCCAGAATAAAGTTGGCAAGGCATCACCTACAGATTTTATAAATAAAAGACCTCCAAACATTTTCTTACAATTACCTCTTTGTTGTTTAATGTATAAAGACCAAGGAGAAATAGAACACCTAGCCCAGTATTTACCAAAGAGATATCACATACACGCTGTAAAAAGTCACTAAGGCCATGTATGTTGGTATGGACATTAGTCTCATTGAAAAGACCAACGGTCAGTGAGTCTTGACACATTTACACAAAGGACAAATACTAGGATATCTGAAAATACCTTGTTCACAAAGGTCTTGACACGTTGATATCACACAACTTGGAAATGCAAGCAGGTAACCACTTGACAAACATACCAACCCACTCAGATTGTTATTGTAATTTATAACGTTATAGCAAATGATCATTAAAGCATCCAGATAGGCATATCATATTTCATGTTCAAGTAATTAAATATTAATTGATATATATATTCTTTAATTCCAACTTGATGACAGTAGTCAATCCCCTCCACACATTTTTGCCAAACAATTTATAGCGAGCGACAACGAGATTACTACAGCTTTGTACTTTAATATAATAGCCTATCAAGCATACATGTCGATTTGTCAAATAAGTGCTAAAGATCCGCCGCGATCCTTACTGAAACATATTTCAAGTTCAACGAAAGCTGAAAACGATCGTCCATTATTTTTCCATGGAAACCATAGTAGGCCTACAAAAAATCCGTCTACACTCGGTGCCCAGCATGTGGTACACATTATTCCTGTTGATTATGTAAGTAGAAACACCTTCACTCTCGACCATTATACTTATTATTAGCATCGTGGTGTAAACACCGAACTAAAACTCGTTATGGAGATCCATCATCTGACCCTGTCCAGCGAGGTGGACTTGCTATAGTCAGTAATAGCTGCAGATAAGGTTTTTCCTTGCTTGACTGATAACAAAAAACATTGCCTACTGTAGATTAAGTGGCTTCCATCCAACGTTTAAAAGGTAAAAGGTCAAGAATAAAATACCCATTTTTTGTCACACTGAGGGTTACAAACGTGTATATCTCCGCTAACACAAGAAGCCGCTACGACCCCAGTTAGGGCGAGTACGAAACACAGGCTAACCGATACAGTGGGCTCTGTCTTATAGGCCATCAGCTGTACCCCAAAAGAGTGATTTTCGTTCCGGATTTTGGGCACTACTTTTTAGTAGCAGATTCCTATTGCTAATACCCTATATTATAATATCCCAAAAGTTCTCCATGCAATTCCTGCCAGATTTTGAGTAATTGGGCATTGTTTCTGACAGTGCAAAGCCTATGGAGCCAACGGTCTGGCTTCATTTTAATGGTCATTTTAATAGAACATCATTTAATTGATGAATGTTGAATCTTCGGTCATACCAATGATTTTTTTATTGATTCCAGATCTCCAGAATCTTCTGATTCTGAATCTGCCATTTTTCTGCCACTTTTGAGGAATTTTAGTTCTCCATGTTTGGAAAATAAAATGTAAAAAATTAAATAAATAAATAATAAAAAATATTATCTTCTATATTTAGAATAAAGTGACTGATATCAATCAATAGAGAATACTGTGCCCTAAAATTGTTTTCTTTTGACCTAAGATGTCAGTGCATTATTTTCAGAGTTATTAGCAAAATGCCTCATAAAGGTCAAGGTCAAAGGTCATTAATCGTGAGGTATTTTGCAAATAACTCTGAAAATAATGCACTGACATATTAGGTCAAATAAAAACAGTTTTAGGGGACATCATTTCCTATCAATTCATATCAGTCACTTGATTCTAAACCCATTAGATAATTTATTCATTGATTAATTATTTAATTTTTTAACTTTTTTTTTTCAAACGTCAATAATTAAAATTCCTCAAAAATTACAAAGTGGAAATTGGCAGATTCGAAATCAGGAGATTCTGGAAATTTTGAATCAATCATAAAAATTTAGTAGGCCCGAGAATTCAATGTTTACCAAATAAATAATGGACTATTAGAATTACCATTAAAAATGAAGCCAGGCCATAAGCTCCATAGGCTTTGCACTGTCTGATTGATTGCTCATTTTCTCAAAAACTGGCACGAATATCAAGGAGAACTTTTGGGATATTATGATATATGGTATTAGCAATTGGAAACTGGTGTCAAAAAGTAGTGCCCAAAATCCGGAACGAAAATCATTTTCTAGCCATATTCTGAGGCTCAGCTGATGGCCTATTATAGCTAGGCTACCTATTTATCAAGATGTCCAAATGAACAAAATTCAGGACTGTTCCTTGAGTAAATGGGAGCTTCAGTCGTTCAGCACACTTCGCACAAAGTGAGCGAAGAAATACAGGCATGATAATTAAGTTACATAATTAATTATCAATACATATCTGAGGAAATTTCTCTGTATGAAGTGAGTTTGCATGTAGCACTGTCCCTTATCGCAACCTCTAGTATAGTGTCAGCGTAGAATTAGGGCCACAACCGTGCAATAGTTCAGTGATGCGTTTGAATAATCTCATGAACTTGCTAATGTTCCCGCATGTATTTCCAGGTATACTATAGACCTAAGGACATATGTGATATTGATTCTGATCTTGCTATCACTGTCTTCCCTTGGAGGAAACAAACCAAACAGAATAAGAGATGCTGGCCTCCTCGATTAGCTAGTGCGTCATTGATTCTTCATCATCAATTAGCTCAAGAAGAACGGTTATATATCGAACCAAAGGACATCACTTGACCGTGTAGAACCTGGTAATCTTTGCTAATATGGTTGACGAGGGAATAGAGTACGGAGCTAGGGATGGAAAAGGAAAGAATTAACGTTTATAGCCGCAGGTCCAGACAAGGCACTTCCAATATCCTCCGTACTTACTTCGACAATCAATTGAGGCTCTAAGTATGAACGAGTCAGGAAAGTTTCTGAATGTCTTACAGAGAGCTGGACTTATTCGATCAGCAATCAAAGTTCGACTCAGAACTTGAATTGTATATATGTATATATCAATAAGACTTTGGGGAAAGTTTCCTACACGTGAAACATTTAGGACAGAATGATCAACCGCTCGACAATTAAGACTGAGAGATTTAAGTATAATTATTCTCAATGTATAGTTCGAGTATTGCTTCTTGTATAATGAGGACAGAACTTTGGAAGTTTGTTAAACTTCATCAGTCACTATACTTGGAATACAAAAATTTAAAGGTGTTATCATTTGTCTACCTTATACACATTACGTTATAGATTTACCGTGCACTAATTCGACAGATAGAGCCTAAATCACGATGCCTTTATTATGCTACTTAAGTCGAAAAGACTTCTTCATTTAAACCTATAGATAGTCGTGGTAACGGCTACATATATCATATATAGAACTCCACACATAATAAAGGTGCCATATATATATTGTAACTTTTCTGAAGCCAGCAACATGTATTTACCAAAAACTCTCCCGTGTCTATTTTATATTTAGCACCTATTAACTTACCTCCCATGCTTATGCAAGCTCACTAACTAAAATAATTAGTCCCTCCTGCTGATATAGTGACCAAATATATAAGTGGTGCACAGCGTGAAATTTGGTAGCAGTTGCAGAAACGTGAGTGAGTCACGCCCTGGACCATATGTATAATGGAAAACAATTCCTTTCTCATTTGTCACTGGCTAGCTCTGTCGATTTGTAAATCATGAGAAAAGGCAATGTTGGTTTGTCAAAGTTAAGGCATCAGACCATCGTTATTACATACTAAGACATCAGACCGTCTGTAATATGCATTGCTGTCATGACGTGGACCTGTGGAGTAGATCCATGTGTTGACAATAAGGAGATTTAGCAACCACAACGCCCCAACACAACACTAACGCATCTACTAACTATTAGTACATTATTACCGTTGTGGGGATATCTCGAGAGGCCTGCAATGCAGATGCCCTCGGCCTAGCGCCTCTCGAGATATCCCCACGGCGTTGTGGTTGCTAAACCTAGCTAAATCTCCCTAGTGGCATTTCGAAGGCTGCAGTTATGGGGACAAGATCTTGGTGTCCCTATTAAGAAACAGAGAACTAGCATTTGTCAAGTACCAAGTTCTTTTTCTTTTATCATTAGACTTTGTCACTGGCTACCTCTGTCGATTGTCGATCATGTTAGAGTTAAGACATCACGGATCCTATAAATCAGGCCATCTTGGCAGCTTAGGCAAAAAATCGTGACCAGCTGGATAAAAGCACCAAATTTGGCACAGAGGTAGGTCTGGGGGTACTAAAAACATTTTTTGTAGGCTCCTAAAAAAACTCCAATATGGCCGCCCAAAATGGAACATTTTCCAAAATATATATAATGGAATGTATTCATATGTTGATAAAATCCTTCATTCCAAAATCTGCAGTAGACCATGAATCGCAAAAGTACAGCCACCAAATTAAGTGTTTTCCTGATTTCGGGCACCATTTTTAAAACATGTTCAAAGCGTTTAATAGTGTTGCTGCAACATGTTATACATAAAACAAATACTGTGTGACAACTCTAGGTAAAACGTCAATGTTAATGCAGGGGAAATCCATCATACGAAATACCAGTGGACGAACGAAAGAGTTGAGCGATGTTGACTGCGTTCGTCTTCTCTGTGATTGAGTCCTGAGGGAAACTTTGCCAGACACTATTAGATTGAGACAGGTGCCACATCCTATACAATCCTTTATCAAAAGCTTTAGACTGACTGTTCCCATACTTGGCCTGAACATCCCCTCAAACTGCACGATATATTCTCAACTTTGCGATATATGAAAAAGCAAAGATTCAATTAAAATGGAGTAAGTAGTAACCAAAAAGGTTGAACTTTGATGTATTGGTTGGTCGAAATAAAGTTGTGAACTAAGCAATGTCATGCAGTTTAAGCCTTATAAATATCCATCACTACGCAACTGGCAATTCAGCAACTACCACAAACCATCCAGTTGCTTTGAAGGATAGAAGAAGGTAAAGGAGATTATGGTAAATCGTGGCAACTGCATGGTTGCTAGAAGAGGGGATAAAACACTAGTCGGCGGGAAAGTCGTGTTGCTTTGGTGGGTAGTTATAAGGCACTCATCTACGTTACAAATGAAGACCTGTACACAATGTACCATCACCAGAATCTAATAATGAGGCTTATCGAGTTGGAAGGACACAAAAAGGGCGAAAATCGTGTTTACAAGGAATTCTGTGCCCACTACGTTCATGATCCACAACAATGAAATGCTTCACAAGCTCACAAAACACAGAGAGAGGCGTGAAGGGCGTTCCTGTCAATAATATGGAAATTAATGGTATGTTGTCTGCTCCTCTCATATTGATGTTCGAATGGACCTCGGACGTCCTTTGTTTGTCAGAATAGCGATGGCTTTATTTCTATTTTATTTGTCAATTATTGGCTTGTTTATGACCACCCATTAATAGATCCTCTCTAAAGTGTGCCTGTAGTAGCTTTGTGGTGATCTATGAAAGTGAATCCTTTTATACTTCACCACAACCGATCGATACACTCAGCTACCGCTTGGTGCCAGGTGTAAAATGAAACTTTCGGGTCAACAAGGAACGCCAAGTGTCCCCACGTGGTGTTCTCATCAATCAACATAATGGCTTCTCATGCCGAATACAACAAACGTCGGAGAATTCCATTGGATATAGCAAGTAAAATCACAATATATCTAAAATTGAGAACGATAACGCCACTTTTTCTGGTCTGGGGAAAGGAAAACTGTCCAGAGCATATTTGGTATAGACGTTTCTAAAGGGCTGTTCATAAGTGCAGAAAGGTTAGAAATATCCAGAAATGACAAACGTTGAGACTAGTCACCTATATGATAAAGCAAGTTCTTTGAAGTCCCGATATACTCCACCAATATGCTAATTTACGATGGATTCATGTATAGGGTGCGGCTCGCCTTTGACAGCAAGGTGCTCATTACAATATTCTAAATTCTAAATTTAGGGCGTCTTTCATCATAGTCTTCATTACTATCCCGATATATCCCACCAATAAGCAAGTTTACGATGGAATCATGTATAGGATGTGGCTCACCTTTGACAGCAAGGTGCTCATTACAATATTCTAAATTCTAAATTTAGGCCGTCTTTCATCATAGTCTTCATTACCCCGTGTCCTTTTTCCAGTTTAATTATTCAGTGTCGCATATTCGCACACAAGCTTTTCATTCCTGAAGTATAGGAACTTCCTGTCCAAGCAATGAACTTAGCATAGCAAAGAACATTTTAAGTAAGGATTTCCTGCGATCTATCTAATGATCTATCGTAAGAATGTCCATAAATAATGCACCTTGGGTGATCCTGAGATATGGTCTGACTCTGTATGTTGTTACATGCAATTAACCTGTAAACACAAACTGGAATAATTGGTATAACCCATTGCCACGACTTTTAAGCCTTCATCACAAATTCATCACCATCTGAGTAGCGCAGAGCGGCGATAAGTATACGGCCACCCTAATCATTACAACCAACCGCTGCAGACCATTTGGGGAAGAACTCATCGACAAAAGGCGAATGTTGAGATGACCATATATCATACAGCTTTATTGCCTTCATTCTCACCTAGAATATTTAAGTCGAGTGTGGCTCCGAACCAGAGGGAGGAACACATATGTCACCCTATGCTGGTCATTTCCAGTGGCACAAACTATCGATATTTGACCCTTTCTGTTCAATATAATGTTTCAATGCTATATAGCATGTAATCAAAATCTGGCCTAGTGATGCACTAGTATAGTTCATGACGAAAAGACTATCAGGCGGGAGATGAAATCATAGATATTAATTAAATTAATTTTATAACTAAATTGAAAATGAAGGGTCGCGAAATTAAAAGAAAATACGAATATTCAACACCATGGTTTGTTTCAGTTGAGTATTATAACATGAAATTATAGAACCTAAATAAGGCGATTGGAAGATCGTGTATAGGGTGTGGCTCGCATGTTATACATGTTATACATACGGTACAAGATATATGATAGGCCACGTGAACATTAAATAAAGACTTGCACATGGAGGAAAACGTATCATAACAACAATATCATATTCCTACTATGAAATTAAGTGTCGAAATATGATTCATATTATAATCACTATGCACTGTGTATATGATACCCAATTCTTTCTCAGGCCATGTTCTTTGATATAACTTGCATGTTTTCTATGACTTAGTATAACGTTATTATATTTGATCAATCCCTTCGTTAAATGGTTACCAGTCAGAGGTATGCTTATATTTGCTTGTTGGTGGGTATCGGATCATGTACTGAGATGTGTAGGTGGGTATCCAGAATCTCTCTGATGGATGATGAGCCATGGATCATATGTTAGGTCATAAGTCACAATGGACAAACAAAGATGATACATCGGACGTGTGTAATATGATATAATACATGGTGGAGGCCTGTTATTGATGTTCCTATAGACCTTTGTATGAATCTCCTAGTATTTATTGTTACATCTAAGGACTGCAGATGATCCATCATTGGACACTCCGCCATGCAGCAAACAATTCTGGAGAGCAATAGATTATTATAAACACTGTCTCCATTCTAAATATCATATATGCTAATGGCGGGGAAGAAGGTGCTGACAGTTTGTCGCGTTCATATTTGCGTCCGCTGGCCACGCAAGGTGCAACTCTATACCCGCCTAGCCTTTTCTGGATAAATGATGTGCACATAGAAATGCGGAGATGGTGTAATTGATGCTCAAGGACATCAACCAATAGAGATCTGCGTATCTGCGAGTCTGCGTATTACCACACTCCATCCAGGTTATATCCGGTTCTTTCCTAAAGGCACCAGCTACGCGTAAGTTGATGTAGCAGATATATGATTGATCTGAGGGTCTGAATGATTGTTTCATGGCAATCCTTGATTCCTTCAAGTGCATAGTATATATTTACCCTGGTAAAGACAAAAGGATGCAGATATGATGAGGAACAGTTAGTAGCTACTGGTCCCACCAATAGGCACGAGTGTATGTAACATATCTAATTTTCGCGACCAATAAACCCTAATAAAACGAACTATTGATTGGGATTAAAGGAAAAGATATATTTAAGGATGATATTGATGTTTGCACCCGCCAAGATCACCTGGGCATATGCATGGCATGTCAGTCTTCAGGCGTCTTAAGTACATGCAGCGGATGGCCATGTGAGGAAACTAGTGCCTGAGATAGATAAGCAACCGATGGAAGATGAGTCTATGCGTGATGACATGCAGATTGAAGGAGATCGGAAGAGATTAGTCCAGGGCTATTTTGGCCCATTGGGGTCAGTGCAATATTAGGGTTAATGCGGTGGCTAACATCTATTATGAAAGCAAATAGTACGAGAACGGAGGGACAATGGTCTTTGATCTGAATAAATGGGACGTAGACATCAGGCACACACGTTATGCCCATCGCTTAACTTCATGCAACTTCTCCTGTTCTACGCAAGACATCTTTTTCCCATTTCAGCCTGATGTAAATGTCATGAAATATATATTTTTGCCTCTTTAATATGTATATATATGCGTTTCGTATGTTTGCACGAACCAGTATAATTGACTAAATCTGTGTGTGTGTCTATGAATTTTCCAGGCATCTGATAGATCTATTGATACTGATGCCTTTTGATCAATAGTAATTTACAAATATAACTCCCGCATCCATATCCCAATCATCCTAACATAATGCTTAATGATTATAATAGTTCGTGTGTCAAAGTTGCCATACTCATGAAGTTGAAAATATGCACTAATATGAATTATGGCAATCAAAATCTTTTTAAGATTCTAATAACATGAAAAAGATCCTATTCCATTCATAAGGTTTTTTGCTCTTTGACCCAAATGCATCCCCACTCAATCCTAACGCGGAAATGGAAGGATTTATTCTTCGACACTCCTTCTGCAAAGCGCTATCTTAATTGCTGTTTAATCTCGGGTCATGTATTTGCCAGCCGATCAAATGCTTCATTAAATAGTTTTGATCTTGGCACACGGTTTTAAGTGCACGAGAATTATGGCAAAGTACCGAGGAGGGAGATGTTCAGATATTCACCACTGCACATAAATCATACCAGAAATGAATTTTATTTTAAAAGCACTTCAGCTATTGAATTGTTTTCACATTTTCTCACATGTAACGCATGTATAAGTCTAAATTAATTCATCATGGCACTCATAGATCTGTGTATGATCGTTTAATACGAAGTCACTGTGAAACATATTTAAGCCAGATTGGTAGATCAAATAACTGTGTGGTTAGAGAAATGATGGTGGCTATCACTGTAGACATTACAATATATCATTCAAGCAGATACCAGGGAGAGTACCCATCCGGATCACATAAAGCATCCACTATATTGGCAGTGTCCGACCCTTGGGCAGGATAAACCATTGACTATCTGAATAATTTCTCTGACCTTTACAGGTTCGAACACGATATAACATGAAGTGGGCCAGGTATAGAAAAAGTGAAAGTGACTTTGCTTTACATTATAATAAAAGGTTATATGGACGATTAAGTACTGAGAAGACCCTCTAGATATCAATCAAGCCAAATGCGATGGGATTAACTGGATATAATTCATTTCAATTGAATGCCCTGACGAGATATTTGAATCACGTATGAATATTGCAGAATCTCCTCCCCTAAACTTTATTATTTAAATGTGATGCACAATGATTTTGGAAACGAAAATGTTTTTCTTTTTTAAAAATAAAACTGAATTTTACTTTTCATCACATGAACACTCTAGTCTTCCGTACCTTTTCAGGGAATGGATGTTTGAGGAAAAGATTGAATCCTGATTTTCCTTGACACCTAAAGACCCATTCCCACTACCACGGCCGACGTGGTGTACATGAGCTGCACGGCAGACACAGCAATGTTGTGTCAGTATAGCCGGTCGGTTTGCCGTGGTAATGGAAATGGGCCGTCAATTAACCCCCATTTTTACATGCTACTGACAACTACGAGCGATATGTTCTAAGAGGTTTTTCGGGGTCAGCGCGTCAAAACTCTCGTCAGATGATTCAGCATAACATATACATGTGTTTGAATTGCAGTAGGTTTCACATAATATGTTGTTCATGGACATCCATTCCTGTAAGGTAAACTGTTTTAGAATGTACGTACCCTCAATTTCAGAGTATAGACCAATAAATTAGTATATATCCTGTCTTATATGTTATATAAGATTTACTATATTTTGAAAATTTGATAGTTGTCCTCAGCAAATTTTGATGGGCAAGACTCGTGTATCTAATATTCACCAACAATACCCCAGGGTCATTTTCGATTGTAATGGAGTTTTTACCATAGTTTATCCCCTATCTTGTATTCAATTAGAGGTTTCTTACTCCCAGTAAGTGTTTACGCATGTAAGAGCCCTATATTGAGATAGATGAGAAGAGTGCCTGTTGCGAAGCTACCACGAATACTTCCATAAAGGGCCTATAGTTCCCGGCACTATTCCTCCCTTTTATCTTAAAGTCCTACTTTCTCGCACAAACACACTTCTCCCATTTTGTTGGAAATTGGGTGGATATCCCATGTTAAAGCTGCATTCCCAGATAAATTGACCAAAGACCAAAATTTTCTGTTTCAAACTGTTTTCTATTGCTATTTCCGGTTTTTCATTGATTCATTATTTCATGTTTTCATTTTCATCAGGGTATTTTTTACAAAATCGTTCTTTTTTTCTTTCATCTTGCACTAGCAATTTGGGGTTAAAAATATAAATAGCACAATGCGTTAGCCTCTTGATGAACCTATCGAGGCAGCGCTATCCTAATAATTATTTCCAATTTTATCCAGGATTTCCTAAGTTTAAAAAGATGAAAGAAAGTCATTAAATTGAATTAACTATAGCTAGTGGCTGTCTGGTGTATACCAAAATAAACAAATGGGTGATGATTTGGTTATGCACCAAGAACAATAGGCCAAAATCCTTTGATCTTCTACCTAGTTGACTTTTAAATGCGCTGGGAATGAATAGACCAGAAAATAGAAAATTTCATTAATTGACGGAAATTAGCTGGTGAGGCAGCTTTATTGTGGGTGAGCCATAAACTAGCGTTATGTATGGGTCTGGCAGTAGGTGTCACCTGACTTTAGATATGGAAGGAAACCATCAACATGGGCCCCAGAGGGCAGAATACTCTGCCGTTCTTTGATGTGCAAGTAAATTGGAATGACATTGGGCTCACCTGACCAAATCCTTGAGGAAGTTTCTGGTGTGGAGTTCGCCATGATTCTAATGGAAAATTAGCAGCAAAGCACCAGGCGATTTCCATCAAAGAAATCACTAAATGCGCTGCCATCCGAATCAGCTCCTTTAACCATTGGCCAAATGGAGTTGACATAAGCGAAGCTTCCCTTTTTACCCTTAATGCATGCAGCCGGAGAAGATGATATATTAAGTGATAGTACTTAGTCACGACACCAAGAGTGAGCTATTCTAAGTGCATAAAATAATGCATTCACTTCTACCATATAACAGCTACTTCATAATGTATAGATTATTCTTAAATGCACCAGGAGGTAGATGGCATTGCTACAAAAGAATGTCACTGTAGTCATAAAGTGAGATATAGATCACCGCACCTGTTGAGCTTTTTATTCAAGACCATTGTCGTTGAAAAAGTAACTTCCTCCTCTACCTTTATCGAGGTAGCCTTTGTTCGTGATCAAGAGAGTTTCCATATGCACATGGCCTAATGGAATATATATGATCTTGGCAAGCTATTGGTGGGGATGTGTATATCTAGCTCTGCACCGGACAATATTTCCATCAGTATGCACCAACACCGCCCATACACTGAGTGCCACTTATCCCAGCCCACTGTACGGCTTCTGTCAGTTCAATCAGACCAACAGAGCCATCTCCTGGCCGAGAGAGTGATTGATCGAATCAAGCAGAGGATCGCCATTTTCTAGGCTTGGCTCCTGGACGATGGCTTCTCTTTGTGGCTTATGTTAGTGAAAGGAGCAATGGACTCAGTGATCGGGCAAAGCGTGAGGAAGCATTAAACACGTATGGAGTGCCGCTCCTCATCTTAGTTTGCCTACTGGCCTGAGAAGAGTGATGCTTTCACCCTCATAAACTCTGTTTTGCCACGATGCCATCTCCATTGTCCTATTCCCGGTCTTGCAGGCGCCAATGTAGTCTCTATCATTTTACATACAAACTAATCAGTCTCGATGAAGGCCAGTGCTTGTTGCTTGAACATGTATCTTCAAGGTAGCAGTTTTAGGGGAAAGTAATACACCTACCAGTGCAAGTCTGGATATTCATCAGTGTAACAATGTTAGCAAAAGCAAACCTAACGAATTTCATGACGTTTCTCGTACAATATTGCATCCTGGAACATTTTTTTTAAACGATTTTATTTCAAATAGGTATAACAGGTCTCCCCTTTTCGGGGTTTCTCACCCGCCCCTAGCTGCTTACAAGATGCATGCGAGAGGGTATTATTGGGGATGTACTCAGAGAAAAAGAAACAGAAACGTCTAATTATTTGAATCATTTGTACAGACATATAGACAATAATCGAGTGAACTGCGTGCTAATTCCTAATATTGGAATTCATTATTCATCAAATAGATATTGACAAAAGAGAGATGCACCTTTCAACAATGCTCAAGTCTTTAAGTGCATGCATGCCAGGACCAGCGAAAACCATGGGCTCGTTCGCAGGTATGCATAATATGATTCTGCATAATGCTCAACTATGATATCTATTCATTCCTATTCAGAATATATCGACCATCATCTTTTTTAAACAAAGCACGAAGGGAATCTGATCTTGCCGACCATTGCGTGGGAGATGATTGAGCAAAGACCGGATGTAATAATCTAACATATACATGCGATTCCATAAGTTCATTTGACATGTTTTGCAACATGTAGTCAATGGTGTTTGTCCAGGCTGGAATACATACATAATAATTCCATCACAGATATGAATCCCATAATAACTTTTTCCAACTTATCAGATAGACAGATATCGAAAGTGTTTTATTTGTATTATCATAAACAACTAAAGAGTAATGAGGGATGTCCAATGTATTTCTCCCCTGATGTTAATGTTAAGGCAATTTGCTTCCATAACATCTGGCCCTTTTAGATGTCATTCCTTTGATACATATACACAAGCGATCAATCTTTGATTATATAGACAAGCAATCACATTCGAATTGTGTCGTCGAATTATGCCTGCGTGCGTTACAATATGGATTGGTTATGGGAGATCCACTTTATAAATGCCAACAGTAAATATCAGGAAAAGTCTGGCGTTTCATCACATATATTTACTGACTGTGTGGAGCTGTACCGTTACATTTCAATCTGCCCCATTCCAAGGCATCTTCTCATCATACTGCAATTTGCTTTCTTGTACTGGAAAGATAATTCACCACCTTTGCTGTGGTAGCCCATAGCACTTCTTTTATCCATGGCCTGGAGAAAAAAATCAGAATTGAAATGGGAATTCTATCAGCAAGGGTGACTTTTTAATTTTCCATTTTGTGGTTGGTGCAGGACATCCCATTTCCATGATTTGTTTTTCTTGCCCATCTTCATTTGTTTAATGTCTTTACGACTATACCTATGCATGGTTGTCTGAGCAAATGCTCATTTAAGATTAACGTTTTTCTTATTAATGATTATTCATTTTAATTCGTCATCTTCCCTCTTTGGAAAAGGCATTGTTTGAAGGCTGAAATAACACAGTTTGTATTAATTTCGCACGGTGAGGCGAGTGTTGTTTGTTATTGTTATGCACTGCATGATTATTTTGTTTATCTTCTGCTGAATACATTGAGGGTCACATACTAAACACCGAGGAAATCTTAGTAATATACGTAACTACATTTTGATCGTAGGTCTTGGGTGGACATGAATTCCACTATTGCGCCGAGGGACGTCAAGTTATTCATAAGCAACTTTCACTTCAATTTGAAAGAAAACTTTCAAGGAGTTCATGAGTTGCATTCCCACTATAGGAGGCACTTTCTAAAGCGCGCTCTTCCGCAGTCTCCCAAGGTGCGAATTACCGTTAAAGTATTCCCTCGATCACTGTGTGACATTTATGAAGTAGAGCGTGTAATTCTGGCGAAGAAACTTCCACCGTGCCTCAAATTCTCCAAATGAGACTCGTCACATTGTCTGCAGAGGCCTTTATATTCCTGCAGAGCCATCATAAGCGAACACTCCCGGGAGAGGTGTGCTCGACCCTAGTGTCAAAGGGGAGTTGCGTCTAGCGCCACCTTTAACTCAGATCTCTAAAGTTCAATGTGTTTGGGAGGTAAAAGCGGTGGGAGAAAAGGAAAACCACCACAACTCGAGCAACTGGGAAAGCTGCCATCCCATATGAAGTACGAACTAATCGAGCAGGTGCATTTAATCCATATGCTGCACCTATGAAGGAAGACCTGGGTTCCAAGTCAACAATATGCTGCCTCCCCCTCAACTGATCTGTCAACATCTCTCACCCTATCCATAATGTAGGTATAAAAACTCTCATCACCTGCCTAATGGTGTATCTGTGTTGGGGTGTTTTGGCTGGGCCTATGGTGGGTTTTAATGGGAAAGACGGTGGGACCTTTTGCCCGTGGGAGAGACCCATCTGCTGGGAACCAGGACGTTGTATGCCAGGGATAGTTCTCGTTGAGAGTGAGTGTGATAACATTGGCTGGATCCGATTCATATAACAATGTTGCAAAATTGATGATGATGGCTTCTAGGGTAGGGATACACTTTGTCGAGCCTTTAGCTTTATTATCTGGGTGATATGCCCCTCACTACAGGTTACAACGAGGTTTGACATGTTGCTTTCATCTTTTTATCATCTCAGAACGCATCAGCAAGCCTATAGTATATATGCAAGGTAAAGCCGTTATAGACTATTCAGGTGAGGCATATTATCTAGGATTAGTTTGATGTGACGTGATATATAAAATGTTAGTATGTCCCGATGAAAAAATAAATCATCCTTTGATAACATTACACAATAACACATTCTAATTTATCAATGCATTTCTGTGTTAATTCATACAATCAATGATCAAGTCACACCATCGAAATCAGGAATCCATCATAGGGCATCTGCATGGGGATCAGCGGATCGTATATGATGTATACTTTACAACAGATCGATGCCTCCCACTGGCATATCACCTCTGTTCTACCATCCATTGGTTCAATTCATGGGATGCCATCATGTATTGTCGGTCATCATGAGATGAATGGCCATAGGCAGTACTGCACCATCAGGGTACCTCAGGATTCATTATGAGATAAGGCTTCCGATAATTTCTTTAAGAGGAGTAACAGTAGCCTACCCAAAGCTCCGGATCTTAGACTTTATTACGTATTAAAGCTCTTGATGGAATGTGTATCCCATAAGTAAGATTGTCTTGGCACATACCCAAAAGGCGAATAGTATACCCTACCCCGACTTGTTCTGAGTATAAATTATAGAGGTCTACACAAATACGAATTGCGCCTTGGTTGGCTGAGTACATGGAAATTTTATCACTGGGCTATTGGCAGATACTCTAGCAGGCAAATGTGCACTGGAGGTTGTTGGCATGGAATCCACTATGTTGACTCTGGTGGATCTTACCAAATATCCACTTGGACTGACAGATAACTATGCCACGTTTCTGGTGCATCTATGCACAAACGATGTGCTGTTTACCACAGAAGGCCAGAGCACTCTAGTGCGTACCTCTATCGGGATAGGCCAGTTCAGTTCATTGAACTGCCCCAGACAAAATCAAGAATCCAAAATACAATAACATCTGAACGCTCAAAGGCTTCGTCAGGGAGTTTAAGTAATATGATAAGTAAATTGAAATGTATTTGTGGTGGAAATAATTGCGAGCTATTCTTAATGTTTTCCTTGATACAAACAAACAAGACCCAGGGCAAACAAATGTTCGATGGCACTGTAAACAGCAGTTCATAGTGTTTGTTGTATTTGTAGATAATTTGGCAGACTTTGGAGCCCAGGGCAGCAGGGAATTTGTGTTTGGGGGAAGCTTGGCTTCTAGGTGTGAATTGCACAATGGAACATGTGCTGTATGGTCCACATATAGATCAATTATGCAACTCGGAAAACAAACAATTATAATTTGGACCCACCCAGGACCAAGTTTATGTTGATGTATGCACAGGGATGGCACAAGTTATCCATTGACTGAAATACACATGTTGCAACCCTACAAACAGGACGCACTATCTTTGCATTTATATAGTAAATATTGACAAACTCAGAGTTCCACCGTTGTCCCAATAAATAATGTCATTTGCCATACCGTAATGTGTGTTATTTATCTGTTCAATTGCCGGCTAACATATGTCATTTTATGACACTATAAGCAGTTATCTCCAGGATACAGAAATTCAAGGTGATATGGCTGAGCTGTTCATAAATTATGAAAATCGTTAGGAGATAAAAGATCTCTAGTATTCCAAACAGACTTCAGGGCAAACATTAACAACTTCTTCTTTTGTCAGTATTTCATCAAATATGCAAATTATCTTGCAACATTCGGCAAACAAAGTTATGTTTGTTTCTCATCATATTTAACAGATACCTGGAGGCCTTTTCAAAATGATATGAAACATCCCCTGAGTTGATAAAGATTTGTAACGTTTACCTACAAGTGAATTCCTTTCAAAACTGTGGGTCAATATCCTAGCTACGACATGGGAATTAATTAACTGATAGTTCATGAAGCTTAGAAGCCTGACAAAAGGTCCAAACCTAATAATACCAACCCCCAAATCGGAAACATTTAAAAAATCATTTGTATACCAGGCACCAACCTTATGGAACAACCTTGACAGAAGCACCAGGTCCATTCAAGACCTGGCGACCTTCCAGAGATACCTAAAAACTCAGTACAACCCCATTTAAATATATAATTTCTGCTGATTTCATGTAAGAATAAGTGAGATGCTGTAACTACTATTTAACACTAATCTATCTAGCATGTAATGCTAAAGTCCCACCGGATTGATATCCATGTTTATTGTATTGTGTTTCTACTCTAATTTGTTTGTATGTACCCATGTATATTTGTATACTCTGCCTATATGCCTATGTTTATAGATAGGATACGATGAGATACCGGCGATCTCAGCACATTATATCATATTATATCATATTACATTGTCACCTAATATAGATCATTTTCCAAATTCAGGGCTATTTGGAAGACCTGTATACTTTACAGATAATACTCCTTTTTCCATATTTTACTTCATTTCAATTTCTAGTCTGTACTATGTATTACACTTTGTACACGTTTATGGAAATAAAAATCTATTATTATTATTATTATTATGATTCGCTGACCTAGGGACACTTATTTAAATAGATGACCACATTCGCTTCTATTACTGGATGTTATCACTTCTGAAAATGAACCCCCTCATTGAATCATCCATACCCCCTTCCCTAATGAATCACATACTACGTTTCATACACATCTTAAATATTTATATAGTATCGCATTTTCTGACTGAGTCAAACATATCATTTCATGAGTACTGGTAGGTCGAATAGTTTCAAGCGTCAGAAATAACTATCGGCTGTACCGAGAACTACATTGTGACAGGATATTTCTTGGCAAAAATCATCTTGATCAAAAATAACGCTTTTTGATAAAAGACCATCTATTGGGGGAAATAGAAAAGACATTCCTTGAAGTTGACTGTTCTTACAAAAACGGGAATTCGAGTATGGAAATTCCCCTTGGAAAAAGACGGGAAGTGCTTGGATCACTGAATCAACTTAGTTATTAATTTTGCTTCATAATATTACAAGGAAAAGACTAGGAGGTCGTGAGCTTTTTACCAGTCATCCGATCTAATGGCTGCAACGTTAGCACCGCCTATTCCATTTAAAAATCAAGGGTCACGAATAGCATCCCCAAGAAGGAGCCAAGAGCCTCAAGTATGCCAGTTGAGATGTCCCAGTCGAGACGAAGAGCTTCATCATCCCTTAAAGGCACTTTTATAATGAAGAAATTGCCTCAGGACTATCAAGGAAATGCAGGTGGATTGAAAGTAGAGAGATCCCCTATACCTATCGAAGATGATATTTGATATGCATATCTCTGTGTTTCGTTTATTTCCTGTAAGAACCATAATGGGAGGTACTGTTCATATGCAAAGTTTATCCCTGTAATTTATACCAATGTTTAATGCACAAAATAGCGCTCTTGCTTAAGCAAATTGTGAAAGACTTGTGAAAACAGAAGTAAAACAATTCATGTAGTACACAAACTTGATACATTTGAGATGCATCCTCTTTATAATAGGCTACGACAGGCAGGGTTCTAGTTTCCGAAATGCATTTTGATTAAATCTGCCACATATATCAGTCCAACTCTTCATGTGTTAAAGGCGCTATTGGGGTATGCTCAAATTCCTTCCCCATTTATGGCATTATTCAAATTACTGTCACATACAAGGTATAGGAATTCCTCGGGCTAATATCATAAATCCCTAGGGATGCGATATATACATTCATGGTTGAGCCAGCAATCTGACAATTAAGGACCGATTTAAGCTACTATGAATACGGTTAATGCCCTAAGTGTATCATACATGTTGGACAGGAATTCCATAATTGCTCTAGCTTCTCCCAGCTACCTATAGTAACAAAAGTTCTGATGACATTATATACCGTGCTATCGATATCTCATAAGCATGACCCTTAACTTGAGATTGTTAATGATTCTTTATGGATCCCTATCTGAATAAAATGCGGCAATAGCTTGGCGATAGCGTGAATGGCAGAGCCGTGCCCTAGACCAAAAGGTCAGACATAATATTGAATGTAGGAGGAGGATTGGGAGGATTGGGTTCCATGCATATGTGTGATCATTTGAGTCATTGGACAAGGTCGGGCACGACCATTCTCAACGGACGATTCATTTCCAAAGCGTCTTGGGTAGATATGATGCTATAATTCTAGTTTAGTGTCGATGCTGCTGACTTGAATACATCGGGCCCATTCAATGAGGTCCCCCATTGTGACGACTCGCATTAAATTGGGACATGGTATATGCTTAACAGCCTCTCTATTCCAGACAAATCCCACGGTATAAACTGGAGTCGCCACTCCACGCACACTGTCAGGTACTCTGGATATAAGGGAGCTATGCCATTCTCTGCTGAAAGGAAGAATCTTATAATTATGTGCTAATATATTAGTTATTACATTCTATTAATAATAGTACAAAATAATGCATCACCAATATGTGGGTCGGTGTTAATGAAGCAGTTAATGAATGTGTAACATGATATACTTACGAATCACATAAGGGAAAGTTGGGAAACATTATAAATGTTTGAGCGTGGACGATATTAAAGGTGTCACAAACGTTGTAATGACCTTTCCGACTTCATACTGACCTTCTCTAAAAGATACATAGCGGACGAGTCTCGAGACAATTTAGGACTGACCGAATACATAACTTAGATATTTTCTTTGTGCTTAGATAAATCCCCTTGTTATTGCTAGCAGATTGAGTTCCACATCTCAGCCATGTAAAAACCCACATTCCACACACGCTGTTTGGTAGCTGTGTTGGGTAAATAGCCAAAGTTTGTTCTTTTCCTCTCGACTACAAATTGTGGTTCATTGTTGTGAGAAAGCCATATAAAACCTTTTGAATTAATGTTAAGTAAAATCCATAACTGCAGGATCATTAGGTATAATATGCAATCAATAAAGGGACCGACATCAGGGACAGAATTTTATTTGCAGCAAAAGCCGGTTGTAATAGAATTCTGAAAAAAAAACCCTAACTCTTTAACCTCCTTGAGTGTGATTATAACTGTTTTTGGACGAATTGTTTTCAGTGAAGTATATATATAAACTGTTAGTCTGATCTGCAAATTTGTAAGTGGAAATATTTATTACTAGATTCTTGCATTTGTACCTGAGCGCGTTTATTGAACTGGTGGGGGTTTTTTTTTAAAAAAAAAAGTTATTTCATTATATTTGTCCGTATTGTGGTATGACAAATCTCATATTGCACCATGAATTCCGATATGATGCTTGCGCATATATCTATTATTTAATGTATACATTTCACTATTGATTTCAATTTGATGGTCCGTCTCATAGGTTCTAGTTATTGCATAATAGACTTTGAGTTTGCAAACGTAACCATTGAAGCTGATAGGAGCCCCTCAGCACGTAATGGTGCAAACTGAATTCAACTTTAAACAGACAAACAAACTAGCAAAGTGGGCGCTGTAAAATCAATATTGTATTTTCTATTTATAAAGCCTTGAGCGAAAAGTGAAAACAAACAATTTCAGATATGCATGTGTATCATCATAGAATACTACGACACAAATCTGCAATGAAATGACAGAAACCATCATAGCACTAGAATATTAGATAAACTAGAACCAGTGTGGGTCAGTAGTTAGACCCAGCAGTAGACAGAAAACCATGGAATTCAGCAATGAATATATATACCCGTGAGCCCATGTCTAGGTCAAAATTGATTTGCTAAATGACTATGTATCTTCATTGTACTTGACTACTTGTGAAATGATTTGACTTATTGATTTGCTATAAAACATTCTAAATAATAAAATATAACTCTGATTATAGACCATTACGAAGAGCCATCGCTATAAGATTAAGCCAATACTTTTTTCGTTCCTGTCTGCAATGCGAAGCTCATATATAGGATTTTAGACAAGCAGTTGTGACCACAAATATCGCCATTATCTCACTGTTGGTCGCCTAGATTGACGCTTTTTGTCTTTGTGCCAACTATGGGTGGTTGTTGATCCCACTCAGTTTGTAAGGTGTCAACAGCTGTCAAACAAGTCGTCCTTGATTAAACTAATGGATAGAAATTATAACGACGGTGGCACGTTCTAATGGTTTTAATGGAATTTGCCATTTGCTTCAATGGCGTATAACTCTTTCGGGGCTCTCGCATTACATTTCCACTGCCCGGCTCCCAAGGCATACCGTCGTCTGGTTCGTGTCAGTGCAATGCAGTGTGTTTATTGTCCTTATTGGCCCCGTTATTTGTCCTAACAATATATAGGTCTTCTGTTGAGTGTAAAAGAATAGAAATGTTAATGAGATACTTTACTTTAGTTCGATATGTTCTGCGGAATCTTGACCTCCCGTGACACATCTTAAACTGCATAATTATATCTTCGATTGTTTGTTTACTGTTAAAGCAATACTATTTCCAGAATTTTAGTAGGAATATTAAAAATATAACAATACTATACACAGCATAGATTGTTCATTAATTACTCAGATTACAGTACTTATTATTATAATATTATAACTATAGAGCAGTTTTTATTTAAAAAAATATGTTTTTTAGATTCCTATATAATATTTGAACGGTTCAATGCTCTGCCAGTATAAGTATAAGAGATATTATGAAAAATTCCTCCCATAAATATAGCTGAAAAGGATAATAACTCAACAGAACACATATAAATCCCAGTCATGTCCAGACAGAAGTACTCTCAAGGTTTGCGATCAGCTTCACGCTGAAATCATACCTTTGTGTTTTATATTGTGGAAGTGCTCCTCATAAAGAAGAATAAAAAGTACTATTTCAACAACTTTGTTTGTCTTGTCTGATGCATTGAAAAGCAACATATCAGATACGAAAAGAAGGATGCTCAGGCTCATTACTTAGTGTCACATTCTGTCATTTTATCTATTGTATACATTGTGTTGTAGACAGATTAAGTTACTGTACCTCAATATACAAGCCTTCATCATCATTCAGAGATTTTTTCAGAATGTTTTAGCCAGACATGTTTGTTATATATAAGCTTTTTTCTCTAAATTTCTGCCAGTGTATTTTCTTTACTCCGTTCTTCACTGAGTACTCATCAATTATATGCATCTTATTTCCACATCTATATATTATTCCATCGTCCATTCAACCTCCCTAATGTAGAACTAAAAATGTTGTTTTAACGCTGGACAGTTTTATTCGATAACCGTTTTCTTGAACAACCTCTAAAATTCCACATCCATATTCTTTCAACCGTACCAGTTTTCTTGCTATGCTTGTAACTAATTTAGAGAGCACGTATTTTTCAACTATTTGATTTGATTTGCTAATATCTTATATATGTGTCTATTAATCAAAAGTTCCTCCTATGGTTAAATAATGCATCTTCATAATCCCTCAAATAAGTTTTATATAACGCTTTCCATAGATAATGAAATGCCATATCCGAATGCTATGAATCGTATTCTCTTAGTAAACCCCTAAATAGATTAAAGTTATTTGAAGTATCGCTTCATGGCTTTCACGTATACATATTGCTAAAACAAATAGCCTGGATTATAAAATCCGCATATAAGTATATGATGAAGAATGACACGAATATCACCATTCAAGCCCGTCCCTGCAGTATGTGATTCGGTGCATATGGAATCCCATGGAGGGATAATGAGCCAGTTTTTGACCTTTAAGATGCGCACAAAGAAAGAAAGTTGGATCCATTCAAATTCATTTGTATGCAAAGCATTCTTCTCGTGATTAAATAATAACCATGTGTTGTACAATTATGTTTCGTTTCAGGCTTCGAGGTTCAGATTGTAATTTTATTTCCAGTTTTCTTCAGATGATAAAAAGCTTTTCCCCATCTTACGCCAGGCTTTGTGAAATGAAAAAAAGAGAATCCAATTGCAACGTTAAAAAGTTTTAAACAATTTGTGTATACCGTTTACTTATCCTATCCCACTGAATGCCTTTAAATTATACGTGTAGCGTATGCGTATAGTTTCAGATCGGATAGCTGCCTTGGACTGTTTGGCCAAGGGTAATCTCCGTTCAAAGAGTACAGAAAATTGACCTGTTGGAAGCTTTACTTTACCAAGGGAATTACCAATGCTAATTAGTCTTTCCCCAGAATCTTTATGTTGTTCGCAAACATTAGTACGGAGATTGCTGAAAGAACGTACTCGGGGCCATGTAAAGCTCCCAAAGTATCAGTTCTGACTTTGTGTAGTCGTTTCCTCAGTAATATACATTCGTGGACCCCAAGGGTTTCCGGGGAAAAGAGGTATTTTATCCCTTTAGAGGGTTTAGACTAACTTTCTTATTATGATGAATCATTGGTCTGCATTTCTCTGTAGATGATATAGTTAGTTTAATTAATTAAAAGCATAATGTACATTAATGTTATGTCTAACTCTGAGGGTAAATTACTATTATTATCAGCCAATTACTGATAGTTAGTTCTGAACAAAATTGTCCTTGCACTGCAACCATCTTGCAGATGGCGTTAGAATGCAACAGGGCGTTGGAAAGCAACGTTAGCACTTTAATCCAGTCTAAAGGGGCCATAAATTATCCCTGGACAAGTTTTTAAAAACCATGACATAAACATTTATATAGATGCTTATATATAAGGGGTATCAATATCAATAAATGTGAGGAGGTAATGGGCGATAAAAAAAACTATTAAGAACATATCTAAACTACTTAATATAAATTAAGCTAATTAATATAAATGGAAATATAGGTACTCAAAACAAGTAAGCAAATCCGATTGAGTCTTCTTCGTTTTATTGTAGAGGCAGTAAAGGTCACATATCGCATTGACCCAATGCGCTAAGACTACCAGGCGTCAGGGGTATGCCGAGACGAGACAGATATCTGTAGTAGTGAAGTATAGTAACGGGGTGAAGGCTATACATCTTTTGCATAATTTTTGTATAATAATTTTAATTTATGTTAAACATAAGTGTTAGTAGTTATTGATCACTATTACAGACTTCTAAGCGGCAAATGTTCCAACAGTATGTTTCCTGAACCTTTTACTTGGATACCTGAAAATGTCATGTCATAATATGAAAACGTGTTCAATGACGTGTTCGATAAGTCATTTCTAAAATTCGCTCGGAGGTTATTTCTTCCATACGAGGACCCATTTCCTACTGTAGCAATAAATGATTTAGCATTTCGGGAGACTCTGAAGAGCTTAATGCCAATGAATATAATTTCATTAGGGGTCTTGTTCCTGCATGGTTCTCCATTGGAGGGACGCAAGCCAGTAGGAAACTTGGTATGTATGGCCTTGCATGAAAGAGCAGGGGAACCAAATATGTAACATATCAGATTTCTCCTTTAGTTGATTTAGATGGATATATTCAATATGTTCCAGAACTTGCTTTACTGAGTAAGGATCTCATGAGAAGCATATATTTACTTAGTATTTGTGCGACTATTTTTGTTACCAGGCACGTTGTATAGAGATTTTGTAATGGTTCATTCTAACCAGAGCTATTGTGACAGCTCTCTTCAAACTAACACCCAATTAAAGCATTGCCAGGCTGGAAAATCTGACTGTGGGGAAGGTATTACGGCAGATTTTTGCATAATCGCACCTTTGGAATTATAGCTATGACATTTGCATGAATGTCCAAAGTCCAGACCCGAACAGAAGATTACATTTAACAAGTCTTCAGAGAGCCGGTAGACTACTGCACGAAGTTGCGCGCCTCAAGAAAGTGGATTGTGGTAGGCCGAAAGGTCTAATTGCTATAAGTTTATCCCCTTAAAGGTTATATCGAGCCAACCCAGTGGGAACTATGCCGTGAAAACATGTTATGCTATATTGATTAACACTCTGGAGTTTACCCAGCTCTTATGGGGGAGGCTCCACTGAATGACCACATATGACAAGGGTCAACGCCCCGTAAATCTCATCTCAGCTAAATCGCAGTGCTCTTTCTCCCAACGGGAGCAGTAGAAGACAATTTCGTTCCCGCATAGAAACATTTTTCATACATGACTTGACATTTGCATTTTACTCAGATGGGAGCTTCTAAGAGGATGTGTGCCAAGAATTAGATTAAATTGCCAAGCCACTGTGAACCCTTTCCAGAATTCATGTACATCTCAGAATGGACTATAAGTGACGGATTATATATTCTAATATTTATGGATATGCTTTGCTCCACGTCCCATAGTTACATACAAAGACAAGGTGTGGAAAGAAAACTGAAATATTCAGATGCGCTGATGCGATTTCTTCGTGAATCCGAGCGCAAATATAGGCTTTCAATGTTTCTAGTAATTAGTCCCTTGCACATTTTCGAATATACCGTAAACACATATCTTTACCTGGCTGTAACGTAATGAGAGGATACGATTAGTATGACTTACTTAGCTTCCCATAAACCTTTTGGGGCTAAACTTAAATAGGTTTCAAAACCGTATAACTCTTTACGATCTTCTGCCGTTTTTTGTGTTATTCTCACGGGATATAACCAAAGTGATTGACACTGGTTTGACTCAAATACAAACCGGGAAGGAGACACAGGGAAGTAGCTTTTCCCATATGAAACGGCAATCAGACTTTGTTGTGTATTTTATTCCTATATGGATTACTGGAGCAGCATGTCTGCTCTTTGTGTCAGAATATGGCCTATTAATAATGCTGTCAATCAAATATATCAAAGAGGCAGTATTTATCGAACATCGCAGGCCTATAGTTCGCATCCTTTATAATCCAACCCAGTAGTTCTTCACTGACTATATACCTCACGTAAGAAATTGTGAAACAAATAGTACAATTGCCTCCTGAAAGCTCAGAGGGAGGACAGCTTGTGCCGTAGTAAGCTGATCTAAGTGAATTGGGAAATGACTACCACCTAACCTAGATTTCCGCACCATTACACATGTTTCCTTAAGCAATTTCTCCGAGAAAAAACTCCTTTAAGTTTGGGATACTTTTTAAAAGGCTTGGCGATTGCTTGAAGGGAAGAGCTTTCCGCTCTGAACTATTTCAACCTCCCGTCTCCAAAGCTCTTTCTCCTGTATTCTGCGTCTGGGGCCTACAGCTAACTTTTAATCCAAGTCAAATTGCCTATTCCATTGCTACCAAAGCAGCACTCAAACCAATGACTAAAGATCATTCATTATTGCCTCATTTCAATCTGACTATTTAGACCTAAATTAGTGAACACGGGATAGAAGGGAAGTTTACTTTAAGGACTAGTAAATCTTTTAATAGGAAGACCTTGTTTTGTTAAAGCAAGGTTCAAAATCGACATCATGACGCTGCGAGGAAATGCACTTGCCAAAGTTGATCAAACAAGTTGTTTGCATCATTAGTGCAATGAGGCCTGCTGAAAAACTTCAATCAAGCTAAAAGTAATGTGAAAGAAGAGAACTGATAACATTATCAGTACCTGGGAACAAGATTGAAACGATTGGACGTCGGTTCCCTCCATCCTGTACCTGTGGTTCAAATGTTTATGCCTACTGCATCATGAGTTTGTTATTGTACCATATCGGAAATCAGTTTTTATACGAATAATATCATATAATAACTCGCAGTATTAAGATGGAGTGGACGAGCATCTCGTCAGTGAAGTTGCCCGGAACATTGTTTTAAAAGAGCAGCCATAATAAATACATTAGCGACCCCAACAACCACAGGCCCCGCCACAACTTCATGAATTGATGATCGCAATGGGCATTTGTGAAAGACAATGTCGTGTGACCTAGCCCTGTGAGTGGTATCGATCACTCAACACAGCATCGTATATGGTCACCATGGTCAGTCTCTGCCAATCTCATCCAATATTAACAAGTTTATGGTCAAAGGCATTTATGCTTAGTAAGTTAGTTTTGTCGTCCCCAGCTTAGAACTTGGTTCACAGCATGTGTTGGCGGTCACATGTGAGGATCAGACCCACTCAAAACAACTTCTTTGGGCGTGTTTTGACATTGTAGGGCGGAGAAGGCTACATCCATCATGCGAATATCGATAATGCCAGGCAGAAATTATGGTATTTAGTGCCGTCATGGCAATGGAGATTTTATGGTGGTTGAATAGATAGGACGCTAGCCTTTACGATAGATCTCGGTTTAAGCTGGTTTACTGGCATCATTTTCTCTTAAATATCGGGGCTTGCTAGGTCGGTGGAAGCGCCGTCAGTGTTCATGAGTTGACGCATTTTGCAAAAGGAGGTTGCATGGCTGCACGGATTTCTTCATATTTATAGTTTCACCTCGTGCACCCTGGAGGTCCCACATGAATCATATGAGATTTCACACCGATTCTACCACAAAGTATATACCCTGGGGTCCAATACCACAGTCAAAGTACAATGCTAACGATCCAAAATTGCTTTTGCAAAGTAGTACAAATTAAATTGCTTAGTGTTATTGGTGAGAATAGAACTGATGGTCAAAACCGTGAATTAAGCATTCGAACATTGTTCGATATTTAGTTTGCAACTCCCCTTGCAGATATCAATATGACCATATGGATAGCCTTATTTCATGTCCATGGGGTGTGGATATGAAAGTATATTAACTGATGATATGCCTTTATTGAGGACATGAAACCCAAGGTGTGGGTTACCGCCCCAGGAGGTCAGCTATAAGTGTCAGAGGCTGTAGACCTGTGCGCTGGTCACTCCTGGATGCCATAACTACCTTTATTGTCACATCCTGATTCCCACACTTTTTTCAAATATCAAAAATATATATTTCTATTTAAATAAAGAGCGGTTGTTGATAGCCACCGACACCACTATCTAAGTGCCAATATGTTATTGGTTTGCAGTAATTAATCAGATGAATTTCGCTGATTCTCTTACAGCGGACCTATACAGCGACTCTATTAGCGATACTCTTTCCCTTGCATATAGCCTATGTAAGATATAATGAAAACTGTGAGAGCTTCGTTCATTTCAATTGCTTGTACAATGTTAACGCGCAAGAACTTCTACTTGCAATCAGTGTCTAAGCCTCAGTTGCACTTCACAAACTAACTTTGGCAATTTAAGAAAAACAGCGACTCGAGATGGATGGAAATCAATGGCCTACCTTATAGAATCCGCCAACGTTTGTCTGGGGCAAACAAGCACGAGTTAATTCATCATTGAAAATGCCATGGAAATCAAACATCCTACACAGCCTGCCTCATCAGAATAAATATCAGCCTGTAGCAAATTATATCATGGGCTTAAATAGATCAATCTGTGTCCCCAACGTTTCTGTAAATCCATGTATGCTCTCTTAAGTAAATTAGATATAGCGAATTAATATTTGGCTTCTGGGATAAAGTGCTTTCTCCGGTGTTAATTACCTTGAATCAATCGCGAAATTGCTCAGGAGTCTAGTGTAGGGTTACGCCCTCGACAAGCTGTGAATGGCAAGTAGCAACTGCTATTGAACATTATCTTCATGGTGTATTTGCCTTTCCAATCAGGCATACATTTTTAGTCCATTGCTCTGCTAACTCCCATCAAGTGATTGAATATAGTACATAAAATACATCCGCACTTTAATTCTTAAAAAACAGAGCCACGTGAGCCACATTTTTAAACTGCAGGACGTTTCCACTCTTCTTGCCTGGGGAAGCTTATACTACCTCACATAATGGAGTCTTAGATAAAATAGGCATGATACCCAAATAATACTTGGACAGTGTTTCTAGATCAATTTCGATTCCTCAAGGATGCGAGGATAAATACAAAGGTTAGATATCCTCAGAGCGGTAACTGATAGTTTCATTGGAATGTAGTCACGTCCTGCGTGCTGTTTCATTTTACCTTGACATTTAAAGTTGAAACACTTTTTCACTTTTGTCTGTTGTCCAAGACGCAAAGAGAGCTTTTCTCAAGATCCACAAGAAACTAAGGTAACTAGAAGGCAAGGAAGTGCCGGTTCCTGCCAACAAAACCTAACATTTAATGTTAAGGATCGTCCCAACGATTAAATTACAATGCTATTAGTGCTTTAAAGCCATTTGCCTGCATGATTAATTGAATATTCTTTCCAAAAAAACCTTCTTGTCTGGACGTTTAGAATGCTTACCATAGAGCTGTTTGAGAACTTTTCCCGCCGCTTATTTGACATTAGCAAGTAACTATCTCTAAATAATCTAGTTTTAAACTCGTTCTGAGCAGCCTATATACTTGAATCTTGTGATACACTTCTCAAACTGACTGTCCAGAATGGAAAGTATGGCGAATCAAATCACCAGGCCGCAAATTGCATCTAGAAACTGTATCTTATAAAATTGTGCATTTTGTAAGGTTTTGGCATCTAGTGGTATGATATAATATCAAATCAAAATTGGATTTTTGTAAAGGGCATGGTCATTATTCAATCATATTCATACTTTAGTTTGCTAAGAATGTCTAAAAACATGTTATTTCTGTCAACTCTAATAGTGGTATAAACTTCTTGGAATCCTGTTCTTTTTCATGATTCGTCATCAAAGGAAAAGTACAAAACAAGGAAAACTTCAGTCATTTTCTTTGCTGTGACATGTCTATCAATTATGAACTCTCAGGAATAATTTCAGGGAAATGAGTTGGTGACTCAAGGCCATTAAGCATGACTTGGTGTCTCTCACATTTATCAGTATAACGTCCCATAAAAATAACAAGACACCTTTCAAGCTTCGCCTCGCTCAGAAGGTCTATAGATCCGTATTCATTAAGCTTGTAATGTGGAAACTAGGGTACATAATCTCAGTTATTATTTCTATCCGTCACCCTCTCCAAAACTCTTCCCTATAATTACTTTGGATTGGATAACGGATGGGGTTTCCAACCGATACCCAAAGCATTTCAAAGCTTATCTTCTCAAATTCTGAGGAGATTGTTATCTATGCTTTACACATCCATTTCAACTTGGTGGTTGCAGCAAGAAGAGCCTCCAGGCTAAGAGAGCATCAATCCTACCTCCTAATACTTCCCTATTAGACGGTATCTGAGTTTAGATGTGGGGGCAGGTTCCCAAGGAGAGCTTCTGTATGCCGGTCCCACTCTAATGATCCCGTACTCTCATTATCGGTTAGAGCCTCCAAGATCGGTATTCAGTCAGCACGGACACTTCTCGTGGACAAGTCCTGCACACTCTACCCCCACCTCTCCAATACTTATTTGCCATCCTCACCGAGTTGAAAGAGGCACCTGAGTTTCCCTTCTTTTGGTGTACTTTGACGAAGGAATTTCATGAGTTGAATAAACGTTAAATTAACAAAGCAGCAATCTCGATAACTTCAGGCTTCTTCCTATGTAATATGGTAAAACCTAGATTTATAGCTATGGTTCACAGTCCATCGATGGCCAATGACAATTTCTAAATAAATGCTGTATGTGGCTACAAATAATGGGCTTCGTATTGTGAACCAAGATTGATAAACAAATGGTCATTATATATTTCAAAGAAGAATACTTTCTTCCTAGGCTATAGATTTAACGTGTTTATTTGATCGATGACTGTGGTACCTATTGCTTTCCTAGTTATCTGTTATATTCGATGGGTTGCAACAGAAACCAAAGGACCTTTAGAAAGTAACATTTAGAAATACGATGGCATTTTACACCATTACCCCACCCCCCTCCCCTACAACAATACCTGTGATATTGTATGAGCCAAACTTTCTGTTTCAAATGCTAAATATCAATGGTAATTTCTATTTATCATAATCAACGAGAGAGGAAACACAATTCTGAAAAGGCTTGGCTGTAGATATCATAATTTTCTAAATTTGAGATACCATTGCAAAGATTGGTGGTTTCGTCAATTTGGATAAAGATTTATAAGCCTTGTGCATTTAAGCATCACCAAATAAAACTATGGGATCTCAATTTCAAACCTGCCAATAGGTGCACCTGCTGTCTCCAAAAGATTCTGCCATAAGCAAAACATTGGTTTGGCTTGGCAGGTGGCATAGTGATGATAAAACAGGGATTGTATGAGTTTTACAAGTATGCTCCTCATTTTATATCATTATATCATTTATCCAAAGAACACTGCATGTGAGATCTAAAATATCGCTCTCTACTGAAATGGATCGCCTACATTATTCTTAACTGAGTATGACAAGTTCGAGTAATTTGTATGCATAAATATCCTAAATACTCCTTGGCATCACAATTTAAGAAAAACAGCGACACAATTTAAGAAAAACAGCGACACAATTTAAGAAAAACTCAGGATGGGAAAACACAATAAAAATTCATGTTATCTTCCTCATATAAAAAATAACGTCACAAAAGATTTCACTTTCATTTTCTTTGTTTTCAAAATGAGACTTAAAAACAACTGATATATTGTTTTGGAATTAGCATGAAAACCAGATTTCCTAGGGATGACCTCAGAACCCAGAGGTTTGAAAATAGTTATGTGACAGAATGCGTCACCATGCACGTAGCTTTTGTTGTTTAAGGACCTTCTATTGGGTGAGTGTGTGTGTGTGGGGGGGGGGGGGGGTCGGGTCACGGTGCATGGTAAAAATCTCACCCATCTCTGTTATTATCCTCCTCTTATTTGCACACTATAAGCGTTGCAACATGAAGACAATTCGCCCCATAACTTCTGCCCTAAACACCCATATTATGAACTCTTCGCCGATACTCTAATTTCTCCCAGCAATCGGGCGTCTGTGCCGGCATGGCCCATTTTGCATAGTTTAATGCAGATGGTCGACCCCGATGAATGACCATGGACTATGATGAGATCTTCTCTGTTCGGGTGCCCCAGTGAAAACATGCCCTTGGCAGCTATAACTTGCCAAGGCATTAGTCTTTATGGATACTCTTGTTCCTTGCAAGGAGTTCTGGTATTTGTTCTGAGCCTAACTTGCATCCCTATGTGCATATGAATAAATTGTTTAGGATATGGTATGGATCTTAGAATAATAATGAAACTATAAACTATCCAGGCCAATGGTGATTTCCTACCACATGGTATAGCAGTTGTCCCAAAGGTAGTGGATAGTACGTACCTCGCATTTGTTGTACGGTATTACTAGTATGCCATGTGAAGGCATCTTCATCATGAAATGAATCATTTATGAATAATATATACATTACTGGCATGGCTATCCAGAGTCCTGGGTAATGAAGAATCCAAATTGAATCAAACTCAAATTCACCAAGTGTCATCGATTATGCATACTGGTAATTTTTATTTGATAGATAAGGTTATAAATAAACAACGCATAGCTAAAATAGTGAAAAGCATGCTTGTGTTGACACGAATCTATTGCACAAGAAACGAAGAAATAAATGCGTTAAAACATTTCGAATGATACTTGGGTACGTTTCAAACACTTGCAGCAAAACTTCTTTTTGTCCTCCTTTTATTTTACAATTGGCAGGGCACGATCAGCGCGTTCCTACATGCATGCAAGGAGAACAAAGTCGGTAAGTTTTTTCTAAAATGATCTCTTTCTTTAAATTTAATTAGCCTTAATTGCGATTACCCTAGCGTAATGAGATTTGAGGGTTCACAAAAAGGGGAACTGGGCGTTCAAGGAATTGAATTCCTTTCATTGACAGCAGATAATCTGATAAGTAAGTCTAATTCAATGTAATGATTAAAACCATTATTCAAAGAGTCCTGGACAGGTCAAAGAATCTCCTTCTTGATTGAGAAGAAGTGTTTTGCTTTTGAATTGGATTTTGTATTCTTGCGTGTGAAAATTAAAAACTAGTGAAGCGGAATATATGTGACTCTAAAACAATTCTCATGACATAGATCATGCGGAGATGAATACTATTGAAAGATTGTGGTAGTCATTATGCCTTTATGGCAAACGCAGCACACGATAGATCAGTTGTAATTAAAGCGGCAAAGCTGGACCGAATGATTCTCGTACAACAAGTTCAGATTTACTGTTCCTAGTCATGCATTGATGTCACAATAAGGAAATTTAAGACCGCTTTAACGTCCTCATATATGGGAAGATTGTCGACATTCCAATGGCTAAAATCAGATCCAACAATATCTACGAGGGAATCATTTTAGCGGAACAGGCAGAAATGCCCCACGAATAAATTGTAATTGATATGACATAATAATGACTGGTCACAGGAATTTGAAATAAAATCATGGGTGCTTCCATTAGCATATCAGCAAAAACGGCCTACTACATTTGACAATGGCTATATTTAGATTGAGATATATGTCTACGTGTTGGCTAATGTGTGGACAGGCCTGAAATTTAGAAACTGCCTGGGCGGCTTCAAATCGAAGCCTTGAGCACATCGGCCCTTTGAAGGCAGTGCAAGATGGTCTACAACATGTAGATGCAGCTTTCCTATAGAGGTGCCCTGGAGAAATATTGCGCGAATCACTTAACGTTACTGCAACAACAAGGTAACAAAAACGATTTTGCACGTGTGCGTTATTGAATTTGAATGACAGAAGGATGCTGGACATTAACGCCGAGAACAGGGCTTCAAACCCTAAAGGGAATTTTTCTAGTTAATATTCAATTAATCCTGAATCCTCTTATGAGAAAGTCTTCGTAATCTATACGAGTGGGAATGCAAATTATAAAGTCCTTTTCACTACTCCATTGTCACTGATACGTCCACACAATCAAGGCTTTAAAATATCTAATTAGACTCCAGTCTTTTTTATCTACTCTTCAGAATGCATTATCCCTGCCTTAAGAGGCTCAGCAGGCTCAGCCTCTTCCTGCAAACCTACCTTGATGTGAAGAGGGGGCTCTGCCTTGTATTTTCTCTCCTAAAGCCCCAATGTCAGGATTGATATTTTGAATAATTCTTCAGATCTTCTTGCCTACATAGGTGGTCTGTAGAAAGGCGAGTATGTTAAAATATGATGGCTTAAGAGAGTTTGGGATTTGATAGAAGAGAATGGAGATCTGCCTCAAGCTATTTCATAGACCATCGCCTGATGTTTATTATCCCGCTGCTGACGCAGGATCGGGTACCTTAGCTCCTCCTTTTGTTCCTCCTTGGCCATCCCGATTTAGGGTAATTTGGCCTGTAGGAAGAGAGCTCTTATCTCTCGCGAGTAGTACAGCATCTTTGCGATGAAAAAGAAATAAGCAGAATAAAATGATTGTGAGGATTGCCCGAGATTCTGCTCGAAACTTGGTGTAACTACAGGCAGGCTAATCCTGAGTGATGTCGCATACTGGCTAACTCCTACTGGCGGACCCTGAAGGGATATTAGCATCATATTGTAGGAGGCTAAATCAGTTATAGGGCTTATTAATGGCCACTAAACACCCGGAATACTTGATTAAAGTACAGGAGGAGACAACGCGTGTTCAATAAGTCTTACGTGCGCTGATACTCATAATAGGGAAATGATATTCCCACGCGGCCATTAGTGATCCGGATAGAAAATACGACGAATTGGAGGCAAAGCTAGGTAAAACGTCCTTTGGTCATAATGTGAGGCAGTTACACAGATGTATGGCTGTTTTGTCATGGTCCTTCTTTATTGCATTTTTGCATTTCGTTATTAAATTTTATATTACATTAAAATGAAAAGAAAATATTATTTTCACCCCACTTAAATTTGATAATGCTAAAACATAATTATGGGCCGTTTCGAATTCCTTGGAAATAAAATCCCTTGTCATATCAATATGTATTGTTAGGAAAATAACGGAAAGGGTTTTTAATTCACAATACTCTGGCAGGTTTTAGATTTAACCGATTCTAAATTCATGCCAACTTGATGTGTTTTAATTGATACAAGAGCCAGTTTACAAACGAAATCTACCCTATCATATGAATGGTCTGGAGTATTTTTTACTCGGCGGTACTCATATGAAACCTTTCTAGGAAGTGGTCTCAAGTTTTCGTTTTTTTCATATCATTAGATCCATATCGTCTCATTCGTTCTATTTATTAGTTGTAACAAATTCATATGTTTTACGTTTGAATAATACCAATATATTAACAATAACGGGAATGCTTTGTTTCCCCATCCTGACAATGACACCAAGAGAGATGGTCCAGTTGCCCCCCACCCCCACCCATCCTACCCCCATTTAAAAATTATACATATTGATATTTGCTAGAATATTATATTTCAAGAGTGAATTCTCTTATGTTAATCATTGAAAATCTCGTCCTTCGTGCATATAAACTAGAAGTTAAACAACTAATTGCGTCTGTGTGTATGAGATAATTACAATCACTATTTGAATTGGCGAAGTCACCATGCCATCTCCCCCTTTGTTTTATACACCCATTATGTAACATATGCCTATGTATTGCTGATATATCTATATGTCCTACTTGATACGTCAATTAGTAGTTTCTCTCTATATGTGTAACACCAAGCATTGGTGAAAGTAGGTTCTCTCTATATGTCTAACACCAAGCATTGGTGAACGGGCAAAATACTTTAGTCCCTCGGCAGAACTTCGAAGAAAAGGGAAATATACATGAGCGAGACTGAGGAAAGGCTTTGACAAATGACATTTTGAAGAAGAGAGAGTGGAAAAAAGAATAAAAAGAAGAGAGTGGAGGAGCCTAGACAGATTATAGGAGAATATCCGTGGCTCGTTCTTTTGACCAAATGGCACTTTTTGTACGGTATTACGTATATATTTCATCAATTTCATTATCAATTTATTTTTTACATTGAGACGTGAATGATGTCGATGAAACTATTTATTTAGTAGGCATTCGATATGAAACAATTAACGTACATGTATAGTGTGAGATGCTTCGCAATGTACGCAATTTCGTTACCTGAACCACCTGAAGTACTTTTGGCAAAAGTCCACAAATTGTTCCTTTTTGCTTTTTCTCACTTAGAATATCACACTGGTTGTAGCGCAGCTCATTAGTCAAACTGTATTTTAGCTTAGAATATATAGAATGACTAAAATAAAAGGTATTCACTAGTCGCCTCACAGCAAATAAAATAATGGTAGCTAAAAGGGTGGAGTTTTAATCAGACAGTAGTAGTCACATGTGTACATAATGTATATAATTTGAGTAGTTTCCACCAATCAATAACACGCGTTCGACGGGAAATACCAGATATTTCCAACCTCAAATTATATAATGCCTTTTAGCGGGTCTGTATAATAGAAATACACCTACCCAGTCAATCTGAAGCCTTGCAAGGTTATATAACTGGCTCCCGAAGATGTCTTCCAAATCGTTCTAAGATAGATATATGATCACTAGCTTTAAATACCTCACTGTCTTTCACGATGGACAATAGAATGAGATCCTATACAGGATGGTGTGTTTGTGTGCACGTCTGGCGTTTCGATGGATTAAAATGAGTCAATGAGATGAGCTGTGCTTTCAGCTGAAGATGAAGTCCAACCTAATTTTTATTGCAGTCTCAATCTCGATCTCATTCTTTAACGAGAGTTGGGGAATTCGGCTCACTGTATGTGCCCACCTGAACTTTTAGGAGTTTGTCTCTAAAAGTCGTACGTAACTCCGTCTTTTGTGTTAGATGTATTGAGAAGAATGGGCAAGAGTGAGTAGAGAGGCTATTGCCTCATAGAAAGGAATTGATCTCCCCAAGCACATGGTCTCTACTCAATACTCAATGCCTTAAAGGCCGTCGCACACAGTCAGGATTTGGAGACCTCACGTCGAGTAATTTCAGCATGTACGTCGACGGCCGCCTAGCCGACAAGTCATACATCAACTCACGCCAAGTCCTGCGTCAAAATAAGGCCTGATTTTCACGCACACATACAGGATGTCGGGCAAGATTTGAGTCGTACGATTTCAAAAATTGTTGCCGCCAAATTGTACACCGAATCTTGTATGTGTGCGTCTATGCATGATCAGTCATAGATTCCTAAATCAATGCAGAGAACTAATTGGGAGCAGTTCCACGTCGATCCAAAATATGGATTGGCGTGAGCTCACCCACGATCTCACTGGGTACAACCAGGATTAAACCTTTGTGAGGTTTATTGCTTATATCTCTAAAAATAATGCACTGACGTCTTAGGTTAAATAAAAACAATTATAGGGAACATTATTTCCTATCGATTGATATCAATACCTTAATTTTAATTCTAGTAAATCATTTTTCTTATTGATCAATTTTTTGTTGATCTATGCTTCCTAAACATGTCTATTTCAGACAGCTACAATTATTTTTTTAACGCGATGACATACATTTTTTTCCCTACATATGTGTAGAATATTACCTGCACTATTTGTGTAGAAAATTTTGGGACATCAGGATTATCCATTTTTGTTTTATTCCCAAAACCGTGAAAGAAAAATGCAGCATTTCCCAATAGACTTGCATGCTAAGTGGGTACAACTGATAGTACCACAGCTAGCTCTGTTTCATGTCTAACTCAGACAGCTATAAAATAAAATTCAACGCGATGACATGTATTTTTTTTCCTTTTTATATGTAGTATATTATCAGCACTATATGTGTAGACAATTTTGGGACTGTAGGAGTATCCATTAATTGTTTGTTTTATTCTATAAAATGTGTAAAAATCCGCCGTTTCTCCATTGACTTCTTTTAATCTATATTGTGAACTAATATTAGTTTATATCATTTTTTATGATCCATTGTTAAAATCTCTGTTCACTGAGAATAGCTACTCATAAATTGTAATGTGTATGAGCAGAATAAATATATTTCAAACAAACAACTACACATTTAGCAGATTTACCAATAGCTAGCGGACCAAATTTTGGCCAGACAATATTATGAAATCGTGAGTGTGTGTGCACATTTCCCACGATCTCAGGTTTTCACTCAATTTCCCATGAAATCGTGAGTGTGTGCGCAAAAAAATGGGCACGATTTAAACAAAGTTCTGTATGATTTCAACCCACGATCAGTTGTGAACACCGAAATCGTGAGAAGATCTGAGATCTTGACTGTGTGCGTCGGCCTTAAGGCTGTATGTGTTGTGACGAGAAGACCCGCGATCCTCCCCTATCCTAATCCCCTTCTTTTCTTGTGATTCTCGGCTGAGGCTCTCTGTTGATTCCAACTCCTCCTAGCGCACGTTCTCCACCTTTTCCTGCCCGCCAGAAGTCCCCCGGTAACCACTGGGATACAGATGATCCACACCCTGGATGGCCTTCAATGGGTAGGAAGTCTGGTTCCTGTAGAATGTGGTCTCCGGCTGCTGGGAGGAACCAACAGCAGTGCCACCCTACGGGTTCCGCCAGAGATAGAGTTGCCTCCCACTTCCTGTACACATGTACTGAGAGTTGAGATCGAGGTTGCGCTTCCTCCACCGAAGGTCTTGATCTAACCAGCCGTTATAACATGCTTTATCCTAATAGCCTTGTTTGATGAATCAATGCAGATTTGCCCGCTGGTTCCAGTCGTTATTCTATTGCATTGCCCAGGGCATTTGCTTGTGAGCGTAAGAGGAGGAGACGGAGATGGAGATTTTAAGTAAGTTATGTAAGCCACGAGGTTTGGTATTGCAGTATTTTGGTATTGCGGTATTGCAGAAATGTCCCAGAAATGTTCTTGCCCCGATTCTCGCATGTCAAACACTAAAAGGTATATACATGTAATGGCGAAGGGTATTCATCCACACCCGGCACCTCTTTAGCTTCTAATCCTTGGGCAAACTTTCTATTGACTCAATAATGGAAATTCTGTTTACGAACGCCAACGTTCCCAGGTCGAGAGACCAAACACTTGGCCTTTAAAACTTGAAATTTATTGTTATACATGGACCCAAAAGTTAAGTGATCAACACTGTTGACTAAAACCTTGGTTCTACTCTCCTGAATAAACATTGTGTTTAAAGCAAAATAGACGGATACTTTAAGCTTATTAGAGGTTAGGATTATGCACGCTTCCTTTGATATAATCATGGTGTTTCAATTGGCTTAAGAGGTGGGGATTAACACCATGTTTCATTACAATCAGTTTATATCAACTAACATTGAAAGCAGGTATAAAGACTCTATTGTATGTCTAAACATTGATGTAACACATTTGAAGTAAACACTGTATTAAAAGACGTCGACCTTTAAAGCAGAATTATCTCTTGACAAACATATAGTGTAGATCCCCCTATGAAGTAGGTAATATCATACAAATGGCCAGATTCTGAGCTCTAAGTTTACCTCTTTGGTAATTAAATGGGTTCATTAAACAGAGAGAATGGAAGATGGTGCTAGTATTTAGACATTTATTGCACGAGATTCCAATCAAGTCCAACAAATATTCAATTACTGGCAACGAGTTCCTACACTATTCATAATATGTCCTAAACATAGAAGAATATTGAAAAAACAAACCTTTGCTTTCTGATTCACCAAAATATGTATACATGCAAAGGTTAAAGCTGCATTCTCAGCTATTACGACAACAAAAACTAATTTACTCACTCTTAGACATACATGACCGAAGTTACCAATATGACCAAAGTTACCAATATGTCACTGCTGTTAAATATCTATACACGGATTTGGAGTTGAATAGGCCGAAAGAAATCGAGTACCAGTGAGCGATAATAGGTGGGAACACTTTTCATCGATTTCGGTGGGCCGCCGACATATAAATGTGGACTTTTGTAAAGCCCTGTCGCAAAATCAACAGGGTAAAATCCTCCAAATAACTTACAGATGGGTTGGCAAAGAACAGAACAAAAAGTAGATGTCTAGTTTTTAGCGTTGTTAACTTAAAAACAGCTTTTAAAGAAAGTATTGTAGGCTTACAATAGAAAGTTCTGTCTCTGTTTTTCATATTACGCACACTATCTTTTAAATGACGAGATGAAACTTTACGTTATCCATATATACACACGCGCGCACACACCTACATTGTATTTGAACGGATTGCATTTTTTATTGCATTTGAAGCGAAGACATTTACAAAATAAAAAAATAGACGGATGTTGAATTTGATTCTACTTGCCCATATATATATTTTGAATAAAGAACACTGCTATTATGGGTATCAATCCATCAGCAATGGTCTGAAGGTACAGTATTCTCTAACGTTCTGATCATGCAATCCCGACCATAGATCTTCATTATCTTTCATTCAGATTGTGTTTGTTGCATGTCTAGCTTTATAATATGAATTGCCCGACAACTATTTCTTTAAAGCATCGATCACACTTATTAAGATACCTTTTTACGTGAAAATGGGTGTCCATGCTTAGCCAAAACATTTGTCTATATTGTATTAAAGGGTTGTGGAAGGAAAGGTGTAAAATGATACACGGTACAGTTTATATATGATTATTTATATCCGCCCTAATATAATTAAAGCAAGAAAACACAGCAAATAACAGTAGTTGGAAGTTTCTTTCTCTTTCTGAATTCATATAATTGTAGTGACCCGGTTTCGTTTGAGGAGGAGAATAGATAATTCAAGACACAAGCCTCTATATTATTACTCTGATTTATTGAAGTTCCAAGCACAGTGTAGGTGAATACATCCAGTCATATATGAAGGTGTTATAAGTTGACATAACATAAACACTGGTAACAAGATACCAAGAAGTTACAACAAACACACAGGTATGGATCATAGCTCCACCTGGTGTGAAACGCCGGTTGTATTGAGAGTTCAAGTAAGGTTGGTATATGTAAGTAGTATATGGAGAGTGTATAAGATCTTTATGGCACTACACTCCCCCCTACTGGGTTTAAAAGAAATTCATACGATTTCTTTAGACAACATATAAAAACAAACCAATAATATATGACGGTTCAAGAAAAGGCGACCATAGCTTGAAATATATGTAGCGGATATCAAGAGAAATATAACTAATGTCAATCTACAAATATTATTCGGTAGATAAAGAAGACTCTTGCTTCAAATTGAAAACGATGAACAAGTAATAGTATTAAATATAAACCTCGGTACAAACGTGCACCATGTCCTCCAGCCTCGTTAAGGCACAGACATTGGAATATAGAAAATATCTATTCATATAAAAATGAACTCGTTTCAATAGAGACATATTTATTATATTCGGTTATATTCGGTCGTTCCTTCCTTCATCGAACTTGAAATGGAATGTAATCTGCTGTTTCTTATGACATCCTTCTGTGCGGCTTCATGGAATAGAGCTTGTCACATAATCTCGCATTGAGAAACAAAATGAGTACTTGAAGATATAAGTTGAAATAATGAATTCAAAGTATTGAAACAATGAAAAATAATAATGTGTAATAGGTCAAGATCATAACATGACCAAATAACATATTATAATTCGACTTATGTTTAGACTTCTTCTGTAAAGATATAGGTATAGCAATAAATGAAATGATATACAATCTGATCAAGTCAGGTATTAGAACAATCATACAATCACACAAATGGTTTTGGTTCCTTTGGTGGAGTATTTAGATTCCCAGATAGAGACTGAGAAGGAGTTGCAGGAGGATTTGACATTACATCCGGAAATAAATCGGTTGACAATGAGAAAGTGACACTTCCAGAAACATCCGATGATACTGACCTTGCGGTTAGTAGTTATGTCTGGAACTGATCCCCAGAACCTATAATCCGCATTCACCTTTTTCTGAGCCGTATGAACCATGGGTTCAGGCTTAGGTACATTAACAACCGGATCTATAGATTCCTCGTCTTCCTCCGTAGGAATACGGTAACCACCAATGCCCTTCGGTTGAAGTCCTAATTTACCACAATGAATCATGAGGTAATCAACGCGACCTGCAGGTAACTGATATACATTATTAAACACAGACTGAGCAAGTGTTTTGATATATATCCTATCTGCTTTTGTATAGGACTCAATAGTTCGTTTCTTTTGGATTCCTGCGTCTACAATTTCTTCCAAAGAAATAAGGTCAATATAGGCAGGATTATCCTCATTTCCTCTACCGCTGAATACAGACCCAGCAATAGATCTGACTTGGGCTCTAGGTCTATCCCGCCTGGTATTGACACCAACAGCGCGTTCCTCCGTAGTAGCGGCGATGATATTGGGCGTCCGGGTAGGTAGTCTTCCCAGTAACCCAATACCGGCACCGCCAAGGTCAACCTGTTCCTGCCAAAAAGCAGGCTCCGGCCTATATGTTCCTCTATCCATACTACCTAGAGAGTTAATCCCTAGTGCAGTAAGTCGACGATCAATTGAAGAAGGTAGCCTATAATGACTACCAGTACCAGACTCAAAGTCAATGCTAGAGTCAGATCTATCGAGAATTGGAATATGACCTTCATAATTGTCATGTAAATGAGCAAACTCCATACTGAGTATGGGAATAGACGTAAAAATGATCTTCTTCTTAAATCAATCAAGAAGGAAATGTATAGTCTTTAACTCCCCAACAGGTCACGGCACCAAAATGTAGTGACCTGGTTTCGTTTGAGGAGGAGAATAGATAATTCAAGACACAAGCCTCTATATTATTACTCTGATTTATTGAAGTTCCAAGCACAGTGTAGGTGAATACATCCAGTCATATATGAAGGTGTTATAAGTTGACATAACATAAACACTGGTAACAAGATACCAAGAAGTTACAACAAACACACAGGTATGGATCATAGCTCCACCTGGTGTGAAACGCCGGTTGTATTGAGAGTTCAAGTAAGGTTGGTATATGTAAGTAGTATATGGAGAGTGTATAAGATCTTTATGGCACTACATAATTATTTAATATAAAGAACTACTTCCTGTTAATTTGATAGAGGCGTTACTTTAAATGTCGCTAATCATAAAACATCAAGACTAAGCTATAAACCTGTACTTGTAAAATGCCATCAGCAAATAGTTATCATTTTCCCCTGATTTCTCTCATTAAGTGCTGTATTTCAATTTGTGTTCGAACTTCATTTCCGTCGTACCTGACATTTAAGATCTTCAGCTCCAACTTTCTCGGCACTTTGAAACGAACAGTTTATTTAGTAATATTCAATATGGTTTTCGATCGGAGCATTCTATTCAACAAGCCCAGACTGATTTCCTTAATAAGATATATACTAATTTAAATAATAAATTGCTGAACAAGACGATTTTCCTTGATTTCAGCAAAGCATTCGACACTGTTCACCACCAAATTTTATTGAAAAAGCTGGAATCTTATGGCATTCGAGATATGGAGCTTCTTTGGTTTACTAACTATTTACATGAGCGGAGACAATTTGTTACAGTGAATGGGTCTAAGTCAAGTGGGGGAGTGGTTACTTTTGGGGTCCCACAGGGTACCATTTTAGGACCCATCCTTTTTACGATATATATTAATGACCTCTATACAGTCATCAGTCACGCCAAGATTCAGCACTACGCTGACGATACCGTACTCTTTTTTCATGACAAAGATGTTGGCTCTCTATACGATAATCTACAACATGACTTGGATAATGTATATTCATGGTGTGCAGCTAATAAGCTCTCCCTGAATGTCTCCAAGTGTAAAACCATTTCATTTGCCATAAGTCACCAATCAAAGTTAAAACTGCAAAATTCAGGTCGATCATTGACGCTTGGCGCTGTAAAACTTGATGAAGTTCTGGAGTACAAATACTTAGGTTTCACTCTGGATGATTTACTAACCTTTAAATCACATATTTCAAACACATTACAACTGGTCTCTTCTAAAACTCGTCTTTTGTACAGGGCACGCAAATCATTAACTTTTAATGCTAAGCGTGACCTCTATAAAATGGCCATTCTCCCCAATCTTGATTTCTGTGACTTCATTTACGATTCCGCTCCTCAATCACTACTGAAACGACTACAGTCGCAACAGAATCTTGCGCTCAGAATTATTTATAACAAGAGTAAATTCGAAAATGTAGATAATGAACATAGATTATTAAATATCTGGCCTCTACAAGACAGGCGCGACAAGCACCTGCTGGACATGGCCTTTTATATGGCCCAAAACCCAGAGAATCTAGATGAGCGTGATCTCCCAACAAGGAGTCACGCCAAAGGGATGAAAAACTTAAAGGTTCTTAACACTAAGTCAACAAAAATAATGGAATCACTGACATACAAATGCCAGACACGATGGAATGACCTCGGTCTTATGGCTCATAAAATTGAGGATAAAGCGGTGTTTAAGAAATATACAGAGATTCATTTTTCACCTTTCCACTCGAATGACCCGTAATCTTAGAATAATCTGCTTTGTGGCTGACCTCTCTACTCTCGCTTCTTCCTGTAATTACCTGTACTTATGTATGGTACTGTAATGAATTTTAATATTGTGGAACTCCGAAATCACCTATATCTAATCACCTCATGTATCATCTCATACTCGTTTTTGATTCTTGTCTGCACCTATGTACATGTGTGTTTAAGTATGTAAGTGTTTTGTATTATATTACAGATTTTTCTTTGGCATAACAGTGGCAAAGCCACCATTTATTGATTCTCATGGAACATATATATTCTTTTAAGCTACTGTTTAACCTGCAGTAAATATTAATCTGGAGATTTGTTGTTACCTCTCCTGTATTTCTGCACATATTACTGTTATCATCCTGCTGTGATGTAACAATACTCAATTCGCCGCTGCCTAGAATATCTTGGTGTTGATGTTGGAGTATGTTTCTTTGTATAGCATGGAGACGCTTCGCATTGATCATTAATTACTTTCATCCATCCTCGGAGGCTAATTGTTTACCTCCTTTAAAAACTTGGGGACGCAGCTCGTTTGCTATCTGCATGTGTTGTTCGGATTTGAATTTAAATCTGGGTCTAAATTGAAATTTGGAGTTAGATTTGGATTTAAATTTATTTGTTTCTTAATGTCAACTAATACCTGCTACTCGCACCTATTAGCTTCGTAACTGTTGTAACCTGCGGGTTACCCACAAAACCACTGTTAAATCTTGTTAATGGAATTCGTATGTAGGCATTCATCGGAGGAAATGATATTATTTATCATTATTGATCGAACGACCTAATTTGTAATTTCAACATACTTGCAAATAAAGAATTCTTGAATTTGAATTTGAATTTGAATTTAAAGATACAGGGACCTTCTTTCATTTCACTTTTCACCATATTTTACATTTGAGTAGGCTGTATAATAGCATCATATATATCAGTTCTTAAAACGTGAAAGCAAGTCTTACAATTAGCTGTACATACAGGTCTTGTCCTTTTCCCGCGTCCATTTCCAATTCCTTCTTATATCTTGGCTTTAAAAGAAAACCGACATTTCATCCTTTAGATCTTATGATTCAAACATTTCCATTAATTTATTACCCCCTATTTCACTCATGATGTGAGTGTACAAATATATTTCGAGCTCTAATAAAGTCTTATACATTGTGGGAGTTTTAAGCAGAGCTTTTAATGGTTCTGAAGGTCAATAAGAAAAGCTGAACTCGGTGAAGTGGTCACGGGCGTAATGATGTTAGCACACGAGTTTCTCCTGCAGCGTAGACACAGATGTTTCCGAATCCCTCCAAATCCACAGGCAATCTCCATGTCACTACAGAAGCTACAGATAGTAGCTCTCTTTTAAATAGGAGAATATTATAGTACTAGAGAATTCTTTTTTACTTTCTCTAAATGATAGCAACCCTCCGACATAGTTTCTTACTTCACAAGAATTAACACAAAAGTAGTCCTTTATACCAATCATGGTGATGCACATATATGTGATGTGTCACAATGAAAATCAAATGAGTCACAAGTTGCAAAACTGGTATTTTTCAAAATGACATACTCACAAGAACCAGTTCTCTCAATGCTTCCATTATTAGGGCTTCTGGTGCTGTTCGTAGTGTGAATACATGTTTCAAATCTGAAGACTATGTATTGCATATATAATTTACATGCATATCTCAGGTTGTCCTAATATAAGTGTGTATTTAGCTACTTATTATAGGGATTGACCATCAAGAATTAGTGCTAACTTATTTTTCATAAATGTAGTAAGTACTACTAGAAGTACTTATCAAATGTGTTAATCTTCACAATCATTGGAATCTCTTTGATCTCATTTTTACAAATATGCTATCTCAAAAATCATGTTTTGTGCCTGGTGACTCATTTTTCTTGTAATACACCACATATATGTTCCCATCATATAACTTAGAGGCAAACAACACTGTTGGAGATTATGATTTCCAAGGTTTTTTGGTACATTTAATCGCATACCTCAAACCAAGTATCAACCTCAAACCAAGCATATTTGTATTGGGGGGGGGGGCGAAATAATTAGCCGACCTTATTTTTAACACTATGATACATTACACAAATTTCATTAATATGGTCTGACAAAACAAAAGCCAAATAAAATTCAATTCCCTGAATTCAAAAAAGTGTAGAGTAATATCTACACAGGAAACAATAAACGGGTGATGGAGGTGTTTAAAGATGAAGAAGGGTGCTAACACCCTTACGTCTGAAATATTTCTCAGAAAAGACTGGAAGATTTTTCACTATTTCATTGAGAGTGTTGCATATGTAGAGTCAGTAATTTGAAGGAGGGTGAAGATTTGCCCCTAGGCTGCCCCCAGTAAGCCTTTATTCTAATCCAAAGTTCAGACTATATTTAGTGCTATTCTGGATTTCTACTTTTGTATAATTCATCTTTTAATACCTGGAGGTAAATAAACAGATACTGCTTGGGTAACATCCATTTAACATTTCAAATCCCATCTCTATATTTAGTAACACTAAAGCATCTTTAGAAATATAGATATATGTAATTAGATGTTCTAATGCAAATAAAACAAAAGTTTCAAAAGATTCAACAAATAAGATATGTACTGATCAAACATGATATGTGACACTGTGATTATGTTCAAAATGCAATTGTGACTTTCAGGATGCGGCGGAATATAGGGATCCCCTAGCCGTAATAAAATATTCAGCATAGGCAGTTGCCATGCTTTATTTCCTGAATAAAATTCGTGCAAAAAAAAAACAAAAAAAAACAGCCTTGGACTTTTTTAGGCTGTCCCCAATAGTGGGTGGAGGACATGTAACCCGCATCCCCCCTGGTAGCGATGCCCCTGAATATTGTAGTAGATCGGGTTGGGGAGCGGTGGACGAATGATGTATATCGGGTACGTTCGTCCCCCGCTCGTGGGGTGTTAGGGTTCCACACTGTGAGTGGAGACGAGACCTGGGAGGAGTGACTATAAATAAGAGTGGGATCAGGGGTAAGGGCAGTTGGTGCCCAGGCAAGGTTAGTAGTAGAGCTCCCCAGGAAAGACATCAAGAATAAAGAAAGCAAGGTTGCTCAAAGTACTTTACATTGTTGTCCAGTATTCTTTGGAGAGATAGCCGCTATTCGTCAAGTCAACTCAGTAACATTAATCCACAGAGAGCCCTTGGGTGGTGCGATCCCCACACCAAGAAGGATATAGCCTCTGTTATATGTCCCCCAGACCCCCCAATATTAATATAAGTCAATGATAACAATTACTTGATACCTAAATATAACTGAGATGAGAACGAACGAGGATGAACGAGGATGAACAACTAGATGAACAAAGACGAACAAAGAAGAACAAAGAAGAACAAAGAAGAACAAAGAAGAACAAAGACGAACAAAGACGAACAAAGACGAACAAAGACGAACAAAGACGAACAAAGACGAACAAAGACGAACAAAGACGAACAAAGACGAACAAAGACGAACAAAGACGAACAAAGACGAACAAAGACGAACAAAGACGAACAAAGACGAACAAAGACGAACAAAGACGAACAAAGACGAACAAAGACGAACAAAGACGAACAAAGACGAACAAAGACGAACAAAGACGAACAAAGACGAACAAAGACGAACAAAGACGAACAAAGACGAACAAAGACGAACAAAGACGAACTAAGACGAACATGGCCTTCAGTTTATTCAGCAAGTCAGTGGATGTAAGAGAGATGGTGACAACAATATATAAGTATTTTTATTCCTATAGAAAACAGTTACAGTAATTGGTTGAAGGCTTCTGCTGAGCAGATCTTCCAGTCTGACCAATACAATTTTCAAATTGATACATTGATTGTGTGTAAGTTCTATATGTTGTATTACATGGTTATGTTCGCGACCATGTTCATTTTTGGTAGAGTAATACATTAATAATCAATGATTAATCAGTTGATTGTAACCCGTTGGAACATGAATTAATGCATGTCTGTCTTTAAAGGGTCAGTCAATGGGTTCATGGTCACTTTTAGGACAACAAACTTTATGCAGCCATAAATACAACACCCAAGTCTCAATTTTGTTACCTCCATTTATGTCTAACTTATAGTCACCTACAAGCACGAATTGAGAAAGCTTAGTTGAAAAGGTCTGTTTAGCACAAGAGGGCACTGAGAGTGCTGTGTGAAGTCACAAAGTTTTGCCTGAAATGTACATAATATCCCTACCTTCCCACCAATCTCCCAGCAATTGAAACAGTTATTCAATACAGGTATTTCAAGACACCTGTAATGAGACGTCAATAAAATTTTGGGTTTAGTCCTCCCCTTAAACACAATTGAAAGTTTTATATGATGCAATATTAGTGATAATGTTTAGAGCTGCCTAAAGATATGGGTTATGAACATTAAGCATATATACGTATAGAGATAGAGAGATGACTCACTAAGCGCGACTATAGCTTGACACCTTCTATCCGAGGACCTCTTGTGAGTAATTTAGCTAGAACATATATCACCCATTGATAAAAGAGACAGGAGCCTGTCTACCTCGCATAGCATTTTACATATTAGTCCTTCGAAACGACAGAATGCCAAAGGTCGGTCCTCTGTTGGAATTCAACTGCAAATGGGAGGCCGATCCACTGGCAAATAGGCTGAACGAATAGTGAATTGCCAAGCATAACTATTTTGCAATGTGGTGAATTATAGGAGAAAGTTTTCTTGATATTTGGTGTTGATACCATCCATTTCAAATACTACAATGCACATATATCCGGATTATGATATCAACTGTGTATGTTCATGTTTATAAATGCTTGTTATATAGGTAATGGAAATGACTTAAGTAAAAGTCCTATATATGACAAGGAAAGGTTAACAAGCGCTCAGGGCATATTCATTCCCATATCCTCTCATAGAAATACTATGAGGAGATGTTGTTCTGCTGTCGGTCGGTGCCATTAGATGAATTCAGAATGTAAATGTGAAAAAAGGTATCTCTGAAGGGCGACATATGACATAAAGTGATATGGCCAATAGAGTAATATACATACGCTCCAAATATGGCGGCCAATGAATACGCTTCCTCCCGAGAAAGTCTCAGAGTGTTTTGTCCAGCGATGTCGGAGGCTGTTGATTCATTGTCGAGAGCAATAATTACCACCACACGTACTATACATGTGTCTCTAAAGTTCATGGATTATATAGCTGTTAGACATATTACATATAGAATTCATTATCTGTAAGCAGAGTTCTCTATCTGTAAGCAGAGCTATACATTGTATGTATAGCTCTGCTGTAAGTTATCTATTAAATTAATTATCACTAATTCTGATAAGGTCATGTATACATAAGAAACATAAGCCCTGGGAAGAATGTTGATTAAAATTGCCAACTAGATGACGTGGTGCTCATTTGCGATATGAAGGAAAAGAGGTGTTATTGAATGAAATAACATAGTGAATAATCACTGCGCATGTCTCCGAGTTCATTTGACCTCTAGTGACCCTCTGAGGGAGGGAAGCCACACGTGTATTAATTAATTAATATGGCCACATCCACAAGTAGATAAACCTTTATATTGATGACAATATATATGTAGGTGAGGAAGATTCTCTGTAGAAAGCCTGCCCTATTACAGGTCACTCAATGGAATAATTGACCAATCAAGAGTTGAATGGCCGTCAGTGTGTGCTCTTTGCATGGGAAAGGGCAGGTCTGCGGGAGTTCCTCCTGTCCACTGCAAAGGTATACCCAGACTCCTGCCAAGGCATCTGATACATTTCCTGTCCTGGTGGTCACTGGTACCAAAGGTAGGCAATTATATATTATCACATTCTCTACTTCAACATCTCAGTCTCGCCTCCAGAGTATATCAACGTCTATGGAAAGTCGCAGGTGCTTTTCACACTAATGGTGGCATATTATGGTATAGCTATAGGGGCTGGCCGTAAAATCCAAATCTAAGGTATAGATTTCAATCCATTAGGCTGGATATATCTGGCGGGAATTTAATTGGCGGAAGCTTTACATCGTAGGCGCTTGTCCAGCCGTCCAATCTACTTTCTTGTTTACTTTTTAATCTACGTCCTACGCTATACATCTGAGAACATTCACTTTTGTTCAGGGGAGACATAATCAGTCATTTATGAACGAAACTGTCATTACCATTATGAATATTCTAAGCTATGAACATTCTAGGCTACTTTCCTTATGGTGGCCAATACTTGTCATCATAGAAGAGCCTGCCATTAGATAAGCATGCAGCTGATACAGATAATGCCCAAATAGTTTTCCGATGTTGTGGTTGATATAACAAAATGTGTACCAGTTTTTGGACAACGAACATGAATAGTTTATAGAATAGCGCGAATGTTGAGGAAGTAAGATTTTAAATTGATTTATTAAATAACTAATTTGTTCATAACATGTGTAATAGAAAAGTGAGTCATAGTTGGACACAGTTCCTCTTTTGCAACAGTCAAATATATCATATCTTGACCATAATGTCGATGGACAAGCTGCTTGTACATGCTATGAAGATCTGCATTATGTTTGTTAGAAAACCGTTTTCTGAATGAACCAATGGCCAGGTCATAGACCCTTCTTTTAACCTTTTTCATAATGAGATATATTCTGTAGTTTTTTGTTATTGTGTGATGTGTGTAATCTGGTCGTGGAATTCATGTGAATTTAGTTGTTTGTGAAGTCGCTGTTTCCGTGCATTGAAAGTGCAGTAGAATTAGCCGAGGCAAAGCATAGTTAGACAGGTTTTTATTACTAGTAATGATATTAAGACTTTGAATAATAACACATACCATATTGCAACACGTAATGGAACTTGAATTGAGATAAATAGTAAAGTATGAAAATAAAGAGCAATAAGAAAATGAATTTAGAACCTTGCATTTGATACATCTGAAGCCATTCTTTGCAGTACAAAAAGTACTGTCCATTTGATATCCTTGTGATGAAGTCGCCAAAGAGGCCATCACTTTTCATCGTAAAATTCCGAACGGTACTAACCTTGTGGTTGAGCTTCCTACTGGCGCTAATAACAGGAAAGGCTGAGTTATGGTAACACTTTCAGCCTTGATAAATCTTACACTCAAAAGTCGACCGTATGACGAATGCTCCTTAAATTACTGGGAATCCTTTGACAGCTTACTCGGCATCCAATAGATCGATCCCCATTAAAATAGCCCGTTTTCTTTGGTGGCTATAATAACCAGGTACAATCGTATCCCTCGTGAGGGACAGACGCCATGGTACGCTAATACGTTCCACTACTGACATCTAGAGTGAGTCTTTAAACGTAGGACCATTAAAGGTCTCTTTATGAAACGTTCGGTTACTCACTCTACTGGTGAGGTTTGTGTTCATCCTCTTTCCAAGTCAGTTTAAACAATTGTTTCTGTACGAGTAGAGGCCTATGCAGAGTAATATCAATTCACATATTTCTCGGTTGCAAGTTTCAACATATATATTCCTCTCGGTAGGCGTTGCATGCCAATCAAACTCCAATCATCATTAACGTTTTGTATTCTACCAAGAGAAAAGTGACAAAAGTTTATGTTTACGTTTGATGTTTTCTTTGGCCTATACCGTCCCCCCCTCCCCCTCCCCTCCCCCGCTTAAATTCTGAAATTCGTGGAATTCCAATTTTTACTCTCAAGTTGGATGCGATTTCACGGGGTCAATAACACGACAAACAATTATGTAATAGATACAGTGATTAGTAACAGAAGTTGCCCTTTAGGGCCAGAGACTGTTGGGAAATGGAGAACGCGGTCTCTACTCGCCATTAGTCTCCAAACCTAAAGGTCAACCAAGGCTTCTGATCCATTTAGAGCTACTTAGGTGGGAATCCTCACTGATTTCCTCAATTTCAGAGACATCTGCGCTTATTTATTACATTTCCTTCAAAAATATTATGCCATCATAAACAACAATTATTTTCAATTTTCTAGGCCTATAGTGTGTGTGCAAGGGCAAAGGATATAGGCGAGGGCAGCCAACATGAACAAAGAGTGAGGTGCTTTTAATATCAATGCACCACAGACTATGCGGGAGGTCCACCCGAGGTTTTGGAAGGCTATTGTTATCCTTAATTTTAATTCGAGATTCCTAAATTAGTTCTTATTCATAACTGTTCTTATGAAAGGAGCGTATGCGTATTGATCAAAGGGATTTCAAAGTGTAGTTAATACCTAGTATAACGAAAATACACGTGATAAAATAATTATTGTCATTTTTTATTCCCATTTCCTTATACTACTTACACTGGGGCATTCCATTGATAAAGTGTTAGAGATTGGCTATACCCCATTAACACACACCCGTACCCAGGTGAGATTGTGCCCACACGACTTACCCTATATATCCTTAGCTTTATAGCCTGAAAACTTAAAAGGGTCAAACTTAAAAGGCTTGGATTAACACCATGTTTCATTACAATCGGTTTATATCAACTAACATTGAAAGCCTGTCGAAAGACTAACAGTTCTAAAGATATAACACCTACTATAGGCCTACTACTATGATAATTGTATTTGCTAGAGCAATCGCATGGGCTCCTTTATATTAGATATATATATATGTGCCTATTGTTTTTGTCCACCATGGATTTAACATGTTCTATTACCCTAATTGATTTGTAATGTTTAACTACAGGGTTATTAATCTTTTATTATTCTAATATTGAGCATGAATTTATTAATGAATTTATGTATTACTCTGAAATGTATCGATGGATATGTAAATTGTATTGAATAGGCTGGTGCAATTATTTATGCTGACGCTGTGAATTAGGCTGATTTATATTGTGAAACCACCTGGAGTTATTGCTCCAGAGAAACTCCAAGTTTCCCAGGGATTGCAGCAATGAGTGTAATTAAGGTTCTATAAGGAATTATTTCATCATGTACTCTAATAAACCTGAAACATGCCAGCAATTATTCTGCATACTAGGCAAACGTTTTTCTAGAATATATGTGCAATCCAATCATGAGCCCATAGTATAAAAGGTGCATTCTCCCAGTCAGTCAGTACCATCTACTACCTGAACCTATAAGCTGTAACACCACTATCTACCAAGGAGGACTGGCTGGAACCTATAATAACTGGAATCCTGGGGAACCTCTAGATGCTCTATAAAAGACTTAGTACTCTACACCTTGATGTTCTACTTACATTGAATAAAAGACCAGCTATTCAGTACATCTCCAAGATCTCTCTCTACCTATTCTTACAACTTGACTAGCTCATCTAAGATATCTACACAACTTTACCGACATTGAACATAGCAAGGTATTACACCTTACTCTCCTAATAGCTATTTAATTATCCTATAGTAATTATTAGGTGTCCTCGCTCCCCAGACATCTACACTATTGGCACCGCCTTCTTTCCTAAAAGTATTACGGAGCCGTTATAATAATGTTTATGATTCCATCAAATGGGCCTAGAAGGTTAGTTATAAAATAAGCACAATGTTTCTGCTGCCGTTAAATATATATGGTAGCTTACCGTATACATGTGCATTTATCATGTATACGCATTGCTCTGAGAACAACGTTTCTACAGTGAGTGCACAGTACATATTACACTACTGAGTTACATGTGATAGTCATGGCAACCAGTGCGCTTTTTACTATGTTTATAGCCGAAGTTCAACTTCATGGCGCAAAAGTGTTTTCTATTCATCATTAAGAGAAAAAAACTCATTACCATTGAGGTTTCACTGGCAGAAACACGAGGTTATAGAATACCAACTGCTGGACGTGGAAAAAGAATTCACTCTACAGGTTAGAAAAAGTAATAGTAACCGAACCAAATTATAGTAAATAATGTTTTAGAAGTGACACGTGCACACCTACCTCACCTACCTAGTTTCAGCCTCTCTCACTTTCACAACCAAAAGTGCTGCAACCTTGTGTCTTTGTATGGCGTTAAATTGACAGTGGGGATAGGTCTCATACCACCGAAACTTTCCAGCATAGGATGTGAGCCGAGTGTGAATGGCTAATTTGGTGATGGAATCTTAGATGAGATTCAAACAAAAGAAAGGATTATTGCCAGAGTGATTTGCAAAAACATGATATGAAGAAAGCAATATATATATGTTTATGAACATTAGAAAAATTGTCAATTATTTGTAGTGTTTAAAAGTGGTTTGTTGAATATATATTTTTCCATATCTGTATTCACCATACACATGGGTAGTTAAGATTTACTCATTTATTAGATTTTAAAAAGAATTTCAACCAAAAGCTTCAATTTGCATCATCTGCAATCCAAGCCTTTAAAACGATAACCATCAAATGAGCTGAGTTGTAAAAGCTGATACAACACACAAACCTCACAATCAAGACTAAATCTATCTTAGGTTGCACATTCACCATCTCTAGCCCACAGCTCATATTGTCTATCACTCTTGTAATAATTCTTACAATCTGGAAAGAATATTTATTTCTCTTCATGAATAATTGGGATTGCAAATTTGGCCCACTGATTTAAAACTTTATTTCAGAGTTCATGTCCTGTCCCAGAATTGCCACACCCATGGCCAGCAAATATGAACCAAGTGCAAGTACGGTTGCAGTACCTGAAACGCAAATGCAGTTGAATTCAAAGCAAACTAGGACTAGGACTCTTTTGAGGCCTCTGATGACCAAGGATAGTCAAAAGTCCTGATGCAGATCTCCCCGCCCTCCCCCCCCCATTGAGCCTCGACAGATGGTTGATAGCAGATAGCATGTTATTTATGGTAGAAAAGGAAATTTTTGCACAGAAGCCAGGAAGGCCAGAAATCATCCCACTGTTGATATATTCACAGGAACCGATGTTAAGCAGGAATGTTTGCAGGAGTCTCATTAAATAATTGTAAATTATGCTTCAACTTTGACCCATCACCAACCAAAGCCCCATGTGTGTCTATTGACGTTGTCAATGCTGCTAGTCAGGTGTCAGGTGCACTCCCAGAGGCTGAGCCAAACTAGTTAAGAGAATCGTCATAACTTAATTAATTATCAATGTTACATTTACCATTGACACTAGTGTCATTTGTTACTGCTAAAGTATTACCTCAATGTATTCCTATATGTTTTAAATTGAATTGTTTCCAGTGAAATCGATTGTCAAGAGGTTGTTAATTATACACATGTTACAGTTCCCTAAAATAAAAGTTTCTTACCTTTGCCTAATGCGAACATGTTCCAAAGTTGACTTCCTCAATTTCCTTATAAGAATATCTAAGAATATTTCACCTCAACGAACGAGAAGTACTAGAAAACGTCCTGTGCAATGTAATTTCCTAACAATAATCTCAGAAAGAGCACCGTAAATCCAAAGTCTGTCAAGTAAATATTGACAGCATGCATGCCTATCACAAAATTATAGTTTGGTGACAGCGCTGCTGAGCGTAACTTGCCATGGGCAAAAACAGTGTAGGTAGAAACACAAAATGTCTACCAAATAAAGAAATACACTAAAATTGGTTCATATTTACTTAAGTTCAACCTTTGTTAAAGCATTATTTCGGGTTTTAAAAGATTTTTAAAAATTGTGGAAATCATTTCAATTGATTTGACAATGTGTACAATTTTTCTCTTGAAATTTGTCACTTTCCTGCCATAACTGTATTCAAACAAATTAATGTGCGCCTTCCACAGTCGTATGATATCGCAACTTAATAATATTTCTGCAAAATAAACACTGTTCTACTTCATACAAAGCATATAATTATAATAAATCAGATCAATCACATGTTAGTCTGAAGGAGCGGGAATATCGCACATAATACATGATTACAAATATCAGATTCATTAAGGTGGGTTTGTATGGGGCTGAAAAAGACCCTGTTGACCAAACATGTCATGCCATGTACGTTTCGGTTATGTACAGAAGGGTTTACACCAATCAATATACCTAAAAAACATCCTGAATAACCATGAAGCTTAATAACTCTTACTTTTGATATATCATAAATGTAAATGCTTAATAGTGGAAATAGTGGAAAGCAATTACAGATGTGGGAAAGTATGCAGTGTGGAAGGTAAAGGGAAAAGTTGAGGGGAAAATCTATATCTTCAACTGCCTTGGAGACTATACAACACAGTGATGAGTATTTTCCCCCAAATATCTACAGACTCCTACCGACCTCTGCCACTTTGACAGCGACTATTTTGATTTGATTTGATTTTTAAATTATGTTTATTCAGGACAACAGAAATACATTTCAGCGACAAGCGTTGATATTCTCAGAAGTTGCCTGATTGCATAAGGCAAAAGGCGTTAAATTATTCTATTAAGGCATAGGCCATCATATGAAGATTATATATAAAAAATAACCATTTCTACACATAAGACTTAAACATGTGGATACTTTGAGATCCTTCTCACTATATTCAATAGTATTTTCGCTTCAGATCTTTCTCTAAAACATATATAAAAACAATTAAGCAGAGTATCTAGATAATTCTATCTACAGAAAGGTCATTTTCCTCCTTGAGAAGACTTGAAACGTATACCCTTGAAATAGTAAGGGAGAGAATTTCTGTCAAAAGAAGTTAAGAAATATAGCTTTGACTTTGGATGTTTATTTGCTGTAATAAGATAACAATAAGTAAGTACATGTATATATAGAAATAATGTAACGATGTGCTAGTAATTGAATGTAAGTTATTAGACGAGATTGCAACCTAATTTTGAGTCCAGGGTTACGAGAAGTTGACACATGCATCATTGGAATATTATTCAACTCTAAGTCAAAGGGGGACAGCACGTCTTCATGGAGGTTGAAGATGAGAACATTGGCCATGAGTGTGGGTCGTAGTACACGTACAAAATCATAGATCAAAATCACATACATGTACGTGTTCAATTGCCGACACACTCTAAATGTTCAGGAAATACAGTGTGGGACGGAAGGGGGTGGTGGGTTTGGGGGAGGAGATTGGTGATGGGGGAGGGTCATGTCAAGCCATGTTTGTTGGATTGCCTGCAACTGAAGGAAAATCACTATAAATATGGGATGGACACGATAAAATTGTGTGAAATATCCGACTGGAAAATAGTGATACGATTAAAGGGTTGAATAATGTTTAGAACTGCCAGATGTCTCTCCTCCCCGGGTCAACTCCATCCACTCCATGTCAGAAGGTATAATGTGTGGTTAATATCGTGACTAATCTGAGATAGCAAGTTATATTAGTAGGATATACTTTCTACCCTAGTGTTTCAATATAGAATAAAATAAAATGTACGGCAATTATAGCAACTGACGAGGGTATAGTGTATAATGTGTAATAGTGGTGGGGGCGGAGAATGGTATGTAGACACAGTAACAAAGCAGATCATGGTTTATGGCAATCCACCGGTATGTAATGACCAAGGGGAAATAATAAATCAAATAGCAATTTATAGTTGTATCTTATTTGTGATATAGAGTACAATAGAGTTTAATAATGGTGTATAGTGAAGTGTATACATATGATAAGTATTCAACAGATTGTTGCATCGATTGCTGTAGTTCAATAGTAATCCAAATGTTTAATGCTAAGCCCACCAGCTAGTTTAAACATTTTGATCTGCATTATTCTCAGCATAATAGTGAGCATACTTGATCTAATATTTCTCTCCTTTGAATGGCTTATTGGTACATGTTATCAATCTAATTAATTAATTCAGACATCTACTGGCAGAAGTATACACTATAAATATATAGTCAGTCAAGAACAGAAACTTAATATAGATAAAAAAAGACTCAATGTAATTTTGGAAAAGAAGAAAGAAAACAATTTAATTGAATAGGGCACTGCGCACATTATGCTGGTTCTGTTATTGTGTTGGATCTGTAGCTAGGTGGAGACGGGTTGTAAGGTCACTCCTATATCCATGGTTCACTGGCCTATTGATTTGGTTAGAACCTAAATCTAAAAAAAAGTACAAGTAGCCAGAGGGGAGGTGGTTTAAGTTGCTAATTATATTAGCTCATAACCTGTTGTCCACATTATAATTATACAACAGTTGAGCAGTTCGTTTCCATATGATAAAGCTTCAAGCCATTGTACTATGGCTTAGAACTACCATGTTCAAATAATTGTACATGCAATTATTGTTTTGTAGGGTAATTTCTTCTCTCTCCCCCTCCCCCTCCCTCTCCCATTGCCCTCGTCGGTAGGAATACATTAAATATACAAGCAATTGAAATATGTGTATACATGTCTTGATTAAAACAATTTGTAGTTTTATTATCTGGTTGTATGTATGGCCGATGGCCTAGTCAGAGTCATTTGGAGATGTTTATCAGGGTTCAATTTTGTTCATCACACATTGTCTTTCGTCTACGAGTGTTGAGCCAGGTTAGTAGTAGTAGTTATCCGGTAGTTATCCGTAGATTTAACAGTGTTTACGGAGGTGGGAGGGAAATTCCCCATTAGTTCAGTGAGGTCAGGTGAATAATTAAGGGGGTTACGTTAGGGTTGAAAGAGTGACCTAGTTCCCCCCGTCATGCACGCTCATTAACAAATGTGCATATAATGAGTCACTATTTGGATGTTTTTGTGCAAGGTGGAATATCCCAAATTTAAGATAATAATTATCTTTGAGGACAATAAAATATCCAAAAAATATTCATTAGTTCATTAGAACTTGGCAAAGGAAAATGATATTCAAAAAGAAATAGTGTTGGATATTTTCTATTTCACATATCATTCATCCTTGACGATTTGGGACAAAACAGTTTTGATCCATCGCATTTCAACTTTGTGAAATAATGATTTGTGACATCTCAGTTGGTAATGTAATTTAACAAATAACAGAATTTGTTTCTATACTGAGGAAGTGTTTGTATTCCAGATAACTTTGAGAAACGTTCTAATGCGCGATCCGTATATTTATATTGTCATGAATGAAAAATGTTAGAAAAGAAGCTAGCTACTACCTGTGCCTCTTGTAACAGGTATAACAACATGGTTTCCAAAATTATGGATAAAGGAAAAACTTCACTGAAGTCTCAGCCGAGTTGGTGCAAAATCGCCTGATATATTCGGGAACATAAATATGTCACTTGAATTTGTCTAACTAATTCTAACAGGCACGAGAGAATTATTACGCAAATGGACTCACCGGCGCTCACTGAAGTGTGAACGTTCTGGTATTCTGCATTACTGGTATTTTGAAGGAGTGTCAAACCATCCTACGCTTGGCCATTCCCAATATGTGTAGCTCTAAAATATGAGGCGCCAAATGTTACCTATAAGATTTTGTCCTTTTCTGTTAGATGGATGTGACAGAATTAATATATATATGAACAGACACAACTATTTTAAAACTGAGACGAAATAAATAAATGGGGTAACAGAATAAATAAATTCAGCCGCAAAATTATCAAATACATGGACATAATTGTAGACTGACCTGAGACTGAATTAGAAGGTACAGCGACAGCATTAAAAGATTATGTGACATAATTAAACATTCGAAGACCAAATTAAATTACAGACATCAAATTAGAAAAACAAGGACCAAATTAATAAAATACAGAGACCCAACTTTAAAATTACAGAGCGAATAAGAAGACCAAATTGAATAAATATAACAGTATTCAGGAGGAGGGAGGTGACTCAGGTGTTCACTCAGTATTTATAAAATCCTTTTCTTCTTCATTGGACTTCTGCTGAGTTTATTCATGCCCCACTTCAAGAAATCCGCATAATTGAGGGATGTCATTTATCAAGTTTGATAATTGACTCTAACTTTGTTATTCATTCTTTTTTAAACTGCATTTTTGCTTCCCCCACCATGGCACCAGTAACAAAGTCATATTTCCACTTAAAATAGTGACAGTAATACACTTGAACTAGCAAAATAAGGAATACAACATGAGCTATATGAATCAAGAATACCAAATTAAGTTTGAATATCAATTATCAATTAAGGTTTGTTCCTATTATATAACACATGTGCGGCCAGTTCGTTTTATGGAGTACCAATGAATGACCATGTTGAGCGAGTGTTTTATGGAGTACCAATAAATTCCTATTGTGAGAGATTCAACCACATTCCTTTGTATCAGGTTTCAAATCCGTCAGGTCCCAGAATCTTTCAAAGAGACCGGTTATTGCATGAAAAACCTCCCAGGAAAGTCGTTTTACCAATTTCTCTTATGAATATAGTAAAGTTTCCAGTCCAACCGGTTGATGCATGGTAAACTTTCAAACTACGTAGACTCTACTCAGGCTATATAACATCGACAGGGGAAATAACCTTGTCTGCACGTTCAGAGAACGTGGAGAACGTTAAATTGCATTCTCAGACATATGTTCAGAGAACGTTATTGCATCCTTAGACATGTTCGTTAGTATACTTTCAGATATGGTTATTGCAGGCTGGTATTCTCAGCATTTCCATATCGCATGGACATTTGCACATAACGGCCATAAAAGTGTGATAATTCTAGTTAGCATATTCATAACTCTGTTCATTATTCTGTATTTCTATCACATCATTTCTTAACTTTGTGGTTGTACCATTTAATTCAGTTTCCGAATCAATTTCAATTTTGTCCACGTATTTAATAATTCAGCAACTGAATCCATTATTCTGTCACCCCTTTAATGTATTCTGTCTCAGTCTTAGAATAAGTGTGTCTGTATATTTGTTCATTCTATCTCTCCATGCATCAGTAAAATACAGAATGAGGTAGGTAACACTTGGCGCCTCATAGTAGAACCGTGCAAGCTGATTGCCTGGCTGGTTTGCTGGATGAGCGTCCTAAAGAATGTGCTGATTGGTTCGTTGCGGTATCTACAAATGAAGGAGTCGCATCTCCTATAATCCTATATCAATTAATGTGTGGCAGGAGTATCCACTCACTTGACAAGGAATTCGTGAAGTGACAAGAACATAGACATAGAGTTTGCTACGTTTCAACACTTGTAACCGAAGGTAAGATGCTTTAATTTAGTATTACCTATTTAGTATTATAACTTATTTATTACTAAATCATGAAAAGAAACGAGGCAGATTAGCTTCAGGAAAGATATCTCTGAGTCAGACCGCAATTTATGAGTAAAGGTGTTCAATATAAATTTCCCATACGCCTCGTGATCGGGGGAGTTGTTGGATGAGAATCACTGTGTTCATTTCTGAACTTCATTGTATACAGTCTTCCTTAAAGCTGCACTGTTAGCTAACGTCGGAAAAAAGCCTTTTTATTCTACTTTTTGTTTATTTCTTTACCAACTTATCTATAAGTTATTTTAACACTTTGGGAATTTTTTACTGTTGTTTTTGCTCCTTATTTTTATTTGGAGGACCTGCCCAAATCCATTCTTATGTTGACTTCCCTGATCATAGCTCACCGGCGGCCGTTTTTGCGCGGCTGTTGCGGCTGTACGTGACAGCAGCAAAATATTGATGAATTGAGTCATATAAGTTATAAAAGCAAATCTTACCAAATTAAGGTAAGATTTGCTTTGTCGTAATAGCTGAGAATTCAGCTTTAAAGACAGAACATCCAAATGTATTGGTTCTCCTCAACAGCTATATGATATATGAGGGAATATTATATTACATAACAAGTGTAGGACACATATCTGGCCAAAAGAAAATAACCAAATCTTCAGCTAAGTTTGGAAGGATGAATGTGTGTAAGTCAGTTTTAGCAAAATGAGTTATACTGCAACTATCTATCATCTATCTATCATTTCCATAGTCGTGGCAACGGTCAGGGGCCTTTATTAGGGAGATCTGAGAGTATAGAATATATGTTTTTTAAAAAGAATGTTGGTGGTTTTTCAATAGTTTTTCATTAATATTATGAAAACTGTTCAGTTTAGGCCTTTATAATTATTAAATGAAGTAAAGCACTCTAAAAGACCTTCCATTTGACACCATTCTAAAACAAATCAGATAAATTTAGTGATACAAGAGATTATCTTCATCTTCATCTGACATGAAATCACAGTGTTGGGTAAGCCTTTGCAAATGCCATGACATAAATTCTTGAACCATCTGGTTTTGGATGGAACATCCAGAATTCTAGTCTTGTTTTTGTCCGGTTTTTGAGGTTTCCGTTGCTATGGGCATATAGTCCACCAAACCGATTCTCATGCGATTTTGTGCCGCAGAGGACTCTTTTCCACTAAATTCTGTGAGAATCGCATGAGAAATGGCTCCGTGGACTAGGCCCTTTACTTGTCGGTGCTGCAGTGTGGGCTGTAACACAACTGCAATGTTTTTGTATTCAGGGTGTTAATATATACAGCAAATCAAACAACAATAGCAGTATGAAATACGAGAATTTATAATGTTCAAAACTTACACAAAACACTAAAAAATTCCATTACTCCATAAAAAGAGAGAGGCCCATCTATTGGAATACGCTTTTAAATTAAGTCAAAATGAAGGAAATATCGAAATTAACCTAAGAAGCTCAATTCAGGAAAAACTTTATTAGTGCCGAATCCGAAAAGCGAAAAAATTAAAGGACCCTCATTTATCAAGGACCAACTCTTTGGAACAGCATATCAAACCATCCAAAACTCTACAACCTAGAGGAATTCAGAACATATCTCAGGGATTACATGTTGAAGGAATAGAAAGGGGGGGGGGCAAGAGTTCCCTGGGTCACCTCCCACTCCCAGCACCAGCTATTTTTATTTGTATTTATATTATCATGATTTGTTTATTTGATTCATGAATTGGCATATAAAAAGCTTGTAAGACTTACTCCACTATTATGTTAAACATACTGCAAGGCTAAGTAGCCCCCACAAAACAAATGGATATTTGTGTGTTCTATTTCATTTGCTGTATTTTTATTTTTAACTTATTTTAATTCTCTTGTATCTATTATAGGAACTCATGCTAATATTGTCATATGTAAGTAGAGGGTCCTGTCGGAAGAACTGACAACAACAGGGACTTGTGACCCATTTTCCCACGTAGACCATATGGAAAAAATGGGAAAATTAAGTTTCAATATACATATATATATACTGTGAACATCATTATAACGCAGGCTCACGGGTTTAATTGAACAACGGAAAGCCATGGTTTTCTACCCACTGCGTTGTGTCTAACTATTTACTAATGCTATACTTCAATTACTTTTAATGCTTAGATATTTGCTAATGATAAAGGAGTATACATAAGTATACAAGTTCATACAGTTTATATGTGATAATGGGGTGAGATGGTGTGGTGGGATGAGTGATGGGGGTGTATAGGGGGTATAGGGGGTGTGTATTTCGCATTCACAGGTCAGTGATACGTTTGTGCTAGGCCTACGTTTGCTATTTGTGTATGTGTGTCTCATTGCACCTGCTGTAAATCCAACCTCCAATACTAACTTTCTGTATTATGACAGTGCAATGAGTTCTGCCAACACATTTGCTGATAGCTATTGTTAGACTGGTTAAACTGCATACCTGCATAGCTAGCCCGACTCATTGTTTTATCTCAATGTCTCAATGTCAGCTAGAAATCACTTGATTAAATTATTCCCTTTTTTACAGGAAAACGACATGGCTTACAGAAGGCTGCAGGGTTTTGCCATAAGTGTAGGTGATTTCCTATTATACTGTTTTTGTGACATAATATGATTTACTGAATCTTCAATAATTTGCTGTCATATTCCAATGAAATTAGATTTTTCGATTCAATGGTAGACATCGTTTCCGTTTCATAGCTTCAAGATTCATTAATGATTTAATTCATTAATAATAATATCCTTTTTGTCTTAATAGACGGGCAAATGGGTGAGTGACTATTGGACCAAGGAAGAAGATGCCATAAGGAAATGGCGTAGGGTGAGTAAGATTAGAAATTATAAACCTCAGATTTGTTAGCATTTGTGTGTAATTGTGAAAGAGATAAACAACTCATTTCCATGTGTTTGTAATTATGTTTGGATATTCAGGCTCCTCCTCCTGGGTGTGTACTTAAATGGAATGCACCAATAAGTTGGTCTGTGAGTGTAAATCGGACTCACAAGTAGCAGAAATGTACATACCATCGCAAGTTGCAAAGCCACAGGTGATGATTTACACTACAACCACAAGTGCATGTGATATCCACGAGTAATCACAACTATCAGTCATCATGCTTTTCTACCCCACAGGGATGAAAGTCGGGTCACGGCAAAGTACTGAAACCTTTCTGGTAATAAAGGGAAAAACATCCATATAGGGGGATTTCACTATGGCCGCTACAAGTTAAAAACACTGCCGAGAGAAGGCGCTTCAGTTGCTAGAAGCACATTATTGTCTGTGAATTTCGCATATGAGGGCAGTAAAATCTGTATTCAGTAATGCCGAGAAAGTTCCAATGCCACCAAATGCAGGATACTGATCAAAATAATTTTTTTTGACGTTTTGGAATTTCGTGAAACAAATTTGCTGAACTTTTTTTTTTAAATTTGAGAATTTCTTTTAATTTAAGACGGAAATACTGATTTCAGTAAAAATACTGAAGACTTTCATCTCTGACCCGAAGATATGTTGTTCTATCAACACTTGAATTTAAATGAAGTTTAATTTAAAGGAAGATATGATGGAAACTTTAGTCTTACATAAGTAAACAATAGTTGGACAGATTTTCAGCAAGATTGAACATAGACAGTTTGGGTGAAAGGAAAGGATTGGTATAAATGGAGCAAGAAAGTTATTAAAAACACTATTTACACATAATTCATGAAAAAAAAGTAAGAAAGAACAGCCCTTCCTTCCATTACCTATATATTTTCATTAATATTGGTCCAATAAGGAAGATTGAAGGGAAAGTAGGCCTAGACAAGTTGGCGTCCCGTGTCGGCTGTAAGCTGCTAGGCAAAACCAAAGCTAAGTGCCATGCCCCTTTTCCCTCAGAACAGCCTCATATAGCCTATAGCATTTCGTTACTTTCCCCACTCCACATGAGTCACCCTAGATTATACTAGAATGAAGCCATGCACTCCCGACCAAGGCACATAGCTCAGTCGTTATAGCACTTGCCCATGGACCGAATGGTGGGATGTTTGTAGCTTGTGTGGGTTACACAGCTTTATTTTTTCATCCTCTACTTGTTGAGCCGTGTAGATGCTATGTCAGTCTACGCGGCAGGGATGGCGGGTGGGTTTAATGGTTTGTAGTGAGGGGAAAGGCAGGCGATATTGAGAAACAAAATGTCCATATAACGTTTTAATGTTACAAACAATACAACAATACAAAAACAACCTAAACATTTCATTGGTAATGCACATTGATGAATGGAGTCCTTGACGCCTTTTCTTGTGTGGAGTTGGGAAAGGAGTGGGGATCGATTGGGGGAGGGGTCTTTATTTGTTTATATCCATAAGGGGATTCAGGGAAAACCGTTGTTTCCTTGGTAAAAGCCAAAATTTCTTGTTAAATGGTGAAAATCCATGTTTAAATGATGAAAATCCATTGTTCCATCATCCCTCCCGATATTGTTAATAACTTTACTAAATTTATGCAAAACTTGTAATTCTCGCCTCAAATCTGCTGGATGGTAGAAATCTATTCCTTCCCATTACTATATAATGTATATTACTTTCTGTACTATTTTATCGTTTATTCTTGCCATTTATTTTGATGTAAGACAATGCTCTTTGAGCCTTTTTCTCACTGGAATGTATAATGGTATTTGTATTATGTTCATACATACTGGTGATCTCACATTAATACTGATAAGAAAATTGACAAAATGGCACTATTGATGGTGCCAGAACACTCCCAATAGAAACCCTCACCAAACCCCAACCCCACTAAAATTAGACAGTCAACCCTTGTAGTCTAGAGGCATGTACTGGGAGACCAAATCTTAAATCTCAAGTGTACTACCTGTTTTGTTCTGTTATGTATGTGTACTCTCTTAGCAAAAAAGAAGAATTCATTATTATAATTGTTATTAATTATAATAAGGTAGGTGCATATTTTGAGTGTGGCTTGGTCAGAATATCCTGTATGCATGATGTCAGTCTATGGGATACCCCACATTTAAACTGGTGCCACACCATGAATGAGCAGACCTTCGAATAGGAATGTTTAGGAGAAGGCATTGTGCATCAGAGGGTTAATTGCGGCTATTCCTGTTCAGCCATTGGACCCAACAAGGAAGTGATCCTGTTTGTTCGTTAAAATTTGTTCATTGTGCAACACCCCTCAGAAGATTCTATTAACTAGTCAGTGAACTATTCCTTTGTGATCCCGAATATGTAATGGATAATGGATGGGTGGGTCAGGGACTCATGGTTTACTGTTTACAAAGAACGCAGACAGCTTTAGCCGTCGAGTTCCTTTATAAGCGGCAAACCATGGGTCCCGCAACACCACACATTCATTAACCATTTTAGCACACGTCCCAAGAGGATGAATTAATTACTTAATCAATGGCCACAATCTCAAACCACATACCACATCACAGAAACCCCTCGATGGTCTAATCAAGTCAACATGTGGTTCACTTTCTCCACAACATTTACTTTCTTGCCTGAGTCATATTTGCCCTAGCATAGAGAGAGGGTTGTTTCCTTTTATAGACATTTTTTGTCTGAAATGAACTTTAAATTTGATATTCAATATTAATTCTATGTAATATTAGTCTATATATGGGCCAGATTTTCAGAAAATGTACAATTCACCCTCACCAATGCTCCCAAACAACCCACATTTCAGACGAAAATAAAGTTCAAAATACAGGTCAATCTAACCAGACAGATTGCTAAAATCAATGCAATGCCAAATATACTCAATTTTACCTAGTATTGACCAAATTTCAGATTAATTTATTAAATGTGTACATCTGCCAATTGTACATTTTCTGAAAATCTAACCCATATATCTATAGTTTGGATTTCCGACTAGGTCTTACATGAATATTACGGGAAAAAGGGGTTTTGGGTATGGTAAAAACATTTTAGGTAGGGGAAGGTTTTTCTAGGTAGGGGGTGGGGGGTAAATCGGAAACACACCTATATTTTTTTGGCCTAAAATCCATAAAGATTTTGCCTCTAATTACTTAAAAGAACAGGAATAATTGATACAAGTATTCAAATCAACTTAAAGAAGTAAACCAGGGTAGGTAATGAATGTTATATATATTCTAGATTTAATGAGTTATGTAATGTGTATTTATACATATATATGGGCAGAGGGTCAATGACCTGTCATACTTGCCGCTCCCATTATGATTACCATTACTGAATGGTTATTTGGCTGCAACTTTTCTTCTAGTTAGAATATTCGCACAAAATAAAAAGTGTTATGACCCTTATATCGAGACCTATCAAGTACAACATAGTTCAATACCTTATGTGCATATTTGTTTTATTTATTCCTAATTCAAATCCTCATTCATGTAGAAATATGTACCATTATTCGTCATGCTATTTTTTTTTCATTTTTTTCATATTTGGGATCTAATTTTCGACCCCCCTGTAAAAAAAATTAATTATATTCAGAATAGTTCCAATGCGCATATTGATGAAAAATAACAAATTAACTGATAAATGTAAAAAATAATTTTGGGTACTCAGGGGGTGTCTAGGGGACCAACCCAGGTAACAAATTGACGTTAACTTATCGGCAATTTAACCCACATTTTAGAGCAACTATACGTTAATGATTAACGTTAATCTTAACGTGAATGTGTGGACTCAACTTTGCGCAATATTAACGTCAATCTTACCATTAATTTTGCGCAATCTTAACGTAGATATTAACGTAAATCTGAACACCAATTTTGCGCAATATTAACATGAATATTAACGTGAATATTAGCATCAATTTTGCGCAATTTTAAGGATTGATTCTCACGAAAGAAATACACCTCTCTTAGAGTAATGCATCTATGTATTTCTAATTTCTGTATACAAATGTATATGATGTGCTACAGGAAAATGTTTTATTTGAAGCCTATTTTATGGATGAGTGAGTTACATATATGTTATAAGATCAAGCAACGCATTATAGTGTTGATGGTCATATTGTATGCCTTGTAGAGTCATTTACTTTTTGGACTGATGTAGTCAAAACAATGTGTGACTATCCCCACATATTTTTCTTTCTAATAATGGTTTATGTGTGAGAGCATGGCGTTGGTGGATGGGTATTTTAAAGCATATTTTACTGTGTGTATATCTTTAATATATGCCAGCAGATTTGATGTGATATACTTTTAGTACTATGTCTAATTCCTATAGTTTAATTGTTTGTCTCTTACCTGAGAATCACATAGAATGTGATAACATCAGGCTATACTGAGAATATTCGTGCTGAATGTATGGAAATGTATACGGTCCTGAATAGAATATTTACAAATTAAATCAACTCAAAATTGGTCATTCTAAGGAGTATATCTAATTACTGAGTGATCGGTGATCAAGAATCAAGAAATATCACAATTTCGTTTTCATGCATAAAAAATATAAATGTTGCCAAATTGGTGGAAATGGCCTTAAATATAGGGCCCTTGTCGACGACGTCTTATGAGAAGTGCCTATACAAATAACATTAAGAGCTTATTTTCTAACTTTGGATCTATATAAGGTAGGAATATGGATCAAAAAGGATTATTATCCTACAAACTAGTAGAATTTATTTATTCCACAACAAAGCTTCAGTAACTATTATTTCTTTTTAAAAAAATGTCAAGACATGCACATGTGGTCACAATTATGTCCACTACTGTTGGAGGGCTATGGGGCGGCGGGGGTCCCCTAATGAGAGATGAGATAAGAGATAAGAGAGGAGGGGAGAGAAATTAATTAATTAAGAGGAGGCTCAGATAATTTCATTTTGAGGAGGATGAACGATGTCCAAGACAATAATGTTTCCGCATTCAGATCACAGTACCTCCAGGGTGATATTGCATCAGCATACAACTCAACCAACACAATAATGTTTCCCCATACAGATAGCAGTACCTCCAGGGTAATAATGACTCGCCATACAACTCAACCAACGCACTAATGCACTGGCATGCAAGTCCAACCCAGTCCAACCCAATTATCACCAATTAAGTCCAATTATCCAATTTAGTATAATGCACAGGGTGGTCATTATTATCCTACTAGAATCCTATAATGACGCGTTGTAATTATTGGTACCAAATTTCCTGTGAATTTGTTCAGAATAAAGACGGGTAATAATGCCCCAAAACCCCCTAAAAGTGTGCTAATAATATACCAAAAGTAGTGGTAAAGCATATTCTTGTATGAGGTGTTTCTCATGTTATTCCTAAATCCATGCATTTCAGATCATAGCAGAGGAAGTGTGGTTAGAAGAAGAAGACCAGGTAAAAAATATTATATATAATATGCCCATGTACTAATGATGCATGGTATAACATATTTGACCAAAGCACAGTGGTCTGGTTGCCACAGGGGCTGGATGGGTTAAAGAGAAACAACCCCGAGACAAGGAGGACGCTTGTCTGAGGAGAAATTGATGCTAACCGGGACTATACCTACTGTACTGTAGGAACACTGTAGCAGCTGTAGGTCTTGATCCACTGGATCCTGACAGCTGCCGACAAGGTGCGTGGTGACCTTGGCTTCCTTCCAGGTCCTGGCTTCATGAGAAAACATCCTCGTTCCAACTTCCCCCTACTTTTTACAATATTGACCTTTCATAAATTACATGTTGAATCCTAGATAAGTGTTCTTCATCCTTGTTCATTAAGCACAATTAAGTTACAATTTATTTTACAGCATACAGCAGAGAAGCATGCTCAGGATGTTGCGGATAAACTTAAGAACCTGCAGAAAATTCTTGAGACTGATGAAGCGATGAAGATTGAGCTACGTCACTGGTTTATTAAGGAACTCATGCATGAACAGGAAGTCAGTGGTAGGATTTAGTCTTTAATTGAGTCCTTCTATACATAAGTAGTATGTCGAGAGTCATCTGTCTTTTTTAGTATGCTTTAGGAGGAAGTCGAGTAGCCCTATCCACCAAACACCAGCTAGGTGGCACCACAGTATATAGCGCTAAAACCCACTCCAGTCACAAGATAGCGCCATAGTAGTAGCTCCAGGTGGCACTACCGTAGTAGAGTGGGTGCTGTTACTATACTATTGCCACATTACAGACTGATTGATTTTTGGATAATCTACCAAGCAAATGAATAATTTGCTTAGAAGGATTTACTCATTTCAACCAGATAATTACTTGAATTTCACCATTTGAAGATAGTTGCCAATATCACTATTGAGCTGCATGTACACCTAATTCACCAAGCACTTTACGTGACTGAGGACACAGCCACACCAAAGCCACTAACCAATCCTCCTTCAGTTTCCCACAATTTAAAATTGCTATTGTTAAAACATTTTAGGGACATTCGAGGCTACTTCAGGCACCATAACCCCATTCAAAAAGTACGATGCTGAAGACCCCGTGGCCAAGTGGTTTGCCAAAGTGAAAGGTGATCCTATTGAGGGGAAGGACTGGGACGCCCTCTATGATGCCGAATACTTCAAGAATGGTATCAGTGGTTGGAGTTAGTATTTCTACGTATTTAAGTGATAAATCCCCAATCAATAAATCATGCAGAGCTATTTGTGATGTGTTGCAGGAAAATGAGTCCCAAATTGCTATTTTTCAAAGTCTTTTATTCACAAGATGTATTCCAAAACACTGTATTAAATATATCTATTCATTTTTAAAGTCATCGTACATACAGTGTATTTAGCTACTTCGGTAGTAAATGTCCCCCCAGAAATATTGCATACTTTTTTTTCAAAAAATAAAATTATCAAATCTAAAATATAGAAATACTTATTAGATGTCCTACTGTTTACTATCATTGAAATCCGCTTGATCTGATCTTTTCAAATATGAGTCCTCTTTTATTCGTAATCATGGAAATGCATTTACAAATGTATAGTTAGAAACATTTACTCTCCTTCTAACTTGATATCTTTATATGTTAAGGAACTGATGAGGCAGCTATAATTGCTGTTGTGTCTACTCGCTCTAATGCCCAGAGAAACAGCACGTTGCTTCAGTACAAGAGTACATACAAAAAGGTTGGTTATAAAAAAGGCTTCGCACCTGTTGAAACTACAAGTATCACATTACATGTTTTAAGCTTTGTAATCTTTAGTCTAAGAGACGTCATGTATCCACCGTGGAATCGAGCTATACTTTAATAGGCAATTCTTATTTGATTTGATTAGATCAACTTTTTATTCGATCATTTGATCGCAACAAGGCAGCTACTCCAGCATACAGGAGTTTTTCAAGCTGGCTTTTTCATTTTACATGGCAGAGTAGATAACAATTTCACTTACGTCAATGACTGGAAGTGACTATCTACTATAATTTAAATATCTGATATAAATACAATCGTCTGTTTTATTCATTTCCCAGGACTTGATAGAGGACCTTAAAGGTGACCTCAGTGACACATTCTTCGAATGTATTCTAGCATTGTTCGAAATCCCTGCTAGATACGACGCCTGGAGCATCAAGAAAGCCATTTATGTAAGTTATTAGCATTGTTTGACCGATACAATTGAAAGTTTCATGGATGCCACCACTAGTCCACCTTATGGGTCAGGTTAGAAAATGTACAATCGGCATCTCTTCAATTTTAAGTAAATTCTGTTAAATGAGGTTGAAAAGTTGTAAATTTTACTAGGTATCTCTGAGTATATTTGGTACTGAGGTGATGATAACAATATTTTCGGTTATGTTGAATTGTCATCTGAACCTCATTTCTATCTCAAATCTGGGTTATTATTTAAGAGGATTTGTGAAGGCGATTTGTCCACTTCCCACTTCCCACTAACATTTAGCTGATTCTTTCTATATTTGCAGGAGTTGGGCACTGATGAAAGTACTCTGATTGAAATCCTGATGAGCCGAACTAATGCTCAAATCAAGGAAATGACCAAAGAGTACAATAACAGTAGGTTATCTACGAACATGTTACAGTAATATTGAATGAAAACAGTATTCTCCTTAGGATATACAAGGGAATGTTACATGGAACATGGATCACCAATAGATTACATTATTGTCTTGTAATATAGTGCCTCATATCGAATTCCATTCCCTTGAGGCTTTCTATCTGGAAATCAAGGATCTCCAAAAATATCTAAATAAAGACATTCTATCTTACTACATTTTTTTTACAAAGAAGTTCAGATGTTTCAAATATAAAGACAAATAGCTTCAGATAAATAAGACATGTTTTAATTCATCAGTCACATATTGTTAAACAAGTTGCATAGTCCATGGCACCATATTGCAACGGCATTTCCTATATTTAAGTCTGGATATATGGCCCATGTACCACCTCAATTCGGTATTATTAATGAACATCGCCTTCTTGTATCCAATTGCCAGTCACTTACAAGAATACGGATAAGGGAGACTCGTCCTTCGAGATGGACATCAAAGACGATACGAGCCGTTATTTTAAAGACCTGCTTATTGCTGTCGCCAAGGTGCGTCTTACAGAACATATTTCATGTAATATCATATGTGATGTGTTACAGGAAAATCAGTCACAAGTCGCACAAACATAATATTTTTCAATTTTTTCAATGATTACCCTTGCTCAGAACGTTTTCATATTTGAGGTGTCCAACGCTGATAGTACCATAAATACATGTAGGCCTACCAAATTTCAAGACTATATTAAATATATTTATCTGAGGTCCTCTCAGGATTATATTTAACTACTTTACTAGTGATAGACCATTAAGAGTTTTTTTTATCAGAAAATACAGATTTTAAAGCATAACATAAATACAGAAGTGCGTATTAGATGTCCTAATGTTTACTATCATTGGAATCCCCTTGATCTCATCCTTTCAAATTTTATGGTATCTCAAAATCGATTTTTTTTGTGACTTATTTTCCTGTAACACATACTACAACACATGCACAACATAGCTTGTTCCCAACCCCGCAACTAACTGATCTGCACTATGAATTGTGTTTCGCATCAATCAATCTATCTACTTTGAACTGCTGATATCATTCCTACTAATTCCTACTACTAGTAGTAGTAGATTACTTTGTGTATGTATCAGTAAATCATGAATTCTGAGAATAGCATCATCGATGTAAAAATCTAAACTCTTAAATTCAGGGCAATAGGAAGTTGATCACCAAAGAGAATCTGGCGGAGGCAGTAGTGGAAACAGGCAAGGGAACTGGAATGTTGAAAGTCGATTATAACAAGGTTTGTGCCAATGCTTTTTGTTAAAATAGTGGGTTTGCATAGACGCCATTTTGAATCTTGATGAGCAGGCATAGTGGCATAAATAATTATGCATGCATAACAACCCAGCCTCGTAGCTCCACCCCCATCCCGACAGGGTGAAGCCTATTAGACAGGATCCGCCGAGATTTCCAAATAATGCCCTATTTCCCATTTCCCCGGCCTCAAGACCTACCTTATTCTCCCTATTAGAGTCTACGCATGAGATTTCACCCAGGTTTTTAAGGCCTTACTAGTACAATAACTGTACACGAGGCCGCACGCAGTAGGCCTACTGTGTATCTTTCTATGTATTCTTCAAATGCCATCAAACTCAATCACTCTCCCATATTGGAACACACTCGGCCGTACTTGTGTAAGTTTGGGTGAACTTAGAGTAATAGTTTCTGACTCTCTCACCAGTAGCGCCACCAGTAGCACCACCATAGAGCATATAATGTGCAATAACATTGCCATACATCGGCGATGGTGTGCACATGGATTTAACACTAAAACGAAACGATTTCAATGCAACTGGCCACGAGAGGAAGGAGGGACAGCATCGGGAGGGTGGTGGGCACTCTAAATCTACAAAAAGAATCCATATTTATAAAAGTTAATAGCCCAAGACTTCCCCTCATTCCCATCAAACTGTGACGATACTCTGGTGCCACATACATCTGGACCGTCGACACCCTTCCGCTTTTTCCCTGGAAAAAGTCAAAATGACTTCTTATTACAATCAAACCAGGTGCACCTCCATAATAGTAGAAAAGAAACTTAGTGCGCGGAAATGTATCTGCGCGAAAATAAATACGTTTACAGTAGTTAGTTACAATATCACGCTACCAAATGATAGACGATGACTTTCATCGGTTTTTTTTGTTTAAAATTAATTAACGAATATTTGTGATGTATTAAAGTGAAATAAGTCACAAGACGCAAAAAAAATGGATTTTGAAATATCATCATAATTATTTAAAAGATGAGATCTAGCCGATTCCAATGATGGTAAACATTAAGGACATCTAGTTTGGCGACGCACGAAAGAAAACTACATTTGTTAGTCATGCGTATTTTCTAACCCTTAAAGATCAGAGATGTTAAATTTAAGGCCAATAAAAAAATATTTAAAAAAAAAAAAGTGTTTCCACATTTTATGGTTAATATAATTATTTATGTTTAAAAACAAATTTGCAATGTTTCTGGGTGGAAACGTACCAGTAAAGAAATTAAATGTGAATCTTGTGAATAAATCACTTCGGAAAATACCATTTTAGCAACTTGTGACTCATTTCCCTGGAACACATCATATATAGTTTTCTCTGATCTGAGTAGTTGTACATAGGTTCACTCTGAAGAATCATTCTGCTTATTAGTTGCTGGACATGGGTCACGTGGATAAACTGGCGCGTGAGCTGTATGATGCTGGCGAGAACTACGGATGGTTCCAATGGGGGACGAATGAAGATACATTCATCCGTATATTCGCCACCGAGGACTATCACACGATGAGATCCGTCTGGTATCGTTATGCCATGGTACACTGCATTTTTCTTTTTTTTTAAAGATTTTATTTCAACTGGGATTTACACTTCCCGAAGGGGTGGGATTTTCAAGTGCCCCCAGCCGGTGTTTAGGTCATTTAAATTAAGTTAAGTAAATAAGAAAGGTTTAACCAGTAATATCTCATTTATCTCTTTCCTGTCGAAATATTCTAATTATTTCCTATTCAGATAGCTCCCCCAACCATGTATATAACATGCATATAGACACATATAGATAAAGTATATGATAGAGAAAATTAATAAACTGAAAACGGAAACATCCCAATCCGTCTGACTTTTTTTTTGTTTAATAGTTTTATTGACTGGATTTTCACATATGGTGGTATATCTCATTCGTCATCAAAAGTTATAACAAAAATTCCTTGCTTAATTCAACAGCAGATTTAAGTATGGATTAGTATACTTTAATTTAAAATGAAAACTTCTTGAAAACGGAAACCTCCCATACAGACCGCTCTTGGAAGTTTTCAAATTATGTGCATGGGAAAATTTGGGTTGTTTCGGTTGTGTCTTATGTCTCTTTCATCTAATGATGTTATATAATACAATGATTTATTAATATTTATTTATTCAAGAAGCATTCTTTGCTTACACGACCATTCAGAAACATAATATATCTATTCAATATGTGAAATGTCAGACTTCTTGGGTTTTGTTGTTTTTTTAAAAAGAGACTACGTTGTTAATATTTTATTGTCATTTAGGTGAGCCAAAATGACATCGAGACTGCAGTGGACAGCGAGACCTCTGGGCCTTTCCGTGAAGGCCTTCTTGCCATCCGTTCGTATTGATTACTTTAACTTTATTATGTGAAATTCGCTCATTCAATCATGTTTATTGTTGGGATACTTTGGTACTTAAAAAAAGAAATACACCCTGTTAAATTGCAGTTCAGATTGTTCGTAGCCGTCCAATGTTCTTTGCTGAACGTCTTTACAAGTCAATACAGTTGATGAAGTCGAAGGAGTCGATGGAGTCAATGAAGTTGATGAAGTCGATGAAGAGCAAAGATGATGAAGGATTCAGCACTTTGCTCAGGATTTGTGTTAGCCGTTCCGAGGTAGGGTAAACATTAACTCAACTTTTCTATATTTTAAAAAAAAAAGATTTTATTTCGAGACATATTTTACATAAGTCATAATTTCAATGAAACGAAAGCTAGATCGATTCATACATTTGATTTTTTTCAATGTGTTTCTTTTCACAAGAACCCTTGCTCGGAATGTAATCATTTTTGAAGTGCTCAGCGCTTGTAGTAATATTATAGATATAATATTAAGTCCCAAATTTGAAGACTGTATTGAATGTACATGCATATCTGAGGTTAACCTAAGGAGTATATTTAACTATATTTACCTATAGTTATGAGTGACCATAAGAAAACTATCACTATCTTTCTTTTCACGCATAAACAAACATAAAAGTACTTAATATATTGGAATCGGCTTGATCTCATCTTTTCAAATATGATGATATATCTCCAAATTTATATATTGCGACTTGTGACTCATTTGTCGTTATCACATCACATATTACATTTGTTCCTACTAAGTAATAATAACCGATGGGACATTCTGGTTGTACCCTAGATCGATATGGAGCAGATTAAGTCCTGCTTCAAGAAGAAATATCAGAAATCGTTGAGCAAATGCATCATGGAGGAAACCAGTGGCGACTACCGAAAACTTCTGTGCAGCATTGTTGGCAAGAATTAATCAGAGACTCAAGTTGTACCCCAATATGGCAGCATCTACATAATGTGCTTCAATTAGGAATTAGGAATAAGAAACCGGAAAAACCACCATTTGAAGTAGTGTTTTAAAAAAGTTTATTCATTAACCCAAAGTTTCGTTCTGTTTGGTAGACCTTTTTATTTGATTACATTGTGTTATCTGAATTCACACGTGTAGGGAACCTGCAGTTGCATGAGCTAGCGTCAGTTTCGGCTCAAATAAGAACAAGAAGAGGACATATATACGCCCATGAGGGCTGTTATTATGTTTATAGTACAGTGCTTTATATGTGATATCAATAAATGCATGGTCCTATATTCAACATATAGGACCATAGTCTGTTATATAGTCTGTTTTCTTTGAGAATACATCTTGTGGCATTAATCATCGTCTTTTATTCGTGTTTATATATGACAATGAGGCCAACATTGAAATACTTGTCAATTTTACTACTTTGAAACTTGGCCGAGATGCACCCAAACTTGGCCGAGATGCACCCATCATGCACCCACCATACAGACCGTGGGCCAAAATCCGAAACCCTCCCCCTGGGGATTTTATGTGTTAGTGTTTTTTTGATACTATGGATTGGGATAACAGTCAGATATACAGCCTTTGTAAATATCATCAATAACCCCAATTTGTATCACTTTCCTGATAACAGTGTATAAATGGGACACTTATCTTGGAAACGCCCATTCGGACCCAAAATCACCAAAGGCCAGATGGCAGACAAGTGACACTCCATAGTAACAAAGATAGTAACAAAAAAACACCACCACAAAACATTCTCAGGGAGGCGCAGGGTTTCGGATTTTGGCCCATGGTCTATAGGCAAGAAAAAACCTCCCAGAATCTGATCAAATGGCGTCTAGATTTCCAGTGGGGCCTTCTGTGAGAGAGGGGTGCATGTCGCCCAAGTTTGAATGTGTTAAAATTGAAAAGTATTTCAATGTTAGCCTCATATTCATATACCGCATAGGGGCATTTGATATGATTAATAGGCATGACCTCATGAGCAACAATTGAGGCCAATACATTTACAATATTATAGAAAGATGCACATATAAACCTAGCTAAATAAGATAAGATAAGATGCCAGTTCAATATTGTTTACTTCCATTTATTTTCATGGAAAATATTCTCTTCGATTCAACTTATTTCTCAGCTTCTACCAACAATATTTACCAAATGAAATCAGTTCATGAAAGTTGAAAAAGATTTGGTGTTGAACAACAACAACAAAATGTCAGGTATATAGATTTGTGATCAATCGGAAAAGGCAAAATAGATAGAACCTAATGAGAATGTGATACAAGGGTCAGTATGCCACTGTCCAAGATGTTTGTTATATTTTCTCCCACCTTACTATGTTTTTAGTGTATTTTCTTTCCTATAAACATCAATGGTACAGATGCCTGCTGGTACTGTCCTCAGGTGGATCATAATCTATAATATCAATTCTGTAAGAGAAAAATGTAATTCTCCGCATCTCCTCTGAAATTGCTGGAGGGATTGCCGCGAATTTCATGGTGGACATGCTTTGGCATAGTGGGAACCCGTTCCACTATGTTTATGAGAGATTTCCTAGAAAATAAGGGTTTGATAAGGGTTTCATATTAAATTTACACCCACTTCTTTTACGCCAATCTGTTTACGTTTGACGTTCCATAAGAAAGCAGTAGCTGGACAACCATTGAGTCAAATAAGTCCAATGCTGCATCATAAAAAAAGGACGTTTTGTCGTAGCAACAGAGTTCAACACAAAAATGGAGGACACCTGGACCCATCAGTTAGACAATATCATATTCTCCCTGCCCCGGCCTGATATGGGTTAATGTACCTCCATCATCCCGGGCCCCCGGGCCCTGATGCTCCTCCTGCTTCCCGTCCCTCTACACCCTGTCCAGCCACTGAAGAACTGAAACCCCAATGCTACCCTATACCGGTACTCTTTGAAGTCTCGGTTCTACAGAGGCTGGACAGAGTGTACTTCCCTCTCCTCTCACTCTACCTTCCTCTCCTCCTCTCTCTTCCTCCTTATATATGTTACATATAATTGAGAAGCTTAGCATGGAGTTTAAGTGCATAGATAACACGTATTAGTGACTGCTACAGATTAATCAATTAATGCTTACATTATTTTACTGTTAACAGGTGTGCCTTCAAATTTTAATTTCTAACTTTTCATGACAAGTTTGTTTTACACAAGTTTGTTTGTGCACAATTCCATTCATATTATTCGAACATTCACTTACAATATCTCTCAGTCAATATATCTTTCATCAACTCTTTCCTCAACCCTCTCTGCGATATGGCATCTTACCCCTGCAACATTGCATATATTATGTGATGTATCACAGGAAAACGAGTCACTTAGTACGCCCATTAGCACCACACACAATACATGCAGGACAGTCAGGAATATTGCCCTTTAACAGTCAGAATCAAACATTTTCTATCCTGACTGAACATAGCCTGTTGCCATCTTGACCTCTGTAACTCCAGGTATGGACGTAGGTGTAACACCAGTGAGAGTGTACGTGAGAGGTTGCACGCCCGATGCGCTCCTGGTGTATGCACGTAGTACACACCCATAGTCAGGTGAGATTGTACCCACATGGATATGACTTATCCCATACCTTTATCTTTATATCCTGAAACGTGGAACTATTTTAAATTATTCAAAATGATCTTCTTCTAGCAACGTACATTGAATATTGGTGTGGCCTATCTCTATGGTTTTATTCTGAAATGCTAATACTATCTATATACTAGCCTAGGCCTATATTAAATCGTGTGGATGTGTAGCATAATGTATTATATATTCGGTTACCAACATTAACATAATGATGCTTTTAAAAATCAGATTTTTCTTCGAGAGTAGGCCTACGTTGTTTGGGTAATAAAAATAGCCGACAATCATGAACAATCATATTGTCATAACGATGGGCTACTCATAATGCTTGACAAATCTATTGAAAGAATAGATCCTGCTGATATACACTAGCGAACCAGTAGATCTATTATGTATTGGCACTAAATCCGGCCAATCAGACGAGAACACATCACTCATCTAAAAAGGAGATAAAAACATATTAGCCAGGCTGCCTATGGTAAACTGTGATGTCAGGACCTGACCTAGAGACATGCAGTACCGCTTGTACCGTAATCTGTCTGCTAGTTCTCTACAGACTCACAAGGCCAGCTAAGGCTAGGACACAGCGGTCCGAGGACTGCACTACTTCTGTTGTACCGTCAAGGCCATATCGTGTTTTGTCTGTCACGCTAATTATAACAACGGGTTATCTTTTACCTCGCCAATATCGTTATCAAGGAACACAACCGCTGGCTAAATTCTCAAGAATTATCAGGACACGTGTTCGGGGGATAATTTACTCCGATGTTCGCGCTTGGAGGAAGGGTAGAATTTTAGATTATAGGAAATCGAGGATCGATACATTAATACAGTGAGTGTTGTATTTCTGCAAAGATAATTATAGTGGAATATTATTTTCTATGTTCTGTAGCCTACACGTGTTTGCTTTTCGTTCTTTTTGCCTTCACACCAATTGGCCTTCATTTTAACCATATTGCCTTGAATTGTTAAAAGCATCTATATATGCTCTTATCAATTCAAGGCAATATGTTTAAAATATATAGGCCTACATGTCTCTCACGATTTGTAAACATAATCTCATGCAGTCGTAGGCAGCCATCCCGGCTCTTATAAATTACAGTGCTGAGGGCGAGCAGGGGGTTCCCTGACCCAGTTCTAGGATCGACAGATGTAGATTCCCCTCCTAGCATATTATGCTATAGGAGGGGAATCTACATCTGTAAATGACTGCTCTTACGCTACATCTAATAGCTTGATTAAACCCTATACTCGCTTTATCTATCAAATCAAATTATTGTGATTTCCATGATATTCATCCGACGATTGGCAATCGCTCTGAGGAAATGGTCTCATCGGCTTTGATCCTCTGGGTGTGAATAAAGTAACGTAATTGGTGAATATCCCTGCATGGATGTTTAATTTGTTTTAGATCGAGCCTGTAAGGTAGGCCTAGATATATGTTGGTTTAGAGCCCTGTATACATATTGTCATCGATGTTATGAGTTACCTAGCTCACAAAATATGAAATGATGACCAATAAAATAAGTTGGGTTTTGTTCTTTATTTGTAATAGGAGTTGAAAACTTCCCAAGAGGGAGAATCATTCATTGATATAAACCAGCGCGGTTGATAGAAGACAACCGAACAACAAACACCCATAATTGAATTTCGTATTTGTTGACTGATGTGTTATCATGATTCCCAGGAGGATAAAATATTATAATGATTTCTCAATATGGAGCTTCTGAGCAATTTGGCATGCATGAACTATTTTTACCAGAATTATGTCATTATGTCATTTATTTAATCTCGGAAACGTGGGATAGAATTAATAAAATCTCTCTTGATGTCAAGAAGAGCAAAACCATGATAATCACCCAAAAACAAATGCCTTTGGAATGTGATCTGAAAATAGGCGACCAAATCCTTGAAAGGACCAGTTCATACACTTTTCTTGGTTTAAAAATTGACGATGGTTTAAGTTTTACAAGTCATATAAAATCGAAGATTAATCTCGCAAAAAGCAAACTCAAAGCCCTTGCGAGGCTGAGTCACTGCGCAAGTAAGGATACTATTATAATGGTATATAAGGTAGCTATACGCCCCATTATAGAATATGGTGACGTAATTTATATGGTGGCTTCTGATGAATTATTAAAAAAGATACAAACGCTTCAGAACTCGGTGGTCAGGATAATCCTAAGGCTGAGCAAATATACTAATGTAGATAAACAGCAACAAGAGCTGAGACTAGCCCCCCTTCATATACGACGTGAGTCACACCTTTTAGATCTGGCGTACCCGCTGAGTTTAAAGAGGGAAATGATTGAGACCAAGAGTTTCAAGCTAAGAAATCATAAGGGCAAAAGATTATTAAAATCTCTCACGCCTCACACTGACAAAATAAAAAAATCCATCATTTATAGAGTCCCGGAAGCTTGGAACAATCTTGATCCAAGTGCCCACCAATGTAAAGACCGAAAGGCCTTCCGAACCTACCTGAGAACTGTTTTCCTCCAGGAGGTCTGGGACGGCCTAAAATAATCACCATGGCGTACAAATACTGTATTAACTATTAACTGTGTACTAGTCATCTTACAAGGAGACTTTCCATGATTGTTATATCGCGTCATTCTATGCCATATATGTACCATGTATGTATGTACCATGTCAATGTTATTATGTATACTATGTATTCATTTCACATCATACAGCATATAAAGCCTCTGCCATGATCTTTCATGCTACACAAAGCTAACTAAGCACACAGTATGTGTTACTCGATACAACATTCGTTAATGTTACTTTTAAGTAATGATAATCACAGGTACTATGAATCTATACATATGTTCTGGCCCGCCTGGAAGACCTGTGTCACAGAGGGTGTCAGCCTTATTTCTGTACGTTGAGAATTTATGGAAATAAAACTACTATATATATATATTTATTATGCGCGCATGCTATATGAGAGGTGCTATAAGTGGGGTGCTATAAAAATAGTCATATAGGACGCGTCCTATAAAAATGTAGTTGTCTAAAAATAGCTCTGACTCAGCACTTCCGCTGTCTCCGCGGAGATCCCCGCGGAGATCCCCGCGATCGGTAATCCACCTGTGATTATAGAAATACATAATAAACACCACACCATTAAATAGAGAATTAAATTCTCTATCAAATGATGTAAGGTTTATTATTGTAGCTCAAGAATTGGCTACGATATGAATGTTTTAGTTCAACCAAGTCAGTAAGTAAACACTGCATGATCACACAGTCCTGACAGCTCACTCACACAGTCCTGACAGCTACAACAAGCCTACTGAAGGTGCTCTCAGTGGGGCAGCTGGGGCTCTCTGAGAGTTCTTTAATACTTTTTCAGTGATATCTGATGATGATCAAATTTTATGCACATATAATAAATATAGAATGGAACTCGCCAGCAATAATCAAAAATTTATAGGACTTGATTCGTCCACATATTAAAGCACTCTGCCTACGGCATCGTGCTTATGTGGACGAATCTCGTCCTATGAATTTTCGATTATTGCCGGCTCGTCCCATTCTCTCTCTCTCTCTCTCTCTCTCTATATATATATAATCTCACACAAATCCCTAACGTTAATGGTAGTATACTTTTAACAAGATCCCCCTGCTATTATATAAACAATGTTAAAGGCAAACGCTACTATCTAGTGGAAAATGAAAATAAATGTCATTTTTCTGAAACTTAGGGATTTGATTCTTGAAGTGTTTCTTGTCATAAGGATGGAAAAAATCAATGGGTCGCCGTGCTTATTTTTGAATTACAGTGCTTCAAAATTTGGTATCTCAAAAGAACCTATGATGACCAAAAGGGGGGCTCATTTTGCAGTACCTCGACTTCATAGTTCATATTTGCTATTTATATTCACTCAATTTAAGTAAAGTTAACAGTTTTGGAGAGATTATTATTTGACCAATAATTCTATGCCTCTTTTTTTATAGAGTGCATTGTTATTTTTATTCTGAAAACAACAAATAGGCGATGCGAATTTTAAATTAAAAACTCGAAAAGACTCACTATTTTTCACCATTGTTATAAAAACAATTTTAATGGGTCACCATGCTAGTTTCCGAATTATGGGGCTTTGAAACATGGCTGACAACCCAAAAATCTGCTGCTTTCAAAGTGTTCTATGTTTCCTCAACATGTCTATTTCAGACAGCTACAATTATTTTTTAATGCGATGACATGCATTTTTGTCCCTATATATGTGTAGAATATTACCTGCACTATTTGTGTAGAAAATTTTGGGACATTAGGAGTATCCTTTTGTGTTTTATTCCCAAAACCGTGAAAGAAAAATGCAGCATTTCCCAATAGACTTGCATGCTAAATGGGTACAACTGAGAGTAACAGTATTATTATTAGTATATAACCGGCACTATACGTGTAGAAAATTTTGGGACAGTAGGAGTAGCCATTAATTGTTTGTTTTATACTATAAAACATGACAAAATGCGCCGTTTCTCCATAGACTGTAATACTAAAGGAATAGTACGTAAAACGCCTGTATATATGATATATATGGAAAAGGGGGGCGTGGCAGTGAAAAGTAGCGTTTGCCTTTAAGGTAGAGAATCTCCAGTAAATACTACTCCGAATAATTTTGATGAAGCATTTGACGGTTTTCTTTAAAAGTATGATAATTGGCGTCCCATATATTGCAATTTCAGGGGAGGACTTGGTATCGTTGCTAAAGGCTACAGGACGAAGCACCAACAGAATGAATGCCCCTCTGCCCCTGAGCTTACTTAGTGTATGTTGCATAATCTTCGCATGTACATACCCCCAACTTATAGTTGCCTCAACTAATAATATTCAACCAATACCTTGGTGGGCGAAACCCATATCTCGGGATATATCCACGGCGGGGTGCCTAACACAGGCACAAATAGAGGATGTGCAAAGAGCTGGGTATAAATCCCTCATATCTATGTTCAATTCGGAGACAGAGGAGGTCATGGATGACGTTGCCTACCCTAGTACAGGTAGTGAAAGGGAATTGGCGGAAGCGCTAGGCATGAAATACGGAGTGATTCTCAAGCCAGGGGAATACGATTGGATGCATTTGGATACGCTGAGGACATTTACAAAACTCTTTAATGAGATGCCTAAGCCTGTGTTATTCCATTGTATGTCTTCCTACAGTGCCTCATTTATATCCATGCTTTACTATGTGAATCAAACAAAGCACAGAGGTGATGCAACAGAAGATTTGGCGATTACACTTGATGCAGAAGGGATGCTAACACAGGCGGTAGCAATGGGGTAAAGTCCAGCTTTATCAATTAGAATAACAATTAATGTCCCATTGTAATATTGCATTGTAATAATGTTTCCAAATAAAGATAATTTTTTAATCCCAGCTTTTTAAGAATAACAATGGCCCATTAAGATTTTTTGAATAAATAATTCTCACCTTTTTTAAATCCCAGATATGACTACAGTATGGAAGATGCCCCTCTACAGATGCTACGTGATGTCGCAGACAAGGCTGATTTGCATATGGACATCACACCTGAGCTTACTCAACCTTACTGGAACTTTGGATTTTGGTAATCAAAATAAATCTCTTAACAGTATATATACAAAAGAACCGTTCACAGAATAATCTGCTAACAAGTGAAGGCAAATCGTCCCAAAACATAAATCATAAGAACACTCTTGGGTATATTATTTTTTTTTTATCTTGCACAGGCCATTGAAACCGATCGCGAACAATTGGTTCACATTGGGTTTACTCAAGCTGAAGCAATTACAAGTTCTCAAAGACAACGATATCGATACTATCGTAAGTTTGCGGCCTGGACATCAGCAAACACCCAAAAAAGATGTAACCCAAGGTACCATTTCGTTTCTCCCCAGCCACTGATTAACCTTTGATGTTTAGAGACTTGAATTTCTGCATTTTAATTTAACTCGGTCAAATATAATTATAATAAAATACAATAAATACAATTTATTAGAGGACATCGACCTGGAGGTGTTGAATAACCAGGCAGTTTAGAATATCAATCAACCTGTGGTTATATTCATGCATCGTTTTAACCTCAGGCAAAAGGAATGTTGCTCCGAGCTCATCGACCAATAAACCTGACATTCTCAACATGGAATGCGTTGAACTTGATGCTGACGGAGAAGAAGTCAGCGTGGAGGCTGAGAAAGAGGCGGCCCAGAAAGCTGGACTCAAATATGTCTTTGCACCACTAGGTATGAAGGAATTTCACTTGCCTAAAGGGATGCCCATTTATAGCGAGAGCTATACAGAAAATTATGCCAATAAAAATGCACAGAATTTGCGGGGAATTCTTTTGACCCCAAAACTCCAGTCACCTTGCCTTAAAACTGAAATTTATGCATTGCAAACACTCTTTCCGTTCTTTCTAGATTCACCCGAAGTTACTCCAGAAATATGGGCGAGAATTAGACCAGTCCTACTGAATGCAGCCATAAATTCAAAGGGGATTTTAGTACATGGGAAGTGGCCGCAAACTACCGGTAATCATAGGCATAAATTAAGTGCAGATATATGTGTATTTTGTCAAAGAGAAGGCAAGTCTGTAAAACTCTGCATGATGTATAGTGGTGGTCCTGTATATAAAACTCCTTTGTTTGTTTGTTTTTTTCGAGAAATTGAGGCAACGCCTGAAAACATCCGGGTAGGATACTGCGTCTTTTTTTTTTAATAATTATGTAATTTAAATCGATTTCACTGGCCTTAAATGATCTTTTTTAAAAAAAATGTTAGAGATTGAAAAGTTGGGATGGTAGTAGTTGAGGTGCTACAGAGAGAGAGAGAGAGAGAGAGAGAGAGAGAGAGAGAGATGATGGGGGGGGGGGGGGCAGAGGGAGGAGGGGAGCAGGATGGGATATAATTATAAATAAATAACAACAGAGAGAGGGGGGAGAGGGGGGGGGGGAGAGGGATGAGAGACGACGGAGAGAGAGATGGGGGAGGGGGCGAAACATAGAGGAAAGAGGGGTGGGATAATTAACGAATTAAGTCGTTAGGGATTGAAAACACAATTATATCATTACCTTTTTCAAAATGCGATAGCTCTAGAAAATTACTCTTAAGAAATTTACAAAACTTATTTAAACCCACTGTTACCTTATCGTGACGAGTGAAAATTTACTAAGATTTTGTTGTGGATCTAATGTTAAAACTACATCCAAATTATTTTCAAAAGAAATTAATCATCAATTTGTGATGTTTCTTCTTCAGTTATAGTTGGCTTGCTCGCCACTGGGTGTCAGCAGGGTGGTGACAGCGCCTGGGCACTAGACAGACTGAAACGCCATGGTTTCCACATTCAGACACACGGGGGCAGCACCGATGCAGACACATCCCATGTTGGGAATGTGAAAAGGTCACTCGGAAGACTTGCCTCTGTATCGTGGGAGTACATCTCTCCCCTCATCCATACACTGGGTTTAGACTACCTACTCACGTTAGATTCTAATGTTCATGAAGACTTTGATGTGATCAATTTGTTTAAAACAGTTCTCGATAAACAAGATGTTACATGCGAGACGTGATGTGATGACTTTTTGTATACACCAAAATAAAAAAATTAGCTATTTTGCACAAAAACTCTACATTAATTTTGATGCAAGATTTCCGATTGTCTCGTAGAATAAAAAAAATAGTCAAATCCTGCATGTTCTACTTTGAAATATGTGCCAAATTATGATGAATCAAATCCATGATTTAAGTAATAAAATGTCTGTAAAACTTTAATTCCTGTTTTAATGCAGAAAAAATGGAAGGATCCTTTTTCGGATAAAAAAAATCATCATATTCTGTAAATTATGCTTGAAAATATGGTTCTGTCTTCGTAATATTTTGTGCCACTCTGTATCTCTTAAAAGCTAAGTTAAGAAGAAAGGCGTCTGCGAACTTGCAAGGATCTCCTAGGTTCAATCCATCGGTACTGTATAGAAATGGGAACAAATAAAGTCAAACCAAATCCAGATCTAGATTCAAGTCATCATAGATTTATTGAACAATATCTAACAACAAAAGTACGTGAATCTCCCAATCACAATAATAGTTTTACTCGGTTGCACTGCCCATGCAACAACAAATACAATAATGCCTCAAAAAAATTTCCACTTCCAGAAAGTTGGACCAACATTGTTTCTCATCACTCACCATTCGTATGTACATCTTCGAGTATATCTATCATGTCTATAACGCTGGTCCCCATTGTTACTGAACAACGATCATTATCATTTACATGATGGGTAATTTTTAGTGCATTATACTCACAGTACTTAATGCGAATACTTTGGAATCTACCTCACTCTGGCATCATTCCAACCATAAACTAATTTCAGCAGGACACAAATCTAAAAGGCCATTGTTTATAATAGATTTACTCTTAGTTCACTTTCAGGACTTCTGAACACAAGGCTCAGCTATCGTATCACACATTTTTATACATAATACAAGTCTTCACATCTAAATTTCCTTTCTAATCTCCAAGCATTCTCACACAGAAAGAAAAAAATAAAGGAAAGACTTCTAAACTATTATAACCTTGTAATATTTTGCACACCATCGCTACCTGAGACAAGGATAGGCACAATTATGAACACAGCCTCAACAGAAGTAGATGCGTACCGTTTACCTATTAAGTACACACGTTTCAAACCTGTCTTAACAAGCGTGCCTACCTCCATGGAAAGTGCGCCTTATCAGTAAAATAAATAATGGATACTTTGCCACCAACTTTTCAATCACACAGCTCTTGAAAATTCCTTTCAAATAAGAAGGAAAAGATAGAGGTATACCACTCTTGACTCAGAACTTATGAAATCCTCGACAGAAAAATGCATTGGTGCATTTTCTTGTTTGTTTTTATTTTCACTCACACGTTCACTCGAATAAGGTGACCACCGTTTACTCTCGACTATTTACATCTGTTAAGTTTGATTTCACATATTTTATATACACATATTACAAAACCCCAGAAGTCAGGCAGAAAGTCATGCTTTTAAAACATCTAATAACCTTTAGTTGCAAGGATCATTTCCTTGAGCACAACAAATGGTCACGAAGACATTTCCTTTTCTTATCGTAGGGTACAACACATAATATTCAGACCTCGGGCAACTAGGTAAGTTATTGATGAAACATAAATATTATTTTCATATCTGACGTATATATATATCCTGTATGTTTTGTTTGATAATGGATGAGGATACTGCCAACAGTGGTATAGTATACATATTATGCTATCACAGTCATAGGGCTCGTGGAGAGAGTGGAAAGCGAAGAACCAATCGGCTCACAAGGACAAATGTGTAAATAAACATATCTAAGGAAACGAAAAACAATAATTCACTTTTTGAATGAAGTTGAGCACAAGACAGGGAATATATTCATTTTGTTCACAATTAACTTTATGTATTTTTGGTACATCGATCCTACAAGCACGCATACATGTGCTCATATCAAGCTTTGATCAACACGAACCCTATTGCCACACAAAGTATCTATCTCGAAGCACCGACTTATTTATGATAACGTCTAAGAAAATTGAAACACAATTAGTAACACGGTGATGTTTGAGCTCTCTTGAAACATACATCAATCTGAACCACTAGGTATGTAGGAAATAAATATTCAAAATATAGTATCATGGTCATTACTCTCTTTTAGCCGCAGTTGCATAATATGAAGACTATTATCCTTTCGATCATACTAATGGTATCGTTCTATAACTAACTTTGCACCGCCCATGTAAGATCACTTATTGACATTTTTGAATATATAATTTACATATTTCGAAGGAACTGGATACTCTCAAGTGACAACTGAGAAGGCAGGGGGGACTTCGTTGCAAAACAATATTGTACAGGGAGAACAATTTCTCTGTAAATTTAATCAATGTTTTATGAATTCCAAATGAAACTGTAATAAGAAACAAAAATGAAAGGCCTTGCATAAAAACAGATGGCAGACATAGAATTCGCTAGCAGATGAGGATCTTTGATTACTAGAAAAAATATATAGATGACAAATACGTTTTAGGACTATTGAAAGCTTAGTAAGTAAAATGTGCAGTGTATAGATGAGTCACATTAGTGAAAGAATAGGAACAATGTCTGTTATTACACAAACAACGCTGGAGACAATGGGGTTAACGAACACACCAGTATACAAACTGCTCCTCAAATAATCTAGGACATATCTGAGTTTTTTTCATATATCATGTCACAGTAAGCAGACATACACGTAACCTCTACAGATAGCAAAGTTACATAAAGGTCCGGTTTGGGGGATGTTTTCCCTTACATAGTGGAAGTAATAACCTCAGGGAATATCCCAATATTTGTTTTCAACAATATTATTAGAGAAAAAGAACCCAATAATTTCTCAACAATATTTTTAGGGAAAAAGAATAAAATTATCCCAAAGGAAAATAGTATCTCCGGTTATATTTCTCATGGTATTTTTACTTTGTAAATAAGATCAATAAAATGTTATATATCGGTAAAATAACTATTTGTGTTGGACATATAATATGGTCAATCCTTGGGTTCTATTCACAATATACCAGATGGTGAGAGGGGTTGCTATTGTTCATTATGACTTCGTGGTTTGAGTGTAAGTGCGCACGCCGTGTATACGGTCAATAAATAGTATATTGTTGTATGATGGTGGAGGGATGGGAAACCATCCTCTCACCACCAACCTCCATCTCTAGCATGATGTGGTGCCTCCGTTTCTATGAACTGGCACACACGTCCACACTCTAGTCCTGATTCTGCTAACTGAACATCATCATGTTAAGCAGTAGGAAACCATTCAAATCCTTTCTCGCTATATGAAGGGTGATTATTTTTATCACAACCACAAACAAAAATCTGTCAAGGACAATAGACAAGTTGTAGTGTGTTTGAGGCAGCGTTGACTTCGGTAATGGAATCAATTCTTCTTCCTTCGGTCCTCGACCATCGGAGAAGAATGTCCACGCAAATATGAAGTGTAGTCCAGTAATATACCGACTGGCATCATCCGCGATTAGAAGACGGTACTTCGTATTCGTGCCCATGTCGGTCCTAATATGGAGCTTGACATCATTAAATGTGTTAATTTATCATATTTTCGGCCCTTGCTAAGACCCTGGAGCAACGCCTCAGTTGTGGTTAGAGTTGGGGGAACTTGAGTTGGATCTCGATCCCTCTTTGGTAGCTTTTATCCGTAGCCATGTTTCCCCCAGAGCCTTGGCGAAGTGATCATCTACTGAACGGGAATCTACTGAACCTGCAACGTCTAGCTTGACGGGTTGGTTGATCTCCCTCCATTTGTCACCCAAAGATTTGGCAAAATGGTCATCTACCCGTCCTAGAATAGACGAGAGGGTATGGTTACATACAGGTCAGACACCTACAACATTGGCAATACTTCATGTCATGCTAGTTCGAACTTATTTCTATAATGTAATCGTCATTAATGTCATCTGGACGTGGAGATGTGACTATAGAAACAAACGTATAACCTGTACTGGTCTTTATTTGGGATCTGGTCATATAATTAATGATTCATGATAATTTACTTCACAGGGTTATTGTAGTTATGCAAAGTTGTTGGTTTCAAGGAAACTATATTTATCAGGGAAGGCTATACATATGCATATTATAAGATCATTCATACCGTCTATGGTAACCTCTTTAGGCTTCTCCGCCACTATTGGAGGGGTTGGTGCCTTGCGAGGGGGTTGGTAGGCTGGGGGAGGGGGTGGCGAGGCAGAGGAAGGAGGTGTCCATGTCCGTGCAGGAGATACGGACGCGGCTGTGGGGGGTGAGGCCGGGGCTGCCCCATACACAGCCGGGTACTTCTGTCCCAGAGACCGTCGGAAATGCTCGTCTATCGAGGACACATCTGCATCTCCTGGAGAGAGAGAAAAGGGAGGCAGCGATTTAGAACCATAAACAATAAGTTATGAATACATTTGTCCCCATATGGCGAAATATGATAACAGGAAATAATCATATTTCCTGCTAGCATGAGTGAGAGAGAGAGACAACTGCCAGCACCAGCCCATACGGGTTGGCTTTACATAAAGGAAGCAGGAAATATATATGTGTTATCCGGCGGCTATCTAAAACAAACATAACTACAAAGAAAATTTAATCACGTGTTCTATAGTTATTTTTCTTTTTGATCAGTTTTTCTTCCCTAAAACTGAAAAAAGTAAAACAGAAGCAGGAAATATGCTTGGAAGGGTAGTGAATCATCTGTATATTTAGACATATTGTCAGATATTAGGCGATGAACGGGGATCGTTGGTTGAATTGTTTGCTAAATTTAGACAGAATTTGCCGAGACCTTACTTTGGGTATTTCTTTAAATTCAGTGCTCCGAATTTATTCAAATCTTTTACAAATATCAATGTATTACTAGCTAATGGATGTAAGTTAACGTAACCATTGCTAACCAGCAGATTTAACATCGGCAAAAAAACGATAATGTAAATTTATTTTTAAAGAAATTTTACTGAGTCCAGTTCCTTTGTGCGGTACAAGGGTAATCTCATGGAACCCATTAATAATAAATAAATAAATAAAAATAACCAAAAAATGTAAAACATTTAATAGGGCTGGAGTGAGACCTTCAAATAATGGGAAGGTAGCAATTCCTGCCCATTATCCATCATTCATCCTCCCATTGAGCACATGGTCCGAGCCTTGTTAAATGACACAACCATGCCTCAGGCTCTGTCTCGCTGACATGCTCAACTTTATGTTCATTCCACAAATAAACCTAGCACATCTCACTTTACAATGGGGCAATTCACTCACTTCTTTTTGTGTCACATAAGGCTCAATTCATCACTTTGCACCCCTTCAAAAACCTAAAACAAATGATAATTCGTCTCCTCAGGCTTCCTGTTCCCACCACTATACTAAAATATATATTGTAGTTCTTCTAGAGTAGAGGAGAGGAGAATAGAACTCTGGGCGAAATCGAACACTGGCTGAACTAGTATATATAGGCATAATATGTTGGTGTTGGCACATAATAGTTGTATAATGTGAGAGGAAACGATACCGTTACTGAACAAGCATCTGCCAGCAGCAATGGAAATCCCATTACAACATGTTACAATGTAATTATTATTATCTATAAAGAAGCGTAAGGATTGTCAGAACTTGTATATTGCGCCGTATTCTCGTTAAAGAAAAACCGCGTAGGGCCACCCAATGGAAAATATCTTATCGTTCAAGGTACAATGGCATCGTGCCAAGAGCCCTCGGTACAGCATATTACCATTATAAATGAATGCAAAATTTTTGAATCGACAACACAAGGAACATTAAGGCCTAAATTTGATTCGGTCCACAATTAACTTAAGTTAAAATCACCATATCCCAGCGTATTGATAACTACTATTAAACATACGGACACCTCCGCTATCTAACCTAAAACTATGTTAAAGTTAATCATAATTATTTGTTATAGGTTTTTGACTAATCAAGGTATATCGATGTCACCTCTCCAACTGCATTTTACATTCACTGTGTGTTGATATCAGTTTCTTTATTGTATCTGGCATGCATTGACAGACCTGAGGAATCACAAATGGACAAACAATTTCAAGGTGCGAGGAGAAAAATAGGGAATACCGTAGAGAAAGCAGGAGATTTATAGTACAGCAGACAAAAGCAACAATATATAAATATGTGCTAGTGTGTGGTGTGGGCAGAGAAGATATTTTGGCAGGTCCGACCCAAGTGACGGAGATCGAGGCCAATAAAAGGTTACCATGACAAAACTATGCCAAACATGTAAGCAGCAGTGTGCCGTCCAATGAGAAAATGGCTGCATGGAATGGGAGCGAGTGGGAGGGGGGATTATCAACTTGTGAAGTAAAGTGGGTGGGGGTGGGTGGGTGCGAAGGGGTGGAGGGAGATGGGAGGGAGGGAGGGGGGCTTACTTCTGCGTATCTCACATTGCTACCTGTCTTCATCCGATCCTATAATATAAGTGATCTCTGTCGAGAATGAGAGTACGAAGCTCAGCATTTCTAGCAGCCAAGTTGAATGACAAAACTTTGTGGTATGAAGTAGCTTGGGGCCACATCACTATAGATCAATTACACCCATTATTTGGGAATTGTCAAAAAGAATCTATGGCTTTAGAATGAAAATACTTCTTGTGAATGGAATGGAAGTTGAGTGAACGTTCACAAAGGATGAAAGAGTGCAAGAAATGAAAATATGCATTGTTTGGGTGCGGGAATATGTTATACCTTTCGAAAGAAAAACGCATAGACTCAAGCCACTGTAAATGATAGGGTTATCGATAGACTGGAAGATAATGCTAACGGAAAAAGACATACAAAGTAAGGAAAGGGCATTATCAACCGATTTGGATAATTAGCGAAGGGACTTTTAATACCCAAACTCAAACACAAAAAGCTTTAAAATTATGTCCCCTCCGCACGTTTTACAGAATATTGGACAGGAGATTCATAACGTAATCGAGCTGAGGGAAGAATGCCTTGGACATTCCAAATCCACCATCTTATTAATGTTTATCCCATTTTTCTGATCACTAAAGAGTGAAACAAGTTTTAATGTAAAAAATCAGACAATCAAAAGACAGCACCTGCCACTCAAATTAGACGAATGAAATAGTTCCCCTAAACACGAAATAACCAGATAGTACAAGGTATAAATACAAAAGGCAATGAAGGGTATAGTTCATAACGGCTGAATTAAAACTTGGAATTCCATTTATCTAAAGAACACCCGTTATTTATGCTTCTATACACACAAGAAATGGTCCCCTTGTTAATGTATTCAAACATACCTGCACAAACACTTTGTTAGGGGACTAAATTATGCCACCTCTGCATTGTGATTGATGCAGGCAGGCCCCTTTCATGGGTCCAGCCAGTGAGGGTGAAAAACAACCCCTTATAGATCGGATACTGTAAATACCATTGAATGCATACACACCCCAATTACTCCCTCAAGGCACATCCTCACTTTTTGCTCACATACCAGAAAGCTATCAAAACTAGGATAAATCATCTTCTCATTTTTTTTAGCTATTTCGTTCAAGCATTTGATAAGACACGAATAATAACTCATCCAAGCAGAAAGCTAATATAAAACATAGTTAGTTAGTCAATGGAAATAACAATCTTAGAAACATAAAAAGAAGAATGCCGAGTAGAAAGCTTAAGTTATTTAGCCTAGGTCTCAGTTTGTCCATATGAAAACCTTATCTTTAAAATCACCCTTTTGTCTAATACCTTGTGTTATCAGAAATACACATCTTAGCGAATATTTCTCGAATGTTCTGTTTATGAGACAACGAAGAAAAATAGCTATATTTCCAAACGCATTATAGGAAGCCAACACTTATCACAAGAGAATACATCTATCATAAGGCAATAAGGGAACGCGGGAGACACAGCTCAGTGCTAGAAAGGAGTAATAAAAAGCGATGATAAAGAGACATGGGCAAGTCTGAGAATACACACACACACGTATATTATATATATATATATGGCAGACGCATGCCATGCGATCGACCAAGCTGATATAATTCCTGCCCTCAAACTAGGAGATAATAGAGGTGCGCGCACATTCTTCTCTCTGCCCATGAACTTTTGGTATGTCCGAAATAGATCCAGGTTAGAACACGTCAACTCATTGTTTTTCATGAACACTCACGCTCTCCCTTATTTGAAATCATACTACAAAGAAGTTAGAGGTTAATTAACTGGTCCCAAATTGTTGAAATTCCCGCTTTATGATTGAATGCTTTCGTCCTTTGTGAGAGTACGGATTATAAAACTTTAAAAGAAAGAACGGCATTTCCTTACCAATTTTCTACAGTACTGAAGTGGGAATAGTGAACGGAAATGATAAAATTTCTGTCTAACTAAGTTTTTAAACAAGTTCGAAGTATTTCAAGGGAAGAGTCTGTGTGTGTCTTCGTATGGTCTAGCGGCTTGATTGGCTTCGAGCAGGAAAGAAGTCTACAATGGAACACAGACTATTTACATTTGTTTCTAAGGAACAACAAAGATCAGGATCATAAGCGTTCAAGATGTGGGGGGACGGGTTTTGCTTGGGGGTGGGTTAAGTATAAAAGTGGGAAAGGGGGGGGGGGGGGGGGTGAGCGAAATAAATCATTCTCAGGTAAATTCTTTGTGAAACATGATCCTGAGATTACCCAAGGGAGACAACGTCACAGGTGCGAACATGTGCTTCACGCAGATTCAAATTAACCATTGGGGACATATGCTCATCACACTCAATTAATGTTGGTAATCATATACCCAATAAGAACCCTAAAGCACCCTACGCTCCCTCAAGTATGTACTCACAAGTATGTTTAAGTAGCTCCCTAGAGCGGAGTCTCTCTCTTCCCAACCACTACTCTTAAACTAACTCTTTAAGACATCTCCGCTCTAAGCCAGAGCACAAAATAAAACATATACATATTCCCCTCGGGCTATTTTGTTCGCCTTTAGTACATAAGTGTAACTGATTATTCTGATTAAGAGCTTCAGAAGGATCTGAACATTAGTGTTCCATTTTTCTTTCGGTCCTATTTAAAAAAAATCTCGAATGTTTGTCTTCTCAGTATGAAGGAGGGTGGTATACAAGTAATGGAATGTGGGGTTAAATCGTGCGAACGTGGCCTTAAGGCAGCATGAAACGCATACACCTTTCATCGCAAGCAAGATGAATGGATTTCTATGAAAAGTGAGAGGACATTCCAAGTTATGTTCTGACAAGAACACAAATATCTGACACTGTCTGACAAGATCAAAATATCCCCTTAGAAAGCGAGGATGCACAAATACGTCAAAATACTTGTGTATAATAGAGTGAATTATTGGTCAGTGAAGACAACGCATTGGTTTCAAATACAGATAATCATCACATGTAATCTGATTGTTGACAGCCTATGTACACACAATAAACCAGAAGAAAAACCCTCGGAGAGAATATAAACGATTGATAGAAATCATATGAGGATGGCTATATTCAGCAATTTCGGAAGCCTTTCATCGAGAGGTAAGGATTATGAACTAGCAAACAATATTTTCAGGTGCGGGACACAATTAAGTATTGGTATGCCAACATATTGTTCCTCACTATTGTCCAGCTTTCTTGTCCTCCAGCCCAGACTGGTGTTTGGGTAGGCAGTGCAACAGGTTATTTTTTTCAAACGCAAACAATGTCTTCATAAACCTAGGTTAATTTCAAACTATTTGATGTCATTCTGATCCACTGTTCACATATTTTTCCTCCTGTTGGGAAGGGGGATTTGTTTTCAAGATGGTATAATAGAGGATCAGACTCAGGAACTACATTCCGAACCATCGGGACCCTGAGCGCATTGTGTTCTATGTATATGACCGACGCCGATATATTAAAGCTGCACTCTCAGTTAACATGGGTCAAGAACTGAACATTTTCTACTTTTTGTTCCATTCTTTTCCCATCCATCTAAAAGTCATTTGACCAAAATTTTCGGCTTCAAATTCATGTATAAACATATAATATCAGCAGAATATGGATAAATTCAGTCTTATAAGTTATAATATGTATACATTTTGTAAGATTTTTTGCTGTAATAGCTGAAAATGCAGCTTTAGACACATGACCGAGGGGTCTATTTCATTTACTCAACTTAAGAAATAAGGGCATATATATATTTTTTGCTGCCGGAAAATTAGTCAGACGTTGACTGAATTTAGAACTATTACCTAGTAAATTACTCAAACGTGTAACTTACCAGGTGTGACTCTATAACTGGCGTCGTAACCATCCTGTGACTTGGGCGACGTCTCACTGCTACTCTTAGGACTGCAATACGACGGCGCTATGGTTATGACGGAGGGTCGCTGTTGATAAGATGGGGGTGGAGGAGATGTCGATGATGGCGACGAAGACGACGTCGTTAAATTAAGGGGCGTCTGATTGCAGTCGTCTAAATTTGCGTGGTTACTTCCCAGAGTCGGTGGCGAACGCGACGTCCTCCGTGACGTCACCAATGAGGCATATGACGTAGTATTGGTAGAAACCGGCATCACGGCATTTACAGTCAATTGTGACGTCATATTTGGTGGCGTCTGAGGTGATTTTCTATTTATTCTGTCAAGGTCGAGTATTTTGTAATCTGGTACTCTTGGGTTTTGGTAAAAGTCGTGGGGAAAGCTGGAGTATGATCTGAAAATCACAACCAAAAATAGAAATTAATATTATTAGCTACATAGATTATAAAGAAACTTGCTTCTGTTATAGTATGTTATCATTATTGAAATCTCTTATCTAAGCTTGGTACATTAATTAATATATAGTTACAACAGTAATGACAGAGTACGCATATTTGACAGGCCAAATAAATGTTATGATAGTATATGAAGTAACCATCATAACAAGGATTTTCTTAATTTATTTTATTTTAGGCATGGCTCCAACATTTTTAAAGTCGGGTAAAAAGTGAGATCAAACCGGAAATATTTATGAAAAGCGTATACGGTACTATAGTAGCTACTAGTTGACAAACGAGGAGATAGTATCCGAAATACATCTCAACTCGGTCAAACAAAGAGAAATATGATCAGTTATGTCAAGACTAGATTCCACTGTATCCCTCAACCCACCTACTACTCAGTCCCCTGAGAAATCGGGTGTCGCCATATTCTAAATCCCTCCCTTTCAGACAGTCTTCAACCCACACACACTTTACTTCATTCCTGAGAATCTGAAGTTAAGCCATCCATTTTTGCATTTCTCCTTACTTCACTAAACATAAACCACAGGGTTTTTTCCTCCATTTGTCTTTACCCCACCCACGCAGACCGACTTGAAGCATGGAAATTCAGACATGATTTAACGGCCACTGGATATTATTAGGAAGTCTTAGCAAGAGCCGCATTTAAAGCTTGCTATCAAACAAGAATAGATCATCCCTATCTAGCAGACGGGGGAATGCTTTCCTGAAACTAAGCTGTTTACTTTCACACTAGGTTATTAATCATGGCACCACGGCAAGAAATGGATGAGAGTAAACGCCACCTGGGGGGAGCTAACTGCCTTTCCTTTTTACAATCGCAGCCAAGGTTAAACTGATATTAGTGAGAGGAGGTAACTAGAAATATACATCTCTGCTTATATATCATGTCAGTATTGTTCAGGTGCTGCCATTCAAAGGCCAAAGCAAGGAGGGAGATCTGAATAGAAACAACACAGAAATGTATTGCTTCTCTTGTTAAACAGACACAAACGATGGAACAGTCTACTGGAAAGTAATGTGAAGAAATGAATAAGGAAAGGTGGCTATACAGGCTAAGTAATTATTAATGTAACACAGAAATGGCCATGATCTGGAAGCAAGACACGAAGGGCAAAGTAGTTTGTTGGTAACATATGTGGGATTTACACAAGAGAATTAAATATATTTTAGTGTAATTAGACACTATATTGTGGTTCCAGGTTGTGGTAGAACAGTACGCGTGTATACATACATACGAGGCTCGTGGGAAAGAATGCGTACAAACTATGAGAACCACTAGCCCCGCATCGAATAATCTATGCATGTATGTAACATGGACCATTCATCATTAGGGCCGGAGTCTGGCATGAGGCCTGGGGTCCGCGGCAACTCGACGCGAGCCTGCCAAATTCAATTGTGTGTTATGCAAAAGGCTTTATTGTGAATTCCAAAATAATTGGCAAGTTTTGGCGCCAATTCAAAACCCACTTGAAACTCTTGTCGCACGCATATTGAATGAGGTTTTGTCCACTAAAACACAATGCAACTCCATGTCTGTGTTATGTAATGGGAGATAAGTATGACATTGTGGAATTCATTTATTCATTCATTGTTACTTGGCACTTCATCGGAGTACTTGCCCCCCTTTTTTTTTCTTTTTTTATAAAAAGGCATCTGAATGGATGACTATAATGAGAAATGGATAAGGGTAGAATGTAGTGAGAAAGTATGGATGATGCTCTGGAGAGCCAAATCAGTCAGTGTCATGTGACATTCCCCTCATACACTGGGTCAAAAGTTGTCAATGCTTCACATTGGGGTCATGTGACCGAGGGTCATCAGGAATAGTTAGCATCAGCTCCACTTGGTGACGCATTATCTCTTTAACCTCTGACCACTGAGCACTGGCAGAAATCCAGGAGCGGATCCAGAGGAATGGATCAAAACAAAATCGTACCCTCCCCGCCTCCACTTCCCATGCCACTTAGAACTATGTGTGAGAACATCGAGCCAATTCCATAGACTGTGGACGAAAACTATTTGGTGTTCTTTGGTCATTGAAGTATTTTTTTCCACAAACACACACACGGATACCATGGGTAACCGTTATCAAATCAATATGTATGATTTTAAAGTAAAAGTTCAGAGCACAGTGGATTTGATAAGAGAGAAATGTTCAGAAGGTATAGTCAAAGAG